>OV884018.1:58468210-59718210 GCA_930367235.1 Sarcophaga rosellei | reverse complement strand
TTGCATATAAAGTTTCAATTAATTATTGCGCAATAAATACGCAAATTGTTATAATATTGAGTAAAACGTCCACCTCTTCCCTGATTTTGGGGGAACTTGGTCAGCACAGGGACTGCGTTCACCCGTGGCTTTACAACAGGCCGCTATGTGTGCTCAAGTGAGCTTTGTGATATCAAAGTTACCACTCCGACCTGAGTAAAACTTAAAATGCAGCACTGTCATAAGTATGTTCAGTGAGCATATGTATTACAATTATCCGAACACTTTCTATTGATATTTGACAACTCAAATGTCAACAACGACAAACTAAGAAAAAAAACGAAATACAAAAACAATGTTGTTGAAACAACCAGCTGTTTTGTTTACCAGCTGTCAAATATTGAATATTGCTTAGATTATGTCTGAACACTGAAAATATTGTACTCAAATAACCGAATATTGACTCAATAAAAGTGCATGTCTGAACATAGTATTAGATTATAGCACACAATATCCACCATTTTTTTCGTCTTCTTATCAATGAAGTTGTACAGCTTCTCCCTCTCCTCTGTCTTGAAAGGTTACACACATACACAATTATTCATTACAACCCTTCAGTCAGGATTACGACCTAACTTTTCAAACCACTTGCGCTGTTTGTGTTAATTTTATACATGATGGTGAGACCTACAGTTTAAAAACGTCTCTGAACGACAGATTTTTTGAAAAACATTTCATGGCAATTTTGCCAGAAAGTTGCTGAAAGGAATTATCCGAAGAAATATTTTTCATATTTAGCTATGTTGGAGATGTCTGACCTGACGTTGAGAGTAAAAGTTGATGCTAAATTCTCAGCTATGAGCCGACAGATAAACATGCGAGAAAGAGAAGCTTTCATGACGCTTTCTGTGAACTGGGGACAGATGTTTGGTTTAGTATACTGAACGCAATAAAGGATAAACAGAGGAAAAATTGGAGGCAATTGAAATTTTGTTTGGAAAATTCAGTACTTGGCTGATGTAGCCCGGTAGTGTAGATTCAAGGGATGCTTATTCCGAAAGAGGAAAGTCGAGTACATGTGATAATGAAAATGAATCATTAGAAACAAATCATTTGAAACGATACGATACAATTTCAAATGTTTTCGGTAGTCGACGCCTATGACATGTATTGATGGAAACATTTGGTCAATTCACACAATCCGTTGTATCGTTGTATTCATTGTATTGTTGGAAGAACATAAAACAGTGTATAATTGTTGTTGATAATTTTCATATAAAAATCCGATACACTTATACACATTCTTTCCAAATGGTTTTAAAAGTTGTATTGGTTTCGTGCTATCAAATTGTGTGAATGAAAAAAATGTGTATATGTATGTTTTCATATGTTGTGTTGGTTTCGGGCTATCAAATTGTTTGAATGCCACGAAATACACAATACAGCATAGCATTGAGCGTTCACAAACAAACAAATGTATTCAATACAACATACACGATATAAAGTCATGTGAATTGGCCAATTATTTTTATATGGAATCTGGAAAGTTGTTTGATAAAAAATTTTAATTTTATATTTTTGGAATATGATGCTTAAAAACTACCTGTTGAGAAAGCCATAGAAAAACCAGAGGAAACTTACCTAAAAAGAAAAAAAAATTATTTGAAAGGATTAGTAATAATAATAGAAACGATATTAAATGTGATTTAAAAATATTAGAAAACTAATGGAATTACAGGAATTATATTTAAAGCGTTAACAACACAATACACGAGCACAATATGTGAGCATATTCCAATTATTCGAACACTTTCTGTTGATATTTGACAACTCAAATGTCAACAATGACAAACAAAAAAAAACTACAAAAAATAAAAACAATGTTGTTGAAACAGTCAGCTGTTTTGTTTACCAGCTCTCAAATTAATATTGAATAAGCAGCTGCCATGCTTATATTGTTATGTCTGAACACTTAAAATATTGTACTCAATAAAGCGAATATTGATTCAATAAACGTGCATATCTGAACATAGTATAAAGTCGAAATCCTCCTTTCATTACAATCACTTAGTCTCATTGCCTAGCATTTCCTAAAATTACAGACTCATGCACTGTATAGCATTCAGATTAGAGAAGAAGGTTTTCTGTTTTCATAATTCAAATCTAATTAAATGTAGACGACTACAACCCCCCTCTGTGATTAGCGTAATACAAACCACTAGACTAGTGAAAAAACCTGAAATATTTATGAACTTTAGTGGAATTTCATGTAAACAATTGGGCCAAAATGGGGCTAGAATAGCATACTGGGTGGTTTTACACGAATTAATGAAATAAAATTGAAAAATAAAAACTAAATACAATAGAATACATTACAAAAACAATTAAACCAATTGAAAAACTCAAGGTTATTAACAAAATAAAAGAGAAAAAGAAAAAAAGTTCCGCTATTTTTAAGAATTAAAGTGTGAAAAAGAAGGCAAAAAAACATTGAAATTATTTCGTTTGCAATTGTTTATGGTCTATTAATGAAAATGAAAAGTACGTACTTCTCTTTACACCCGAAGCATTCTTTTTTTGTTGTTTTTTTAATTTTTTTAAATACAAAAGCCGTGGTTAACTAAATAGCACAGCATGTATACAAATATGTACTAGATTAGCAGCATATCGGCTTAGAATTTAATCGTATAGTAAGAAGAAGAAGAAGTAGCAAACTGATGTAGTGGTTGAAGTGCATGACTATACTCTCAGGCGTCCCAGTAAAATACAGCTCTGAATCTCAATTTTAAAGAGCACCAAGAGCAGAAAATGAAAGATCAAGAACTTCCGCTCCTTTACAGCAAGAATCGGGAACTGTCACATGAGCCTCCTGCAGAAGGGTATACCTAGACAATCAATTTTTAATCATGATTGTAATGCCGTCATTTTCATTTTGCGGAGCTTAGTCAAAGATGTCAGAAAATGAGAGATCCAGAACCCCATCTCTTTATAGCAAGAACCGATTATTGTCACATAATGAGAAGAATAGTGTATTAAAACCTACAGTTCCTACAGAAGTCATTCGACAGAATACCAAGACAACCGATATAACTTGCAAAGGCACAATGGCCTGTCATGGTCTATGGATGGCTATCAGATTTAAGAGAAGAAGATTTTACTACAATCTTTATCAATTCGGCACAATCTTATATATAAAAATGAATGTGTGTTTGATTGTATGTTTGTATGTTTGAAGTTTATAGACGACTAAACGGCTGAACCGATTTTCTTGAAATTTTCACAGTATCTTCCTGTATGTCTGGAAGGAGTTATAGGCTACTTTTTATGTTGATATTCCAAATGAGCGAGGGGCCATGCCCACGTATGCTACATACTACATACTTAATATTTAATTGCATTTGAAATATATTACTCATACGCATAGTAGTTATCCCTACAAGTATGCTATCTGTGATTCTTGATGTATAAAACTGTCAAACAATTATTTTTACATGTAAATATAACAGTGGGACAATTTAACTTTTGTCTCTACAAAATTATTTAGTAGCAAAAACTTTTTTTTCAAAAATTTATTTATTGAAAATTCATTAAATAAAAATTATCCAACAATATTTTATTAATTGAAATAATATTTGAAAATAAAATGAAGTGAAAAAAGTTTTTTTTTAAGTTGGTATTTTATTCATTTCCCTTTTTCTTCTGTTGATATTTTGAGAAATTTCGGTATTTAGTAATATCATTCTGAAGTACATTCTACATCTAAAAAAGTTTTTTCACTTCATCCTTTCCTTCAAAGTCCTTTGCTTCAACAAATGTTTTTGGATATACCCGATCATAAGCATCAATTGTTCTCCATTTAATTTAAAAAAAATGACATCACACGATTTTAACGTTTTCATTAGTGAATTTGATGACTTACTTAGCCCGCCTTCATTTAGGTGGTTGACCCAGGTATACGTCGAGTCCACTGAAGTCTTGATCGCAAGATTAGGGCTTTTGTTTTGTAATTTGTGATAAATATATCCGGCCAAATTCTCTAAACCGGCATACTGTAGATTTTCTAATTCTATTTCATTATTTTCGGTCTGTAATATGTCCTCTTGGCTCTCAGTATTAATATTCGTAAATATAGTACCTGCAGAAACCAGAAGGAAAATTAAATACCTTTATTTGAAATTGTATGTCGACATTTACCAGTTAAAGAATTATGTACTTCTAAATCAGGAGTATTGTAGACCACCACATATGCATTGGCACCTAAAATGCCTTCGTTATAGCCCAGGATATATGACAGAATTAAAAACACGGGATATTTAATTTTTTTAAATTTCTCACTTGCTTTTTTACCACTATTTTGCTTGCATTTGCCCACTGCACACTTCATGTTTACATTTTCCTTCAATATTTCTTTTTAGTTTTTCTTTGCGTTGCAGCTTTTTTTTAACAAACTTCACTAATTTTTTATAATGTTAATTTTTTTAACGTTCTTTTTCAATAAATTTTTCACAAAATTCGTTGTATATTTCAAGAATAAATAAATATTTTTTTGACAACTCTCAATGTAATTTATATTGTAGGGCTGCCAACTTTCACGTAATACACACATTTTTCAGAAGAAATGTTAATTTTCATATTTGAAAGAGACTCGGAAACCTTTCAAATAGCCCAACTACGTTATCTAACGGGAAATCATGCGCAAGGCGTAATCTTTAGTTTATCATTCTTGGTATAACCAATTTCCGACAGGTGGCGCCACTGAAAATTCTTCGAAATTAATTAAATCGTAAACTGTGCATTTGATCCTGTGTTGAAAAGAAAAGAAAAGAGCATTACTAGCCTCAGAATCAGCATTGAGACTGAAAAATCTTCGAGTACATGCCGCACAGATCCGTTCGCATGAATCACTTGAACAATGAATCACTTGATCGAATGCGTACTACTCAGGCCCGTTCGTCTGAATCATCTGGACAACGGGAAACAAAATCAATAAAATGATTCAAACTTAATTGGATATTTGTCTAATGTCTTTCCTTCAAATTTATTTTAGTTTGTAGTGCAGCAAAGCGCGCAGGGTACAGCTAGTCTAACAATAAAAGCAAGTGCCTCATGCAGACAACGAAGTTGTGTCTTCCTATACAACGACCCGAGAATTCCCAGTTTAAATGATTCCGTGGGACCATCTCATGTACAACATACAGAAGAGCGTAAGCTCTGTACCAACATTTCCATACCATCTCTAAACATATCAATACGTCCAGGAACCCATATAAGATGTACTTTTGAATGTTTCGAAATTTCCCTTAAAAAAATAAGCATCTCTAAATCGATGCCATGGTTCAAAACCTAGCTCAGACATATCACAGCAGTATTCTGGCAAAAACTGTGAGAGATAATAAAAATGCCATGAAAATTTTTCCAAATATTTGCCGTTGGGAATCGACTTTAAACTGTAGGTTTCGCCACCCCTGGTTAAAATGATGTGAGAAGTTTGGTTCTAATCCTGACTAAATAGTTGTAATGATCTGCTAAGTATGTAAATAATCAGTCGGGATTCGTAGAAGGTACTTATGTATGTTTGACGTAGTAGTCGTTTGTTGCCATCAAACGAGGACTTAAAGGTTTAAATAAATCGCAAATTTTTATCCTCTCCAGTTTTGCAAAACTGAAATCTTGAAATGCTCCGAACCATAACTGAAAAAGTACTTTTTTGCATCAAATGGAACTTTTGTAAAAGTTACATACTTACATAGATAGGTATTTGGTTTGGTCATTATAAACCTTCAATCAGGATTATGGCCTAACTTCTCACACCACTTATGTTGTGTGTGTTAATTTTATACATGAGGGCCGAGACCTACCTACAGTTTAAAGTCTACTCCGAATGACAGATTTTTGAGAGACTTTATATTGGCAATTTTCTATTTACTCTCAGAGTGTTTGTTAGAAGGAAATCGCCGGAGAAATATTTTTTCATATTTCGTTTTGATGGAGATGTCTGTCATGCTGTTTAAATTGTGGGCTCACGTCTAGTCAGCCAGCACACTACCTACTAGAATATTTATTTATTTATATTTAATATACATACATGACAAAAACAGCTGATTCGGAACGTAACAAAACCTAAAAGCCTCGTTTAGTCAAACGTCGATGGAACGTAATGTAACATACGTTCGTTTTTAGCATATGAAGAGCAATGCAAATGCTTATTGAAACTACATTACGGTTGGGCAAGCGTTTTCATTGCTTTTCGCATTCTAAAAATTAACGTACGTTCCGTGGACGTTTGGCTAACCGGGGCTAAAGACTAATTCTACCTTTAGCATTGCGTTGAACATTTTCCTAATACACTAATGGTTGAAGAGCGCAAGACATCCAATATGAGATTATAAAAAAGTGCTAAACGTGTCGCGGAGGTACTACGGTATTTTTGAAATGGAAAAGTACAAAAGTTCTGAATTTTTCAATACTGATCCTCTGCAATCAAAACACTAGAAGCCGAAGAAGATAAACCGATGGTAGAGG
Source organism: Sarcophaga rosellei (assembly GCA_930367235.1). Classification (NCBI taxonomy): domain Eukaryota; kingdom Metazoa; phylum Arthropoda; class Insecta; order Diptera; family Sarcophagidae; genus Sarcophaga; species Sarcophaga rosellei. The sequence continues at coordinate 59,711,709 of OV884018.1, read as the reverse complement.
GGAAATTTTACAGAAATTCTCACTACAGAGGTGTAGCCTTTACGCTGATCAACTTTTTCGCTAGTTTGGTGGAATAGCGGTCAGTACAGGGACTGCGCTTACCTGTAGCATCGTAATGCGCCGCTCAGCGTGTTCAAGTGAGCTTTGGTAATCAAAGCTATCACCTCGACCGAACCTCACTACAGATATTAATTGCTTGTGGGTGTCTTTACACAATTTACACAATGTTTGATGTGTTTTCAATTACAATGTAAAGGATTTGTATACGAGTGCTTTATAAAATAAATTTAGTTATTGCCTCATTATTGGGGGTTACACACCCCCCCCCCCCCAACTTTCATTACAATTGTTGCACAAGAGTTTTACGTCTTTAAGTGAATTTTTCTTATCCTCTGGCATGAGTAATAATTTACAAAAAAAAGAGAGAAAGAAAAATTAATAAAAATGCTGTAAAAATACAGAAAAATTCTGTAAAAATTTCTGATGTCATCGTCATTATCCAATTTTTTTTAATTTTTTTAATTTTTTGTTAACATTTAAGAAAAAAAAAGAATGTCGCCTCTTAAAATTTAAATGTTAAAACAAATAAATGCAAGTCGTCAACAATTATTTTTAAATGTTAAACGAAACTAAAAGCAATAAAAAAAACAAAATATGAATGCGAATGCGAATGGAGAAAAGAAAATAATACATTGTACTTGACAGTAAAAATTTAAACAAAATGTAAAAACAAAAAAATTAATAATAATTTACAAAAATAAAAAAAAAAATTAAAAACAAAATTAAATGAAAATATTTATGCAAGTAAATAACCATAAAAATTGAAATTTACTGTGAGTTATTTTGCAGTTTTTTTTTTTCTTTTTTTGATTTTTCATACGTAAATAAGGGAATCAACAGTTGTTATAGGGAAAAAGGAAGGCGGAACCCAATGTAAATCAATTAAAAAAGAACGAGAGGTGTTAAGCGGACACCCAGTTCGTATAAATTTTCTGTTAACAAAACAAAAACCGAAAACAGTAATAAAATGTTGCAGGAGCTATATTGGTTACGGAGCATAGAGCTGTCATCTTCTTATTATATTACTTTACTTCTGTTTTGTTAGGGTTGCCATTAATCATTATACATATATGTATGGTATATGGTAATCCACACCCTCTGTGGCCATGTATTGGGCTGTTATAGTGAGCTAAGAAACAGTGTGTGTAAAGATAAATTCAAATTTAACTAGCAAAGACAAAAACCAAAAATTTTAACAGACCTAATGTTAGAGTTAACAGAGCAATGTTAAGTGGTTAACAGAAAATATGAAAAATAGTCAAGGAAGAAATCATCTAAATATACGATATCAGGGACTTGCTGCAGATATCTGACCAGACACTCTGGGTAGTGTCTAACCAGACACTGTTAACAGAGTGAATATTTGAAGCCCGATATCTCAAGTTCCAAAATTATTTGGGATATACCACTAATTAGATTTAATTAGGGACACCTTAGGCTACAATTTGTATATAGTAGGATATGTGCAGCAAGTCCCATTTTTCCACAATATCCATCATCCGTCATCCTACCCAGACACTGTTAACAGAGTGAATATTTGAAGCCCGATAACTCAAGTTCCGAAATTATTTGGGATATGAGAGTGTGAGGGTTTGAGGGTATGAGGGTTTGAGGGTTTGAGGGTGTGAGAGTGTGAGGGTTTGAGGGTGTGAGGGTGCGAGGGTGTGAGGGTTTGAGGGTGTGAGGGATTGAGGGTGTGAGGGTTTGAGGGTGTGAGGGTGTGAGGGTTTGAGGGTTTGAAGGTTTGAGGGTGTGAGGGTTTGAAGGTTTGATGGTGTGAGAGTGTGAGGGTTTGAGGGTGTGAGGGTTTGAGGGTGTGAGGGTATGACGGTGTGAGAGTGTGAGGGTGGGATGGTTTGAGGGTGTGAGGGTTTGAGGGTTTGAGGGTGTGAGGGTGTGAGAGTGTGAGGGTGGGAGGGTTTGAGGGTGTGAGAGTGTGAGGGTGTGAGAGTATGAGGGTTTGAGGGTGTGAGAGTGTGAGGGTGTGAGGGTTTGAGGGTGTGAGGGTGTAAGAGTGTGAGGGTTTGAGGGTGTGAAGGTGCGAAAGTTTGAGGGTGTGAGAGTGTGAGGGTGTGCGGGTTTGAGGGTGTAACGTAACGCCCGGGTTCGAGCCCCAGGCCAGACATCAAAATGAAATATAAAAACAAAATTTTTTTTTTTTGGCGACTTCCTCTCAGCAGATTTCGGGAAAAAACTCTGAGAGTAAATAAACCTAATTTTATGTAATATTATGTAATGATCGATTTTCATTGTCCGCCCAACTCAGTCCTGTTTGCCCATAATATTGATTTTTTTTATCGGATTACAATAGTTTTCCGAAATGTGTGATTATCTGTTTATTGTAGTTGTTATTACGCAATATTTTGTAACAGTTATTAACTATAGGACTTATTTTATAAATTTTTGATTTTTTATTTTATTTTACCGAGGAATATAATTAATTTTTCGTGTTTTTCTTTTCCAGCTTTAAATTAAAGGTTTAACAGAGTTCTGTTAGTAACATAACAGAGCTCTGTTAACTGATAGATTTGAAAATCTATCTTCACACACATCAAATTTCTTCTTGTCGTCTACAGGCTAGAGTGATACCAAATGTGGTGCTACGAATGTTTTTTAACTTATGTTTTAGATACTTTACGACGCGCCTGCGGTGACCAAGTGAACTTTGGTATCAAAGCTATCACTCCAACCTAACCTAACACAATCTAACGGCTGTAGTTTTTAGTTACTTTTGTCTATCTATTAATTTTGCGAGTCGCAGTAGTCTAGTAGGTAGTGTGTTGGCTTATTAGATTTATAACCTGGGTTCGTATATCAGGTCAGACATCAAAACGTTTATGAAAAAAAATATTTCTTCGGCGACTTTTCTCGCAGCAGATTTCTGGCAAAAAACTTTGAGAGTAAATAAATCTGCCATTTGGTCATTTCCTTAACCATATTCAAAAAGCATCACAAAAAAGGGGGTGTTCGATAACTTTTTTCCTTAACTGTATATATACATACATACATATTTTTAAAATTTTTGTCAACTCATCTTCAACACGAGTAAGATTTTGACATTACACAAGACGCCTGTCATTTAAAAAAAAAAACCTGATGATTTGAATGATTTTTGTAACATTTGTTCCTTTTTTTTCGCTCTTTTTTTTAGCATTTCCCCTTAACGCAGGCGGAAATCATAGCAGATTAGATGGTAAAAAATTTTGTTTATCATCATATCATGACAAATTGATTTTTTAAGATGGAAATATATACATAAAACAAATCCTGTTTCTATTTTGTATAAAAAAATTAAAATTTAAATTCTACACAAAAAAAAAATTCAAATTGAAAACCAAAATTGAAATATTTTATGTGTGTGAGGATAAATTCAAATTTAACTAGCAAAGACAAAAACCAAAAATTTTAACAGAGCTAATGTTACGAGTTAACAGAGGAATGTTAAGTTTTTAACAGAAAATACGAAAAATAATCAAGAAAGAAATCATCTAAATATACGATATCAGGGACTTGCTGCAGATATATGACTAAGACGTCCCTAATGAAACCCAATAAGTGGCATATCCCAAATAATTTTGGAACTTGAGATATTGGGCTTCAAATATTCACTCTGTTAACAGTGTCTGGGTAGGATGATGGTTGATGGATATTGTGCAAAAATATTCCATTCTCCCATGTTGTATATTTGGGTGATTTCTTCCTTGTCTGTTTTTCGAATTTTCTGTTAACCACTTAGCATTACTCTGTTAACTCATAAGCTCTGTTAAAATTTTTAGTTTTTATCTGTGCTAGTTAAATTTGAATTTATCTTCACACACATAAATATTTATTGCTTCAAAGTCCACTCATTTTTCTTTTCCACAGAAATCAGCCGATAAACGTGGCTAATAAATAAACACACACAGCTATATACACTCTTATGTAATTTGTTTATAATTAATCAATTGGCAGTTTATAAAAAAATGTACATATTTGATTTCGAAAATTTAAATTTTTTATTTCAACATTTTTGGGCAGAAAATAATTCGTCTTCACCCGCCAAGGGATAAGAGAAATGCAATTAAAATTGCTGAAATTGCCGAAATTGCCGAAATTGGTTTTCAAAATTATTAAACAAAACAAATTTTTAAGGTTAAAACATTCAAAAGATAAACAAATAAAAATAAAAATGATTCTACGAATCTTATTAAAAAAAATATTTTGTCTTCGTTTTAGGATTTTGCTGTGTGTACGATTTTTTATGCAAATTTTTATATTCTGGATAATCGAAATAGTGTTGCCAACAAAAATTGTCTGAACAGTTTTGTCTAATAACTGTACCACAAAAACTATTCCCATCTTTAGCCGCCTGACTTACGTTTCGCCTTTATTAAGGGAAAACTGTGAAGACTAAAGCAACTTAAAACAAAGTGAACATCATCTCCGCTATCATATTTCCCCACCATTTCATAGGGCAAACTAATCAGAAGCTATCCCCATAGCAATGATGACAAACGAATTTAATCGATATATCCTACTCTAAAACGAAATGTATACACAAGCAAAATAAGCAGAAAATTCCGAAGATAGGGAAACAAGAGTTAAAGGACCTGCAAGCTTAGGTTAGGTAAGATGGCGGACATTGTCCCACTTAAGTTATTGTTGGCAATTCGCCGTAGTCTAGAAGGTAGTATGTTTGTTGAATTATTAGACATGAGGCCGCGGTTCAAATCCCAAGTCAGACATCTCCACCAAAACAAAATATGAAAAAAAGATATTTTTGCGGCGACTTCCTCTTAAGAGAATTCTGGCAAAAACACTGAGAGTAAATAATTAATTGCCATGAAAAAGTTTCTCAAAAATCTGTTAAGTGAGCGCAATCTAATTGAAGCAATCGAAATACAAATGCTCTGTAAAGTATCGAAAAATGTATAGCACTGGGCAGGCCAGTTCATCAACAAGACAATTTGCACCAATATTCTCTTGTTTACATACATATGTACATACATAATTGGCCATTACAACCCTTCAGTCAGGATTACGGCCTAGCATCTCACACCACTCATGTTGTGTGCCTTAATTTTATACTTGAGTGGCGGGAACTACAGTTTAACGTCGACTCCGAACGACAGATTTTGAGAAACTTATTAATGGCAAGTTGATTTACTCTCAGAGTTTTTGCCAGAAATCTGCTGAAAGGAAGTCGCCGAAGAAATATTTTTTTTTTTCATATTTAATTTTGACGTCTGGCCTGGGGCTCGAACCCGAACTTTACGTCTAATAAGCGAACACACTACCTACTAGACTACGGCGACTATTCTCTTGTTTAAGAACCCATATAAGAGTTACTATGGAATCAATTTCCCAAATTTCTTTGGAAAATCCTCGGCATTCCTGGAAGAGGACGAATGTCCAAGGAAATTTCGAACTTAATCCCACTCAGACTGACTGCATTACCCTGTTTCCAAAGGGTCGTGTTCTCCGCCTGGATAACACAACAATAGTCAGGCTGCCTACACGTACACATTCAGCTAGGATTACAACATAGCTGCTTACACCAACCGTGTTGTGTGTGTTAATTTTAACTATGAGTGGCTGGACCTACAGTTTAAAGTCGACTACGAACGATAAATTTTTCTTAAGAAACTCATGGCAATTATATTTTATTCTCAGAGATTTTGCCAGAAATCTGCTGACAGGAAGTCGCCTAAGAAATATTTTTTTATGTTTCATTTTATTGGAGATGTCTGACCTGGGATTTGAACCGTGACCTCAGGTCTAATAAGCCAACACACTACCTACTAAGCTACGGATGCCTACGCAAAGGTTAAATATCGGAACCCGTGAAAAATACATCGCAGCCTCCACTCTCTGTTCAGCTTTAAACATCAAGAGTCCCACTGGGAACGCCCGGATTTTCAGATCCAGTGGACAATTTAATAAAAGATATTGATAGAAATTCTAATCCGTTTTCTGACACTACATATGCGATATGATCCAAAAAATTGATACATATTCCCCTTGGCTGAATATTAAAGGAGTCTTTTTTACACTGGCGAAGAATCGAGTAACACTGGCCTGTTGTTCAGTGCGCATATTACAATTATCCGAACACTTTCTGTTGATTTTTGACAACTCAAATCAACAACAACAAGCAAAAAAAAAAACAAAACAAAATAAAAACAATGTTGTTGAAACAACCAGCTGTCAAATGAATATTGAAAAAGTACCTGAACTACGTATATCGTTATGTCTGAACACTTAAAATATTATACTCAATAAAACGAATATTGACTCAATAAAAGTGCATGTCTGAACATAGTACAACAGTAGTGGTTCCCCTTCACTGGAATTAATTTAAATTCTTTTTTTTAATTTCACACCCTTTTTCTTGGATTTCTAATTCCTTTTGCTTCACTAGAACGGTGCATACATAATTCATGTCTATGGTGTGAAAGCGAAAGCCCAAGAGTTTTGTCACATATTTTATGAAGCCCTTATGAAATAAAAGACTAAAACATTAAGACAATACGGCAATAAGTGTGGCAAAACATTATAATAACAGGAAAATAAATTAATAGACAGGCATGCATACGTACATAAGTATGTATGTAAACCACGAGACAGGGTTAAATGATTTATGATTCCAAAAAAAAGGAAGAAAAAATATTTTTTTATGAATTCTAATTCTAAACAAACTAGAAGAAGAAGAAAACGAAGACTATAAATTTTGCTTAAAGTGTTGACAATTAATTACGCTCTAAAAGCCACAGAAACGAAATAATTTTTACAACGTTTAACTTCTTAGAAGATTGAGTTTAAGCGGAAAAATGGAACACTTATCCAGATTATCTCCCACTCACTCTCTCTCTCTCTCTCTCTCTCCCGCTCAAACTTGTGCCAATTAAGTTTTCAATTTCAGATATCCGTTCCACCTTCGATGTTTCATAGAATATTGGTACGACACTACAACAACAAAATGCCAACCAAGTATTTCATTAAATAAAGTGGTGGCCAAAAATATATTCCATATATTGGATTAGTCGACTGAATAGTAGCCAACTAAAGTGTAAAGAAGGGTACGGTAGACAATATTTATTTTCTAAAGTCTCTTGCACAATTCATTTGAATTGAACGGACATGAAGGTGGTTGGTAATGCTGGTAAGGTTGGATTAGGTTAATCACAATTGAAATTCACAAAAGGCCAAGGGATAGGAAGAAAATCGAAGAAATATCATTTAAAAGAAGTGAAAAGAAATGGCCAACAAAATATCAAAACAAACAGCGAAATTGAAAATTAAATTAAATATTGGAAACCCCCTTTTTTTGAATTGATCAATACCATACGTAAGTACATACAACATTGGCCATTACAAGCCTCTCTTACAACCGCAACCAGCAATCGATAAAGAAAGCATTCCAGTGCCTCGTTTCTTTAAGAGTTCTGCTAGTTAAATTAGATTCCATTACTACGACGTCACTCTTTTAGATGTGTGTGAGGATAAATTCAAATTTAACTAGCAAAGACAAGAACCAAAAATTTTAACAGAGCTAATGTTAGAGTTAACAGAGCAATGTTAAGTGGTTAACAGAAAATACGAAAAATAGTCAAGGAAGAAATCACCCAAATATAGGATATCAGGGACTTGCTGCAGAACGCAATAAGTGGTATATCCCAAATAATTTTGGAACTTGAGATATTTGGCTTCAAATATATAAAATTTTTGGTTCTTGTCTTTGCTAGTTAAATTTAAATTTATCTTCACACACATCTCTTTTGGTAGAGGTTCCTAACGCCAATGTTGTTAAAAGAGTACTTTTCTCTTCCCTGTGCGACGTCCAGAAACCTCAAAACAGACTTCGAGACACCAACATACAAATGAGAATCATATTCCATTTTCGGTTGAATGAAAGGGTGGCGTAAGTTGTAAGGAGAACAGATAAAGCGAAGCACATATCAGAGATCAGCAATGAGTATTCGAAAATATGAATATATTCGAATCATACTCATAATTTCTGATACACGCATTCATACTTATTTTAATATCATACTCATACTACTCATATTCAAAGTTTGAAGTACTCATCGTATTCATACTTAACAATACGCATGATGTTGTTGATTTCGGCTCCCGTTTACTCAACATTTATAAGAATCACAAAATAAGTATGAATCGTATACGAACATTACTATACTCACTAGAAGGTTGTGTGTTTGCTTTGCTTGCTGTCTTTGTCTTTTTCTTTCTTCTTTTTTTGTAAATGCAACAACAAATAAGACTATAAGACGAATCACTCGAATTATTTATGAGTATTATAAGTATTTTTCTAAATTTATGAATCTGAATGAGTAGGCATCAATCATATTCGAATGTTATGAGTTTGATGTCAACGTTGTACTCATACTCATTGCAACCTGTACTTATAAATCAATGTTTTTGTGAGTTCGAATGAATCAGAGTCGTTGAATTTCAATACTGTTGACTCACTCATACTCAAAATTTTAGGAGTACTTATGAGTAGCGAAAAAACGATTCACCGCTGTTCTCTGATCCAAACTTCAAATTACTAACTCTTCTTCGAAGCTTTTTATTAAGCGGAGAACTAATAGAACTAGTCTGTACGAAGACACATTGGCTTATAACTCAAGATGGAAAATTATATGAACTGAAGACGTTGTGGAACTAAAACTTTAAGAAGGTGTATAATATTCCCAAGAAATAAACTGAGAAAAAACTAAAAATGGGTTTCTAAACCAGTGTTGCAAAATTGAAATTTCAAAATGGTACTGAACTATAACAGAAAGAGTACTTTTTCGCATTAACTGGTATTTTTGTAAAAAAAAAGTACATACACACATAAATGGTCATTACAAACCTTCAATCAAGATTATGATCTAGCTTTTCATGCCACTTATTTTATGTGTGTTAATTTTATATACGAGTGGCGGGACCCACAGTTAAAGTCGACAGATTTCTTTGAGAAACTTTTCATGGCAATTTTATATGCTATTACGGTTTTTGGCAGAATGAGGTTGCCGAAGGAACATTTTCTTCAGCCATCACACTACCTAAAGGGTGATTTTTTAGCTATTATCTTTTTGGCAACACTGATTTAAACAGCTCACGCACGTTTCGTGTTTTGTTTCACTGTCAAACATCTTCAGTTTGGTCTATAATCTAACCATGAATCGTCTTACAAACGAACAACGCTTGCAAATCATTGAATTTTATTATAAAAATGCGTGCTCTGTTAAGAAAGTTCATCGCGCGCTTCTTCCATTTTATGGTCAGTTTAATCGACCCACTGAAGCGACTATTCGGGATACGTAAATAAGCAGAATTGTCGATTTTGGAGTGAAGATCACAGCCAGAAGCATTGCAAAAGCTAGCAATGCATCCAGAAAAAGTCACAGTTTGGTGCGGTTTATGGGCTGGTGGCATCATTGGACCGTACTTCTTCAAAGATGCTGCGAATCGTAACGTAACTGTGAATGGTGAGCACTACCGTGAGATGATATTCAACTTTTTTTTTTTTTTGGCTAAAATGCAGGAACTTGACTTGCATTACATGTGGTTTCAACAAGACGGTGCCACATGCCACACAGCACGCGTAACAATGGGCTTATTGAGAGGCGAGTTCGGTGAACATTTTATTTCACGTTCGGGACCGATCAATTGGCCGCCTAGATCGTGCGATTTAAAGCCTTTAGACTATTTTTTGTGGGGCTATGTTAAAGCTCATGTCTATACAGACAAGCCCGCTTCAATTGACGCATTGGAATACAACATTGAAGCATTTATTCGTGAGATACCGGCCGAAATGTTGAAAAGACTATGCCAAAATTGGACTGAGCGGATGGACCATTTGAGGCGCAGTCCCGGTCAACATTTGCATGAAATAATCTTCAAACACTAAATTATATGGACCGTACTATCGATTCATATAAATATTTCATGAATTTTTCTGAATTTTATGTGTTTTTATTTTTTAAATTTTTCTATAGCTCTTAAAAAATCACCTCTTACTAGACTATTTATTTATTTATATTTAATACATTGTATTTAATTTATTTAATGGATATACATAAATACAATCGACTTATATCCTCCTCATATGCAAAACAAAAACTGATGACTCTGAACGTAGCAAAACGTAAAAGTCCCTTTTAGTCAAACGTTGACGTTCGTTTGTAGCATATGAAGAGCAATATAAATGCTTACCGAATTACTTTACGGTTCGGCAAGCGTTCTCATTGCCTTTTCATATTCAAAAAAGGAACGTACATATGTTCCGTGGACGTTTGGCTAACCGGGGCTGAAGGCGAATTCTACCTTTAGCATTACAAGACATAAAATATTTAATAATAAAATAGTACTGAAAGCGTCGCGGGGGTACTGCGGTACTTTTGAAATGGAAAAGTACTGAAAAAAGTACTAAAGTACTGAATTTTGCAAAACTGTTCTGAGTCTTTGGCAATAATGGACTTCAATTAATATTCCATTATAAACACAAAAGAGTGTGCCATAAAATGCTCCATTTTTCTCTCAGTGTATATTCTTGCCTTCTTACTTTTCTGGTTTGGATTTGTTCAAAAAGTTTTTGACTTTTTTTGTTAGCCGACGGCGTTTAAACTACGTTTTTTATTACTGACTTTTGTTTAAATAAATGGTTATTTAAGCGTTTTCTTTTTGTTATTGTTGTTGTTGTTATGTGGTTGTTGTTTTCTGGTATAATTAAAGTTGTCGTTGTCGTTGTTGTGTTATTTAAGCTATTGACGTCCATGCAAATGTATGTTGCTGTTGCTGTTGCCTTTTGCTGTTGCTGCTGTAGTTTTATTTTTAAAAATACAGGTTTTTTTTCTTATTTTTTTCTTATTTTGTTGAATTTATTTTAATTCAATGTTAATCTAATTCGTTAATAAGCTTTTATTTAGATAACAACAACAACAACAATTACCAACTAATTTATGTAAAAACAAAAAAAGTTAAATGCAATACAAACGCCTCCTATTCCATATATTCCCTCCTCAACATAATCATTAGCGGCGAAGGGTGCTGTTGGCTAACAAAGCAAATGTGGATAAAAGCGGATAAAACCCCCTTCTAATAATATGGCTTAAATAAGTAACTGTTAGGACAATAGAATACGTATGTATGTTTTTTCCGCTTTTTATTTTATTTTTGTTTTCGTTGTTGGTTTCTCGAAAGGGTTCATTCAATTGACATGTGCTTTTCAAAATTCAGTCGCATTTATTTCATTTCATTTTTTTATATGTTTTTTTTATTGTTTGCTCTAGTTTTTGTTGGTTTTTTTATTGTATTTTTTTCTTTCTGTTTTCAACTTAATTTTATTGTCATAATGGTCTAGTTACACAAAGAGTTATAAAAACACAAAAAAAAAACGAAAAAAATTTAAACAGAAACTGAAATTGAAAAAATTTCATTCAAAAGGCATACGAAAAAATGGTTTAAAAATAAAATCATAATAAAATAAAATAAAAAAAAAATAGTCCGTGCTTTACATTATCAAGACTCGACTTGACTTTATTATTATTAAATGACAGCCAGAAATACAGACGTTTCGGCTGACATATGGTCTTTTTACTGGGATTGTAGAATTGGACAATTGTATGGTGATAGTTTAAATGACTCAATTTATTTATAAAGTTTAAACGCCATTTAAAGTTGTGGTTGTATGTAATTATTATTATTTTTTTGTTATTGTTAACTTAACTAAAGCAAAAGTTATGAAAAAATATTATTCAACTTTATTTGTAATTATATTTTCAAGGTCTTTCAGTTAATAAACTCTAACCCTCGTTAGCAGATCTTAAGGTTTCTTCAGCCTCTTAATTTATATGGTGTTCAGATATGCACCTTTATTGCGTAAATCGCAATAAACACCATTATTAAGCTCAATATTTTATATAAAGTTTCAATTAATTATTGCGCAATAAATACGCAAATTGTTATAATATTGAGTAAAACTTAAAATGCAGCACTGTCATAAGTATGTTGTTCAGTAAGCATATTAAAATTAGCCGAACACTTTCTGTTGATATTTGACAACTCAAATGTCAACAACGACAAAAAAAACAATAGTGTTGAAACAACCAGCTGTTAAATGAATATTGAATAAGCAGCAGAACTGCGTATATTGTTATGTCTGAACACTTAAAATATTGTTCTCAATAAACCGCATATTGACTTAATAAAAGTTCATATCTGAGCATAGTATTACGCCGTTGTAAAGTCTCTCTTATTCAAAACCTCTGAAAAAAAAAATAATTTAAGCCACAAACACAATTCTATGGTCTCAGTTGTAGATAGGCTAGGTAGGATTAAATGGAAAGAAGAGCTCTATTTACACAATTTTAGACTCATTGTGATAAACTAGAGGAAATCAATCCAAAATAAATCCTGTTTTTGCAGATATGTGTGTGAAGATAAATTCAAATTTAACTAGCAAAGACAGAAACCAAAAATTTTAACAGAGCTAATGTTAGAGTTAACAGAGCAATGTTAAGTGGTTAACAGAAAATACGAAAAATAGTCAAGGAAAAATCACTCAAAATATACGATATCAGGGACTTGCTACAGATATCTGACTATATACAAATTGTAGCATAAGGTGTCCCTAATAAGACCCAATAAGTGGTATATCCCAAATAATTTTAGAACTGGAAATATTGGACTTCAAATATTCCCTATATTAACAGTGTCTGGGTAGGATGACGGATGATGGATATTGTCGAAAAATGGGACTTGCTGCACATATATTATATTTTATTTCAATGGTCTGCAATAAATGCGAAGTAGAAGAATAACCTACTATTGCTACTGTTAATAGCAAAGTTTACCCTGTTAAAGGCAGGAAGTGGCGCTGCTAAAAGAGTTTGGTTTTTAAATTCGAATTTATCTTCACACGCATCAAAAGACGTTACTCTGTGAAGTCGCAGTAGTCCAGTTGGTAATGTGTTGGCTCATCCACATTGAGATATGGAAACCCTATTATTCTAGCATCTGCTGTAGTAGACCAATTACCTGTTTCGCTGAGAAACTTGTTAAATGAAATTGAAAAGCACTAAAAAGAAATATAAATATTAAGGCCACGAACTTAATAACGCAGTCACTTCCAATATCGATGCTAAGTACGAGGCTGTGAAGGGAAGTAAAATCAAGAGGCAATGCTTTGCTATCATAGCTAAGGTCGTTCCTGATTTATAATCTGAAGCTTATTCGCCATATTGATACGTTTGCTGACTAATGGCAATATTTTAAAAACAACTTGTCTTGCTGCTGTGGTTTCTAACTCCACTGGCTGATTTCCCTCAAGCACATAGTATTTGAACAGAAAATTTAAAGAACATATAGGCTGAAATAACATGGAATGTTGACCGCAGTTCCATGATTGCTCATATATATTGGAGTACTTTAAGTTGTTGGCGACAACCTTCCACAGACTTCAGCAATTATTGTGCTTATTATTACAACCTCCACTGTTAAGGCTCTCAAAGAAACAAATGTTTCTTTGACATTCTATTAAGAAAAACATGCCTTCAATAAAAAAACAAAAAATAATTGCTAAGCACAAAATGAACAACTAAATTAAGTTCTGAAACGAATTCCCAGCTGTTTCTAATCAATTGGTCAGTGAGTTAATTAACGGCTTGTATTCGAAAGTCAATTTTTAAGATCACTTACTCATTATTTCTCAACAAAGAAAGTGTTTCTTTGGGTGCAATTGTTTAGTTACTGCTTGGAAAACAGACAAAGAAAAGTGTTTAAAAACAAACATTTTACGAAAGTCTAATGAATTCTATTAAAAAAAAAAAAGAAAACTGTTTTGTTTTTGTCTTATTCCTTTAGTTTCCTTAAATCAAAATCTATTTCAAAAGCTCGTAAAGTTACTAAACAATTAATATATTTTGTTTTCATTATTTCTATTTCTTAAATTGAATATTTGTTTCAATAATTCAAAATAAAAAAAAAATAAAATTTTTTTTTTTCAGAAAAAATCATGTAACGCTCGAGTACGTGATGTTAATTCCTTTACAGTTTTTTAAAGAAATCAACAAAGCCAACTGAAAACAAATTCTTCGTGTTATTTTATAAATTTCATAATGTTAGCAAAACAACAACAGCAACAACAATAAGAACCACAATATTATTAATAAAAAAAAAAATAAAAAAAATTTTGAACTCGTAATATAATTTCATACGAATTTATTTATTTCTTAAGCTCTGCAACTCGTAATCTTATTTTTTCAATCAGCATTTTACTAATCCCTCCAATCAAATCGTTGTTATATGTATTTCCCTTGCATTCGATTCAAATACATACAAAATTTACCATAAAATTGTAACAAATTTTATTGAAAACATTTAAGCCATGCTTAAGTAATAATTTTGTACGTTTTTAATGTATTTTTTCTTCATTTTTTCTGTTTCCCTAGATTAAGATCACAGATAGACCGATAGTTAGTTTTAAACAGTATTTCGTTAGACAAGACATGCTATGCCATGCACTAAAAGCAAAACAAAAAAGTGCAGGAAAATGGAAAAAATTTCAAAAGTTTTGGGTCCGACCACCACGAACTCTATAATGCCCTTCACCATAATATTGTTTTTCATTCCTTGGTATCTAGCCAATCATTTTTTTCTTCCTTTTTTTTCCAATTCTATTCAAATTATTTCCATCTAAGCACATGATGGCCCAATTATAGCAGAATCTAGAATGATAGGGTTACCAACTTTCGTTCCGTAAATGTATTGGATTGTTATGCTGGTAAGGAATTTTGCTCACTATCCTATTCCTATTCTTCTATTCTCTTCCTATTCTTTCTCAAAAGGTTGTTGAGTTACAAGACCAATAACGATAATCAATGTTTCTTAGCTAGACAGGCGATTGATATACTAACGGGTGATCTTTTAGCTATTATCTGTTTGGCAACCCTGGTTTAAACAGCTCATGCACGTTTCGTGTTTTGTTTCACTGTCAAACATCTTCAGTTTGGTCTATAATTTAACCATGAATCGTCTTACAAACGAACAACGCTTGCAAATCATTGAATTTTATTATTAAAATGCGTGCTCTGTTAAGAAAGTTCAGTTTAATCGACCCACTGAAGCGGCTTTTCGGGATACGTAAATAAGCAGAATTGTCGATTTTGGAGTGAAGATCAGCCAAAAGCATTGCAAAAGCTACCAATGCATCCAGAAAAAGTCACAGTTTGATGCGGTTTATGGGCTGGTGGCATCATTGGGCCGTACTTCTTCAAAGATGCTGCGAATCGTAACGTAACTGTGAATGGTTAGCGCTACCGTGAGATGATATCCAACTTTTTTTTGCCCAAAATGCAAGAGCTTGACTTGCATGACATGTGGTTTCAATAAGACTGTGCCACATGCCACACAGCACGCGTAACAAAGGGCTTATTGAGAACATTTTATTTCACGTTCGGCACCGATCAATTGGCCGCCTAGATCATGCGATTTAAAGCCTTTAGACTATTTTTTGTGGGGCTATGTTAAAGCTCATGTCTATACAGACAAGCCCGCTTCAATTGACGCATTGGAAGACAATATTGAAGCATTTATTCGTGAGATACCGGCCGAAACGTTGAAAAGAGTATACCAAAATTGGACTAAGCGGATGAACCATTTGAGACGCAGTCGCTGTCAACATTTGCATCAAGTAATCTTCAAACATTAAATTATATGGACGGTACTAACAATTCAAATAAAGATTTCATGCAATTTTCTGAATTTTATGTGATCTTTTATTTTAATTTTAATATAGCTCTTAAAAAATCACCCATTATAACAATACTTAGAGATAAAAATACCCTTTTTCGTTAGCTAGAAACAACGCCCTCTTTGAAGATATATCGGGTTCTTGTATTGGCTGTAATGGTAAAGTTATTTGATAACTATTTTTATTACTTTGCCTTGTAGATATCCATGAATGAACTGTTCAGGTCCAGGTCATCAGATATTTACCCTACCATAGCAGTATATAGAATGACAAGGATAACTTCTATCGTTGCCTAGAAACAACAAATTCTGGGCAAATGTGTTGGGTTGTTGCATAACTGAGGCCTTCTTTGTATTGCCAGTGGTGTTAATAAGTACCAATGTTACTGAGTTTCCTTAGCTGGAGTCTCGGTAGTTTTAACACATATCACATCTTTCGTATATTCATATGAAAAGAGAATTCTTCAGCTTTGGTGAGGAGATTATTTGTTTTCCCGTCTGCTAGGGAATAACAATCCCTCTTAACAATTCTTTCAAATTCTCTGTGTGCTGCGGCTATGTTATTACATTTATTCCCTCTGTGTTCAGCAGCCCTTATTAAAGTAGCCGTTGAATGTCTTTCAATATTTTTCTGAGGCACCTGACGTTCTTGGACAATTCATCCTCATACACACAGTCCCCACGTTCTCATAGCATACATAGTTACATACATAATTGATCATTACAACCCTTCAGTCAGAATTACGGTCTAGCTTCTCACACCACTCATGTTGTGTGTCTTAATTTTATACTTGAGTGGCGGGACCTACAGTTTAACGTCGACTCCGAACGACAGATTTTGAGAAACTTTTTCATGGCAGGTTTATTTAATCTCAGAGTTTTTGACAGAAATCTGTTGAGAGGAAGTCGCCGAAGAAATATTTTTTCATATTTCATTTTGATGTCTGGCCTGAGGCTCAAAACCTGGCCTTACGTCTAATAAGCGAACAGATTACCTACTAGACTACGGCGACTACATACATACATATATAATACATACAGTCAGAATTACTGCCTAGCTTTTCTTACCGCTTATGTTGTGTGTGTTAATTTTATCCATAGGTGGCGGGACCTATAATTTGAAGTCGACTCCGAACGATAGATTTTTGAAACCGTTTTCATGGCAATTTTATTTATTCTCAGACTTTTTGCCAGAAATCTGTTGAGAGGAAGTCGCCGAAGAAATATTTTTTTCATATTTCATTTTGCTGGATCTGTCTGAGCTGGGGGGTTTGAACCATGGCCCGAGCCAACAAACTGCTCATTTGACTACGGCAACTGCTTCGCGTTCTCAGCAGTTAACATTACATCTAAAATCAGCTACACATTTAGAGGGCCAGTCTTGGGGACGATTGCTGTAGACTGTCTAATGGTGAAGGTATAACACTGGCCACTTTATAGTCACCAAGCAGCAACTCGTTTCCTTGCTGTTCGCATCTTGAGGTAGGGCGTTTGATTTTCAATTGTTCCTTATCGTGATGATGAAAAAAAAAAAAAGCGATATAACTCCGCGTGATTGTAAGTTTCCTGGGGTGTCTCCCATTAGCCACTCTCTCCCACAAAGGCTGTATTACCATCACTGCTTTGCCAATCGCTACGACTTCGGAGTTTTTCTCGCAGCATTCATTTTATTTAATGAATTCTATTTTCATACGAAATTCCCTTTGCGAATTAAAATTATCACAAAATTGCTTAGGTGAAGCAAGTTAACCACTCCATATAAGTACATATATGGTGCCACAATAAATATATTTTCTGTAGGGTTAAATCACTTTTGCTCTCATCACGTCCAAGTTTTGTTTGTCCATAAAAACATTCCAAAAAAAAATTGTGAAAATTTTAAAAGAAAAAAATATTTCTTGATCCGCCATAACGCAAAAAAGAAAAGCCAACAAAACAAAGAGGCATCAACACCAGACATCAATTGCCCGCAGGTATTAAGGGCAGACTCATAGACAGACAAACAAGCTGAGAAGAAAAAAACAGACACAACTGAATGAAGCGAAAAAAGCAAATTGTCGTCAGTAAATTGCAACAATTACAAGTGACATGTCAGTCGGCATTTATTTTCTTTCGTTTCATTTCATTTCATTCATGCAACACTTGCCTCAAGACCCTATTCTATCCTACCCAGGAGTCGCAATAGAGAAAGGGAAAAAACAAATTTGTTTTTTGTCGCGTTATTTCTTTAAGTCTGTCTATGCAGCGAGAGCGATAGATTTTTTTTGGTATTTTTTTTTTGTATTCGCATTTGAAATCGGTTTTCTTGCGTTGTAATACGAAGAAAATTTAATTAAATTTTGTTAAGTTTTTTAGGTGAAAAAAACTGGAAAAAAATAGAAGAAAACAAAACTTAAACTGTGAAGAAAAAAGTAACGTGTTGTCGTAACATCGTAATATAATCGACACTGTAACGATGTAACGCTGTAACGCTGCTACAATAACTTAACGTAACTAATTATTACAGAGTGTTTTAAGCACTGTTGCTCCTCCCTCCTTCGTCTTTTTCATTCTTTCTTTCATTTTTATTGCTTTAGCCGTTTCCGGGTTAATGGGTCAAAACATAGAAGAACATGAGGAACTAGAAGAAGATGAAGAATAAGAAAAAGCATTAGAAATGCTTATTTCATTCCTCTCCACTTTGTTATTAAGGAATACAAGAAAACCAACAACACTGAACTGCACTTTAATCGATATTTGATTACCATACAAAAAGTTGCTTAAGCTTGAACGATTTAAGAACGAACAAATAAAGCGAAGCTAATAAAAATTCTTTTGGAATAAGAGCTCTATTGAGTTTGGAACTGCTTTCTTGCCATGAAAAGTTTTCTCAAAAATCTATTGTACGGAGTCAACGTTTAACATGGTCGGTGTAAGAAGCTACATGGGTTGTAATCCTTACTAAAGAGTTGCAACTTGTCCTAGATCCAGATCAAATTAAAACTTAATGGGCATTATAACTCTCAAAGCATACAGTGTTTGATCCCAGAAAAAGTGGATTATAGGCTCGGCTCTTCCTCCTCTATATCTCTCTAAATATGGAAAGTCATAATAGGGAAAGCCCAGCTTGCTAGCATGAGCAGCTAAGAAACAGTAACTAGTAATTAACTTAACCACCATAGGTTCTAATCACACGAGAACAATTTTTAGTCGCACAATTTTTTTTTCTTTTCAAATTTCAAAGTTGTTGCGCATGAGCCGACGGGTTGCTAAGTGGGTGCGATTAATTTCCGATAGATGGAGCCACTGAAAATTATTCAAAATGAATGACAAGCAATTGGTCGACGTACATCTCAAGCACCGCAGAAAAGAACATTACGGGCCTCAGAATCAGACGAGCCATGAGCATTGAGACTGGAAAATCTTCGAGTACATGCCGCTGAGACCCGTACGGATGAATCATTTGAACAATGACGCCCGTTCGTCTGAATCATCTGGGAATCAACGGGAAACAAAATTAATAAAGTGATTTAAAATTAATTGGATATTGGTGCAATGTCTTTCCTTCAAATTTATTTCAGTTGACGCCGCAGCAACACGCGCAGGCTACTGCTAGTGTTCTATACAATTGGATAAAGTAGTCCCAAACCCATTTTGTTACTTATGAGTAGTGAAAATCAACATTTAAACACCTGATCACTGAGGGACAAAGAAAGGAATGCATGAACATTATAAAGATTGGCTTCGAATCTTGCGATTGTGCAAAAAATCGCAGCACAAGACACTCACATTGTGTTAATGCAACTATAGAATGAATTCTCTCTTTAATGCGCTGGGAGATCTAGTGTCCGATCGACGGCGAATAGATATGCTATACGTGATACACGAGTACTAAAAAAAATTGTGACGATAACAATTCTTTTTCTCCAACGAATTTTCTCATTCCGTTGTAGTATCGATACATATAACAGAGAAGCGCACACTATAATTGTTTTAGGGTCGTGTGAGAATCTAGGTCGTAATCCTGTCTGAAGCGTTGTAATGACCAATTATGTAACCGTAAACAAATTTTTTTTCTTCTTCTACTAACCACTGTGCACAGAGCATAGATTGTGTGTGCGTTGTAAACATTACAACGGACCGACACTTTAAAAGGTGTTGATGGATTCTTTCTTATTCAGTTTCATCCTTAACGCATTGAGAGTTTCTAACATCCCTGATGAAAGGCAAAATAAAAAGAAAAACAACGTTAATGTATTTGCTTCCAAAGAAAAAGAAAAGGAAGAATGATGGATTACAACAGGCGCAGCAAATGATAAGGAAGGTTTGGGGGGGTTAGAAGGCTATTGGTGTGGCGGCATCTCTTATTAACAGAATGATTTTAAATTTAATTTTTCTTTTCGTTTTCGTACATTTTAAATGTTCTTTTTAATTCGTTTTCCATTTTCCATACAGATTAAAATAAATATTGGGAAAAACAAAAAAAAGAGAAAAAGTGGTTAAGGTGGGTGGTGATGGTGGTGAATATATTTTTAATTTTTTATGATTTATTAATGAAATTAAATTGCTTCGTAGCATTTTATTTTTAATATTTAATTTTTTTTTTGCTGATTTGTTATTAGCAAAACAACAACAAAACAAAATCATAAAAAAATAAATTAAAAATCAAAATGAAATTTAAAAAAAAAAAAGCATTTTGCTGATGGAGACAAAAAGAAAAAAAAAGAAAGAGGAAGAAAAGAAATCAGAAGAAAAAAAATAGAAACAATTTTACGACATTTTTCCAAATAAATTTATGACCGATTAAAGCGTGTCATTTTAAACTGCTTCAAAGCGAAATTTATGAGCAATTTGTGTTGACTGGAAAAAATCATTGAAATCTATTAAATCCACAGTCAATAAAGAGATTCAGTTCTACTATGGACATAAAAAATAATTCATTTAATTAAGCAATAAAAACAAAACAAAAAAAACTTTAAAAATCAATAAAATTTCAATTGTATGCAGGCATTACCGGTAATACAGTATATCCAGTAGTATTTGCTATTAAATACCGCGTAACTAACTATCAATAAAGTTAAGGATATTGACCACAAAACTGAAATGTTTACGTTATTTGGAAATACAGGGTGATTGTAAGAAAAGAAGTGGCAAAACAAAGCTGAAAGTTTTTATACAATGGAAACGTGAAAAACCATGTCGATAATGCAGTAATTGTACAAGTTCAAATGGTCTTAACAGCAACCGCAAGAATTTCGGCATAACATAGGAAGTCAGCAGAGGGTAACTTTATGTTTCCTACCTATTTGCTGCAGATTCCCCAAACCTTTCCCTACCAGCTTCCAACAAGGTTACAATTACCATTAGAACAGAGTAATCGAATGGCACTCTGACTGTCAGACTATGTCTTGTATTTGTATGTCCTATCTATCTTTCGATCGCCTAGACTTTCGCTTGAAAGATATCCTCGAATTTCCTAATGAGCTCGGAATATTATACTGAAGCCCAAAAACTCTCGCTCTTTTAACAAGATCCATTCTGGAACCCATTTGTATACCACAAAAAGGGGATGGCGCCTGCACATTAGGCTCTTTGCTCCTGTTATACCCAACACATGCTAGTATCTGTGTTTTGTCCAACTTGAACTGAAGTGTCTTGTAATTTTTTTTATCTGCCTAGACAACTGTTTTTGGTATGACCATTACGGTTCCTAGGTTGTATCCCCTTTACTGTTGGCAGTGGAATTTTTTCGCAATCGGTTGGTATAGCCCAGTCTATAAGACTGCTAGACCACTGCAGTGTCTTTCAGGCGGAGGTGGTGGCAATGTTATTGGGGAATTATTGGGGACGGAAGAGTCTCCAAGCGGAACGTCACCATACTTTCTGATAGCCAGGCGGCTATCAAGTTCTAACGGTGTAAGGCTGTCGCAGATATCTCGACGAGATAGCGGAACGATATGATATCCATATCGTATGGGCACCGGGGCACAATGGTATTCCGGGTAACTGTAGAGCTGATGAACTTGCCAGGCGGGGCATGACCATCAAACTCTCCGATGAATTCTCGAATCTGGGCATCCCTATGAGGACCTGCAAGCCCATAATTGATAATGCAATCGTCAATTCGGTCAACGACAGGTGGGCGGCCTTGGACACGGGTAGAACAGGCTCGCAAAATCTGGCCAAGGCTGGATGAAGGGCGCACAATGAGTCTACTTAAACTCCAAAGAAGCGCGCTCAGTGTAGTGGTCCGCGTCATTACGGGGCATTGCATTATGGGTACGCATGCGAGGCGCATTGGTCTTAGACATCTTGCTAACGACTTCTGCAGAAGCTGCAGGGATGAGGAAGAAGAGGAAACTATCCCACACCTGCTGGGTACATGCCCGGCTCTGTGTCAAAGAAGAAAGAAGTACTTGGGTACTTACTGCATGGATGATCTGGAAGAACTGTCAAGGATTGACATTGGCAGCCTAAATCGCTTCATCAGGAGCACCGAGTCGTTTTGAGACTAGGGGATAGCGGATGACTATGGTAGAACAATGGGCCCAATGCGGCCACTTACTCTCATCAGTTTTCTGGGAAAAACTATGGTAGTACAACAAAATTGCTATGAGAAGTTTCTCAAACCTGTCGGATGGAGTCGAGATTAAACATACATCATGAGTGGTGTGTAAAGTTAGGTTGTAATACTGACTAAAGATTTACAATGATCACATACGTAAGTAAGTATGTAAGTCATCCATATGGATCTAATAGGTTTCATAATCCGGAAAAAAACTCTGATAGTAAAATAAAAATGCTATGAAAAGTTTCTCAAACCTGCCATTGGCTCTAATCACACGAGAACAATTTTTAGTCGTACAATTTTTGTTCTTTTCAAATCACACGGGATGAATATTAGTTTGTCATGAAATGTATACGTATACACAGCTTTGTATGTATTAGTGTTTGTGCATTCATATGATGTTTGGCTGATCTTTAAAAATGTGAATGTATTAGTTTTGTGCTGGTAATGCGGGGTTGTAGCTGGTTGAAAATTTACGCTACCAAAAAAACAATTCTATTCACCTCTCTTGCCTATAAACTATCATTTTACGCCAGCACAATTGTTCTCGTGTGATTGGCACCATTTAGAGTCGACATGAAACACACGTGTGTGGTGTGTGAAGCTAGGTTGTAATCCTGTCTAAAGGGTTATAATGATCACATACATAGGTAAGTAAAGTAAGTCAGTATGTAAATCATCCATCAGTATATCACAGATTCTATACTTTTTCTGCTGGATCAATGAAGTAAGACAAAAAAGGTAATGCAGTCATCTTAGTTCTTAAAGTCACAAATTTCTGTCGCGAGTTATTAATACAAAAAAATAAATAAATTTAAATATTACGTTTAGTCATGATAAACATTATTTTGTGCTGATAACGAAATGTCGATAATACAGTCCCTATTATATATAATAATTAGAAAAATTTTAGGTTTTTTTTTTTTATAAATTAATACAATAAAAATTAGAATTTTAAAAAATAACAGCAATTTTTCTGTTTGCAATATGTTGTTTTTATTAAAAAAAAAAACATCCATCAGTATATCACAGATGTTTTTTTTTGCTAGGGCAATGAAGTAAAACGAAAGGTAATGCAGTAATCTTAGTTCTTAAAATCACAAAATTCTGCCAGCAGTTTTTAATACAAAAAAAATAAATAAATTTAAATATTATGTGCAGTCATAATAAACACTATTTCGATGAGTCGATAATACAGTCCCTATTAGATATAATAATTAGAAAAAGTTTAGGTTTTTTGTATAAATTAATACAATACAAATTAGAGCTTTAAAAATCATTCATCAGTACATCACAGATTCCATACTTTTTTTGCTGGATCAATGAAGTAAGGCGAAAGGTAATGCAGTAATCTTAGTTCTTAAAATCACAAAATTCTGCCACGAGTTATTAATACAAAAAATAAATAAATTTAAATATTTGTACAGTCATGATAAACATAAGTTTGTGTTCATATCGAGGGGGTCGATAATGCAGTTCCAATTATTATTATATACACTGCATTAATCTTAGTTCTTAAAATCACAAAATTCTGCCAGGAGTTATTAATACAAAAAATAAATAAATTTAAATATTATATAATAAACACGATTTCGATGAGTCGATAATACAGTGCCTATTAGATATAATAATTAGAGAAATTGTAGGTTTTTTTGTATAAATTAATACAATAAAAATTAAATTTTTAGGAAATAAAAACGAATTTTTCTGTTTGCAATATTTTGATTTTTATTTAAAAAACAAATTAATTAATTCATTCACTTACGTTTATATAAAAATTTTGAATAATCACAATCCATGCTGCTAACAAATTATTGTTGATTGATGGGGTTTGACGAAAACAAAAAAAAAAAAACAATCCGTTTGAAGTGTTGGTTATTTATGTAAATTTTTTTTTTCTCAATATTAAGAATTTTTTAAATCAATTATTCAAACTTGAAAAACACACACAATAAAGTTTATTTATTTAGTTTTCAACAAAAAAGAAATTGAATTTTTTAATCTTATTTTTAGGAAACCTTTCAATATTTTTTAATATTATTTCTTTTTTACGCCCAGAGATATTAATTATAAACTGCTGGGAAAGTATCATAAAATCATTAAAGATTTTAGTTTGACTTTAATAAAGAGAAACAACATTTTGATCTGGTTTTAGGCCACAAAAATAGAAAATTATTATTTTTTTTTTAATTTTTTTTTCTTGGAATATTTTCAATAAATTTTTGATTTCTTTTCTTTTTTTTTAACACTTTAA
Source organism: Sarcophaga rosellei (assembly GCA_930367235.1). Classification (NCBI taxonomy): domain Eukaryota; kingdom Metazoa; phylum Arthropoda; class Insecta; order Diptera; family Sarcophagidae; genus Sarcophaga; species Sarcophaga rosellei. The sequence goes on along the minus strand of OV884018.1, from coordinate 59,687,110 downwards.
AAACTCATCACTTGATCATCAATAATTATGATGAACATTTTCTTTTCAAAAAAAACTGCTTTGAAATTCGAATAAATTTTCTTTTTTTACGATTTTTCTTTAAATTTTATTTCTATGTAAAGTATCTTAAAGATACTTAATCCATCATTCCGCTCACTCACACTGTTACACTGATTTTAATATGATTTTTTTTTAATATTTTTTCCGTTAAACATTTAAACTTATTTCACACCTTTTTCTGTGTTAAAAATTTGAAACAGTTTTTATTTTTTTTTTTATGAAATTTTCTTCACTTATTTCATTCTTCTTCTTCTTTTTTGTATTTTTTCTCGTTTTTTATTTTCAATAATAAAAAAAATTTTATTTATTGGCAAATACTGCTGCTGCTGCTGATTCGGTTTTAATATTTTTTTTATTTTTCTATTTTTATTCTGCTTTTTTTTTTTGCTTCTTAATCTCATCTGTATTTCAAAATTTTTATGGTTTTTCTTTATCATTCATATTCGAATTTTTATTACAAATTTTCCACAAAATATGCTCTGCTCTGCTCTGTAAATATATTTCATTAAATATGTGCATACAACTACAATAACAGATTAAAAGTAACATTTTTGGTTACAAGTGATCTTTTTTAGAAAGCATTTGAATCTTCAAAATTTTTCAACAATTTCCATTCAATGGCAGATACATTTATAAGCGAATGTTACAAATCAATTTCAATTTATCAGTTTAAACTATTGATATCCATGAGATATAATTGTTTATATATGTATATATCTGCTGTTACCATTATTAAATCGAAACGATGTTAAAATAAAATATTAACGGAAAAATTATTAGAAATTGTCATGAATTGCAACGAATTGTTTTGTTTTTGCTCGCGATATAAACAAATCAATCACATAAGGAAACATAATAAAAAAAATTCAAAATCATACGTTTTGTAGCCAGAAAACATTAAATGACAACCCTGTCATTGTAGAAGTTGCTTCAATAGAGCTACCACCTGCTTAGCGGAAAGAAATTAGCTAATGAAACTGTATTAAAATAGGAGAGATGGCTCCTAAAGAAGTCGCCATAGTCTAGTAGGTAGTGTGTTAGCTTATTCGACTTAAGGCTCGAGTTCAAACCCTAGGTCAGACATCAAAACGAAATATGAAAAAAAAATATTTCTTAGGCGACTTTCTCTCAACAGATTTCTACCAAAAAAAAAAAAAAAAACTCTGAGAGTAAAAAAAATTGCCATGAATAGTTTCTCAAAAAAATCTGTCGTTCGAAGTCGACGTTAAACTGTAGGTCCCGCCACTCAAGTATGAAATTAAGGCACACAACATGAGTGGAGCGAGAAGCTAAGGCGTAATCCTGACTGAAGGGTTGTAATGACCTATTATGTATTATGTATGATGGCTTCTGAAAGCCATAGGAAAAGCAGTAAAAACTGGAAGAAGTTCTTTACCGATCTTACGTTATTAGCCATAACATTACGATCTGTCTTCCTATAACACTATAGGCAAAATTATTAAGCCACAGTCATGGGCAAATTTCTGAGCTTCTTCAAAATAAAATTGATCTATCTAGCATATTGCCGTAGTCAGTATTTAGTAGGTAGTATATTGCCTCATTAGACCCATATCTACAGCAGTTGGTGTGATCTACTGGCCTTAATTGTTGTGTGCGTTGGATTGAGAAGACCATGTAATCCATAAATTCGGATTATCTGCCACTCTTTCACTGACAGAAGCAATATTTTCTAGCCTCATCAGGCTTTCGAATTATTCCCGAAGTGATGGCTCGTAATAATAATTCAGAATTACCGACTAGAATCAGTGTTGAGATACAAAAGAGGAACGCGAACACGGTGTGACGCATATTGGAATATCTCGAGCAACAACTGCTAAGATTAATACCATTGAACAGAAATAACTGGAAATCTTTTATGGAAACCTAAAGTTCTAAAGACTTAACCTACCGTATCTTTTCTACATACATAATAGGCCATTACAACCCTTCGGTCAGGATTACGGCCTAGCTTCTCAACACCACTCATGTTGTGTGCGTTAATTTTATACATGAGTAAAGGGACCTACAGTTTAAAGTCGACTCCGAACGACAGATTTTTGAGAAACTTTTCATGGCAATTATATTTACACTCAGAGTTTTTGCCAGAAATCTGCTGAGAGGAAGTCGCCGTAGAAATATTTTCATATTTTCGTTTAGATGTCTGACCTGGGATTCGAACTCGGGCCTTTCGTCTAATAAGCCAACGCACTACCTACTAGACCACGGCGACGTATCTTTTCTAAGGTATCCCTAAATTAATCTTGCCTAAGCTACGCTGTTGAAATCGCCATAGTCTAGTAGGCAGAGTGTTGGATTATTATTATCGTGAATGATTAACTCTCAGATTTTTTGCCAGAAATCTGCTGAGAGGAACTTCACTGCGTATTTCATTTTGTTGAAGATATATGACTCGGGGTTTGAACCGAGACTTCACATCTAATAAGCCAACACAATACCTATTAGGCTACGACGACTTATCCTGATTAGGCAGACAAAAATCAATTTGAATGATGATCTCCTACCTTCAAACTATCTTCCCTTATATGCTAACAAACATTGATTTTATTTCCAGAAGGAAAGTCTACTGCCTTCCTTGCTCATTCAATACATTCATCATCTTAATCCATTATAATAACACACAGCTGAGCATATCTCAAATGGATTAGAGGGACTGGCTGCTAGAACAAAATGCTTTCAATGCCGATTCTTTAACAATGAGACGTATTCCTCATCCACATTGCATACGAAAAAAAACTAACCGTTTTATGTACGTACAATACGGTCCCGAAGTGTCACTAGACCGTATTTTTTCTTAAATGACGCCATTACCATCAATTCAGTGCGTTACAGCCGTATGATAACTGACTTTATTCGATTAAGGGCGAGCTTATTTAGGAAAAAAGAAGATCTTTGGATCAATCAACGTATCAAATAACGTATCAAGCTTGACTTAAAACAATTTTATCCTTCTATGAAACACTGCATTATCATTTAATATCTCTTATAAAATAGGCATAAAGACTGTAAGAAATCATATTCTAAAGCCAAAAAAATTCCTATCGAAAGTCGGTCACTTTTAAATCGTTTAGAAGTTTGGAATTTCTTTCGAAAGCTCCCTTTCTAGCACCCTTTGTATGAACCTTATCAATTGAAAATTTGTTTTTTTTATTACTAATATTTAATAATAATAATAATTGTTTATTTATTTTTTTATTCAATTCACAAAATATTTTCATGTTATTTGCGACTTTAAAGAAAGCGCAGAAATTTTCTTTTGTTTCAACATATTTAATCAGCATTCAAGTGCGAAATTCAATTAAAGTCTCTTTGTTTTTTTCCAAGAATATAATTTAAGCCCACAGATAATGCCAAGAAGATGGATGGATGGCTCTTATTAAAGCAATGAAAATAAAAATTGTTTCCATTTAATTTTGTAATTAACAGACAAATAATATTTTCTATTTGACCAAAAATTCTTTTAAAAGGTAATGCAGTTGTGTGTGATTTTTTTTTTAAATTTTCTTGGGCATAAAGGAGTCCAACCAAAATTAAAGGTGGTTAAACTGGTGGTCCTGCCATTCTAATTAACACACAGGCTATGGATGATGTGAGAAGCCTAGTTGTAATCCTGACTAAACGGTTATACGTAAGCCAAAAATTCCATAAGACCGTCGGTAATACAGTATGCATTGAAGTTTAATAAATTTTTCATGACCGGGGCAATGAAATCTAACCCCCATAGTCAACACTGAAGACAACACCTTATTCGGCATCTCTGGATGTCTGCGTTACAAAAATTTCGACCAAGTCGATATTGACATCGTAACTGAGAGAAACCGTAGGGTCGATAATTCTTATGGGAAACAGCACGTGTTGATTCCGGAAGCAATGAAGCTCTGCAATCATCTGTTCGCTAAGGCCGTCGGTAATGCAGTATGTATTGAAATTTAATACATTTTTCATAACCGGGGCAATGAAATCTAACCCATAGCCAACACTGCAGACAATACCTTATTCGACTTCTCTGGATGTCTGCGTTACAAAAATTTCGACCAAGTCGATATTGACATCGTAACTGAGAGAAACCGTAGGGTCGATAACTGTTGATACAAATTTAAGTGACTCTAGAACGTATGATAACGAAAAAAATTAATCGTTACCGCCAGGATTCTGTAAAACTTTATGGTCAAGACGAGATCACAAGAGAGGAATAAAATTGCAAAAGTATAGCAACCAAGACAGCATTATCTATAGGAATTATTATATAGCCAAGTGATAATGCGTCCGTGATAATGTGCAACTTCCATGGATACTTTCAGTATACGAAAGAAAAGATCTACGCAAGATCGTCCGTCCAATGCGAGTTAGCGGTAATATTCACTTCCGAAAGAATCGTAAGCTATCTAAGCTACTTAACGATATGGTTGATGTGTTCAACGCAATACCATTCAGCGATTACCCTGAATCGGCCACGTCGTTCGAATAAAAAAGGATATTTCCGGTATTTGATGCTAGGTTTAGCTAACGGCAGTACAGCCAACAGTAAAGGGACAAACTGAGGAAATCTGTCATCTATTGAATCTTTGTAGCAATCAACGAAGTACTGCGAAGTGCAGAGAGAAAAGCCATCGTGGACTAACAGCCATAAATTTCTAGAAAAGCTAAGCATGTGGCTATGGAACTAAAAATTCAAAATACTCACTAAATTAGAGCAATAAAATGGAAGAAAAATAGGGAATTTTAATCCTTCATAACATATCTTAGAGCTATTTCTCGCTTGAAGATCCAAAAGTTAAATTGAAACTTTTTTATGCATCCGAATGAGAGAATAAGAATTCATAGCCAAATGCACTTTTTCTATTTTCTCTTATCAACGGCTATCGAAAGCATAGACTAAGAGATATGCTGAAATTTTAATAAGAGGCAGGCTGCTGACAGGAAGAAGTCTCGGGCCACATTTGAACTGAACTGAACTGAATATGACGATAACAAGTCACCGTTATGGTGCGCAATTTTGTTAATCTCATCAATTGCAGTTCAAAGTATATATTTTTAAAAAGAGAGAATTTCCATAAAGGAGGCACAATAGCGGCGCTAAGCTAATTACAAACATAATTTCCTTTTTACTACACCCGGTAATATTAAAACAAGTTTTATAAAGAAAACCTTTTGACCGACGGCTTTTATTCTCATCTGCAAATCAAATCACTGGCATACATTTCCCTTCAGAGCAGGGTATACGAAATTGAAAATGTTACTCTGGACGAGTCTATTCCGCCCTAAGAGCTAGGTCAAATAGTTGAGCTGTCTATGATAGAAATGCTTACAAAAATCCACAGAATAATATTGGATGCTTGTCAAAACTACTTTACTTTAATAGTTGAGAGAAAATATTAAGACGAGCCAGGGTTGTGTGCAATAGATGCGGAGTTTACTCACTTTAGAACAAAGTTAACATTGTGAAGATGTTAGAATGGAATGTTTCACCGTAATCTTTCAAGTTTTTACGTCAATTATTAAGAAGGAATGGGGGAATCGTGACCGAATAAAAGAGAATACAGTTGTATTAGCAGGCAAGCCACATATTGCGGGGTTTTTAGGATGTACTTCGAATTATTTTTATTGAGGAGAGAAGTTTCCTCTTTAAAGAGGAAATTGCAGTGTTATCAAATGAATTGAAGGATAAGAAGCGCATTTGCTGTCAAGGAACGTGTTGCTTCATCGAGACACCTAAAAACTCAATTCACATAAAATCACAGATCGAACAAAGTGTTGGGATCAAAGGTCAAAATATTTATTTGATTTGTAAATCTGCAGCTAGAGGAGCACTTTACTGCTAAAACTAATGTTTGCTGGTACAACTGTTTCCGTAGTTTTAACAAAATTTAACAAATGGTTTAAAATGAACTCCTTTTAAGCGTTTTTTTTTTTTGCAATTCACTTCACAATGCCGTTTATAAACTACCGACGGAAAATGATAAAATTTCCGTTTTTTCGGAACCGTAGTCACTATTTTATTTTTAAATTAAACGCGAAAAATTATTTCTTTTAGATTTTCTTCTCTTCTTTTTTAATGCGTTGTTGAAAATCTTGAAGATTCAAATGTTTTCTTGAATTTCACATGAAAACGTTCAGGAATTTTTGAACAATGTTTGAAAAAATTTGATTATGCGACGGCTGCTCCATATATTTTGGAATGATTTAAATTCAATTTTCAGAGGTAGATTGGAAAACTTGCAGTGCAGAACGGTAATGATACACAAACACTTTTTAGCACTTGATGCCCAGTTACGGCAGTTTTTTACGGAAATGAAATTGGCTGATCATACTCCCTCCGGTTTAAATTCATTCCTTTTTTTTCTTTGCTTTAGGCACCGTGTGTTTAAAGCCTTCCACTTATGTTGTGTGCCTTAATTTTATACTTGAGTGGCGGGACCGACAGTTTAACGTCGACTCCGTCGTCGACTTTCTTGAGAAACTTTTCATGGCAAGTTTATTTACTCTCAGAGTTTTTGTCAGAAATCTGCTGAGAGGAAGTCGCCGAAGAAATATTTTTTTTTTCACATTTCGTTTTGATGTCTGGAATGGGGCTCGAACCCGGGCTTTACGTCTTATAACTGAACACACTGCCTACTAGACTACGGCGACTACTGCAGCGCATTAAATCAGGCAAATTTTTTTTATACAGAACAAACACTCGGAATATAACGCGGAGCCTCTAATAGAAATGTGTTTTACAGCTTTTTTCACACACGGCTGTTATATCTGGGGTAGTAGCATATATGTATAGGGAAGGCTGGCCTATAGATCACTGTGCTAGCTCGGCTGATGTAGAAGAAGAGGAGAGAGTTGATTTCTTCCTTAACGACTGTCCAGTCCTTAAAACCAACATATGTCCGCCACATTCTGTATTCATAGAACGAACCACCTACGTACCTTAATCTCACAAAATGGATCGAACTTATACACAGTTTTTTACGATCGAGCGTTGTGGAAAACCCCCAAGACTTTGTCTAGTGAGACTTCTTAGAAGCTCTTGATAGTTATTGGTTGGTCACCAGACTAATTTCATAACAAAAAAAGCAGAAAAGTGGCTGTACTTTATTAGATAGTGTTTTCGGTTATTAGATGGCGGTGCCCCGTGGTTCAAACCTCAACTCAGACATCTCGAACAAAACGAGATATGAAAAAAATATTTCTTTCTTTGTGTGTAAATAAAATTGCCATAAAAAGTTTCTCTAGTCTATCGTTCGGAATCGACTTTAAACTGCCGTTTCGGCCGCTCATGAATAAAATTAACGCACACAACATGTATGATATAAGAAGCTGACTAAAGGGTTGTATTGCAGTTCGATAAGTACAGGCAGCTTGAACTTTGTGTTTCAGAATTTACTCATCAAAGTGCTAGTTTTATATGAGACGCCGTTGTTAAGTACTTCTCATTAAGAAATTGGTCAGATATCCAGCTAAATGAATGGATCTGAAACAAAGCTTACAGTTTAAGGCGACTTTTAAATCATAAGAATGTGCCCCTGTAGGAAAAATCTTTGCTATTTACAATACTTTAAACTGGTTGAGGTATTATTGTGCGTCTGCTACAGACATTCCAATGATAATTTGTAGGCTGGTAACTAGAAAGGCCTTTGAGGGCGTCTAGATATAAAAACTAATTTTTAACTTTGGTTTATGCCTTAAGGGGAATCGTTTCAGCAACGGAACATTTTAAATTGAAATAAATAGTTAAATAGTCAGGTAATCAGTGAAAAGCCTCCATTTTAAGATAAATGCCTTCTTTACCTCTTTTCTAAATAGTTTTCATTTATTGGGAGACCATAAGACCGACGGAAAATGTTGAGCTCATGAGCTATATTTAACCAATTTGAAACTGAAGCCCTAACGCGAGAGACCCTATGCCAATTGTTCATGAATAACTCTCTGAGTGCTTCACATTCCCCAAAGTTTAGGCCATTTATGAATCAATTATAAATTGAGTTTTAGGAACCAAATCAAAGTTTTATTATGCGATCTCCGAGAGTCATATCAGCTTAAGAAAGGGGTTACTTTAATCCCAAAGTAGATAGCAACAGCTGACCATTTTGTTTTTGATTTAGTTTGCATTAAAAAGCGTCCAATTTTTCAATTTTCTCGATAAAGATCAGCGATTTAATTTCACCTCTTTGAAAATATCCAATAAAGTCACGCCAGGTAGGGGCAATCCCCCTCTAGCTTCCTAGGAACTAGCACAAGTAGAGGACCGAACAACACAACACAAACATCGAATATATTACAGGATCGAATGGCATTTGTGCAAAGGACAAGGTCATTATGTCAGTTGACTAGGAATTTCTTTCTCATTCGTCCTCTTTTACGCTTCTAGACTCATTGAATAGAGGATACCGAGTTCAAAGCAGACAATATTTAAAAATAAACGGATTTTTTATAGAAAAGATCCAAAGACTTATTAGCCCGCCGTCGGTAATTTTTGGAGGATCAAGAGATCAAAAAAAAATCTGACACAAAATGTAGATTAAGGCAATCATGGTTCGACATTTAGCAGGAATCAATTCCTCTCTTTCTATTCCAGTGATTGTTGTAACCTGGTCTGGAAAAGCAAGCCTGACTTCTCCGCGTTTACGGCGAACTCTATCAAATAGGCTAAGCAGCTGCATGTCTAATGAATAGTAGTGGGTAATTTAACGGCTTCATGTGGCAGTTCGTCACGCCACTTACATACGTCGTAAACAGTAGTAAGTCTCGTAGAATAGTAAGATTTTAGAAATCGAAATCAAAAAAATGTCGAGGCCTTTAAAACCAAATTGAAATCATGTGCTGACTATTTTCCAAATCACCGCATAAAATCTATGTTAACTTTAATTTGTTCAATATAGAAGCAGCAGCCGTCGTATAATTATTTTTATTTTTTTTATTATTATTTAATGGAAATTTTTGTTTTTTTTTTTTGTGTATTTATTTGGAACTTTTGTTTTAATGTTTTTATTTATTTATTTATTTTTTTCTTACATCAATCACTTGTTTTTTTTTTTTAATTTTATTTTAAATTTTAATTTCACAATGAACCATAAGAAAAAGAAAAAAAATTTTCGCGCGCGCAAAATTTTTGTGGTGCCCTTCACTCAACCGTCCGGATTTTGGATACCAACGAACTTTTTTCTTTTTTAAATTTTTCTTCTTCCTTTGATTTGTTATTACAATGAAAATTTGCTTTATTTATAGAAATTAATTTTTCTTTTTCTTAAATTTTTTTGGATTTTTTTTTTTAAATATTTTTCCGTAATTTTTGCGTATTTAGCGTCGGCATTTAAGATTTCCGTGCCACCACCACACACCGCACACACAGCAAATACACTCTCTATTACTCTGCTATTCTAGATCTATTATAACGGGTTTGTTTATTTTTTATTGTCTCCCGATTAAAACGGTTTTATCGGCGCGTAAACAAGAATTATTATGCAGGGTTTTGTTTTGTTTTTTTTTTTCTTATTTATCAAATCCAACAAGATTTTGATAACATTTCACTTTTTATTACAACAAATTTGAAAAAACCAAAAAAAAAAACTTGTTTTTTATTATTGTTGTTGTTATAATTTTTGTTTATTTATATTCTTAATTTTTTTTTTGTTTTTGTAACGCTTTTTTTTTGTTTTTGTTGTTTTCTTCTGTTTTTGGATACGCTACGAAAACTAAAAATCAAAATTAAAAAAACGCGACGGCATCAACGACGACGTTATAAACAAAACTGCCAACTTTAAATTGGCTCAAATCGTATACAAGCGAAAAATCTCTTCTAACTGAATAGTGTTGTTGTTGTGCTTTTTCTGTTTTCTGTTGTATTGTAGCTGTGGCTTGCTGCCTGGTTGCCTGTGCTAAGTGTTATTGTGTTGATGTTTTGTTTTGTTTTCGTATACAAAAGCCCCAACATGTCAAGCGCACACACACACATGCTCACTTTCGAAATGAAAACAAAACAAAACAAAAGCATAGCACAACGCAGTACTGTACAGTAATAGCAACAACTATAATAATTTGTTTTTGTATGAGAGTGTAATTTGTTGCTAATATTTATATTATATGTACGTAGTTTTAAAACAGCAACAACAACAACAACAGCAAACATACACAAATTTACAACAATGTTAATGACGAAAATATTATACAAAAATAAAATGCCCGCACACGAACGAACGTAGCAAGTACTACTTACGTATACAAAAAGAAAAACGAACAGCAAACAACGAACGAAATGAAGTTAAAAATCAAATGACGAAGAACAAGTAGTGTGTGTTCGTTTTTGAAGCAAGAAGAAGAAGAAGAACAAACAGCATTGCTAAGTTTATTTATCAGGTTTGGCTCGGCTCTCTCGTGTGTGTTTCTTTGGGGAGCACAAAACACGTGCATACATATGCATGAGTGAGAGCGACAATAAACGAAATAATAATAATAATTTTTATTGTTGTTATTGCTTGCATTTAATTTTCAAAAACAGACTCCCTGCCGTCCAACAATACTTATGGTTTTGTCTTCAGCATTATTTTATTTGTTTGCTCTTTACTTTACTTTATTTTATTTTACTTTGCTTAACTTGATTTACACAATAAACACAGTTGTTGTAATTGTTATTGATGCATTTGAACTCTCTTTTACTTAAACACAAACAAACATATGTACATGCATACACACAAGTTAAGAAAGAAAAAAAACGAGTCAATTTGTTAACCCTGCAATTACACATGCCACTAGTGGCTTGCCACTATTGTATACGTATTATCAACGAAAAATTGTTCGAAATAGTCGAATCTCTTGCCACTTGCTTTTGTGTTTACACGGGACAGAGTGGCCGAGTTGTTTATGTAATCATATTTTTAGGGAAAATATTATTATTTACTATTATTAGTTTTAATTTAATAACATATATGCTGTATAATTACAAAAAATTATGTTTTTTAAATGCACATTCAAAATGCATAAAATACATAGGCATAATAATATATTTAATTTAATAATAATACATTTAACACGTTAAAACTTAAATTACTATTTAACAGTAAACCAGTTAATTTGGATTAAATTGTTAACAGGGTAACATTGATTACTTTTTTGACAGCTAGTGGCGGCCACTGTCAAATTTTCAGTGGCAAGCAAATTTTGCTACCACTAGAGCTGCCACTTCGAAAAATGTAAGTGTATTCGTAAAAATTTGTAAGTGTATTGAGTTTTTCGAACTTGTAGTGGCTCGTGTAAACGCAGGGTAAGCAATAACATTAAATGCTCACTATTTATTTTAATGTTAAAGCACATTCACACAAAACCAACACCAACACTATTCCCCACAAATCTTTAACATTTCCCTGTATGACTCATGCCTTCATTTGTTTTCTTGTATTTGAATGAGTTGAGTAAAGCTAAGTAAAGAGCATGAATATGTTACTCGTGTACTCTTTAACTCAAAAATAAAGCGTTTAACCACAGAGAGTTAAATTCTCTGTAATAAAAGAGAGATTTTCAAAATTGTTTTTCCTTGTATTTATTGCAGCAACATGTGATGTTTTTTGTTTTTATCACACACACACACAACACACTGTGCTGAGTTTTCAACTCAATTTGCTAATATTGCCTCTTGCCCAAAAAAAAAACAAAAAACACACACACAAGAGGGAGCGCTGCAATAAAAACAAAAACTCTGTTGTGTGTAACTTTTATTATTTGCAATGTGTGGTGAAAAATAAGACGAAACCGACGAAATATTGCATTCAGCACGATTCTGTAATTTGTGTATTTTGCTTATTGTACGTGTCTTAAATGTTCAATAGATTGTTTTTTCTGGTTTTGTTTTTGTAATTTTATTTGTTTAAATAGAAGACAATACAAATGCATACGCTACTGCCGTACATATAGCTTGAGTATGAGGGTTTGTGTCTGTGCTTCATGAATACTATAGATCGGCGGGTTTTGACAATAGTTGACAAGAAATGCTCATAACTTTTAAACTACTGCTCGGATTTGTATGAAATTTTAAACATATTTAAAGTAAATTGTTAACTTTTGGGATATAAACTAAAAACTTATACAACATTAGCTAATAGAAATTTAAATAAACCACAATCAAATTACATTTTATAAATTCCAACAGCGTAAAATTTAAAATCACTCATTACGTTTCATGTGTTTTTTTTCACAGATTCAGAGAGTAGACGTTTAAAGATATTTGCGATAAACAATGCTGCTTCGCTAATAGCTCATAGCTCCGCATATCACAGAAGTAAATTGCCAGCAAGCTGTATTTGAGGACCTGCATGCTCGTTCTTCAACTTCTTCTTTTCTATAGAGGAGAAATAAGTTTAAGACAGTGTTTGAAACGCTTTACAATGCTAATATTTTGTAAAATTATTTCAAATTGTTTTAAAAAATTACTAACAGGACAATAGACTGCCTTATAGGGCCAATAGTTCTTCTGAATACACCAGAGCTCTATTTTTAACACTTTGACTGCCACGCGCGTTTTCGGTAAAATCTCCTCTAGGCCACTCATGCCGCTGTGCGCAAGCAATCAAATGAGCGTCACCCCAATAAGGGTGTCGCCTCCCGATCATATACATTTCATGTATATTCTTTCGAACCAGCGTGAATGTTGAAACAGTGTTTTTCGATACTCGCTTTATTGGTTTGCCATACCGAATTGGTATTTTTCCTGTTAAAGTTAAGTTATTATTGTAACGCCTAACCTTAAAAAGGGGAACTCTAACTATCATGCCATATTTTATATAATGCAGTAAGAAGTAGTACTCAATTACATGCTTTTAGTCAGGACTCCAACCTAGTTTTTCACTACTCACCCATGTTATGAGTATTAATTTTAACCATGAGCAGCGGAACCTACAGTTTAAAGTCGACTCCGAACGACATATTTTTGAGAAAATTTTCATGCCAGTGTTTATGTCAGAAGACTGCTGAGAGGAAGACACCGAAAGAAATAATACTTTTCATACTACGTTTTTACCGAGATGTCTAAGCAAAGGTTTAAACCACGAGCTCGAGTCTAATAAACCAACACACTACCTAACTAAGCTACGACAAATACAGACTCCATTACAAACTTGAAAGAGTCATGGTTGTCGATTATCAATCCCCTCCATATAAACCACCTAGGAAGTCAGCTGATTCCTTTCTTCCTAGAATGTATAAAGTGAACATCATAGGAAGATCACTCGCAATGGTCACCCCTTGAAAAAAACTGGGAGTTAATAAACAAAATGCCGCACTACTACATTGAATACAACAACTTTTATTAAGTTTTTAAAGTAGGCGTGAATTCAAAGCATCAGCTGATGACAACCCTATTATTCTGCACCGTACAACAATGGAGCAGTAACCTGCTTATCTGAGAAATTCAACTGAAACAAATCAAAAAATTATAAGGAGATGGGGCTTTGCCATCTGATTAACCAACATCATGTGAAATAAGAACTTACTGGTCTATCGAGTTTGTTCTAATTTGCTCGGCTGCCTTGTACAGTTGCGATCGTAAAATTATAAAAAAAAATAAGAAGTCTGCGAGTTTAACAAAAACTCCTTCCTTATGTCCTAACCCAGATGGTTCGATCTGCAACTTTGTTGATAAGTGAGCCTAACTTTACTTCTGTATATTTGACAAGAGTATTCTGAAAGGTCTTGCAACAGGGAGTACCGAAGTTTGACAGTTAGTAACGGCCATCTTGTGGAAGCTACATCACACAAACTGATTGTCGTTTATTCAGTCTGCTTTGCCAAATCGCCGTTGATGACCATAGACAACGATATGTGTTCGCTAAATGGGCTCTACAGTAGTTGACAAATGACCTTAATTTTCATTGCAATATCGTCTTCAGCGATTAGATCTATTTGTGGATGTATGGATAGGTGCACAATCAAAATTCTGGAATTTGAAATGATACCAATACATATGAGATACAAGTGCATTCAATGTGCCCCCAGAGGGTCACTGTTAGGTGTAGTTTATAGACTACGGCGTCCTCGGTCAATACTTCTTTAAGGACTGCTTTAGCCAGAGCAACCCCCTCAACGATGAGCACTATAGATTGATGATTGCCAGCCTTTTTAGCTTGAATTTGATGATCTGGAAACCAACGACAAGTGTTTACAACAGGACTCGGTTTTCATGGTCCAGAGAGAGAGATTTTCCTAATTCCTCATTCCAAAAACGATGATATATCTTTGAAGCATGATTGTGGTTAGCGCGGTAGACTGAGTACCTCTTATAGGGGTTTCAGATGTAGCGCGGATAGGAACATTGAAGTGAATCTACTAGCAGTAGACCACCCTGTAAACCTAACTTAAGCTTTGTGCAGACAATTCTACATGCAAAGCCTTGGGTATTACTGCTATTACCTTGGCTGTGGAGGTGGGAACGAAGAGAACAGTACGCCTCCTATGTGTCTATTTTGTTCTCTCTAGAAGAAGCCTAATGCGTACATGGGATACAATACCTTGGAGTTTCTGTTTCATGGCTCAGTTATCAAATTGGAGAGTATTTTGAACTTTTTAAAGAGCCCAGATTGGTTCGAAGGTGGTGTCTTATGACACAATGAACCTGGAGGCCACTTTGTATGGAATTGAACCGATTACTACTCTCATCACTGTTTATTTCTACAAGTTCGCCCAAAAATTTCGCAGCGCTGTAGTAGGGATGCCAAGTGGGAAATCCCGGGATTTTCGTGATTTTAAGATCCCGAATTCCTACTACCCTGTAGTATATTATAAAGTCGGTGCTTGGTCTCTACAATTTTTTTTTTTGTCTTTTTTCGTTTTTCTTCTTGCGCAGAGTATTTTATTTTGGCATTATTTTTACCTTTTGCGAGTGTGTGCATTTCTTTACTTCGTTTATTCAAACGGACGAACGAATGAATGAATGAATGAATGAATAAATGAATGACTTGAATTGACTTGAATGATGACTGAACTGAACTTAAACTTTCTTGCTGACAATTATTATTGTATTTGTTGTTATTGTTGTTGTTTTGTTTTGTTTATTTTTTTATTATTTAGTCATGTGTTGCATATGATGCACTATTGCCATACGATCCCCAATATTATTATTTTTTCATCAGCGCAAAATATTTTGTAAGACATGGCACACAGTGAGTGAGTCAGTGACACAATCAGGCACACAGTCACTCAGTCAAGTTGGTATTGAAAGTGGTTTTCTAGGAAAATTTACATGGCAATTCATTTAAAACAGAAGCAGAAACAGAAACGGCAGAAGAGAAGGAAAATGAAGATGACTTGAAGTTGAAATAAAATAAATGAGTGCAGCAAGGTGCCGAAAAAAAAACCAAAAACAACCTGAGCCAGTGAAGTTGCAAACGTGCAAGAAAGATGCTGTTATGGCAACTGCTGCTGGTAATGCTGTTGCTGGTGACACTAGTGAAAATGTACGACACACCGGCGACATTTATTTGACAAGTGACCCCATTTGAATTTCATAATGAGTTTTGCCTTTGTAATGTTGCCACAGTTTTACTTGGAAAACAGCAGCATTTTTTTGTCTTGAGTTGGGTTTTTGGGGGGTTTTCCTTTACACAAAAGAAATTCAATTGGTTTTTTTTGCTTTTCTTTTCGCTTTACTTAAAACTATAAAAGATTAGAAAATTATTGGCATAGGTAGGTCGTATTCTAACTACAACTGGACTTGACTGTACTCCTTATGATGGTTTTGGAGAAACTGTAGGTTTTTATTGTGAATTTTTAGTACAAAGTACATAAATAGGTGGGAGGGCAGCCAACTTCTTCCTCTTCCCTGGTTTTAGTAGAACTTGGCAGGACAGGAACTGCGTTCACCTGTAGCGTCACAACGGACCGCTATGCCTGCTCATGTGAGCTTTGTGATATCAGAGCTACCGCTCTGACCTAATCGACCTAACCTAATAGGTGGGATCTTCCCCCGTCTTTCAAGATAACCGTGTATAAAGATTTAACCTTTTTTGTGTCTGAAGTAAAATGTGTTCCAAAACGGAAGGAGGCAAGGTCTTGCCGATAAGATAAATGAGGAAATAAATAAGCCTTCTGCTGCATTTGAACCTGGATTGCCGAAATCTAAGTGAACCATTTTAACCGCTAAATCACGCCATTTCACGAACTCTTTTTTTTTCATTCACGGTACTGTTTTAGGGGCAAATTCTCCTTCATACCATGACCTTCAAACAACACTTGTCTTTCTATGCCTCTTCATCTAAACTCGTAAAGCTTACAATTTCTTAACAGAAATCTTGAAGTCTATGAAACTGCTAAAGTATGGTCATCTAAATCGTAATACAGTACAAGGAATTGCTCAGATTATAAATAAATTCGAAGAGATTGGAAACATTGCAGATTGAGTCAAACCAGGGTGCCGCCGTATTGTAAGCACTGCTGAAAATATTACTTCTGCTGAAGAAAGTGTGCGAATAATTCGAATTCCGACGGCGTTCTCAGCAATTGGGGGCCTACTTTACAATACAATATGGCCGTAAAAAGTCCAACTCATGCAACAATTAAGCACGCCTGAGCACATGGAAAGCACCGAGAATATGTTGATTGAGTGCTAGAGCAACAAGCCTTCAATGCAGGGTGTTCAAAAACACTCCTCTTCAGGCTGTCTCTGACACGGTGCTTACGGCAATAAGCAAAATAGTAGCGCGTGAGGCTTGGTGGAACCAAAAGTGGGTGTAGTAAAGTCATTGCATCCTGCAAGGCCAACCACTGTTAGGTGCTCATTTTGGTCCGCGAGTACCACTTGAATGTACTTCTTCGAAAAGGCTCCTATCTATTTCGACTTGATATGCACCCAGGGTTTCTTCCTGGAATTCATCAATGTGCCACAAGTTCCAACAATGTTTTACAATGATTCATGCTTATCGTCACAGAATCTACACGTTAGACTTGAAACAACCCCTATTCTAAATAAATATAGCCTAAGTCTACAGTGGCCTTTCAAAAGACCAATTATCAACCTCACATTAGGCCTGGGTCGTCTGATGCATGACTCAGATCTCCTCTGATTGCAATTTCTAAACCAAATTTGTGATTACCTCAAGCACACTTGGTTTGAGAAGAGTTTTTGCCACTCTTTACCTTCCTGTGCTCATTTTTCCGAAGGGTTCTGAACCCTTTTTGGCAAGCCCATCAGCTTGCTTATTGCCGAGAGTTCACACAAGGCTTTGAACCCAGTAAAGGGTAACCTAGTTTACATACACACGTGCGTACATAATTGGTCATTACAACCCTTGCAGGCAGAATTACGACCAAGCTTCTTACATCACTTATGTTTGTGTGTGTAAATTTTATACATGAGTGGCGGCACATACAGCTTCTACGGCCGATTTCGAACGACAAATTTTTGAGAAACTTCTCATGGCAATTTTATTTATGCTCAAAATTTTTGCTAGAAATCTGCTGAAAGGAGGGCACCGAAGAAATATTTTTTTTTTACATTTCACTTTGGTGGAGATGTCTGACCTGGGATTTGAACCGAGGACTCATGTCTAATAAGCCAACACACTACCACACACTAGACTATGGCGACCTAGTTTAGTGTACCTAAATTCATGATTAAACTTCTCCGGACTGTCCCATACTATCTTCGATATAATCTCATAAGAATTGAGTTCTCAAATGACAGCCTGATTGTCAGATAGGGTTGGTAGGTTCAGCCTCTTAACCAAGTTTTGGTGTGGTTACATTAAAGACCACGCTTATAAGGTAATTCTCAACAGTTAGCAGATTTTAAAAGTAAAATTCATCAAGTCGCGGTAAATGGCATTTTCCCTTGTATGTGTATAATGCCTAAGTCCGAGCATTATAATGAAATGAAAGTAAAACTACAATGGACGTATGATAACTTAAATTAGCTCCATACCGAGATTCTCACTTCATTTTCTGAAGTTTCAGAATTCTCGTTACCAAGAGACTGCTGTGCGAAAATAAATACAAATTTAAAAACCAAAGACACAAACCCTCACTTTCAGCAGCGTCACTTCTTCCCTCTAACAGGGTAAACTTTGCTATTAACAGAGCACTGTTAACTGTCTAACAGTGGCAATAGCAGATAAGTCTCCTACTTTGCAATTATTGCAGACTATTGACATAAAATATAATTCTCATTATGATCATTATCATTTGTAAATAAAAGTGTTGAAAGTGTAAAGGATGGTTGGTGGGTATGGGGGACGGAAATTTTCTGAACTCTCAAATTATTCTCAAATTATTCCAGCTAGTAGGACGGGTCGAAAGAGGATCCTCTGGAATACCATTTGCATATAGTCTGCACGGTGTACTATTTCTTACATGTTCCAAAATGGCCACTGACCTTCTAAAGAATTTTCGCTAAGTGGGCCTGCGATCGACTTACAGAAGATGCCGATTTTGGCAAAAAAAGTCATCTTTTCAGATGAAGCGCATTTTGATCTTGGCGGGTATGTAAACAAGCAAAATTGTCGCATTTGGGGCACAGAAACCCCGCACGCATACATTGTAAAGCCGACGCACCCAAAAGGAGTCACTGTTTGGTGCGGATTTTGGTTCAGGGGCATAATTGGGCCATGAGCAAGGAGTGGCCGTTACAGTCAATGGCGATCGTTATCGGGCCATGTTGAAGAAAAATTTGAAGAGGAGGATATTGGCAACATTTGGTTTCAACAGGACGGCGCTACGTGGTACACATCCGAAGCTACACTCGATGTTTTGCGTCCTGTTTTTGAAGATCGCATTATCAGCCGCAGAGCTGATGTCGTTTGGCCACCTCGAAGCTGCGATTTGACACCGTTGGACTATTATTTGTATGGTGCCGTCAAAGATAAGTGTTACGTCGACAAGCCAGAGACAATTAACGCTTTAAAGGACAATATTCGTAAAGCCCTTGGCGAAATACAGCTGCACACAATCGATAATGTGCTTAAAAATTGGACCGATCGTGTAGGCTACTGCATGGCCAGCCGAGGCAGCCATTTGCATGAAATTATTTGCCATTATTAACCGGAAGTATTGTACTTTAAAATAAAAAAAGAAATTTGAGAAAATATTCAGTTGATCTTTTTTTAAAGCATTTTCAAAAAAAAAAGTTATTTGACGGACCCTTTACATGAGCATAATAGAACGTAAAAGCCCAGTTTAGTCAAATGTCGCCGGAACATAACGGAACATACACATGTTCGTTTTTAGCACATGAAGAACAATGTAAATTCTTACCGAAATTATATTACGGTTCGGCAAGCGTTCTCATTGCTTTTTCGTATTATAAAAACGAACGTACATTTAATGTACGTTTGGCTAACCGGGACTACTTTAGCATTACGTTGATTATGGTGTTAACGCATTACTAGTAGAAAAGCTTAAACCACATAATATTAATAATAAAAAAGAGTACTGAAAGTGTCGAGGGGGTACTGTGGTATTTTTGAAATAGATGAGTACTGAAAAAGTACATACTAAAGTACTGAATATTTCAACACTGGAATGATACTCATAGACCTAGAGTATTCGCCAAAATTAGCTCCTAAACAAGTGGGCTTGTTCAGATGGATTGTGTTAAATAGCTAACAGTGTTTTGTTAAGGGCAAATTTTGCTCTGTTAACGCCAAATGTGGCGCAGCTAAAATTTATGGTTTGCGTCTTGGATTTTTAAATTCGAATTTATCTTCACACACATTAAAGTTTTTCATAAATAATTTTCTTGGTTGCCCTACTGATGTTTAATTAAAAACAAAAACAAAAAACCTTTAATTTTATGATTGTTTAAAGCAACAAAACATTGGAAAATGATAAGAGTACACCACATGCAGTAATAGAAAGTATATAATTAAGAGAATGAAACTTTTAAAAACAAATAAAAATTAATTAAAAAAAACTAATCTGATGTCTGAAATGATCTCTGAAATGTTAGAAAAAAATCAAGTGGAAAATCAATTCAAACATCATTAACGATTGAAAAAAGAAAAACAAATGCCGCTAAAAAAAACCTGTAACAGCCTATGTAACGACGAATTTAGATTTTCATTTGAATATATTAAAGCAAACGAATAAAAAATGTATGTATTATGATCAGCAGTAACAAATAATCGTTACATTAAATAAAGAATAGCAGCAACAACAACAACAACAAATACAGCATTAAATAAAATTGTCAAAGTTTCAAAACAACAAAAAAAGAAAGAAACACTCACCATATGCTGCACAAGCTGCACATGCGCATCAGCCACTGCACACCGATAACGATCACCACACTGAAATTGATTTAAATGTCAGGTTAATGCCGATGAAATAAAGAAAAATAAAGAAAGAAAGCAAATAAAGAAAAGAAAATAAAGAAAAAAACATCAAAACTTAAAATGAGAAGTGAAAGAAGGGAATTCGAAAGTATTTGAAGAAGACTCATCAATGGCGGGTTTTTTTCATGCTGCCGCATTGTAAAGTTCTGGCGACAGGCTCTAATCACACGAGAACAATTCTGCTTGGCTTACAATGATAGTTTATAGGCAAGAGAGGTGAAGAGAATGATTTTTTGGTAGCGTAAAGTTTCAACCATCCACAACCCCGCATTACCAGCACAAAACTAATACATGCACATTTTTAAAAATCAGTCAAACATCAAATGAATGCAAAAACACTAATACATACAAAGCTTACGTATACGTATAGATTTCATGTCAAACTAATATTTATCCCGTGTGATTTGAAAGGAAAAAAAATTATGCGCTTGAGAATTGTTCTCGTGTGCTTAGAGCCACAGACATTCATTCACTGCGTTCAGAAAACAAAAATTTGTTTACAAAAGAAAGAATGGCCAATACGGCGGCTATTTGGTCAATCGCTTTATTTGATGCTGCAGAAGAAAGAAGCAGGTGTGTTGAAAGCTTCAGCTTATTATCATTGCAACAAGAAGAAGAAAAAGTACAAACAACAACAAACACTCTTCCGTTACTTGTTCAGAAATGCTAACGACATGTCGTTCTTAAAGAAGTGGCTTAACAAGGTACTCTGCATGCTAGGTTTTGTTTTTTTGTTTTGCTTCTTTAAAAAAGTCCACAAGTTGTTGCACCAACAACAACAACAACAACAAAACTTAACACCTTTAATCTTAAATCTCTGCTTAATTCTTCTGTTCCCTTTTGTTACTGAAAGAAGTCTAAAATGAATTATAAAGCAAAGGTTTAATGAGACGGATTTAGCCTCACAGTAACGGCATCATGCGACGATACTAACCAGGTGTAAAGAAAGTTATGTAAAGATTACTGGGTAAGAGAGCGCAATAACTTAACTCGGTAGATTATTGAGTCATTTAGGAACATTAAAAAAATACCGACCTATCACTCTTGCCCGATTCCCACAAAAACACGGTGACAGTGAAAATATCAGACTCTCATCAATCGTTTAATGAGCACTCACAATAACGATTATATTAAACCTCGAAATCTCGAGTTGGTAAATCATTAGACTACTAAATCCCTGTCAGATATCATCAAGACTACACATTCGGTGTGCATAAAAAACCGCTTACGAATGTGTCTCGGCTAAATTGTTTTTTAAGCACCATTTAAACGCAGCTAACGCCCCCTACTCTGTCCACAAACTGCCACCTTTCCGAAAATCCATAACGATCATAGACAATTCATTAATAACTTACATACATACATACATAATTGGCCGTTACAATCCTTCAGTCAGGATTACGGCCTAGCTTCTCACACCACTCGTGTTGTGTGCCTTAATTTTATGCCTGAGTGGCGGGACCTACAGTTTAATGTCGACTCCGAACGACAGATTTTTGAGAAACTTTTTCATGACAGGTTTTTACTCTGATCTTTTTGCCAGAAATCTGCTGAGAGGAAGATCCCGGGTCGAACCCGAGCTTTACGTTTAATAAGGGAACACACTACCTACTAGACATTGCCGGTGCAGAGCTCCTAATTTCCGACAATTTACAGGAGATGGGTATTTCGATTGTTTTTGTTAAATTGGACGTTTTGAAGGACGACTCAATCTGGATAATATTACTTGACTCTGCTGAAGATGTATGGATTAGATGAAGACTAACTCACTTCTATCCTGGCATGGCATGGTATTCCATTGCGATTCTCATGGGCCACTGTTCTTTAAGTAGGCATGCAGAAATACTTGGCATTCCGACCAATAACTTCAGCAGAAGCTGTGTGCTTCGCTTTTAGGAAATGTTTAATCCCCGGGTTGAATATTGATTGTGGTAAGGCCTCTTCCTTTAAAGTAGGGTCCAGCAGCTTACCTTTCCTAACCTTGAGCCCCGCTCTTGCCGCTAAAAGACAGACATTTTTAACACGTTGACTGCCAACTACGAGATAACTCGTAGATTGCGTTCCCTTCTAGGGTGTCAACTACGAGTTATCTCGTACTCACTAAACCTGCCATTTTTGTGTAGCTACGAATAAAATCGTATTATATCAGTGCTAGCATCAATAAATGGCTTCTGGGAAAAGAACAAAAAATCAATGTTGGCTTGCTTGGACAGTTTTCTGAAAATTGCCGTGGCAGTGACCAGGCTCTCTAATATAAAGATTGATGCCATAGCAAGATTTATTTTGGACTCGGTTTGGTTTTCTCTAGGGAACGCTTGATTTTAGATTTGAAACCCTTTAAAGTAGGGTCCAGCAGCTTACCTAACCTAACCCACAGCCTATCAAACAAAAACTATATCCTTGATAGAAGAAACCCTAACGTTCGGACAGGCAATGAAATGCTCTAGAACAACTAGATCGAAAGCAATCTGCAAAATAAATGTTTATGTCAGATGTCAGAATCCTATACAACCAATAACACAACATCTTTCCTCAATCTACACCCAAAAAAAAAAGGAGACTTCCCCCTATGCCAAAACTTTTCTTTATTTTCTGTCTAGAGTACGGTGTTATCATTATTATTATTAACGAACTACAGCGTTAAACCTCTTGAAAAAGCAAACTTTATGCCATTAATTGTATGATTAATGTCATCGAAACAATTTAAGTTGAATTCATTAATTATCACTTACCAACACTGAGTGCGAGACATTTCCTCGTCGATAATTTATGAATTAAATTTTATTTCTCAAGAAAACCCCTCCAAATGTTTTTCTCTACGAAGCAGAAAATATCGCAGAGGCAAGGAGAATTATTGTAAGTGGGGAAGGAAGGGCAGTTTCTTAAGTTTATGGCCAAATAAAAATCAATTATATTGTAGAACCAAGACAAAAAAAAAATGTTAATAGTGCGTGGGGACATGTTTACACGGGGAAAGAGAATAAAATGTTGATAGAGACAGGGTATTTTAAAAGGATGTTGAAAATGTAATTGAGTTTTAACAGGATATACCACTTACTGTATTTTATTAGGGGCACCTTAGGCTACAATTTGTATATAATCAGATATCTGCAGCAAGCTCCTGATATCGTATATTTGGGTGATTTCTTCCTTGACTATTTTTCGTATTTTCTGTTAACCACTTAACATTGCTCTGTTAAGTTTAACATTGGCTCTGTTAAAATTTTGGTTTTTGTCTTTGCTAGTTAAATTTTAATTTATCTTCACACACATACATACATATGTATGTACTCTTCTGCTAGCGAAGCTAGCTTAGTATCTGTGGAGGTTGTAAGGTTGTCTGAGTTCACTGTTTCACTCTATACGCTGTCCCATTGGTGTACGAGCGACAAGACTAGGTATTTTATATTACAACTCTTTTAAAGACTGTTTTTAAGAGTGAGAGGAAGGGTCTAGGCTAGTCGCTTGGAGTCTGTGGAGCTTGCCAGGCTCGATGTGGTTTGCAAGTGGCCAATATGATTGTATAGTTAGGTCATACCTAAGTCGCCGTGGTCTAGTAGATAGTGTGTTGGCTTCTTAGACGAAAGGCCCGAGTTCGAATCTCAGGTCAGACATCAAAACGAAAATATGAAAAAATATTTCTTCAGTGACTTCCTCTCAGCAGATTTCTGGCAAAAACTCTGAGAGTAAAAATTGCCATGAAAAGATTCTCAAAAAATCTGTGGTTCAAAGTCGACTTTAAACTGTAGGTCCCGCCACTCATGTATGAAATTAACGCACACAACACGAGTGATGTGAGAAGCTAGGACGTTATACAATGGATCAATTTGACCTCCGGGTACTGTACTTGTCACAATTGATAAGTACACGTCCTCTACCCTAACCTAACTTAACCTAGGTCATACCTATCATTTTAAGGCCCGCTACGTGTCAGAACCTTTGACCTTTTGCAGAATACATGGATATGAGCAGGCAGTTGAACTTTGAATGAAACAAAAACTTTTCCGCCCCAGTAGAAGGAAACGTTTGGAAGGGTATTCTCGGCGAAAAGGAAGATAAAGAGAGGTAAGGCTTTCTTTTCTCGAGACACTTTAGCCTTTTTCTGGGTAATTATAATGAAAAGACATTTGCTTCAAAATGAATAGAAGTAGCCTTCTGATTAATTTGGCCACCAAAAGCTCAAAGACCACTGTTAACACATTAACTGCCACGGCAATTTTCAGAAAACTGGCCACGCAAGCCAACATTGACTTTTTGTTCTTTTCCCAGAAGCCATTTATCGATACTAGCACTGATAGCAATACGATTTTATTCGTAGCTACATAAAAATGGCAGGTTCAGTGAGTACGAGATAACTCGTAGTTGGCACCCTAGAAGGGAATGCAATCTACGAGTTATCTCGTAGTCGGCAGTCAACATGTTAAACAAGTGATAGACATCACTTCAAATCCAATATTAGGATTCTTTGATGAGGAGAATGGACGACTTTACCAACTAGTTGGTCCCGGTATGGCCTGTGAAAAGACAGAATCTGAATGTCATCAGAGCGGTGGATCGTATTGTCGTAGTGCCCTAGCTCTTCTGCACAAAAATAATAACAATAATAGGCTATTTGAACCTGAACCGGAATGAGCAGATGAGTTCACTCATCTTTATGTCTAAAGGTGTACAATTTTACCCTCTTCATCGAATAACATACTGGATTTGAAGGCATAAAGTGACTTCTGACTAAAAACACTCTCGCTCTCTCTCGTACACTTTCTATAGGTTTCCCCCTTTTTGTGACCTCAAGATTAGGCAATAAAATTAAATGTTCATCGTAGAAGACAATGATAAATGTCAAGCAATATGAACGAGGACAATTGTTCAGCATAAATCACCCCAAAATAACACTCAAAGCTGTGACACCACACAACCAACCGCACACACATGTGAACACTTATGATCTGTTTCTTCCCCCCATCCAAACAGTGACAAACTGTCACACAAGACAAGAACAGGGCACCAACAATAAAAAGAGACAAAATTAAATGATATTAAGAAGTGAGACGAAATTCAAATATACAAACGAATATCCAGCTCTGGCAAATAAATATTAATGGATACCAAAAAGAACAACAACTACAACAACAACAAATTGAATAAGAAAAAAAGGAAAAACAAAATAATGGGAAATAAATTTTATTTCATATTAAAGAAAATAGAAATGGAAAAACAAAAACAAAAACAAAGAATAATATTAACAAAGAAAAAAAACACAAGGATATGTGGGTTAAATTCACACACACTGACACGGAAAGAAACACTGAGAATATATGTGTCATTATACCAGAAGCCCACATATATTAACGGACATACACACACGGAGAGAAGAATTTTAATAAGTCACGTATTATTGGAGTCCAACATACATATATGTAAAGGATCTTTTATTAAGCGTTTAAGTTTTAAGAAAACAAAGTGTGTGCGTGTGAGATATCATTTAAATTTTGTATTCGTTTGAAAGACCTATTGATTATTGATGTGTGAGATATTACATCATTAAAATGCCCGCAGCGGTTTCTACGGTTAGGTTAGGTTAGGTCGGAGTGGTAGCTCTGATATCACAAAGCTCACTTGAGCACGCATAGCGGCCCGTTGTGATGCCACGGGTGAACGCAGTCCATGTACTAACCAAGTTCCACCAAAATCAGAGAAAAGGAAGAAGTTGGTCAGCGCAAGGGCTGCACAACAAAAGCACGACTACCCCGCACTGGAAAACCAGCCAGAAAGTGGAAGAAATGGTTGGAGAGCATCCAAAATAACAAATTTTCCACGATTCTGTTACACAAATCGAACTGAATTTTAGCGATGAATTATGTTGGCATTGAGAATCGCTGTGGTTGGTGACTTATTCACATGCCACTACGACTTAATAAAACCCCATAAGAAATATCGCAATCTAGGTGGCCAATTCACTTCACCTCCACATGCCCTTAACGTCATGAACTCTCAGTGTTCGACGGTGAGAGTAAAATTGCCATGAAAAATTTCTTAAAAATCTTTCGTTCGGAGTCGACTTTAACCTACAGGTCCCATGGGTGATAAGAGAAGCTAGGTTATGATCCTAACTAAAGGTTTGTAATGAATAATTAAATAAGTAAGTAGATGGCGGAATCTCCGTGACGGATATGGGCCCACATAGGGCACTGAGATTCACAGTTAAGACTGAACCCGTGGATGAAACATTCCCTATAAAACCAACCAACCCGCCTGCAAAATAAAGATCTTTTTCAAAAGCAAATGAGATTATCTTTCACAAGTGCCTGATTCTTGCTATGAATACCATGACTACTTCAATAGCAAGATTTTTTTGGAGTGTTGAGTTTAAGACGACAGAAAATGAGAAGTTATGCGCTTTCGCTTCTTCATGGCAATGATAGAAAGTCTCTTCATCCGACCAACTGTGCCTTCCAATATGGCATGCTTGCCAAGAGCATAATCAGCCCTCTTCTAATCCATATTAGTCCAGCAGAGTCTAGAAATGTTGTACAAACCTTTCTACTGCAAACGCATTTGAGTAAAACAACCAAAATATATCTGGCTTAACCGACTCAATGGGAACTACAATTCCCTGTAACATGTAGAAAATGTTGAACTCCGTATCGGCCTTAACTAGCAATGCATTTTCCGGCGATATCCCGATGTCCTGAAACCCGTATAAGAGCTACCTTTGATTGAAATGAAATTTCTTTGAGACAATGCCGGCATTCATGGATGAAATCGAAAGTGTAGGTTACATTCGTTAGGCACTTGATGGCAGTCCTTAAACAAACTGGAAACGACCATGGCAAAAGTTCTAACGGTAGCTAGACCAACAAACTAATCCCAAACATAGAAAAATAGAATTGAAGCGGTCAATAAGAACTTACACGGTTCCTAGTCTATCCTTTCGAAATGTGAATGTTCGAAATTTTCCGATTATCAAATAGAAATAAAATCCATAATTCCAATAATGGTTGCAGCAGATTCAAATCTCCAAAAAAAAAAATTTTCATATATCAGGGCAAACAATCACCCAAGTGCAGATGACCTCTATGAATCTGTCATGTCAGAGCACAACAACACAGTTCTGCCCAGTCATCACCATAATTATTAGCGCAAAAACATTAGCGAAGTACTGTGAATAGTTACGTTAATACAGATCTGTTTTGGAGCAAGGTTGGCTAGTGAGGATAAAACCAGAAAAGAGATCACACCGCTAAGTACTAATGGAAATAAGGAAATATTTTTTCGGCGACTTCCTCTCAGCAGATTTCTAGCAAAAAATCGGAGAACAGAAAAAATTGCCATGAACACCTTCTCAAAAACCTATCGTTCGGAGTCGACTTTAAATTATTGGTCCCGCCACTCATGTATAAAATTAACACACACAACATACATAAGTGGTGTGAGAAGCTAGGTCGTAATCCTGGCTGAAGGGTTATAATGACCAAATATGTATGTATGTAAAGAGTGTTTTTTATAGAGGTATAGAACTTTAAGTTGGCATTACTTTTCAAGATGGCGACCGATTTAACAGCTATCAAGTGATTTATTCTCAGTTTGGTTTGGCAATTCATCATGAATAGACTCACGCCTGAACAACGCTTGCAAATAGTGCAATTTTATTTCGAAAATAATGGTTCTGTGCGGAAAACGTATCGCGCACTACGTCCATTTTATCGTCGACAAAATCGTCCATCAGAGCAGTTAATTCGATTAACCATGGAACGTTTTCGCACCACGTTTACTCTTATTGATAACTCGCATCCCCAGAGACTCTGTACGGTACATACAGAAGAAGCTATTGCTGCTGTAGGGCGTAGCATTGAGGAAGAACGTTACAGTCAATGGTGATCGGTATAGAGCCATGATTACTAACTTTTTCATTCCTGAATTGAATAACCATGATGTCCAGGAGATGTGGTTTCAACAAGACGGCGCAACATGTCACACAGCTCGTGCCATAATAGATTTATTGAAAGACACGTTTGGTGACCGCCTAATTTCACGTTTTGAACCTGTGAATTGGCCTCCAAGATCTTGCGATTTAACACCGCTAGACTACTTTCTGTGGGGCTATGTAAAATCATTGGTCTATGCGGTAAAGCCACAAACGCTTGACCATTTGGAAGACAACATTCGCCGTGTTATTGCCGATATACGGCCACAAATGTTGGAAAAAGTCATCGAAAATTGGACGTCCAGATTGGACTACATCCGCGCCAGCCGTGGCGTTAATATGCTAGAAATCATATTTAAAATGTAATGCCACAAGATTATCTTTCGGATAAATAAAATTCATGTCAATCGAATAATCCATCGTTGTTTTATTGCAACTTAAAGTTCTATACCTCTATAAAAAACACCCTTTACATATGTATACAGAATTACCGAATGGCACTTGTTGTCATACGCAAACACAACGATCATGAGATCAAAATACGTCTGAAGTGGTCCATTTTGAATTTTTTTTCCGTGGTTTTGACCAAATGGGTTCGACTTTATTTCAAAATCTTATTAAAACGACTCAAAAACTTTCCATATTTTATTTTACAAGCAAAATTGTGATATAGAATGTTAAGAAGTCCTAATAGATTTCGAGAAACGTTCAGTCATTTGGAGTGCATTGCCATTTAAGCAAGTCTCCTTTAAAACCTAATCGATTTAATTTGAATATATTTTCTTCAATTCTTAAATATTTCTCCCGACAATAATTTCTTTAACTTCTTCCTTTTGCCACCTTCGTATACGCGGTAGTTCCATTCAAAGGTTCACAAATTAAATACAATGCAAGTGATAATCATTTGTTAACTGGAGGAGAATAAAAATTCTGAAAAACAATGTAAACAACGGAAAGTCAAAGCAAGTCAAGATACGCTGAAATGTATACTCATACTCAATAGCAGCTCCCTTTCCCACCCTCCCTCACTATTACTGAGACAAACAAGAAAACAATAAACGAACTTGAGAACTTTGGCAAAAGAAGAAGAAGAAGAAGAGGAAGAAGACAAAGGCAAAGACGAAAACCTGTGGAATGAATGAAAATATCCATTAAATACTTAAGCCAAAACAGTTTTCCTTTTTCTTTACATTTCCCAAAGGGCTGCAAAGACTTGGGAAAAATGAGAGAGAAAAGAAAAAAAAGACGAAGAAGAAGAAATCAAAAGCGTTTTATTGCCGTCAAAAGGGAATAAATATACGCAGGTTTAAACACAATACAACAAAACATAAGGACAGACAAATAAGCAGATAGACAGACAGACAAACAGTTAGACAGACATTGTAACTTAAATTGTCATGTCTCCCATGGCACACAGGAGAAAAAAATATTAATTTGTGTGTGTGTGAAAAAAACCTTTAAAATGTACAAGCTAAAGTAGTAGTTTCCTCCTTGCAACAACTACAATTACACACACACTCTTACAACATGCAACAAACTCGCACTGAAATCAAAACCATTCAAGGACGAGAACGAGAACTGTTTTGAAAAGGACACAAACCTCAAAGTCTAGTATTTTGTGAACACAATGTCAGTGAACCCTTCTTACCCTCCCTCTAAGCCTAGTTGTAGTTTTTCCTTTTGCCTTAGAGTTTATAGACCAACATCATCTTCCATGTGCCTCTACTGTAACTGACTGTTTGACTTGACTTCTTTTACGAGCTTAAATGTTCGCATTTTTTTTATTTTTGTGCCATTTTTCCGTTCACTGTGTGGAGCAGTAGCTGACTGCCATCAAAAATCCAATAAAAATCATTGTTTCTCGACTTTGTAAACGCTTTCGTACTTGTAGTTGTAGTTGTAGTTGCAGTTGTATTGTACTGGAACGTTTAAAACGCACACACAGGCCAAAACACATACTCTTTCAATTACAATAGCAAGTAAACCGTTAAAACTACATATTGAGTCGTATAAAGGTCGCACAGTGGTTAGGACGAGGAAAATATTTCTTTAAAAATGATTCGACCTCAAACTAAAACAATGGGGCCAAATCAACCTAACTGTTCTGACTTCACAAAAAAGGGTTTTTGCTTCTCTGTCTTTGTAAAGAGACTGAGGGATCGGCATGGCATTAATACCACATACATATCCTGACTCTCCGGTTTTTGAAACGGAAAACCCTGCGAAAACCAGCGACCTTCTACAGTCTTGTTATGTATTCACGGTGTTGTTATGTATTCTGTCAGCAAAACCTTGGCAACTTTTAATACGGGCAACCTTCTTTCTGAGTGCTTCAGTGTCACACTTGTCTGTGTCCCCGGACACTGTGACATTCCAGGAAACTGCAGAGCCGACGAGCTAGCCAGAGCTGAAGCAATACTTCCGGAATCCTATTCAATCAGTTTTGGAATGCCACTTTCCTCGTTCAAACTGGCCATCGCGCGGAAATTCTTCCGAGACGCCAACCTATCCTGGATCAATGAGGAGTCCTCCTCTACCGCTAGACTGGCCTGGCCCCTGATTGATAGAAGGTGTACGAACCAGTTACTTGGACTTGGTCGTGGCATCATCTCAATCACAGTAGCCATGCTAACAGGTCACTGTGTTATGGGTAGCCACGCGTAGAGAATGCAGCTCCCAAATCACGACTTCTGTCATGGGTGCAGACCCCCTGAGGAGGACGCGACTGTTATCCGTTTTCATTGTCAATGGCCATTTCTTGCAAGGTTATTTGGCCCTCTAAACCTTGTCAGCTTGACGGAGCTATCGTCCATTGATGTCAAGGATATAGCCTCGTTTATCAAACTTTCTGCACTTTAAATGCGCAGACCTTGCGCTGACCGACTTCTCCCTCCTATGCTCGAGGGAACTTGGTCAGTACAGGGACTGTGTTCACTTGTGGCATCACAATGGGCCGTTTTGCGTACTCAAGTGAGCTTTTGGTATGAAAACTACCACACTAACCTAACCTAACCTAATACGGGCAAGAAAAGCACGCTCAACGCAGATGTTGGTGTCATTAATGGGCACTACATTATGTGGAACGAAATGGTCTTAAGCACACCACAAACGCCTTTAACAGGTGCTGTGGCGATGGGGAAGTAAAGAAAACTGTTGAGTACATATCCAGCACTATGTCGGAGAAGGAAAAAAAGACCTTGGCTTCTACTACTATGGCTTCTATCTAAATGGAGTCTGAATGGCTTCTTCAGAAGTTCTCGATGATTTCAGGACTAGGAAAAATAAACGACTGTGGTATCACAATCGGCCATATATGTCCTGAGTATGCTTATCACAACTTCGTGGGTTAATAGCCACCTATTCCTACCTACAAACCCATGTGATTTAATGAAATAGACAGGTTTGATGTGTGTGGAAATAAATTCAAATTTAACTAGCCAAGACAAAAACCAAAAAGTTTAACAGAGCTACTGTTAGAGTTAACAGAGCAATGTTAAGTGGTTAACAGAAAGTACGAAAATTAGTCAAGGAGGAACGATATCAGGGATTTGCTGCAGATATCCGACTATATACAAATTGGAGCCTAAGGTGTCCCAAATAAATAGGATGATGGATGATGAATATTGTGGAAAAAAGGGTCTTGGCTGTAGTTCGTTCACTTTTTTAATCAACCTGTTCTTCGACGACAGCGACATCTACAATATCTAATACCATCAGACATTGTAGAAATATTGATGTCGGCGGTTACCAGACCCGCTCGTTTTGGTATGATCAGCGACTGTAAATAAGACAGTACAAACTACAACTGTTAATAGGAATTGACAGAAGGGATGCACCGTGATCTACATGCACCTTAGTTAAGAACATGAAATCTACTTCATTAAAAAACATTATGTAGAGTTTTATACAGAAAACTGCTGAGAGGAAGTCGCCGAAAGAAAGATGGCATTTGAACGATGGACTCTTGTCTAGTAAGGCAACACACTACCTACTAGATTATGGTGACTTCTCGTGCTTGCAGATGGAACTTTTTCTAGTGTTTTCGAGAGGAATGTCCCAGTTATTATGAAAAGATCTGCGTTGGTGGTGAGTACATTCATGAGGTTTACAAAGATATTAATCTAATTGCAGCGACTGTGATGACTTGCAGTCGCCGTAGTCTAGCAGGTAGTGCGTTCGCTCATTAGACGTAAAGCCCGGGTTAGAGTCCCAAGCCAGACATCAAAACGAAATATGAAAAAAAATATTTCTTCGGCGACTTCCCCTTCTGGGAAAAACTCTTGAGAGTGAATAAAATTGCCATGAAAAGTTTCTCAAGAAAATCTGTCGTTCGGAGTCGACGTTAAACTGTAGGTCCCTGCACTCGAGTATAAAATGAAGACACACAACATGAGTGGTGTGAGAAGCTAGGGCCTAATCCTGACTGAAGGGTTGTAATGGCCAATTAAGTATGTATGTGATGACTTGACCACGTTGTTCTTGTGAGTAACAGTATCCTGTTTGAAAAATGTTTCAATAAAGTGCCTGTGGGAAGATTCCGAAGGGAATGACCCAAACTCCTATGGAAAGAGCACGTTGAAGCGCATACAATGAAACACTTGTAATTTAGAGTAAAGACTTTCCCCCTCTCTGCCTCTCTATGGACTTTGCCATCGTCTTTACATTTTATCTACTGTCTGCCACTGTGCCCGCCATTCATTCATTGTCTTATAAAATGTTTTCGTATTTTGGCGTTTATTAAAATCCACTTGAAAAACTTTTGCCACCAACAATATTTTGCTATTAAATACCAACAACAACAAAACGAACCCTATAAAGTAAAGTAAAACTGTGCCCTTTAAAGACTTTTAGACTCCAGTGCTGACTTGAGCTTCAAATTGTATTGCAGCCGCTATCTTCAGGCAGCAACCTTTACTAACATTGTAAGAAGAAGAAAAAATATTGTGCAACAAGATTGTAGCCATTGTTGTTGTTGCTTATTTGTTTTTGTTAATCGCTTTTTTATTTTATTTTAACACCCTAAACCAAGGATGAATAATTCTTTCACAGTCCCTATTAAGGAACAGAGGGAAGGATAAAGAAATAAAGATTATATCAGTATTGTTGTCATTGTTGTTGTTGTTATAACTGTATGAATATAAAGTATAATCATAAATAAAAATTAAGAATGGAAGGAGAGAAAGATTTTGTAAAAATTGTCATCAAATTTAAAAACAAACAAATTATCACACTATCATTATCAACATCATCACATTGTCATCACAATCACTATTATTGTAGAAACATCACTAGCTCTAGCTATTAAGGATTAAATCAATGGGGATAAGAAAAGAGTGACAAGGATTTATTATGATGATGATGATGATGATGATGAGAATGATGATAACATTAGGCAGGCAATGTGACCTGAATATGGATCTGCTGAAGGGATGGAAATTATGGCAAGAAATTTAATTTAATTTTTGGAATAATTATGAATTACATACATACATAATTGGCCATTACAACTCTTCAGTCAGGATTACGGCCTAACTTCTCACACCAACCATGTTGTGTGCCTTAATTTTATACTTGAGTGGCGGGACCTACAGTTTAACGTCGACTCCGAACGACAGATTTTGAGAAACTTTTTCATGGCAATTAATTATTTACTCTCAGAGTTTTTGCCAGAAATCTGCTGAGAATTATTATTTTCTGTTAACCACTTAACATTGCTCTGTTAACTCTAACATTAGCTCTGTTAAAATTTTTGGTTTCTGTCTTTGCTAGTTAAATTTGAATTTATCTTTACACACATAGAGCAAATATAATTGCCATGAAAAGTCTTTTAAGTCTGTCGTTCAGGTCGCCATTTGCTGATAAAATGAACACACAACATGGGTGGTGCGAGCAGCTAGGTGGCAATTCTGACTAAAGGATTGTAATGTACAATTTTTGAATTAAATTTAAAAAAAATATCGCTGAAGCTCACCGGCATGGACTAACTGACCGTATTTTATCCTCACATCGTTTGTTCAGTTCTCCCCGAGGAATACAGTCTAGACCAGTCCAAAAAAAAAAATTGTTGTAGAAAACAAGAAGAACTTGTAACATCGCTGGAGGTCACTCAAGCAATTTTAAACGAGTACATAACAGGACTCATCCAAAAGCAAGGAAACTTGGTTGACCACTAATTGCCGATTCACATGGTATACAACAGCTGCGTATGCAGCACAATAACAATTCTCCACTTTGGGAATCCCTTTGAAGCTTATAGCCAGACGGATGGTTTCGGACACAGGCAGTATGACGCAGAAAATCTGGACAAGACTGGATGGAAGGCGCTCAAAATGTCTACTTAATCTTTAAAGGAGCGCAATCGGTGTAGAGTCATTACTGGGCATTATGGGCAATTATCCCAGACGTATTGATCTTGAACACTTGGAAAACGATTTCTGCAGAAACTGTAGAGATGAAAAAGAGGAGGAGACTGTTTTTAACTTTTGAGTACATGCCCAGCACTATAACGGAAAAAGAAAAGGCATCTTGATTTCTACTACATGGACGACCTGAACGAACTGTCAAACGAGACAATTAGCAGTTTAAGTGGCTTTATCAGAAGCTCAGAAAGGTTCGAAAAATACGGTAAAATTCAATCAACCTCATGTGGGATAAGTGTATCTGTTATTCAACTTCTTATTGGGCAGAGAGCCACCTTTACCTGCTTGTAAAGCAACAGTTTTGTTTCATCAAAATTAAAACTTTAAAGTGTGGTTTCCTTACGACAAGCAGTTTAAAACGAACGTTTTTTTCTTTATGGAAAACACAAACAAAATTAAGCGATTTTATTCGTCTGTCTTACAGAAACAGCACATACGGCTAATCCTACTGTTAAGGAAAGGAAGGAAAAATCAAAAGCCTTTGAAACACCTAAGCCAGCCTATATTGAAAGCCTTAGCCAATTACCAATTCCTTACAGCCTTTAATTAAACATTTACCGTGTGTAGAGGAAGCACGAAGAGTCAATGCATGTTACTTTAATAGAATTTAATAATAAAAACCCTGTATTTTAATTAAAGAAGTCATTTGGTCATGTTTTTCAAATTATCAAGACATTCAGCCATAAAATACAATAAATGTTATACAAATACACACACACATATATATATGTATGTGTGTAGTTAGAGAAACAAAGAGAGAAAAGCACTCATGAAAAGTATAATAAATAAAATAAAACAATTGAAATCAAGCACAAATTTCAATTTAATTTGTTAGAGGCAGCTCACACCACATAGTGTTTACCGTTACGTTTCCTGTTGCACACACACGCATACTCAATACAAACGCCGTTTATATTTTCACCCACATAAACAATAAAACAGAGAGAGAGAGAGAGAAGGAGAGATAGAGAGAAAAGTACAAAACAATACAACAGCAAGACATGATGACTATGGCTATCATCTACCAGACACAAAAGTTATGCAGTGATAGACAAAAAGAACCAAAAACTTAAACTCACACACACAGTACACAGTCAAACAAAGTAGAAACAGGCAATATTTGATTGTAAACAAAAGGAAACAATAGCGTGAACAAAAAAACAGAAAGAGAACAGGATGATAATAAAGCCACAAGTTGTATACAAAGTAATATAGAAGCACAAACATACATACTTTCCCATACACCCACCCACACAGACACACGTTTGCATAAAGTGTTTATTTGTTGAGACTCAGCATGGCTAAATTTTAGCTATGAAAGGCAAAAACAAAACTAAAAACAACACATTACAAATACTGCCTTAAAAATGGCAACATAAGTAATGCTAATGCAGTGCTTTTCATACTAATTTTAAGCGTATTTTTTCGTAAGCTGCACTTGAACATCATTTGTTCCCTTAAAGATCATATGTAGTCAAGAAATCTCTCTGCTTTGGAGATACTAAAGGGTCCGCCAAATAACCTTTTTTTTTTTTGAAAATGCTATAAAAAAAACTACTGAATATTTTCTCAAATTTCTTTTTTTATTTGAAAGTACAATCCTTCCGGTTAATAATGGCAAATAATTTCATTCAAATGGCTGCCTCGGCTGGCCATGCAGTAGCCTACACGATCGGTCAAATTTTTAAGCACATAATCGATTGTGTGCAGCTGTATTTCACCAATGGCTTCACGAATATTCTCCTTTAAAGCGTCAATTGTTTCTGGCTTGTCGGCGTAACACTTATCTTTGACGACACCCTACAAATAATAGTCCAACGGTGTCAAATCGCAGCTCCGAGGTGGCCAAACGACATCAGCTCTGCGGCTGATAATGCGATCTTCAAAAACAGGACACAAAACATCGAGTGTAGCTTCGGCTGTGTGGCACGTAGCGCCGTCCTGTTGAAACCAAATGTTGCCAATATCCTCCTCTTCAATTTTTGTGAACAAAAATTCGTTCAACATGGCTCGATAACGATCGCCATTGACTGTAACGACCACTCCTTGCCAATTATGCCTCTGGACCAAAATCCGCACCAAACAGTGACTCGTTTTGGGTGCGTCGGCATTTCAATGTATGCGTGCGGGTTTTCTGTACCCCAAATGCGACAATTTTGCTTGTGTACATACCCGCCAAGATCAAAATGAGCTTCATCTGAAAGATGATTTTTTTGCAAAAATCGGCATCTTCTGTAAGTCGATCGCAGGCCCACTTAGCGAAGCGAAAACGCATTGGATGGTCAATATTCATTCAGCGGAAGGATAAAACTAATTATCTGTCAAATCAGACATGAGCTAAGTGTTACCATTAGAGATGGCTTTACACCTGGGTATTTACCCAACGCTGGGTATTTACCCATTTATACCCACTTTCATACCCGGGTATTTACCCAACGCTGGGTATTTACCCATTTATACCCACTTTCATACCCGGGTATTTACCTAATTTCGGGTAAATACTTATTTGAATAACGAATACTCGTTTTACGTAGCATAACAGAAATGTGGACATTTTGGAATTATTTTGAACGTGTTTATGTTGTTTATACATTTCAACACCAATACTTCATAATAAGAACCGCTAATCAGCGTGCTTATGGCAATTAAATGTAATGAGTGGGAGCGACGGCAACAACAATGCTGAAGCAACTAGAAACTTTACCGCTCCGAAACCTATGCTTGAGCCTCAGCTGCATAAAAAGAATTTGGTTCATTCATTCATAAATATTTTTTCCAAGCGATTAGTAAGTGAAATAAAGTGCGCGTATTGATAATTATCTTTCAAATGATGGGAAGACCAAATAATTAAAATCTTTGGAAACATTTTCATAGAAGCGGAAGTAGCACTGAAGTTTCATGCTCACATTGCAAAAAGCGATACAAATAAAATGGGGAAACATTTAATAACGTGTATCAAGTGTCCACTATTAATAAAGCACCGAGTTCAAGAGATGCTTGCAACCAATGTGGCAATAAACAAGATACAGACAGCAAATGATTCTCCACCTTTATCTTCATTAAAACTCAACACAATATAACTTAGCTAAGGCTATATTTGTAACCGGCAATCCTTTGGCTATGGTGGAGCATCCATTATGGAGGGCTTCTTAAGGACCTTAGTCCACATTTCAAGCCTCCAACCAGAAAAGCAATTTCATCCACATATTTGGATAAAATTTATAACGAGATGAGTATGGACATTACTTTACAACTAAAAGCAGACAATTTTTTACATATTCAATGTGATGGATAGAGTAACATTCGTAATGAAGGTATTATAAACTTTCTCATAGCAAAGCCAGAAACTGTATTTGTAAAAAGTCTGCCAACACGGGCCAATTTGCCAATTACAAGGCCAAAAATGTTTTCTATGCAAAATCTTTTGCCTGGAACTGTTTGGATGAGATTTCTCCATTAACTTGGTGGAAAGAAATTGGTGGAAGTACACAATTAAGCAAATTAGCTGATCGGATTTTAACAGCCCCCTGTACTTCAGCTGCTACTAGCACCCACAGCTTCATTCACTCAAAAAAAGAGAACCGTTTAACAACCCAAAAAGCAGGAAAAATAACATATATATCGTGCAACTGGGACTTGCCTTTTAAAAATAGTTTATCACCTTCAGCAGAAAGCACGCTCTCCACTCAATTTGAAAATAACATAAATTCTTCACTAGAATGTACTCAAGGCGATATCCCTTCAACTTCAACAGGAATCACGCACTCTACTCGATGTGAGTTTTTATCAGATATGGACAGCGACAGCGATTACGACTAAATTTATGAATTATTTCGTTTGTTATTAAGAAGTTAATTCATAACAAAAAACTAAATTCTTTTAATTTATTTAAATTTTACTTTAATTTGATTTATACCCACATTTTGGGTAAATAAACGGGTGCTTGGGTAAATACCTGGGTATTTACCTTTAAATACCCAATTTACCATTTGGGTAAATACCCTTGTCCCATCTCTAGTTACCATTCACGAAATAAGCACTAGTTGAAAACAACGTTAGATGGCGGACCCTTTACTTGGCATTCCCAAATACTAGTTCCCAAAAAAACGATAAAAAAAGGAATTTAAAGAGAACCCACATTAAGATTTCAAAGTTGGCAACATTGGTTAACAGCAGCAACAATAATAACAAACAGAGTCAAAGTCAAATAAACACACACGCACTTCAACAACAATATACTCATAATAACCAGTAATAACAATAAAAGCAACAACAACTACAGCAAATAAACAGTATCATATGGAGAGAGAGAGAGAGTGAGAGCACAAAATACTAAAAACATTAGTAATAACAAGTAAAAACAATTACATTTAAACACCCAAATTAATACACACACACATACACACACTCCATTATATGTATATAGAATAGAGTAGGTATTATAGTATTAAATCTCTCTCTCTCTCTGTATTATTCTCTATGCTGTAACAGAGTACACCACACACACTTTTTGTTCAATGTTTTGTAATCCTTGCAATGTGTTTGTATTTTGCAAAATACAGCAACAATTTGAATTTAATATAGAAACGCACAACAACAAGTAGCAAAGCATAAACACTTGCTTACTTACTGCTGCTATTACTCTCTCTCTCTCTCTCTTCTGTTTGCAAGTCTCTTGTTTTTTTTAACTGTGATACTCAAAGTTTACAAAAGAGCCCCCCCAATATATTTCCCTTTTATAATTTGACACACTCTCTGTTGTTTACAGCAAACATGATGTGTTCAGAGAGCATGTTTAAATACAGCAATAATATCAAACCTCAAAACACACAACAGCAATAACAGCAACAACAGCACATCCTTCTACAAGAGTTTCCGTTGTAAATTATACTCGCCCACAAACAAGCAAACAAACCCAGAAACACAGAAACACACACACTCACAAATACACAAATGAGCAGAAAAAACTGTTAAATTTAGCATTTCGTTGTTGTTGTTGTTGTTGTTACATTAACACTCTGCCAGCTAGCCAAGCAGCCAGTCAACTCATGTGAAACTAAATTATTTGGGACCAAAACACAAACGAATTATTAAGGCAGGGTTGGGAGTTTTTAAACATTTTCGAAGAAATTGTGTGTTAATGGGGTTTCTTTTTCTGTTAGTGTTCCAATGAAAATAATATAAAAATGACGTTTTTTGCTTGTGTTACAGAAATCGTTTAAAAAAATAATAAAACAATTAATGTCTGACGCTTTTGTTTTATTTTTTGTGTGACCAGATCGAATAAATCCGGTGGTTGTTAAACATCACCATCAACAGCCTCTGTAATGAGCTGGATTATAGTATGTTCACACATGCACTCTTATTGCGTAAATAGCAATAAACGCCATTATTGAGGTCAATATTTCATATAAAATTTCAATAATTATTGCGCAATAAATACGTAAATTGTTATAATATTGATTAAAACTTAAAATACAGCACTGTCATAAGTAGTACGTTCAATGAGCATATTACAATTTTCCAAACACTTTCTGTTGATATTTGACAACTCAAATGTCAACAACAACAAACAAAACAAAAACAATGTTGCTGAAACAATCAGTTGTTTTGTTTACCAGTTGTCAAATTCATACTGCTTATATTTTATCTGAACACTTAAAATATTGCACTCAATTTGGCTCAATAAAAGTACATGTCTGAACATAGTATTAGAATCAGAGGAAAATTATACAATTATTTTTGGCGAACAGTTTCAAAAGTAAAATTAAGGGCCAATATTACAACTTGCCGTTAACTAGAGAGAGAATTTTAATGGGCAGATAAATTTTTTTTCATTATTATAAGTGGACAATAAGGTAGAAGTGAGCGTTAAGCTAAAGGGGGAATCATCATTAGAACTTGCCATACTATATATATTATTTTCAATAACATACATAATTGGTCATTACAACCCTTTAGCCAGGATTACGACCTAGTTTCTCACACCACTTATGTTGTATGTGTTAATTTTTATACATGAGTGGTGGGACCTACAGTTTAAAGTCGTCTCCTTATTTTCAATATGGCAACTTCAAATATAAACACAATGAGCAAATACAACAACAAAAATAAAACCTTCGTTGCCACCGCGTTTAAAGAAAAAAACTTGTTTAATTGAGCAGTTTTATCGACATTGCTCTGGCACTGCCATATTTTTGAAAAAGTTAATTTTATTTTATCTGTAGGTTGTAGTAACGAAAAGAAGTTAAAGGTGACTTTAAAGTTCACTTTAGCTAAAATTAAAGGTGACTTTAAAGTTCATTTTAGCTAAAGTTACCTTTAACTATATCCAACTTTAACGGCAAGTACATATGTAAATATGATTACGATGAAACTATTTTTTAACGATAATGATTGGACTTTGCCATTTTATGCGAAATAAAATGCCAATTATGTAACCGCTTCTGGAAGTGCGAAACAAAATACCCATTATGTAACCGCTTCTGGAAGTAGTTCTCCTTCATTTTTTACATTTTTCGTGCGGTAACTTTGCGACTACTTGTCGAAAATTGATTTTCAAATGATGCAACGTTAGAGCATTATGGGCATAATCATGATCTAAGACGTACGTAAACCGACAAAAAAGTCTAACGACGCCCCCAATCCTGAAATTATTATTTCTAAAGACTTCTTACGAAGTAAAGCGAAAATCTACCGTTCTTCCAAATTCTTTCGACCAAAATAATCCCGATTGACCATATTCCTGCCAATAATGTGTATCAAACAGATAATTTTTCCGGATTGCAATTGATTTTCCTTAATCACTTTTGGATTCTCTGAGCCCAATATTAGACAATCTTGTTTGTTGACCTAATCACCGGGTGAGAACTGAAATTTGGGCATGTTTCTGTAAGACAAATGATATCACTTGATTGTCTGCATGCATGGAAATCGTTTGTCAGGAAACCAGCAGCTTTTTATGAGAGCCCCTGGTTCAAACCCCAGCTCAGACATCACGAACGAAACGAAATATACAACTTTTTTTCAACAATTTTCTGGGAAGAACTGTCGAGACGAGAATAATAATTTTTTTAACTTTATTCACTCGTAGTAATATGCTGTAAGAGAAGAACATTAGTTTGAGAATACCTAACAAGGGTAACAGTGATCAGACTATAATTCAATTGTGTTTCCTTTCGAGACACAAGAGTGGTCAATATGCCATAACAAAGTTTCTCAAAAAATCTGTCGTTCGTAGTCGACTTTAAACTGTAGGTCCCGCCACTCAAGTATAAAATTAACATACACAACTTGAGTGATGTTGAGAAGTTAGGCCGTAATCCTGACTGGAGGGTTGTAATGGCCAATTATGTATGTATGTATGTATGTGTGCCATAACAATTATAGTACATATTCCCAATATACGGCAGAAGGAAGATATCTACTTTTATCAGGCTACAAAGCTAACCCCAACGGCCCATTATTGGAAAACAAATGGATTCAATAATCAACGTTCATCACCATCCAATCGAAACTGACGTAGAAGCGCAACATGGAACATCGAACATGTGTACTACTCCACAGTGTCACAAAATGTTCGACTGTAGCTAGGGACTGAGAACAAAAATTATGCTCTACTTGGCCCAGACTAAATTCCTAGATTGCTTCATTTTGTCCTTAATCCCACTGACTGCAACTAACTAACTGCAACGCTCAAAATGCAACTGCTTTACCTGCTGTCATTTAACAAATTCCCACAAATGTAAACACAGAAGAAGATACTCCTCCGTACCCATTCCGTTTCAAGTTAAAACGAATGTCAATCGTAATCTGTGATTTTCATTTGCCGTTTGCATGCAATCGAAATCAGGCTCTAAAGTAAGACTCGATGCCTGTTTGTGTGAGTGGGTGTGTATGTGTGATGTGCGTGTGTTGTAAAATCTGAAATAAAAACAAATAATCTGTCATCACCAAAATTATTTACCTTATGATGATGAAAGCAAAAGAGAGAGTGAAAACGAGAACGAGAGAGGGAGAGAATTAAACAAATGACTCCTTGGAGAACATCAATAAAAAAGCATTTAAAAATTAATCTCTTTGTGTTTGTGTCACGTATAAAAGCACACAACACATACACACACACCCACACTCGCACACAGTTACTGATATTTTGTATGAACGGCAATCACAACAATACGTTTACTTGGTAACATTGGCAATCTTTCAAGCACAATAATAATACTACGAACGGCAATAACACAATGACTATTTGACTTTACGCTTGTAATGGCTGATGTATCCCAAGGAATATACGAACATGTTTATACTCTCACGTCCCCACACATACATACATACATATGTACATATCCCCTACCATAGAGAAATAAATGATTTTTCTTTGCCTTCTTTTTTCAGCAAACTGTCTTCTTCACCATGTATAAAATCGACAATGCACAGTAGAGAGTATCCATGCGATGAGAATGCATGTGACGATTTCATAGATGAAAATGAAATTAATTTTTAACGGAGATGTTATGCGTTGAGTAAGGGCAAAAATGTATTTTTTAAAGGGACTTTCTGGTAAATAAGAACTGAAAAGGCCTTAAAAAGAGATTTTTAAATTTGAAAAGTTTTAATTTTGAAATAAAACGAATTAAAAACGATTAAAAATATTTTTTTACGAAGTAGGTGAGAATTTTCGAGATGCTTAGAATGCGAGATGCTGGCTTAGAGCCATGCTGGTGCTAGTTAGCAGGCTGACCTGAATCATAGATCAATTTCTTGTCTCTTAGCGTATATCCATCCTCTCTATCTTCCATTTGCCCCAAAATACTGAAGTGTGTCCATTGTACTACGCTCAATGAAGGCCCAAATGAAGCAGCAGGCTGACCAGAATCACATATAAACTCTTGTCTTGTCTAGCGTATATCCCTCCTCTGTATCTTCCCAAGATACTGGAGTGTGTCCATTGTACTACGCTCAATAAAGGCCTAAATGAGGCGATTCTTTGCTTCAACTTCTCTGGTGTCGTGAGGCTTATTGTTAGAACTCATCGTAGCCTAGTACGTAGTGTACTGGCTTATTCGACGAGGGCCCACGGTTAAAAGGCCAGCTTAGACATCTCGAACACAATCTCAAACGACATGCCGTAGATTTTAACAATTCAAATAACTATTGACAGTGATGCCAGACCACGTATATGGAATTGGATTGCAATGTTCAGAATTTGAATCCTTAAGGTAGCCGACGGAAATGAAAGCTCGTTCACAATTAACTTTTGCCAAGACTAAAAAGCTGAGAAGTGTCGTCATAGTGTAGAGGGTAGTGTGTTGGCTTATTAGACGACAACACGTGGTTTAAACTCTAACCCAGACATCTCGAACAAAGGAAAGGAAAAATACTTCTTAGTCAGCAGTGTTCTGACAAAAACTGTAGGAATAATTTAAATTCCAATGAAAAGTGTCTCCAAAAAAACTCGGACTCGGCGTTAAACTGTAGGTCCCTCAACTCATGGATAAGACTAAAACACACATAACATTGACAGTGTGAGAAACTACGTCACACGTCCTGACTAAAGGGTTCTAACGAGCACTTAAGTAAATACTCTACGCCTAAAAGCAAGCCTTCAAAAAAAACTGTCATTCGGACTCGACGT
Source organism: Sarcophaga rosellei (assembly GCA_930367235.1). NCBI lineage: Eukaryota > Metazoa > Arthropoda > Insecta > Diptera > Sarcophagidae > Sarcophaga > Sarcophaga rosellei. The sequence goes on along the minus strand of OV884018.1, from coordinate 59,642,755 downwards.
TAAACTATAAATCCCTCAACTCATGGATAAAATTAACACACATAAAATGGACCATGTGAGAAACTACGTCACACGGCCTAACTAAAGGTTTCTAACAAGAACTTAAGTAAATACTCTACGCCTAAAGGCAAGCCTTCATGTGAAAACAAAAATAAAAATTCATTTCTACTGTGCTTCAAAAGTACCAAAAAATAAATTCCAAAATGTTTAAGAACAACGTACCACTTTTAACATCTCTGTGTATACAATAACATTATTAAACGGTTAATATTATGTTTGTCATTTAAGTTAAGCCTAGACATGATGTAGAATAAGGAGAGAGAGAGAGAGAGAGAGATTGAAAATATACAAAGTACCATAAAGGTTATTTCACACGAGAGCATACGTATACATCTACACACTGGTCTCCCATATATGAGAACCAAATAATGATGAAAAGTTGCAACGGCAGACATATATAATCAAGGGAAAAAAGGAAAGTATGGATAAACCTGTGAAATCCCAAATTGCTCATGTTTATTTAACAGTCAAGCATACGCTTTTATTTTCTTACTTCTTATCTCTCTCTCTTTCACTCTCTTACACACACACGTATGTACTTTTCTGGTACTTTTGCTTGTCCTGTATTTATCAAAGTTTAATGTGCCTTAAAAGTGTTTACATGTGCCGGGGGAGAGTTTAATTTTTTGGCGTTTTGGAGTTGTGTTGTGCTTTTAAATTACTCAGGCTTTTAAAGATTCTCACACGTAAGCTGTTACTTACTGATATGTATGTGTGAGTCTAAAAGACGGAAAGAGAGAGAGAGAGAGTGTGTGTGTGTGTGTGTGTCTTTACATTTATGCACTATTTGTTTAAAATTAAATATGTGTTAATGCACTTTAACATTATATTTACCACGAAAGAGCATTTAACTTTACATTACACAGTGGTGTACGTAAGAGAGCTACAGCCATCATACTCTTCTGTTTATAAGAAAAAATACTCAAAAAAAAAGAAATTAAAAGTAACTCACACTCAATGTTTTCTTTAAACTCTCTTGATATTCTTCTCTTTAAAGTAGCAGTTCATGGGAAATTGTTAACAACTGCGCATAATCTGATACTCAAACTCAATTACAGAGAGAATTTTCTTACACTCTCGTTGAAACTCATATCTTTATAAGTATTGTAGTGGATACATCTATGCATGTATTGTGGATATGGCTGTGTTGCTAATAATGAAGTGTTCCTTGTTGTATTGCTGCTGCTGCTTTTGTTATTGGTAGTGGTAATAAAGCAATTGTTTGTATGTGTGCGTGAGTGTTGAGATGAGTTACGGAATATCCATAATTGAAAGCCTCATTAATTTTCTTAATCAGTAGCCTTATTTGTATTTAAATAATACGATATTTTATTATGGAAATATAATCTCATTTCAATATGGATTGAAATACAATTGTTAGCATGCGTTTACGTGTGTGTGTTTGTGTGTTCTTATTATTGTTGTTATTATTATTCAAGATTTTTACCTTTATAAAGAGATGATGCTGATGATGGTAATGGTGTTGTATGCACACATGAAAATGGCAAAAATATTCAAGTGGCTTCAGTTTGACTCTGCCTCTGTGGAGTCTATGTTTAAGTTTTGTTTTCATTTCATATGCCATATATACATACATACATATGTATATCTGTATGCGGTGAGAGGGCAATTAATATTATGTATCCTTAAAAGGATATTTATCACTTGCTCTGTGCCTTCTAGAGGCTACCTTGACATTACACTCGTAGTCGTCTCAATAATATAAAGTTGTTCCATTCATTTTGGTACAAAAGTATTTAAAAATTAGTCTAGAAATGATGGCCAAGAAATGTTTCTGCTTATAAGCCATGTTTGGTTGTAAAATAAGCTTGTGTGTGTAGTTGCTTATGAAGGAAAAATAGAAAAAATATTCAGAATAGAAATATGCATGTATTGTTGGCATTTTAAAAAGAAATATTTCACACCTACTTATGGTAAACGAGTAGCAAAAGCACAGTTTAATGTATTTCAAATAAAACGAATCCATTTCAAGTTCTATTTGGGCACCATTACTGCTGTTGCTATGGACTTTAAAAACATGGAGCATTCCTTAACTGTCTTTTGAATGGGGCAGGACATGAAATCCAGATTACAAATTCTATAAATAACAACTTGAAACCAAAAGAAATTCTCGTCTAGAAAAACCATTTTTGAAGACCCCGTGGTCTAGTAGGTAGTGTGTTGGCTTATTAGACGAAAGGCCCGAGTTCGAATCCCAGGTCAGACATCAAAACGAAAATATAAAAATATTTCTTCGGCGACTTCCTCTCAGCAGATTTCTGGCAAAAAACTCTGAGAGTAAAAATTGCCATGAAAAGCTTCTCAAAAAATCTGTCGTTCCGAGTCGGCTTTAAACTGTAGGTCCCGCCACTCATGTATGAAATTAACGCACACAACACGAGTGGTGTGAGAAGCTAGGACGTTGTACAATGGGTCAATTCGACCTCCGGGTACTGTACTTGTCTCAATTGACAAGAACACGTCCTCTAACCTAACCTAACCTAACCTAAACCATACAAACTTTCATCAACCCTTAATTCAAGGTAACCATGCAATGGACTCGAATAAATAAAGCCGAGTTCAATTAATGCGCGAAAAGCCCAGTCATTTAATGACTATTAAGCCCATTTCTCCTATAACTACTGTGTATGTGTGTATGTAAATATTTTTTTGGGCAATCAAAATTTATTGCGTTGTTCGCCATAGTCTAGCAGGTAGTGTATTGGCTTATTAGAAGTGAGGCCTCGGTTCAAATCGCGGGATTTCTCCGAAATATGAAAAAAATAAATTTCTTCGACGACTTCCTTTCAGCAAATTTCTGGCGTAAACTCTATGAATAAATAAAATAAAATTGTCATGAAAAAGTTTTTCAAAAAATCTGTCGTTCCATATCGACTCTATAAGCCGTAGGTGCCACCACAGCTGAATAAAATTAACACACACAACATAAGTGGTGTGAGAAACTAGGTCGAAATCGTAACTAATACTATGTTTAGACATACACTTTTATTGAGCCAATATTCGGTGATTTGAGTACAATATTTTAAGTGTTGGTTGTTTCAACAACATTGTTTTTTTTTTTTGTGTTCCTAAAACTGTGTTATGCTTACTGAACATACTTAAGTTTTAAGCAATATTATAACAATTTGCGTATTTATTGCGCAATAATTAATTGAAATTTTACATGAAATATTGACCTCAATAATGGCGTTTATTGCGATTTACGCAATAAGAGTGCATGTGTGAACATAGTATAAAGGGTTGTAATTACCAACTATATACGTCTGTATGTATGTATGTTCGCTGAAATCAGCATACTCTTCTAGCGTCGAAAGCAACATTCCAGTGCGTGGTTTCTTAAAACCATGCCAGAAACATTTCCTTACATTCGATCTTCTAGTGTTTACATCACATAGAGAACGGTTCGCACTTTAATAGGAATTCTAATGGGACACTGCGCTATTGGCAATTTCGCTGACAAGCTCGATCTTTCCTACCACTGCAACAGTTGCCATGATGTAGAGGAAACGGAATCGGTGCAACATCTTTTATGCAAGTGCCCTGCATTTCAGAACAGATATCATTTTTTTTTTGGCTGACAAAACGTTTGATGATCTAGGCATGGTATCGAACGTGTCACTAACTGAACTGGCCGGCTTCTTCACAAGCTCAGGGTGGTTCATACCCACTGCTAACGGATCATAACAAGGGCGATTACCTCACTCTGGGTATGGTCATACGGCCATCGAATGAACTTGCCTGTGAACGGCAAGCCACCCTCTAACCTAACCTAACCTACATCACTTGTATTCAACCAAAAATGGAATTAAATTTTCATGTTTAGGTCGGTGGCTCGAAGTGCTTTTTAAGGTTCTCGACCACATGCAAGAGAGGACAAACGTGCTCCTTAGCAGGCTTAAGCTCTTCCTATCTTTGAATTTAAAAATAATGTGTGAGATATCGAAGCTGCCGTAGTCTAGTATGTAGTGTGTTGGCTTATTACAGAAGGGCCAGTGGTTCAAGCGCTAGCTCAGACATAAAAAATATTTCTTTCGGCAACTTCCAGGAGTCTTCTGGTAAAGACTCTGAGGATAAATGAAATTGCCATGAAAAGATTCTCAAAAAATCTGTCGGTCAGAGTCGATTAATCAGTAGATCCCGCTCTCATGGAGGAAATTATCATTGTGAGAGAGAGGCTGTATTCCAACTAAAAGTTGTCATGACCAATACGACATTCTTTATTCGTTTGAAAGATTCATGGGAGCTGGGAGACAGAGAAGGTATTGTAACCAAAGGGTTGTCATGGCCAATTCGACATTTTTTTATTAATTTTAAGGCTCTGGCGCATAAGTTAGACTGACAGAGAGGGATTATGTTGGCTTTGAGAGCAGCTGTGGTATGTGGCTTATTCACATACACCTACGACTTAAGAAATAATCTACCGGGGTCAAGCCGCACGATGTCTATGGCGAGTTCATAACACTTCCACGTAAGGTGACCATGCCCTCAAATTGCTTGTGCAGAATATTCAATGTGACATGATGGGCAGATAATCCAATACAAGTCAAAACAAGTTGCTAATCATCGACCTATAGTGCTCGCCGTTGACATGATGGCTTAGTCAATGTCGTTCTCAAGGAAATATGGGCCGATGACGAAACCAGTTTAAATTTCACACCAAACACTGAGTTTTTCGGGATGCTTTTGGATCTCATGTGGATTGTTATTGTCCGATACTTGTCCATGTCATTTGCAATATCTTCAACCAAAGTTGCGGAATTTTCAGGCTGTTCGGGGCCCGCTTAGACCTGACACCACTGCGTATTCTTCTAAGCGAGCTGGAATAAAAACAGCGTTGTAAAGATGTTGCAAAAACGTTGGCGTTGTTTCAGTGTAATTAAGTTGGATGATTATCCCAATATGTGAATATGGATATGAAATGTCGCATGTCGAAGGTCCAAAGACAAAAGAACACTCAAATCAATGAAATAATTTAAGATATCGTGCCCTAAAAAGGATAAGAAAATGACATCTGTATGCAGAGCAAATGTGTCTGCTTTTTTAAGATATAGAGGCTGCGTTTGATGGGTGTTTGATGCATGTTTGATGAACTATTGTCTCGCAACCGCTTCCGAAACTTTTTCTTTTCTGGTAACTAGTACCAGCATCTTCGGCAATGTCAAACACATTGAACTCTTCAACTACATATGTAGTTTGTATAGATTTGCCAGAAAGAATTTTGCCAAGTTCCATTTGATTCAATATTCTGGACCTAGAGAGTCTGTCAATGAAATCTAATTTTAAAACAAATTTCTGTTTAAATTCTGTCATGCTTAATTATTTAAATTTTGGCAATATTTCAATCATTTGATGTTGGGCTGGTTGGTTGCGCGGTTGCTCAATTGCTTGATTGTCTTGCTGGTAGGCAAATCAAAACAAAAAAAACGTCACTAGATTCGTTCAAATATCTGAATGATTAATGAATATTAGTAAAACCAAGATGAAGCAGAAGAAGAAAAAACGCCAAATAAAATAGCAACAACAAAGCTAATGTACCTACTGATACGCTCATCAAAAACTATTAAAATTCATACAAAACTATACATACACACACCACATACGAGTACATTCTGCAGCAGATAAAAACGGAACGCTTGAACGTAAAAACGTTAAAATTTACCGGCGGCTAAACAAACATCAGCACGTACTCGTATGTGAACGTCTGGATAGAACCCAACCAACCGTGTCTGTATCATCTTCTGCTCCGTGCTTGTTGAGCTGACTGTTTAGCTGTCTGTTTAGCTGCTCTTATCCGCTATGAATATTTATTTTGTTGTTGTTTTTTGTATCTCAAAATTCTACGCATTTATGGATTTATTTGGTTTTATTTTCTGTTTTATTTGCTGATATGGACCATCAGTTTGAATAGAGGTTTGTTACTACGATTAATTGTTGTTGTTTTTGTCGTTTGATATGCTTTGGTTTGAGGTTATATGCGTGAGTTTGTTTGATATTTTTTTTTTGCATTTTGCCAAACATAAATACTCTTCTTAATAAAGTTTAATAGATTATTTGGAAGCACATATCACATATCAATATATAGACTTATGCACGTAGAAGAATACCCAACAAAAAATTTTACCGACCAGCGGTAACCACATTCAAAGGACTCCATAAAAAAAGATTCACGGCTGCTCATCCTCAATGATATATTCAGTTGATGGTCTCATTCCCAGGATACTGTTCTGAACATCTGCTTCGAAAATCGACTCAGACCGTGGTTGGCTCAAGAGGAACACTCTTCTACGTTTGAACATTACGTGAACGCTGGAGGACTAAACCTATCGGTACCCTAGAACTTAAGATATATTTCAATAGGTAATATTTTCCAGAATCGCAAGCGACGTGCTAATTCAATTTGATGGGAAGACAATATCGAGGGCTATAATGTCGATAACGCTGTATGCTTATACAATATGGTCACCAGTACTCTTCATTAAAACGGCAAGGAGGACATTATCCTCGATGTATCACCTAAGCGTGATTAAATCGATAAGTGATTTCAGAACAATATCTGATGAAGCGCTAATGGAATACATAAATAATTGGCGATTACAACCCTTCCTAGCTTCTCACACCACCCATGTTGTGTGCGTTATTTTTATACGTGAGTGGCGGGATCTACAGTTTAACGTCGACTCCGTACGACAGATTTTTTTGAGAAACTTTTTCATGGCAGGTTTATTTACTCTCTGAGTTTTTACCAGAAATCTGCTGAGAGGAAGTCGCCGACGAAATATTTTTTCATATTCTGACCTGGGGTTCGAACCCGGGTTTGGCGTCTAATAAGACAACACACTATCTATTAGACTACGGCGACTTCCGCTAATGGTATAGGCAAAGAAAATACCGTTAGGCATATTGGCGGATGAAATATGGCGTGCATGCTTTCACCGCCTTGAGAATCCACGCCAATCTGCTGTAAATGGCATTCGCGATAGGAGAACAGTTTAAAGGGAATGCGAACTAATCACCTTATCCCTAATAGAACTCCTTGTATAGGGACCAAATACTTACGAGCTTAACTTCAACGTGACCCAGTTCGTGATTGATCATGATTGCTTCAGAATGATAGTATGATGGACATGATAGCTCCCATATATGCCCAAACAGTATGGATGAAGACGAAGATGGCTGGCTGATTATACTAGAGCTTCGAAGGCGGGAAATACAGAGACATAATTTGAAGAGAGCTAACTAGTTCTCAGTGAAATATAACCTGATGGCATTCAATTAGATCCAGAGAAAATCACATAAATTCGAGTCAAAGGTTTACTCGACCTCTTACGGAGGCCGGAGAAGTGTTCCAACCATGGAAGTAAGGTTAAGAGACAAATTGCCACTGGAACTGAAAGCGAAGAAGACTGTATTCCATCAACGTTTGGTATTTTGTATTTTAAAGCAGACAACTACAGATTATTATATGAGAAACAAGAGCTAAGTGGATTTCAGAGACTTCCAAAGGGAATCTCAGGACGAAACATGTTAAATTCAATCAGTTATCTTATGACAGAATGATAGGCCCATGACAGTAAACAGACACTTTCACATCGAAATTTTTTGAAAGACCTATTGATGGCATTATGTGTAGAATATAACATCGTTCACTACTTCTATTGGTAGGACGCAACCGAAAAATCTAATTTTCAATGACTCTGGTGTATAAGTCAGGCTGAATTCGACCTGTAATACACGCCATTTACAGAAATGGCGTGGCCAACGTCGATCTCAGGGATATATGGACCGATGTCGCCGTCAGCCCAAAATCCACTTCAAACAGTGACTTTACAAATAACTGCTGTAGGGCTAGTCCGCTACACACTGACACAGATGTCTTCTTTCTGTTGCGATCCATTAATTCTCTTAAATAAATACGCTCGGCATAGTTAGTGCTACTCTTTTGAATGCGGGCAAGGTAAAAATTAATTCCAAACTTGGTTCTGTACATACACAAATGGCATGTTTCGCTGATGGTGAAGCTTTGCAGAGATCTAAAGGTACGCAGCAATGGCACAACACTTCAAATCGCTGTGATATAATCGGGAAATGTTCACTCTCTATATTATGTTTCATTAGGGGTTTCTTTCAAATATTTCGTTGGGTTTTGAATTTTTACATATGGAAACGCACACTTATACACCTTTCTGTCTCTTGTTCTAAAGGAAATTTGAATGAAATGAAATGAATTGTGGTGGCATTAATACGGATGGTGGCACACCACACTCCATAGGCAGATCCATACATCATAAATTGATATGAACGGATGGATGTTTGTTTGCACGTTTGTTTGTTTCGTCGTATCTTTAATTTTTGATTTTTGTGGTCTTTTAAACAGAAATTTTACATGCTTATCCCCTCTCTCTAATGGTGATATACCCTCCATATTCGTAGCCGTAGCCGTACGTTATGTTGCGTTGTGTTGTGTTGTATTGTGTTCCATTCAATAGGCGATTAGACCACAATTCATTATGATTTATTTAATGAAAATTAATGATGTCTTGTGTGTTGTGTGTGTGTGTCTTCCAAATACAATTTGTATCTACAAAATGTTTTTGTCTCTCTACTTCTCCTTTTCCTCTTCCGTTACCCAAAGTCTTCTTAACTTTTTTCTGTTTTTTCTGTTTTTTTTCTCTTCTGCCTTCTTAATCATTCAGTCGGTTGGTTTGTATTTAAATTTAAAATGTTTTTTTGCCAGAACTTATTGATAAAGTTTAAATATGTAATATTGTGCGACAAACACACACACACACACACATACACAAGTTATTTCATTTTATTTAATTTAATTTGTCAAAATAAATTTATTTTATTGATAACGTACATATATGACCGTACAGTCAGGCATATTGACCCCGTCGGCAGTTTGTAAATTGTTGTGGTCATACAAACATGAATGTGGAGATGCTAAAATCACTTGGAATCCGTTTATATAAAAATTTTGAATCAAATTACCCTCGAACTCTAAAAATGAAATGATTATGTATGTTGTAGCATTTCTGGCTACTGGGTCTAATCGTTCAGGAACTGATATTCCTTTCATTGAAATGTTACGCATATAAGACTATATCTTTCGGTTGTAGCATAGTTGCCCCATGTAGGGCTGTTCCCTCGGATTCATGAGCAGACACTCTTAGGGCCCATTGTGATACCACAGTTTCTCATTCTCCCCTATTCTAGGAACCACTCGGAGCTTCCGATGCCAATATCCATGCATGACAGTTTATCTATATCCCACATGTAGTAGGCACCCAGGTGCCTCTTTCTCCTCCGATCAAGTGCCGGACATGTGCACAATAGGCCTAGAATAGTCTCATCTTCCTCCTCCTACTCGTCTCCACAGCTTCTGCAGAAATCAGTTGCAAGGTGTCCAAGACCAATACGCCTCGCATGCGTTCCTATAATACAATGCCTCGTAATAACCCCGGCAGCGTTGCCGTGCGCCTTCTATCCAGCCTTGGCCAGACCTTTTGCGCCGCTCTGTCCTTGTCCGAAGCTGCCCACATTCTGTTGACAAGATCTACGATTGCATTGTCCATTATAAGTTTGCAGGCACCCAAAGGGATCCCCAATGTAGAGAATTCATCAGAGAGTTCGATGGTCGTGCCCCTTCTGGCCAGTTCATCCGCTTTGCAGTTGCCGGAAATATTCTTATGTCCCGGTACCCATGTGATACAAACATCATATCGGTTCGCCACCTCATTGAGATATCTGCGACAGTCGTACACCGTTTTGGAGTTCATAACACTAGAATCCAATGCCTTGATAGCCGCCTGGCTATCGAAAAGTATGATGATTTTGCGCCTGTGAACATTTTTGTCCACAATAATTTTCACCACAGCCTGAATTGCTGACACTTTCGCCTGAAAGACGCTGCAGTGATTCGGTAGCCATATAGTATTAGCTATAGTATAGCGTTACAGGGTCCACAGACCTCCTACTCTCCTACTGACTTAACGTTTGAGTTCCTTTAAACAGTCTTAGCAAATGATCTCAAATTTGATCTCTCAATTGCTATATTCTTGATCTTGGCATGATGTTTGATGTTTGAGCACAAAACACATACATATTACATACATTACAACTCTTCAGCCAAGATTACAGCCTAGCTTCCCGCACCATCCACGGTGTGTGTTCATTTTATTCATGAGTGGCGGGATCTATAGTTTAAACAGGATTCCGAACGAAAGATTTTTGGAAAACTTTTCTTGCAAAAGGCTGCTAAAACGAAGTCACCGAAAGAAATATTTTCTTTCATATTTCGTTTGGTTCGACATGTCTGAGCTGGGGTTTAAACCACAGGTTCGCGTCTGATAAGCCAACACATTACCCACTACACAACGCCGACTTCTCAAATCTCTACACTCTTGACGAAAGATAATTGTGAATGAGCTTTCCTTTTCGAAGGCTAACTTAAGCATTCGAATGCTTAGCATCGGAATACAATTATATTTCCGTGGTCTGGCATCACTGTCAATAGTTATTTGCCTTATTTAAGTTTACGGCATGCCGTTTGAAATTGTTTTGGACCAGAATATCCTTAGTCTTTATCAACAAAGATATTTGTAGCGCCGAGGCAACGTGGCGCTGAGTATAATATCTCACAGCCATGCAATAAAATTGACTAAAAGTTTGAGAAGAAAACCTTTGTATTCGATGCCAGTGAGTGATTCTAAAGCTCATCAATCATCCACAATGCTGACGCTACAAACTTCATGCAGGTTTTTGCAAATCACTTTAAGCACTTTCACTTGTGAATTCATTATAATGCTACCCTAGCTTCGGTCAGAGAGATGTTTATGCCATTTAGTAAGCTAAGCCAGCTTGTTGCTGCAGTTACTGAATGATTTTTTCTAGAAACAAACCCAGAAGGCCTGATAACGGAGACATAACGGATACATCAATGCGAATATTGTCACACTTTATGTCGGGAAAGCATTTAATCGCGCAAGCTTGGGACAAATTGCGAAAGCTTTATGAGAAACTCACTCAGAAGATCTGGTAATAGAAAGCGTCATATGATTTGGGAAATTCAATAACGATTAGACTCAAGGAAGAGCACCAAACTACATACAGATCCACTTACATAGATGCTTAGATTGTCACTTTTGATATTAGGCATGCCTTTAACTGTGGAAGCTTGATAAAAACTGAAACCAGCGAGCAATATATTTAACACATGATGGATAGAAATAATATGTAGTGTCGGCGGGTGTACCGCTGGGTTCTATACTTGGACCACTACTATGGAATATTATGAACGACAGAGTACTTTGATTGCAATTACCGAACGGGTCTACATTTGTAAGTTTTGCGGACGACAGTCGCTAAGAAGTTAAGGAAAGTAGAGGTAACAGAGTAAAGTAGACATTAGCACTTGGACTAGACTTAATAATAAGTAACCGAAAAGTTGAATGTGATCCCTGGAGTTACTAAAACAGAACCGACGAAGGCTATAAAATGCATATGGCTATCGCTGACAAATTGGACCTCAAAGACCACGTGAAATGTATTGGCGAAAAGGCTTAAGGGGTACTGCCAAGTATTCAAGGTCCAAATCCATTGAAAAGGAAGATAATACCGGGGATTATAATGTAGATAATGCTATATGTTTGGCCAATATGATCGCAAGCACTTTCCGTAAAGACGACAAGAAGAAAATTATCCTCAGTTTACTATATACAATATCTGAGGAAGTGGTACTGGACAAAGACATTGGAAATAGACATATTGGCGGACGAGATGAGACGGATATAATTTTGTTGTCTTGAAGTATTAGGACAAGCTGCGTTTATAGAAACGAAAGAACGATGAATTTCCAAGTGCAAGTGACAGACCCGATGGAAGGACAATTTGAAGGTATGGTATACAATTCTTCCTAAGGTGGAAGATAATTCCTATAAAATAAATACTGCGAGCTGAACTTGTTCAACGTGGCTTAGTAAAGAAGTAAAGAAAGGTAAAGATGGCTTCAAGAAAATACCTTCATGAACATGGAAGGCCAGCTATTTGTTTAAACTATGTGAATGAGGATGGAGATACATACTAGAATAGGCTAAGCTGCCCGAGATTTAGATGGCTCGCCAGGCTAGACCAGCTCATAAGTGAGATGTAGAATTCTATATAAACAGAACAGTCGGTATATTGCTGAAGGAACTCCGAAGGTTGGAGATACCGCGGAAAGTTTTGAAGCTAATCAGATCGCCTCGAAGTATAACCAAACCACAGTTCCACAAAGCGAGTGTGGTTGTGGGTGGGTTTAGCGCGTAGGCGACAACGATGGTAAATAGTGCACTCTTATGATGAAACATACATAAGTATCTTTTAAAGATACCCTCTTTCGGTTCAGAACAAAAAAAAACCAAAGATGTGTAGATTGTTTTTGCGTGATGACTACAAGAACGGTGTGGTATATAACCCGCCGGCTCGTATCGTAAGTCAACTTTAAGTAGGCCCGCCTACTAATAACGATAGCGGTTTCATTTTAAAAACAATAACGTCGTCTTACAATCATGCTGTTTTTCAATTTATTTGAATAATTAAAAGAAAATCTTTGCCTACCATGCAGGTGTTCGAGCATTCGAAGGACCAATTTGCAGTCACAACTGCTAATTGTCGCATAACATGGTCCACATCTACACATCAACATGCATACATATGTTGTTGACATTCCAAATTTAAAATCATTAAAAACCAAATCAATTCAGTCACTTATTTAGCTTGACTACGGCTACATAAACTTCATGGGAGGTGCGAGTACCCATATGGCATCGAAAACAAGTGGAAACATTTTCTCAAGTATTTTAGAGTGACTTCAATTGATACGATTGTTAGATGGAACCATAAATGGCGATTTGTATCTATGTATTGTATGTGAACTGGTTAGTAAATGATTACAACTTATTTTTTTATAAACGATTAAGGAAGTGGACACCTGTAAGCAAATGGTGTTACACAAAAGAGGTGTAACGCAGAAGATCGGATAAATAAATTTGGTCTTGAACTTCTCGTGTGTTTCCTTCTGATTGTTTAACAGATTTTGACAGCAAAAAAGATAGACGCATGGTGAAATAAGTCTCAAAAGTGTGGTGAACTACCCTAAAATTCTGGGTAGAACGCATCCGAAATGTCAAATTTTTCTTGACTTTGGGACCCTGACATTCAGGGTGAATTTGACCGATGACAAGATTTATGTTGGTTTTGAGAACCGATGTGATTTGCAGCTTCGCACGATCTCGGCGTCCAGCACATATGATCTCCACGTAAAAATGAAAATTCCCTCCATCCTTATCACGTACAGAGCATCCAATGTTGCAAAAGCTGCGTGCTACGCAACGCCGTCCTGTTGAAATCACATGTCGTTGGTGCTCAAAACATGACCTGATAGACTGGCCAATGTCGTTCTCCAAGAAATATTGATCGATGACGCTGTCATCCAAAATTCCACAGTAAGCAGTGACTTTTTGGGGTTCTCTCACGTGGATTAGTATTGTGTATCAGATTGCTTCATCGCTGAAGATGATTTTTCGATTAGAATTAGGGGCCAGTGCCAACTGCTACAAAGCCCATTCAGCAAAAATACATCATTAACTTTCAGTCCCTGGGTGAGTTAAATTGTGTTCGGGTGCAGGCCCAAGTCAGAGCACTTAGTTGTAGCCTGTTAAAGGCCAAATTCTTATGAGCTACGAGAAATTACGGACAGCGACGATGTATGGTAGTAGGTTTCTTCGACGTACAGCTGTTGGTCGATTGTTTACAGAACCAATGACCTCATATTTATCCACCACATAGTCCTCTCGGTGAAACGATTATAACGATCATAAAATGGGCGTAGCGAGCGGTACACTGACAGAACATAATGAAAATACGACAATAGTCGCAACGGTTGATTGGTTAACCTAGTAACTAATACCAAATATTCTTAACCTAGTCCAGTTCCTGACAGAATAAGATAAACAAATAAGATCTCGATATCAACTCTGATACGATACCTCATCAAAAAGAAAAAAGAAAATGCGGCGAGGTCCTGATGCTACTGTCCCATAAGTACTGGAATGTGGTGATGAAATTGCCGAGAGCAGTCAAAGTTATTCGACAAATAGGGTAAAAAATTCGCTAGGCTAGCATGGTAACACAGTTCGTATGAGAAATTGCGACTAATGATAGGAGTGTGACCGTACCGCGAAATTATACCACGTCGTCATAGTATGGCACACGAAATGATTGTCGATAATAGAGTGGATTATATCTAATAGGGGTGCTCATGCGTAAAATGGGTCTTTCATAGAATAACTTTTGCAAAACGACAATAGTTCCAGCTGATTTTGCATCAAACTCCTTAGTAGCGTGGTGTTTGATCGAACATTTCTTCTGCTTAACTGTTCTAGACAGCATTGAAATGAGACTCCAACATTTCCTACGGTATAGGGCTCCTGAATGTTGTGAGCGATTAGGTTTACAGGTTTGATAAAAACGAATGAAACGAATGAATGAGTGCATTGTACGCCGTTTTCTTTTCATAAAGCTTTGAAGTATAAAATACTAAAGTACTTTGAGGTACTAAACGTACACCACACTGCAGTTTTGAATCATTCGAAAAAGCCAGGCATCTTGTACTAAAGTACTTAGAGGTACTAAACATACACCACAATGCAGTTTTGAATCATTCGAAAAAGCCAGGCATCGGAAACGAGCTGAAAGCTTGGCTGCCACATGATTAAACGCGAAGAAAGTTGCATGATGGAGTCACATTGACTCTGCTCATGTGGAAAATTGGTCTTCCATGCAATAATTTTCGTACTTTCTGTACTTATTTCCCGGCGGTAATCGGGATGATTATTTGCTTTCCGAAATAATGACTGCCTTGATGAGAAAAAGAAAGAAACCTTTACTCAATTCCTTTGCCATTGATCGGAAAAGGATCAAGAACATGTCAGTGTTGATTAAAAAAAAAAAAAATTTAATTTCAACAAAACACCTCTATATGGGTTACCCTGTTCGATTGCAGTCTATGAGTGTGTTCTGCGTTCGATTCATTTACTCTTTTTATGTGAAAAATTCAAATAAGAACGTAAAAAAAATCTGAAAATGGTATAATTACACACGATGAATATAGAAATTGGCAACAGTGCACATAGGGTCGGATCAGGTAATAATAAATGAAATAAAAATGAAAAAGAAAAAACAACGGAAAAACCAAGAGAATTTCTTCAAGCCAGAAAACTCTCGGAAACAAGTGAAGTATTTTTAAACGTCCATCTATTTTCGTAAACAAAGTTTTCAATTCACCTCAACCAGACGAAAATCAATACACATACATACATAATTGGCTATTACAATCCTTCAGTCAGGATTACGGCCTAGCCTCTCACACCACTCATGTTGTGTGTCTTAATTTTATACAGGAGTGGCGGAACCTACAGTTTAACGTCGACTCCGAACGACAGATTTTTGAAAAACTTTTCATGGCAGGTTTATTTACTCTCAGAGCTTTTACCAGAAATCTGCTGAGAGGAAGTCGCCGAAGAAATATTTTTTGTTTCATATTTCGTTTTAATGTCTGGCCTAGGGCTTGACCCCGGGCTTTACGTCTAATAAGCGAATACACTACCTACTAGACTACGGCGACTACGCGAAAATCAATACCCTTTAGTTTATCTCTTCAGACTTTGGATTGAATTGAATACTGGCTCTTCTAGGTTACCAATGAATATTGTCGTTGTTGTTTACTATCTGAATACACTAAACTGTTTAATATGTTATCTTAGAGTAGTTGCCGTCGAATTTTGACACTCTAAAGCAGCCATCTATGATATTTACCGAGAGTTTGCAATTGAGACACGTGACGTCATAGCTTCACTAATGGTAAAGCAGATCATGTGATGAGCGGGCAATGCGGATACTTGTAAATTGGAGGCCTTTAAAGAGAAGTTACGAATTTAAGGGCTATGCCAGATCTTCCATGTCAAAGGATTGTACAAATGTTTGATACTCTCTGAGAGATAAGGGCCATTCTCACAAACGTGTCTATCCCGTGTTAGATCCAATAGATCCAAGCACTGTGTAGTAAGTTGAATAATATTTTGGAGAAAATCGATTCCGTTAAGCTTTCTAATTTTATCACTGATATCTTCATCACTTTTTCAGTTTTACTCCCATGTGCAGCAGTGTTGTCAACGAAAAAGGTTGCCATCAATTAATGCAACACTGTAACTGAAGCTGAAACTCGAACTGTAACTGTAACTGAGCAAACCAAACCATTTACGAGATTCAAACTTATTTCTCAGTTATGCTGAATGCAACATGTCTTTACAATACACCAGCCATGTAACTGTTAGTTTGTCTATTTGTCTGACAGTGAATCATCGTCGTCAGTCTGTCGTCGAATACAATAATTCATCATACATATTAAATGGAAACATTCGCACAAACGCGTAAACGTTTAAATTTATTTTTTTTCTGTCTTTTCTTAGCAACAGCAATTTGAAATTTAAGCTGAATTATCTGGAATTTAACATTGAAAATAAATCACCACACAGGCATAGATGCAGACGAGTTTTTTCTTTTTACCGGAAATTTATTAAGAACTGAAGCATAAACAATATAGCGAGTGAGAACACATTCAATATACTCGTACGCAACGCATCATCGATAAATGAGAAGTTGGTCAAGAGTATGTGCGTATAAACGAATATGATAATGAGCGTTTAACAAAATTCCTGTGCTACAAACTGACAGCTGATTGAATTCTAAGCGGAAGGTTTTATAGTTGCCGGATCGTTATACCACTCGGTTGTATCCAAATTGTGCCGATTCCTGTTTTTAAAAAGGGTAGGAAATGGAAAAGTACCAGAGGAAATATGGCAAGAAGAGTTTTATTTATCCGAATCATCAAAGAAGCAGAAGGAACGTTTGTCCATAAACTATGTGTCTAACATGTTTGATGAAAAATTTGAGCAGGAGCGGCTAAGCTGAAACGATTGTTGTACCTCATGAATGGTTAACTGATCTAGATAGCATTGAATTAAAACTACGATATTTCTTACGATATAGGCCTCCTCCTGAATGTTGTAGAAATATAACTGAAAAAGTACTTTTTTGCATCAAATGGTACTTTTGTAAAAAAAAAAAAGCGTCGCGGGGGTACTGTGGTATTTTTGAAATGGAAAAGTACTAAAGTACTGAATTTTTTAACACTGTTCTGGATTTTAATTTTAAAATAGAGTCTCTGGCAATAATTTTTGAAATGAAAAAGTACTGAAAAAAGTACTAAAGTCTGAATTTTTCAACACAATGAAAAAGTACTGAAAAAAGTACTAAAGTACTGAATTTTTCAACACTGTTGTGGATTACTAAATTCACAAGTTTGATAAAAAAAAAATTTAAACGTAAGAGAATTGTCTGTAAACACTAAACCATACTTTTACAACGAACTGTACCGATATTAGAGCATAATTATAGAAAGGTTTTCAAATCTAAGTGTTAGAACGGATAAGACAAAATTAGGAGGTATTTCATGTGGAGGTACTAAACATACACCTTAATACAGTTTTGACATACATACATACATACATACATACATACACAATTGACCATTACAACCCTTCAGTCAGGATTGCGATTTAGCTTCTCACACCATTCATGTTGTGATAAAAATTAATATGTACACACAACATGATGTGTGTGCAGATAAATTTAAATTTAACTAGCAAAGACAAGAACCAAAAATTTTAACAGCGCTAATATTAGAGTTAACAGAGCAATGTTAAGTGGTTAACAGAAAATACGAAAAATAGTCAAGGAAGAAATCACCCAAATATAGGATATCAGGGACTTGCTGCAGATATCTGATTATATACAAATTGGAGCCTAAGGTGTCCCTAATAAAACCCAATAAGTGGTATATCCCAAATAATTTTGGAACTGGAGATATTGAGCTTCAAATATACCCTATGTTAACAGTGCCTGGGTAGGATGACGGATGATGGATATTGTGGAAAAATGGGACTTGCTGCACATATCCCACTATATACAATATCTCCACTTCCAAAATTATTTGGGATATACCACTTATTGGGTTTTATTAGGGACACCTTAGGCTACAATTTGTATATAGTCAGATATCTGCAGCAAGTCCCTGATATCCTATATTTGGGTGATTTCTTCCTTGACTATTTTTCGCATTTTCTGTTAACCACTTAACATTGCTCTGTTAACTCTAACATTAGCGCTGTTAAAATTTTTGGTTATTGTCTTTGCTAGTTTAATTTTAATTTATCTTCACACACATCCCAACATGGGTGTTATGAGAAGCAAAATCGTAATCCTGCCTAAAGGATTGCAATAGCCAATTGACTAAATAACTAAGTGTACATCCTAATGAAGCAAAGAATTTTTGAATGCTTTCAAGTAAACTTAGGGTCATTATTACAACTTGCCGTTAAAATTGGGGTTAGTTAAAGTTAACTTTTTCAAAAATATGCCAGTACAGGAGCAATGTCGATAAAACTGCTCAATTAAACAAGTTTTTTTTAAATAGTGGCAACGAAGGGGATCTTTTTTTTTGTTGTTCTGTTTCCTCATTTTGCTTATATTTGAAGTTGCTATATTGAAAATAATGTATAATATGGCAACTTCTAATATAAACTTAACTTTAAAAATTAAAGGTATGATGATTCTCCTTTTAGCTTACTCAGCTCACTTCTACATTATTGTCCACTTATAATAATGAAAAACAATTTATCTGGCCGTTAAAATCCTCTCTTTAGTTAACGATACGTTGTAATAATGGCTCTTAGATTCTTTTTTTTACAGAGTCTTGATGTGGAATGCTACCAGGATATGTTAGGGTATCCATTGATAAATGTGAAACGAAAGGAAAAATTCTCTTAAATCTATATTTGCATAACAGACATGGATTGCATCAATCTTAGTATAACGATTCTATGATAAATGAAGAAAATAAAAAAACTATAACTTTTACTTAGAACCTGAGCAGCAGCGTTAATATATCGGAGACGGCAAAACTAGTCATGGAATTATTCTTACTGACACACCGAGCAACAACATGAAGTTTGTCAGAAGATATTTAGAACCGGAGCAGTGTGACGGCAACACCCTGTATACTTATCCAATAATAGGCACGGAATCATTCTTACTAACACCTAACAGCAACATGAAGTTTGTCAGAACAATTGGATCAGGAGGGAAACATTATAGGGATTGAGGAGGCAGTACAATAAATACGACAATACTGCGGTCAACATAGTCCAGTAGCTGATGCGCTGGATTACTAAACAAGAGTTCCGAGTTCAAAACTCAGCTTGGACATCTTAAAAATAAAAATAATAAATTGGCGGCTCCTTCCTATCGGTCTATTGGCAGAAGTATGAGAATAATTGCATAAATAAATGTATAATTTGTCATTACAATCCTTCAGTCAGGATTACGAGCTAGCTTCTCACACCGGTTATGTTTGTGTGTGTGGGATCTATAGTTTAAAGTCGATTCCGAACGACAGATTTTTTTTTGAGAAAGTTTTCATGGCAATTTTATTTACTCTCAGAGTTTTTAACAGAAATCTGCTGAGAGGAAGTCGCCTAAGAAATATTTTTTTAAGTTTTCGTTTTGATGTCGGACCTGGGGTTTGAACCGTGGCCTTACGTCTAATAAGCCAACACACTTCTCGAAAAAACCTCTCATGGGGGTGGTGTGTAGCAAGACAATAACTCTGACTAAAGGCCAAAAATATGTGCGTTCAGTCCCTCCAGAATAGAATAAAGACAAGAGTTTAAATACAATATGGGTAGACACGCTATTGATTGAGATAGCAATTCAGAAAATTTTTGTTTTAAAAATGTCCAAAAAACCTTTGGTGCCACGCCCTCAGCGTATTTGGTCATACACTCCAGTAAATCTATATGGAAAACATTGCCGACGGCAACATTACAATTTTCTTTAAAGCTGATTTTAATTTTATCTCGAATCTCTAATTCAGCAGATTTCTTTTCTCTTTAACTTTCATTTTTTATTCAAATGAAATAAAAACAAACAACAAAAAACACAACAACGTACAAAAAGTTATTAAACCGCCACTACTTTATTAAATGATTTGGTCAATGAAGAACAAAAATGAGAAAAGAAAATCATTTATAAAGCACACAAATAGAGTGGAATAGAGTGAGAGATGAGGCAGCAAAAGAACGGAACAGTCATTGAATTTTGTATGTACATATTTCGAGATTAAATTCTAGAAATTTTTAAATCTTGACGAACAAAAAAAAACAACGGAAAAGTAAAAATAAAATTAAAACAACTTCATAAAATTAAAGAGCAAATAATGATTCAGTGCGACCCTCATCCTCTAGCAGTAGATATACACCCGGCCTTTGACGGTTGTCTTCCCTTCTTTTATCCGCAACCGTTGCCGTCACAATTCACAATTTCTAAACCAACTCTCGTCTCATCTTTCTTACGTTCTGTAGGTTAAAATCTAGAACAGTAATATTTAATGTTCTTTTCGGATGTTATTGTATTTTTCGTATTGTTGTTGTTGTTGCTGACGTTGCCTCGTGCTTTTAAAATGAATACAAGTGTGCAAGAGTATGACTACGGGAGTGTAGACAGTGATGTCAATTCTTTTAAATCAAAACGATTCAAAATATTAAAAAAAAACTGGAAAAAACACCAAACGAAGATAAATAAATGGGTGGATAGTGTACTAGACTGTTACCGTGAGAGCCGTGGGTTCGATTCCCACCAGATTCCCACTACACCGAGCACCTGATCTAAGTTACTCAGCTCGTAATTATAATTAGATATAATTTGTAATTGCATTATCTTCTAATATATAAAATTCTCGTGTCGCGGTGTTAGTAGTTAAACTCCTCCGAAATGGATCGACCGATTTGCATGAAATTTTGTGTGCATATCGGGTAGGTCTGAGAATCGGACAACATCTATTTTTCATATCCCTAAATGTTAAGAGGGCGTGGCAAATCGTTAAAATTGAATATTTAGGTACATATTGATCGTAGACGAATAAAATTTGGTGCGTAAGTTCGTGGAGTCGATATCGACAATCCCACCAAAAATGGGCGTGGCAACCCCCCCTTCAAGTGACACCTATAACTCGTAAACTACTGAACCGATCTTTTTTGTTCGAAAGCTTATCAGGTTTAGATGGTCTTAAAAAAAATTCGATATAGCAAAAAGTAGTAGAACATAGTATTCGTAGACGAATGCAATTTGGTGGATAAGTTCGTAGAGTCGATATCGACAAACTCACCAAAAATGGGCGTGGCAACCCTCCCCTTTAAGAGATACCTATAAGTCGGCTAATTCGTTGGTTTATAACTACATATTTACATAGATAACTTCGTCAGCGCTATTACAAGAAATTATTACAATAAATATATAATGTGACCTGTTTTGGGCAATAAAAAAATCAACAGTGGGCGGGACGAAGTTCGCCGGGTTAGCTAGTAATAAATAAATAACAGAGAAGAAGGATGTAATGGACAGCCTCTTAGTAGCGCTCTCATCAGCAATAGCATTCTCTTCTCAAAGAAACTGGAAGCTTGAGTGTCACAGGATTAAAGGCAAATAAATTTGAATGAAGGAGTCTTACAGCTTTTGCTCATTCGCAAAAAAATGAACCCATCAGTCAAATCTTTCCCGTTACAGTTCAAAGCTGGCCATTGCACGAAAATTCTTTCTAGACGCCAACCTATCCTGGACCAACGAGGAGTCTTGCCTCTACCGCTAGACTTACCTGGCCCCTAATGGATAGAAGGCGTACCAGCCAGTTACATGGACTTGCTCGTGGCATCATCTCAATCACAGTGGCCATGCTTACAGGTCACCGTGTTAGGGGTAGACACGCGGAAAGGATGCGGCTCCCATTTAACGACGTCTGCCGTTGATGCAGATCCGCTGAGAAAGAGGAGACTGTTACCCACTTTCTTTGTCAGTGCTCATCTCTTCCGAGGTGCAGATATACATAGATTGTTTGGCTCTCCATTTCTCTCTTCCCTGATTTTAGTGGAACTTGGTCAATACTCGTGGCATCACAACGGGCCGCTATGCGTGCGCAAGTGAGCTCTTTGATATAAGAACTACCACTTCGACCTAACCTAACCTCAACATGATGTTTGTGAGAGAATGCAGCTAAGAATACTGAACATCAATATTTTTCACGGTGACATCAATGATCGAAATTTTGAGCCCTATGATTGGCGTTAACCTCTTTCTGAAAAACAGCGCAGTTCTCTTTTAAATTGAACGAAACCGTAAGGTCATATTCATCCAGAATAAATATCAAATCATTTACCGTTTTCCTCTTCGAGATCAAGATCGAATCGTTCGTCGGACAAAGTGATAATAGGGCTAGCAACATCTCCAGACTATTTATAATTGTATGCCTCATGAATCCAGCGTATCAGGAAAGTTGTCTCTTTTTTAACAGAAGATGATAAGAACTATAAATTTATTAAACTCTCTGAGGACCATTCATTTGACCAAACGGTATTTAGCGGAACTTTAAGCAGATTATGCTGAAAGAACACTGCAAGATTCATCAGGATATGCAAAAAAAAGTAGACAATAGCTTACTTTCAGTTTAATTTCCCCAAGCAACTAGACCAGATGCCTGAACAAATCTACGACATAGAATCCTTGACTACTGCATAGTCACAAAGTATTTTTGAGATATTTTTGCAAAATATTTGAATCTACTGTTAGGATCACGATCGTCACTATCTATAGAAAGGCGTTAACCTGATAAAATGTCTAAAGAAAAAATGTTTCGGTTAGCTAGGTTGGCGAGACACAATTCCACTAAGAAAAATATACGAAACTGTGCTTGTAAACCAACGAAACAGAGGGTAAAGGAATAATCGAAAGTTATGTGTCAATATAATGCACGCATCCAATAAGACTACCTAAGTGAGTAAGAAGAGGAAATGTGATAAAAAACAGATCTCATACGACAATAATGTGCGAAAAAGAGAAAAGACAAAGCAAGATGAGGGATGAGATTAAAACTATCAATCCATTTAAAACGATCAGAATTAGGCAGTGCCAGAACTGCAAAACTTTGAAAGCTTGGTTGGGAAGTTTTGATGCGTCAACCACATAGTACGGTAGACTTGAGTCTTCAGATTGTCATTTGTTACGATCTCTTGAGAGAACTCTCTTAATGGTATAAAATCGCCGTAGTCTTATAGATGGTGTGTTGACATAGCAGACGAGAGTCCGTGGTCAAACCCCAACACAGACATCTCGAATAAAACGAAATATGAAAAAAAAAACATTACTTCGGTGACTTCCTCTCAGCAGCCTTCTCGCAAAAACTGTGGTGTGAGAAGCTAACTCGTAATCCTAGCTAAAGTGTTATAATAACCACTTATTTTTGATTACAGCACGAATGCCACAGCTATTAGAATAAATATGCTAAATTAGCAGCACTGACTAGATATGTATTAAGAAAATCCATGAATTTAAACGTACAGCCATTCATCCATCTGTTTAGTTGGCAACATACATTTCTACACACAAATACACACAAAATCTCCTCCATCTTCTCATCATCATGCTCATCCTTCCTCACGAGGAAATATTTTCTATTGAAATACAACTTGAGTTAAAACTGAGCATGTCACTCTTCCACATTTTGTTTTTCTATTTTTTCTACGGCCGTTGTTGTTGTTGTTGTTTTATATCTCGTTTTTTTGTGTGTGTGAGTGTTCATAATATAGTACAACAATAAATTTTTCTTTTTTTATTATTGTTTAGTTGAAGAGTTTTGTTTTGGGTGTGTTAGCGCCATCTGTATCAAAATATTTGGAACTTTATTATAACGGCACAAACATTCACAACAACTACGCATACCAATCGACAACAATAACAACAACAATGGCTAGAACAACTATGAATGCCAAGTTATACTCACTAAACTGTATGTATCTCTCGTATAAACTCACACACGCACGCTCGCACACTACACACACACACATACATAACGCACAAAAATTCCAAATATTTTAGAAATTTACCGGAAAAATGCGCTGAAGAATGTACGGCGAATATTTTTTTATATTATTGTGTTGTTGTTGCTGTTGTAGTCGTGATTCTTCTTCTTCTTCTATTTTACCCCAACCTTTAAATACCGACAAATACAAACGCATTTAAACTCTCATGTATTCCTTAGCAGTTGTAAGAAAAGTACAACTATAGATCGTTGTTGTATAAGTTGAATAGAGATGGCATGAAAACAAAACGACAGTGTGCCTGTATGTGTTTGAATTCAGCCATTATTATTTACGGCAACAACAAGATTACAAAAAGGGGGCTAGAAGAACAATAAAATGTTGTTCGGTAAAGCGCATGTACCAAAAGCGAATTCACTAATACAGTGATCAGCAAAATCTGTCGATGCTGTTACCTTGAGCGAGGTATCTTGTCTGATAAAGCTGTGTGGCTTCTTTATGTGTGTGTTCTTAGAGGTATATTTGTGTGTAGACTTGTTTCTGCACACAGTGGACAAGATAGTAAATACATGCACAGTGGTTATCATAGAAAGTGTTGGAGTTATTAGACTCAGACATTGATTTCACTTTTTGATCGCACTTCGCATACGAATGTATATGTTGCAGGTTGTCTTAGTGTTATCTAACGGTATCCAATTTTATTAATTTGTAATGAATTCTACTCCTTGCAAACCTTTGGGGGTTTCTCCGTCCTGACATTGTTACTTCGTTGTGGCATTGACAAAAATCTTCATGGAATAATACCAATAATACCAATCAGCACAGTGGTTGTTATAGAAAGTGACAAACTCGGTCCGCTCCACTAGGATTACTGCAGAAGCTGCCATGATGTGAAGAAAACGGATTCGCCCTGCACTTTAGTACCGACAACAGAAGAACGTCTCCATCAAGGAAAACTGACTGATTTCATCCGGAGCTCGGAGTGTTTCAAGCCCACCACCAACGGATCATGACAAGGGGGCTTACCTCACACTGGGTGATTAACCAAATCTAATACCCCAATGCCTCATCATCTTCGAACTCTTTTCAATGGGCAATCACACACGAGAACAATTATGCTGGCATAAAATGGCAGCTTGCTGGCAAGAGAGGTAAGGAGAGTGGTTTTTTGATGGCAGAATTTTTAACCAGCTTCTACCCCACACAAACCAATACATAAACAACACAGAACCAATACACATACATACATTTATAAAACAGCAGGTCCAGAAAAAAAACTAATACACACAAAGCAGAGTACATGTACAATTTTATGGCAGATGTGTGACTGAAAGAACAAAAATTGTGCGGCTTAAAAAATAGTCTCGTGTGTGATAGCACAATGATCTTAGTTTTTCTAGTCAAAATAACTATTGCCGAACAGCATAAATCATCTCATGCACCGAAAGCAGAACGTTTTCGGAAAAAGTTTTGGGAAGCAATCGATGGAATGGAATCCATAGGGCCACTGTAGAAAGGGACACCTTCGCATACACAAAAGAGACTAATCAGCCTAAGCTTGCTTGAGACTTGCCAATAACACATCTGATCCTATGTTCTTTTAGGGACAACTATAATATTTCTATGTCTGTGATCCATTCATTTTGAGATATTGGAACTTTTTGCTCTTGTGAACTAAGGGAAGTGAATCCTAAATCAGACAATTCATTAGTCAAACGTTTTATAAGCTTATATTATGGGTTCTCAAGACAGTTCAATCATGGTTAAAAATTGAAAAAGATCAGCTATAAAATACTGTGGATGAGGCTAAAGGACCAGGCACTTATCACTAAGCAGTACTAATCAGTTGACGAAAGCTGGAGAGAAGAAAGCGAAGCTCGTTGTTTCATTTGCAGTTATATGTGGTAAAACGAAATGAACTAAATTTATCAACTAAATGATTACAAATCAATGAATCAATGAAATGAAATCGAACCATGTAAAGTGACTCGACGATGTAAAGTGACTCGCGTACAATAAAACTATGTTAAGAAGGTCATGAAGCAATTAAAGTAAAACTACTTAGACGGTTTTTGACCGTTGAAGATCAGATCACACCAGACCTTGTGCCTTAAGAACATGATGCAAATTGTAATTGTAATCAAGACCTGCAAACCGCAAATTGGTTCCAGAACACAGACGATTTTCTTTTTTTTCAATAAAAGACCAATATTTGATGTAATAAACTGAAAACATCTTTATTGGTTTCGAGGGACATAGAATTTCTTGACAGAATGTAATAATGCTATGTTCGGACGGCAGCAATTTTTCGTAATTCGCTCTCATTCATAATTCAACAGCCAATTATGTGCTGAGTTATGTAATTCGCCATACAAAATTCTGTGAGCGAATTACCCAAATTGTGTGTAATTCAATTTCTATTACCCTGTGAATTACTTAAAAACCAATGTAATCTCTAAATTTTATCGTATTTTTGCCATCACCAGCTGTCAAAGCACAAAAAATATAAACAAAAAATATTGTAAACCATAAAGAATAATGGAATCCAAAAATAACATTTTAAAAAGTATTATTTAGAAGAAAATTATTCGCGAAATTGGCGGAGGAAGCCACTAAGTGTGTAGAAAACCTGTTGAATCTACAGGAAAAGTATTTGTAGCTTTTGAAGAAGATCTATGAACTTTATAATTTAAAAATTTTAATAATAATTTAGTAATAAAAAGAAGAAGAAAAGAAGAACTGTCAAAAAGAATTACCAAACTGCCGTGTGAACATGATAATTCAAATAAGTAATTCAAAACAAAGAGCGAAGTAATTCGAAGGCTCGTGCGAACATAGCATGACTAACCAAAGGTGATTCGCTGAAAATCCACAGATTCATAAAGCTACCAGGATGACTGAGAACTTCCAGACCGGAGTTATAGTAGAATGATGGAAGGGGTTCTACCAGCATTACAATGGGTCCTTAATGGACCCAAGTAAGCTATGACCTTTGGAATGGCTTCCAATTTAAACTAACCTAAGCTTGGTTTAATAAAACTATTTTCAAAAATAAAAACGAGATGTTTCGATTATGGTTAACCTGTATTCTTCGAGAGACCAATGTTATAACAAATAAATGTTCAAAGTTAATTGCGATAAAAATCATTTCAAATCAGTTTAAAATTAACATTACAAATAAAATAAATAATAGAATTAAAAAACTTACCATTTTTCATAAATAATTTCTTCTAAATTTTATTTTCTCGGAGTATATCGCCTTTTGGAGTATATCGTACTCACAATTTATACACACACACACAAATATACAATTAAAAAGCTGTCAAGCTTTTGCTTTCATTTCATTTCAACACACTATACCACAACAATAAGAAAATCGTAGAAAGAGACAACCGTTGGCTGTCCAACACAACATATGATACGGCAAACCCGGCGAAAATGCAACAACAACTGTTTGGAATTTATTTTTGTTTATGGCCAAAAAGTAAACACAACGGACAGCGGACGATGCATGAACTTGTTGGTAGAAACGAAAGTGATGACACGAAAAACACGGCGAAAATGTAACAACAACTGTTAGAAATTATTTTTGTTTATTGCCAAAAAGTAAACACAACGGACGATGCAAGAACTTGTTGGTAGAAAGGAAAATGATAATGATATGGCAAACGCGGCGAAAATACAACAACAAATGTAGCAAATTATTTTGATTTATCGCCAAGAAGTAAAAACAACGGACAACGGACATGCAAGAACATGTTGGTAGAAACGAAAATGATGACACGGAAAACATGGTGAAAATGCAACAACTTGCAAATCATTTTTGTTTATCGCCAAGAAGTAGAGACAACGGACGATGAAAGAACTTATTGGTAGAAGCGAAAATTATGATGATAAGAAAAGAAAACAACGAAAAGAAATTTTTTAAATAAATTAAAATTTTTTTGCAATTATTTACCACTCATTCCGAATCTTGTTTTCTTGTTATTGCAACAATTTGTTGCTTTACTTCACTTGTTTTTATCTCTGCCAAACACTCTCATTCTTAAACGTTTTCTACCAACAATTGCAACAAACCAAACGCAAGTCCGTACAACACATATGAATTCTTGCATGCATCAGCATGTTTGTTGTTTGCATTTCCTTACGTTTTATCTTAAAACAACAATTTTTTTCTTTAACACACAGCCGCACATACACACACAAACACTCGCGAGGGTTTTAAAACATTTGGAATTTCTTTTCTGTTTTTCTTATTTTTGCCAATTATTTTCCACTTTTTTTTTAAGATGTTCGTTTAAATATTTTCTTTTTCACTTCACAAGTTAACAAAAACAAAGGCAAACATTTAAATTCTTAAGCCGAACACAAAAATTCCAAGACGCAATAAAAATATGCGCGCGCGTTACTAAATGCAGCCGACCAAACTAAAAATCAAAGAAGAAGAACCAACAAAAGCAGCAAGAAAAAAAAGCTCCATAGAAAGTAGTAAGAATAATAATAACGGCAACAACAATAACACCAACTACATTGTTAGTGCATTAGCGAAGAGAAAGAGCGACATACGAAAAAATAAACAACAAATGCATTGCCAGTGTTGTATAGTTAAGTGAAGAGAGAGTGGGAGTATGTTAATAGTAAAGTGCAAAGTAAAATTGGGCAAAAGTAAATTAACAAAGAAAGTGTTGCCATTGTAGATAAAAGGGGCATTTTTTTCGGCATTAGAAGGTAGATATGGAAAAATGTAAAAGATGAAAATTGAAAGTGATCTTATAATGTAATTGTTAGTAAATTAATCATTACAGAGTACATTAGGATGGCCGATTTAAAACACAACTGAAAGGGGTAAAGATCTTATCCATGTTTTTTAATACAAGTGTGACAACTACACGCTTAGGTTAGGTTAGCTTAAATTGGCATACTCCAAGCTACTAGACACGTTCTGTCAATAAATTCTGGGTGATTAAAAATCCTTTTCCCAGATTCGCAAGTTTCCACATTCCCATTTTTTGTATGTACATTGTTTGGGTCCCAATTGATGGGACCGGACCTCATCAATAATTATTCGATCAGGATTAGTTTTTCCCAACACGATCTAATCGAAACATTCCGACAGGAAATGCTATGTAACCATACCATGGCAACCCTGTAATAAGATAAACCAAATAAATGGCGGTAAATGTAAACAAAGTATTAAATTTATAATGTTTTAACGAAAGCAATGTAGTGCTTTCCACGCTAAACAACTTTTTAATTCACAAGAAAAATTACAACAATAAAAAGAACAACAACAACAAATATCCAAGGTTCTACAACAACTTAAAATGCCAATCAGCATGTTTTTCTTTCCCCACATGAATGTTGCACGATTGTTTTGATATTTTTTTGCTTCCTCTCGTTCAAAGAAGTCCACAACGAAATGAAAAACAACAACACTTCCACTGCACTTCTACTGCATATTGGAGTGGACGAGTCTTAAGACAACGGATACGGGGATTTGTTTTTTCTTTTGTTTTTGTTTTTTTTTTTTTAAAAACATTGAACAATTTGTGGAACGTTCACATAGTTGAAACAACAACGTCGGCATACATATGGTCTGCATGCCACAATATAACAACAACAACAACAGCATAAACAACAACCACAATACCAGCCAATCCAGCCATCGAAAGACCGACCAACTATCATACGATATTTCTCAGATATCAAAACGAAACGAAATCCATCCAAAAGTATTTGCCATTCTCCCCACTGAGAGTGAATGTACATCTCTACAAGTACGATGTGAGATAATATCTGTATGGGTGTGTGTATCTGTGTACATATTTCCGTACGTTTGCTTAAAATGCATTCTTAAAAAGCATATGTTTGACCAGTTTTGTTTTTATAACGAATTCGCAACAACGAAATATTCTATCCAACAATCTCAAGAATGTTTTTTGCTCGTTTCTCTTCTTACCATCCATCCATCGATGGCATATTTCTTCATTCTTGAGGCATTAAAGAATTTCTGGAATTGCATTAAATTGCTCTGCTTAGCCGGTTTCGCTGTCTTTACGCTACTTACTGCTGTTGCTGCTGCTGTTGTAGCTGACGTATTTGACTGCTTTTACTGCCAGCCAAACGAACGAACCAGTCAGTCACATAGCCAGCCATTCAGCTGGTTCTGATTTTGGTTTTGATTCTAGTTCTCATTCTCGTTCTTGTTCTTGTGCCTTTTGTTGTTAATATTGCAACATAAAGTAGCTTAATGGCTACTTGTTGTTGTCATCATGTTGGCCTTTGCCGTTTAGGGCAGCTTCCAGTTAATGGTCATTTATCACTGAACATGGGATATGATTGATCACAAAGGAATGGTTTCGTGTGAACCAGTTTTTTTCTCTTTCTCGTATTCCTGTGATTTTTCTTCTTTTTTGTTTTTTTTTGTTGTATCCACAACGGATTGTTCGGCAGTCAGTCAGGTAAGGAGATTTGTGACCAAGAGATAAGCAAATAAAGTCTCGAGATTGAATAAAATTGATTGGTATTGTAGTAGTAGTGGCTTTTTCAGTGGCTCCCATTGAATTTCCAATTTGAAAGGAAATTGTAATCCTAAACGAATTTACACTTGCATCAAGCACTCCTCAGAGTAGACTTAGTTTGCCCGTATGTGCTCAAACGTATTCATTTTGTAAGGAGTAATTAAATGTAGTCTAATGATGTCATTCAAGACTAAAAGCCCGCCTGGAAGTTCTGGGTGATCTTGTTAAAGAACTAGAACTTCTGACACAACAGACAGGCATTGGTGAATGGATCAGCGCTAAACGTCTCCAATGAGTATTGCATCTGCAGCAAATTGTTTTTAATATTGTATATATCTGTCGGAGAATATTACCAACGTATCCAGTTAGTGACAGCTCTTCAATTTTAACCTCAAAACTGTAAAATAATATTGCCGTAAATAACTCCTGCTTCCTGATTCTGATAAGCTAATAATCAATATCTGAAAAAAAGTTTCATAAATTCATCTGAATTGTAAAAAATACCTCAAACTACTTACGAAAAATCGAAATGATTTCCCACTCGAATGCCGTACGACAGTGCCAGAACTGAATTCATGGAATTTTATTGTCGACTTAACTGCAACTTCAATGGTGACAACTAACGAGTCACATTCATTATATTCCCCTGACAGCATGGCGGTCAAGTTCTTGTTAATTATACTCTCTTCATAAGAAAATATTTAATTGTTGCATCATTATTAAAAATTGTAATGAAGTTCATTCACTGTGCATCTCTCTCTCGCTCTCTCTGTGACCCTACTCTGCAATAACGTTGGCAATTAAACTATTTGTGGCATCCATAAAATTTCCCTTCATTTTGTTTGTAACTTATGTACTCTCTGATGCTGATATCACCGCGAAAACAATAATGATGATCGTAATGATCATCATTAGAAGGCAACACTTATTGAAAAGCTTATAAGAAATATCCAAAACAAGCAAAAACAGTTCAAAGAGGTTCCCACTGCAGTGTTGGTTGGCTGGCTACTCGTTAGTATGGCCAGACAACTGACTCGCCTTCGAACGGGTCGTCACTTGGTTGTTTTTTTGTGTTTCCAACTATTTTTGTACAATAACTGGCCAGTTAATGTTTGTGTTTGAAGCTGAGATAACTTTGTTGTCATTCTATATTGCCGCCAGTCTCGTTTGCACGTTTCTCTCTCTCTCTCTCTCGCTTTA
This sequence comes from Sarcophaga rosellei, assembly GCA_930367235.1. Taxonomy (NCBI): domain Eukaryota; kingdom Metazoa; phylum Arthropoda; class Insecta; order Diptera; family Sarcophagidae; genus Sarcophaga; species Sarcophaga rosellei. The sequence continues at coordinate 59,610,930 of OV884018.1, read as the reverse complement.
TTATTATTATTGGTCTGGTCATTGTCGCCTTGTCGCCTTTAATGTTGCAATGTTTTGTTATTTAGTTGTTGTTGTCATTATTTAATTTAATTTTTTTATATATTTGTTGTTGTTGCTATCGTTGTTGCACTATTATCAACATCTTTGGTATGAAATTCCACTGGAATTTTAGTTTTTTTTTTATTTCATTTTAATTTTTGCAAAAAAAAATATATTCTTTGAGCTCCACTTGTTTTAATATTTTTTTTCCACTACAGGGAAACTGGTCCAAAGTGGAAAATATAATCTTTGGAATTTTTATTTTAATTTTGGAAAAATTGTTTTTTTTAATTAATTTTTTTTTTTTCTTTTTCTTTTGAATTTTCTTTCAAATTTTTTTAATTAAAAACAATTTCTCACAAAACAAAATCTCTGTGTATTGTAGAGATAGGTATTATTGTTTTATGGGGAGCTGTGTAGTTCCTCCGTAGTCTAATAGGTAGTATGTTGGCTTATTAGACGTAAAGTCCGGGTTCGGTTCCCAGGCCAGACACCAAAACGAAATAGGAAAATACAAATATTTCTTCGGCAACTTCCTCTCAGCTCGCCATGAAAAAGTTTCTCAAAAATCTGTCGTTCGCAGCCGACGTTAAACTGTAGGTCCCGCCATTCATGGATAATATTAACACACACAACATGAGTGGCGTGAGAAGCTAGGCCGTAATCCTGAATGAAGGGTTGTAATGGCCAATTATGAATGTATGTATGTAGTTCCGCTGGTGATCTTTTTGCAGATCATTAACCACTAATACACTGTGGCTCTGAACGTCTCCCAAGACAATTAACAGGGCGCGGCAGCTACACCCATAACTGGAGACTGATTACTTTGGTGTCTTTAATCGTTTCTTTAATGTTTTAACGATCTTTCTCATTGATCATATTATACGAAATATTATAGATGAGATCCAGCATAGCAATACTTAGATTTGCACAGGATGGCCCAATTTTTTATGCGTAGTAGAATACTAAATTTGTTAATGGTTTTGATCGGGAATGCATGATGTCTTTGCTTATTTCAATAGCCTCATATGTATGACACATAGGTTAGGTTAGGTCGGAGTGGTAGCTCTGATATCACAAAGCTCACTTGAGCAGCATAGCGGCCCGTTGTGATGCCACGGGTGAACGCAGTCCCTGTACTAACCAAGTTCCACCAAAATCAGGGAAAAGGAAGAAGTTGGTCAGCGCAAGGGCTGCACTGTATGACACATGATTTGTGACTTATTCTTGTAGGCGAATTCCCCGCAAGAAACATTCTAACGCAATATATTGGTTGCTAGTTCATATCACCTCTTCTTGAGATGACCATCGCCTCAAATAGCTCGTTTCAATGTGACATAAACTGTGGTGACACGTAGCGTCGTGTCGTTGAAACCGCATGTCATCGACTTTTAATGCTCACCGTTAGCAGTGATGTGGCCAGTGGCCTGGCCAAAGTCAGCCTAAAATCCATACCAAATAGTGAATTTTCCGCAATGCATTAAATGCTCTGTGATCTCATCTGAATTGGAATTGTATCAAATACTGCAATTTTGTTTGTTCACACTCCCATTCATTTAGAAATGGACCTAATTATTGAAGATTATTTGTTATTCAAAATTAAGATCGTTTTCTATGATTGCTTACCTTCAGTTCCAGGGCCAAGTTACACTGCAAAATTCGCCATATTGTAGCCGGTGAAAGGCCGAGTGACCCGAAATCAAATACATCGAATTCTCCTGAACCAGTGAACTCGAATTTATTTATCACATTCCGATTTGATCTCTCGATCGGACATTTATGACGTTCCTTAAATGAGACACAATAATATTACAAGAGTTTTTTATGGTTTCGATAAAATAAATTATTTTCGATTATATTACCAAGACTCACTCTACTGCATTTAGAACATTGGAAAAATAAACAATTAATCACTCTTTCTCTTTCTCTCTCTTTATATATAATTTTTATTTTTTATTTAAAATCAAAATTATTCCGTTCATTTATTTTCTTATTTTGTTTTGTAAATTTAACTATTTGTTACTGTCTTTGTTTTTTGTTTTTCTTTTGCTTCGATTATCTTCGGTTGGTTGGTTTCCAATTTTTTATTGGAAATTAAAACTAAAATTAACAAATTTTTATGAAAAGGAGAAAATGGCATCCATATTGGATTTATAACAAAATTAAATAAAATAACAGTGCATTATAACTATTGCAAATAATAAAATATTTGTTGTTTTTCTATTTTTAATTAATTTTTCTAATCATAATTAATAAAAAATATTATTTTTTTTTTATTCAACATGTGTGGTTGTTTGTCCTTTTTTTCGATTTTAAATATTTTTTTTATGCTAAATTTTGTATTTTTTTTTTTTTTTTTTTTGTTGAATTACAATGGATTTTTGCTTTTGCATAATAATTTTAGTTTTTTTCTTATTTCATAAATATTTGTTCTTTTTTTTTTAATAAATTTTATTCCCTTTTATATTTGTCTTAAAAAGAAATGTCAATGAAAACTACTTAAAATTGAAGGCGTATGAATTTTAATCTACAAATCTTTTTTTATTATTCGGAATTTATTAAGATTTTTTTTTTAATATTTAATGTAACTCAGAATTTTTATATTTTTTAAAGGCTATTGTCGTTATGTGAAATATGTATGTAAGTTTGTTAAATAAATTATTTTAATACCTATTAAATTAGTGAAAAAAAAATAAAAAATAAAATTTTTTTATTTAGATTTCACTTCAGTTTTATCGATATGTTGAGAAGAAATTTTATATCGAAATATAAGGTTTTTTTTAAAGCCAAATCAAAAATGTTTTTACTTTATAATTTGAAATTTGAAGATGTATTTTATTTTTATTTTTTTTTGTTGTATTATTAAACTTTATAGTTTTACATAGAATTCTATTTTTTATTATTTAATTTTTTTTTTTGTAAGAAATTGACATTTTGAGATCAAAAAACTTTACGACACGTTAAATATACATACAAAATTAAAAGCTAATTCAATTTAGTTGATTATAAATTTAATTTTTTTTCATACTTTTTTGCATCTTCTCATTTAATATCTATGTATTTAGGCTGGTCCAATTGCTAACAAAAAATATTTATCAAATTTAAATTTTAAATTTAAAAAATAAATTAAAATTTTTAATTTAATTTTTTTTTTTTTGCTAATTTTTGTACTTTTCTTATTTTTTTAAGGGCCAAAAAATACCAAAGAAATGCAATTCTGTCTGTGTTCTGTGTTGTAAAAATAGAAAATAGCGGTGGTTAAAATACATACATACATCGTTCTGTAAAGCTAAACATTTGTAAGAAAAAAAGTTTATTCGCTAACAATCAAGTCTACATAGTACATATTGAAATTTGGTGCAACTAATATTTTTTTAGGTGGCAGTTTATGCAAACATTTTAATAATTTTATATATCAAGTCACAATGAAGTCTTAATGATTGTTAAACAATTAAACAATTTATAACAAATTTTTACTCAATTTACACAAACTGAGTAAGACCTAATTCTCTACAATGTGTAACAGATCAGAGCCTCTTAAGGAACTCAAACCGACAATTATTGCATTGATAGACTACCAGAACAGCCTTAGCAATAAATTAAAAATAATAAATAAAACACACATACACACATGCATATACATTGGCCTTCAGTTAGGATTACAACTTAGCTTAGCTCACACCAATTACGTTGTGTGTGTTAATTTTATGCATGAGTAGCGGGCGGAACCTACAGTTTAAAGTCGACTTAAACATTTTCATAGCAATTTTATTTTTAAAAAATATGGAAAACAAAAAAGAAAATTAAGCCTAAAGTGGCTTGTCAAGCAGACCATTATTTAGGCCTGTTTTGAGTGTCTACGTAATTTAAAGACAAACATTTTCTAGTTTAAAGATTTGTAGGCAAACCATAATTAAATAAAACCCACTTAATTCAATCAGTTAGTAGCGGAAAAGGAAAGATGCCTTATATAGAATGACCTTCAGGCTGAAACGCCGAACCACGATAGCTTGCGCAAAATTTCTGACTACTGACCCAATATTATTTTCAATAGCTTCAGAAGATGTAAATGATATTTGATTGGATACCAATGACACAAAAGAAAAGCTGGATTGAGATCAAGAATAGAGAATGGAATTGATAAATCAAACTGTTATAATTCTTAGAGCATCGAAATTAAAGTGTTCGAGTACTACTTCCTTAAAAGTATTTCTTTTAAAACAATACTTCCAAAGAAGTTATAATAATGTAGAGGAGGAGAACATTGTGGCTTACCCTTTCTGATCTAATCATACGTCGTTCAGAATCAATTTAAACCTCCTTAGAAGAACCGCCCTTAATGGACAGACCAATCAAGCGTCCATTAACATTAAAGTTAAGAAATGGTTTGATCGACAGTTGTCTACCACAACCTGATATCACCTTAAACATGAACTATAAGGACACACTAAAAAAATTTACTTCGCTTAGTAGATTTTGATTAGTATTACTGAAAATGGACATCGATTAAGACCTGTATTTACCTTTGCCTCGCTTCGCTTCAAACATTCGCACCCACTTCACTGAAGGGCTACATAGCAGCCTTATTCAGCTTCTCCAGGCGGTTTCATACTGTCTGCAATTTAATCTCAGAGAAGCCGCATGCTCCAAAGGCGGGTGAATTGTGGTTTCTGGAGTATATTATGTTTTTGACCCATCTGTTCACCACAAAATAGTTTTTCTTTTAAGACAATATGCACGTCCACTAGAGACTTGAAACTTTGTCATGGATTAGACACTTAAACAATATTTTGTTTAATTTAAATAAAAATTTAAAAAATATTACCATTAAGTTTGACAGTTTAACTGACAGATTCTATCTGCCGCAACGGGATTACTGCAGAAGCTGTCATGATGTGAAGGAAATGGAGTCGGTACTACACCTTTAGAACAGAGGTCATCGGTTTTTTGGTGACAGAATGTTTGAAGATTTAGGCATTTTGGCAAACGGACCTCGCTCGGGGTGTTTCAAACCCATCACTAACGGACCATGACCAGAGGGCTTACCGCACACTAAGCAAGACAATTGACCACCGAGTAAACTTGCCCGTGAACGGCTATAGCTATACGCTAACCTGCCATTGAGTTTAGTTCTTATAAGGAAAAGTGTATGCTCCAAATTTTTTCCTATGCTCCTCCTTACTTGTAAGAGTGGTATTTTCTTAATGGCTTTCGATCTATAAAAAATAGCAGGTATATGAAATTAATATAATTTTTTTTTTTTCGTGAATTAGTTTGTACATGACTATAACTTAAATTAATATACATATGTAAACTTAATGATAAAAACATATTTGGCCCGAAGCTATTATATTACAAATGCTATCGATTATATTCATTCTTCTTCTTTAGTGGCTATAAATTAATATAACATTATAAAATATCTAAGTTTTAATATAGTTTTACAATTTTTTTTTCCTTCTTTCTTTCTAAATCGATAAAGAATGTGCGTTTCAAACTTAATAAATTTTTAAAAGAAGAAAATAACTTGGAAAATAAATAACAACAAATAGAAAATACATAAATAATAATAAATACATTACAGTTCTGTGTTACGAAATTTACATTTTCTAATTAAAAAAAAATACAAGAATATTTTGAAATAATTGTAAAAACTAGAATTTTGAAAATAATTTAATTAAATAAAACAAAAAGAAATTAATTTATATTTATTTTTAACTATAATACTGTAATTATTTTGAATTTTTTTTTTACAATTTTCTGTTTTTTTTTTTTTGTTTTCTTTTTTAAGGAACTTTTTTTTAGTTTATTAGGAGGACAATTTCGAAATGAAATTCAAAATAAAAATATAAGAAGAAGTGAAAAATGACAAGCTAAAGCAAAAAGCATAATAAATTGGAAGCGCTTTTTGTTTTCGAAAAAGAAATTTCTTGTATAAATTAAATGCTAATTTATTACTTTAGAGTAATAATAATAATAATAATCGTAATAAGTAGTAGAAAAATAATATTCTTTTAAAAAAAAAAAAACAAGAAAAAGTGTGCTTTAATAATTTAGTACTTTTTTTTTTTGGTTTTGTTTTTGTATTATTTTTTTTCTTAATATTATAATTGCTAACTGTTATGCGTAATAAACTTGTAACGTTTTTGGTTTTTTTTATATATTTTTGTATTTTTTTTTTTAATATACGAAGACTTTTAATAAATCATGCCTATTGCCTGTTGCTGTTCATTGTTTAGTCCAATTTTGCCAAGGATTTGCGGAATATTTCTTCAAGTTTAGCCCGTGGTCCTTGTACAACCAACATATACTGAAAGGGGAAATCCCAAATAATGGTAAAATGGAACAGCATGTTGGCAATGGCAATTAAATATTCGAAAAATGCAAACCAACTGAAAGCTGTTTGTTAACAAAGAAAACGAAAAATTAATAACAATTAAAAAAACAAATTTAAAACAAAGTGTATAAGCCACACCACACACTTACCCAAATCATGACAATAGAAACGATGTTTGGCAAAGAAGATTAACAGACCAATAGTGCTGAGTATGGACATGGCAAATAATATTTTCTTCCATTTAATTGAGTCTCTTTGCATTTGCGTCAGTTCAGTGTGGTCTTCGTGTATGATATCGTTTAGCTTAATGGTGGCCAACATATGACATAACGAACAGACCATAAACGTTATAAAGATTCTCTCATGTATGGCTGAAAAGAAAACCAAAATTTTTACACAAACACTTTACATATTTCCGTTGTCTTTATACTTACGATAATTTTCTCGGTTCGATATATAGGTAACACCACCCAATGAGGCAATTTCTATGCAATTCAAAACCAATATTAAATATACCAAATACACGGTATTGCCAATCTTTTCGGGTCGTTCCTTTTTCAATTTATTCAATGCTATGCGATAATAGTTTTTATAAATAAAAGCAATGGGTAAGCGTGGACCTAAGTGTAAGGCAATACTAAAACGCCAAAAATAACGCTGTGGACTAACGCCAGTAATTGCACTTATTGAGGGTACAATATTATAAACCTAAAGCGCATAAGGAAAGAGAGAAATTTAGAAGAAATCCTTACTAGGAGTTCTTATTTAAGAATGATGATTGTAACTTACCCTACAATGTGTTTCATGTACGTCATCATATTGGAAGACATAGGCGGTAACAAAACATGTGAATAGTGTCACCAGTGGCAATAGAGCTGTAAAAACGCAAATATGATGGAAATTGGCTAAGAAATGTAACGCAAATGGATATTCATTCGGCGTTTCAGCTGTATTATAAGCTTGAGGAGTGTGTGGCTGTAAAGAAATATGTAATAACAACAACAACTGATTAAAATACATACATAAGTACATATAAAAAAAATATTTGTCCAGTATGAGATCTCATTGCGTATGTGTGTCATTTACCAAGAACGATAAAAATAACACTCATACGCATTGTAGTCCAATAAACAGTTAAAGAAATAGGAAACAGCATACATACATACATATGTATGTACGAGGAATAATAGTTACACACAATAATTAAAACATTAACTTGAATTTTTATTCACCACACATTACATATGTACATGATTAAATTGTGTGTCCATAAAAAATTCTGCATTTTTGGGGTTTTAGCTTCAGGGGTTGAGAAGAAGCATGCTAGTTGTACTATCGCCATTAGAAGGCCAAAGGCTTCTAGCTACGTAACATTTTGATCTATCTGTCCTATACTTTGTTTTTTCTCTCGTACCCATTAAGTGGTCATTATAATCCTTTAGTCAGGATTACAACCTATGTGTATATGCGCGTACCACCCATATTCATGGTGTGTGTGTTAATTTTGTCCATGAGTGGTGGGACATACAGTTTAACTCCGACACTGAATAACAGAATAAGATCATTACAAGCTTGCTTAAATTCTACAAGGACTCTTTCCCTATCTCGTCGTTCAACTATAACTTTGAGCCGAACAATGACAGAGAATATGTTCTATGGACTCCATTTCTTCCTTCCTCGTCATTGCAGCGTCTGAGATATTCCCAGCCCCTGAGTGTGTGCATTCACAGGCCAGTGTTCAATTGTAACTGCTATAAGGTTCCCAAGATGAACAGATGGTCAGACTTAAAAGCGACCAATATATGTACATATGTTTGGTCTCTATACGAATCGGTTTATAATTCCATTTGTACTTTGCAAAAAGATAAAATTTGTGCAAAAAGATTTATTTGTCTCTCTGCAGAGCAATGAGAATTTTCTGCTATACCAAGTGCTGTGCAAGTGCGTCAGTATGTCTCTTTATCTTTCAGACAATATTATAAATGTTGCACACACTCCCTAGAGATCTGCTGTTAGTAAATACACATGTATGCGTCTATCTCCACTCGATATACTCTACCTGAATAGTATTACAGTAATCGAAGAAAAGCGTTCATTTAATTACTAAAATATCACAAAAAAAAAAAAAAAGAATGACTTCCTTAAAGCATCTGTATAAGGCAACCATGTTTACAAACAATCAAAAGCTCTCTTCAAATATGTATATGTTCTCTGGTCGAATTAAAAGTAAAAGAAGAACAAGCATTCGCAAACAAATTGTATTTCACACTTAACCCTGACCCAAAAAATATAACTTGAATGCAAGTGTATGTATGTTTGTTTGTGTTTAACAATAAAAAAAAAAATCGAAAAAATAAACAAAAAATCCGTATAAAAATTTCAAATGATGACAAGACAAAGCAGAGTGCAAAAGAAAAAGACATGAAAAGGTAAACAAAATAAATCTCCATGGACTTGTGGTGTTTGTTGGTGTACATTAAAGAGAATGGAAACGAAAATCAATAAAACTATGAATTTAAAATCAGCAACAACAATTTTCTTAAGAAAATATACGGAACGCACAGCACACACATGTTGCAAATTTACTCAAAGCAATGGCAACTAAAGAAAATTCAAAAAAATTGCGGCATAAACATGTTGAAAAAATAAGAGAATAGTACTGCCACGATTTTATTTTTCGAATATTTTGGGATTACATTGCAAAAGCGATAAATGAATGAATAAGAATTGATTCGGTGTAGAATTGTAGTCTCTATCTCTTTTAAAAAAAAACCAATTTGACGAAAGTAAGATCGTAATCCTAGACATTTCTAAAGGTGAAGCACGGTGCCTTCGAAACAAATTGCTTATCGGTATCTCTAGATTTATATCGAGCTTTCTTAGAGATCGATGTCTTCAGACTAAATTGAGAGTTCCACAAGCTTCTGCCATCTGTATCTATGGGTGATGTATTTAAATATAGACTTCTCTATATATTTGATGTCCTCGATTTAATGTGATGTTTTAAGTATCGAATGAACCGGTGAAACGGTAGTAACAGTAGCCAATAGTTTACGTGGTGCTTTGCCGCCAGTCCATTATCTCATTCGTAGGTGGTATTTTGGGACAACATTCAACTAAAATGGAAACGAACTGGCAGCATTGCATTGCAATGAAAAAAAGCGCCAATAGATAACGGAAATAGAACTCAATTATTTGTTATACAGTAATGGCAACAGAAATCATAAAAACGTGTGCATGAGTGTGCCTGAGAGAGAGAGGCAGAGAATAAAAATAAACACAATAAAGTAAATAATGAAATAAAGAAACTAAATGAGAAACAAATCAAAATAGTTGTTGTAATACAAATACAAAATAAAACTAAACAAAAACAAAACAAAGGGTGTAAAATGGTATGACAGAGCAAAACAAAAAGCAGAAGAGAATGGATAAATAGAACAGAATCATCATTATCATCCACATCATCATCATCATCAACAGAAATGAATGAATAAAATGAGTGAGTGGATGAAACATACGATACGAAAATGATTTTATTTATTACACAAAATATTACAAAAAGAGGGGTTAAAAATTATACATACGCACACACCCATCATAATTACACAAGCCAGTAAGGAAAACTCGTGTAAAAACTTAAGAGAATCATCCAAAAGAGGCATTTGAAACCAAATTAAGAAAGGAAAATGTTCTCTTTTTTTTTAAATGGATAGGTGGTTGCTAAATAACAGTAATACAATTTTTATTACTACCCAGTTTAGTTATATAATAGCAGTTAAGAGCGATTTTTTTTTTCTTTATTTTCGACTTACTTGATTAACTGTTTGTTGAAGATTCGCTTCTGTTGTTAAATCCAATTTAGGCAAATCCTTCGTTGACATTGTATTGCTACTGGTTTCGGTTGCTGATTTAACATCGCTTTTGGTAGCGGAAGAGCAGGAGGCGGAGGCACGTTTACCACTAACCCGATTATCACTCATACTATATTTAGCTTTATTTTTATGTATATTATATCGTTGATTACACACCAAATATTGTATTTAAAATAATTTCTAATGACGAAAGCACAATTTTTCTTTCACAAAAATTCACTCGTTAGTAAATTACAATAATTTTGAATTTAATTCTGTTTATTTTTTAACAATTCAATCTAAACACACCCACACTTAGGACAACACATTATTTATATTTCAATTTTTCTATTTCTTTTTCTTCTTTAGGGTTCTATTAGGTTATGTAAAGTTGTTTTTAATTTCTAAATAATGGAAATGGAAAATTTGTATAGTATGGCATAAATTTAATAATTTATTTGCTTTTAATTAATTTTAAGAGATAAATTTAGCAACTTTTTTCTGTAAACGCAGATTATTATACACAACAAAAATGCTCACTATAATCACTTGATTTCTTTAGCAAAAAATAAGCGTAACAGGACGAAAAACTGACGTTTACAACGTATGATGGGTTTCTTATTTTGCCCTCTCTCTTTCTCTCTGGCTATCTATGGTATTTCGGTCACAAAAGAATAACGGTAAAATGAAATGTAATAAAAGTCAAAAGGCAACAATGTTGCAAACAACACTTAATTATAATCATACTAACAAGTAAAAAAGCGTTTTTTTTTTAATTTAATTAAAATTTAAATAAAATAACATACGCATACACTTCAGAACATAAATAAACTTACACTTTAAAGTTCGATTAATAGAAATCACTTTAAACGAAATTTTTAGTATTTCGTACAAACAGCATTAAGCTGATCAATGTTGTTAGATGTTAGAACAGCATTTTGCCTATCAGGAACATACAGAAGTCATTACATGCAAAACTCATTTTGTTTTTGCTAGTCTCCATTATATAATGGCTAATCATCACCCTATCTGACAAGCCCAGGAGATTTCTCTTAGTGACCCAGAGAAAGTATTTGTCGTACCACAAGCAGTTTAAATCGGTCTTCTTTTTTTCAGTACATAATTACTTGCCCCTTAAAACGATTAAAAAAGGTCTCCAACTCTAACGCTTGACAGTTTATCGCCGCTAAATTTATTCACAAATAGAGCCTATATCCAGTTTTGGGTCAATGTACAATTTCGTACCGTTTTATATAGAGATGCCCGCCTTTCCAGATAGGATATTGTATAAATGCCGTTTGAGGTCCTTATAGATAACTGAGGATATCCATTATACTTTGGCCAGAACAATTCTGCATGTTCATATGATAGATCAACATTTTTGAAAATATAATGAACGGTATTACCATTAAATATAACGCTTAAACCATAATTCAGACTTCATCATGAATCTATTGAATATCCAATAATCAGTCAAAAGAACAACCTTTGTAAAAATTATCGAGTTAAAAAATTTCATGAATACGCCATATATTTAGAAAAACAGTGCTGCCAAATTGATTTCTTCATAAGCATTGACAATGTTTGACACTCAGCTGTTAAATAAGTGCTCTTTTCGTTAGCTGTGCTCTTTTCTTCCATCCACTGCTTCTTTTTTGGTTACGCAGTGGAATTTTTAGTAAATTTTTTTTCAAAAATTCATTAATTTTAACATAAAATCTTATTAATATTTCTTTAAAAATGAATAACATAAGAAAACAACTATCACGCCTTAGCCTTACTTCAATGAAATTGTTGAAAAGCAATAATCTGGTTAATTTATTATCGCCTTTAGCAATAGCCGGTTTGCATACAACATCCAGTGTGTCGGCTCGTTACAACAAACATAATACAGGACCACAAAAATGGTTGCAATACAACAAAACGGTGCATCCACCTCAACAACCCGATGAGGAACCAAGAAAAGCGGTAAGTTCACATATAAATTTTTTGCAGGTGTTATAAGTAACAAAAGCTATTCTATCCAAGTCCGCTTTTATCATAGAAATCTTCTATAAGAATTGAGCTAAGAGTATGTATAGTGAATCCAATTTAGCTAAAAATAGTCTAATATTAGACATTTGTAAAGTTTAGCTGAAACACTGTTTAACATATTCGAAGAGATCATGGTGGCATGATGCCGGTTCTTAGTTATAACCTGACTAATAGTCAACGCAACGCTAAATGGTGCTGAGAATAATACATCTCCGGTAACAATTTGTGATCCTGGATAAGAAAGAATACGAAATCGCAGGAGGTTGTTCATTGCGGACTCTGTTACACATGTAGCCTTTTACGGCTTTCTTGGCGACCGATAGATGCAAGGTTTCATTCACAGTTAATATCTACAGTCGGCCGATCTCAGACCTTCAAACTGCAAAAGTTCTAACCAAATAGTACCGTGGCTCTCTGCAGACAGCATCGAGCTCTTTTAATATAGGTGAATCACAGTCATCATTCTGACGCATTCTGTACCGATTCAGAGGGATTTTCCGTTGTGTTTTATAAAAAAAAAAGATAAGTTGCAGCTGAAGAGGAAGTGCCAATTTTCTTTGATACGATGACGCCAAGGCCGCTTATCTACACCACACGCAACTCCCACGAGAGCTTTAAGGAGGTTATCAAATACTGACCAAAGAATTTTTTTATTCCTAACTTATTTGGGCCAGGAGTTTAAAAGTGACACTAACATTCGATCTACATGAATTCCATAATATGGGTCAGGCGGATACTCACGTCTTTTGTACCAGACTTGCCTGCCTTCAGCGATTGTCTTCATTAGGCAGAATCGGGTTTAAGATGTCATCAAATACGTTAGATATACCTCGATCTTCCCCAATTGTGCGTTGACAAGTATTTTGCTAGTTAAGGTCATTACCTGTAAGCAAGGTTGTATTGTTCAGAGCAGCCGAAATGCTATAAAATGCACTGAAGCCATATTAGTTTGAGTCTTCACTAAAATCTAAACTATATTTATTCTTATTTGAATATATCTACTGATTTATTATATTCTCCGCTCTTTTCAGTATGTTTGTCATATGCGCACCAATATTAAATATAGTCCTGATAAAATGTGGTATATCGCTTCATTTGTTAGAGGTATGTCAGTGGACGAAGCCTTAAAACAACTAAATTTTGTGCTGAAGAAAGGTGCTGTCGATGTAAAAGAGGTTATTCAAGAAGCTATAGAAATTGCTCAAAAGAATCATAATGTGGAATACAGAAGCAATCTATGGATTGGTAAGTTTTTCTTAAAAAATTAAAAAAAAAATTCGAAATACTTAAATTTATTTGCCTTATATAGCTGAATCATTCGTTGGCAAGGGTCGTGTTTTTAAGGGCTTCAGACGCCACGCTCGTGGACGCTTCGGCGTTGTGGAATATAAGCACTGTCATTACTTTGTACGATTAGAAGAAGGAGAACCACCAAAGAATTACTATTTGCCTGATCCTCAAACGCCTTCGGAACAATTTGAAAAGTGGTTGGAACAAATGCGCATGCGTAAGGTTATCAATTCATTGTAAAGTGTTTATTTATAGAATATTAATATGTAATGCAATTAAAATAAAAGTTGTTCTATGAAATATTGTAAAATTATTTACAGGCTTCTATCTGTTGAACAATTTCCTTTCTTTAGTAACAGTATTTAAGATTCGTGGTTTTCCTTGATTTTATTGGATTGTGAGATCTTTTCTGGAATTTTCATTGTTTTCTTCTTGTTCTATTTCCTTAGATATGGAATCAATATCCATGTCTTGTGAGAAATGCTCAGTAAGTTCCTCTGCAGCATCCTGTTGTTCCTTAGGTTTAAATCTCTTTAAAATTTCTTCAGTTTCTTGTAGTTCTGACGAACACTTCTTAGCAACCTTATTAGAATTCTCCGTATTTTTCGCTTGAACAAGGTGTATAAGCTCTATATCGTCTTCAGAGTCGAAACTAATATCCATTTCCTTTGCTAAATGTTCAGTAACTTCTTCCAAAGCATCTTGCTCCCTAGATTTTAATCTTTTATTCAAATCTTTATCTACTGAAATGCCTGATAATTTCGCCAAATTCGCTACTTTCGCTTCGCCTGCATCTTTACGTTTCTTACGTTTAAGTGGTCGCTTAGTGGTTGTAGATGGTTCATCATTTTTGGCTTTTGGAGATTTATGATCTCTACTTAAATGTTTTTGCAAGTTTTGCGAAGAACTAAATTCCTTGTCGCAATCATTTTCAGTGCATTTAAATTTTTTTCCTTCATGTACTATGGCAATATGCTGGCGCAAATTTCTTTCATAGGCATATGACTTTTGGCAATTTTCATACGAACATTTGTAAACTCCGCCGGAGTTATCATCTTCCAAGTGTTTGGCTGCTACATGTTTTTGTAGCTCACTGGGTTTGAGGTACATACGATTGCAATGTTCACATTTGTAGTATTTACGGGAATGTTGGGTTTCTTTACAATGTTTTAAAAATAGAGTCCATTTATCGAATTGCAATTCACAGCTGGGACATGGGTATATCTTACAGGTCTCCCCGTGTTTCTCCCACTGCCATTTTTGGTAGAATCCTCTATCACATTTGCCACAGTTGTAAGGAAACACACCGGTGTGTTTGCTTATTTCATGTCTACGCATTTTCAATTTTTGTGTAAATTTCTCCTCACAAAATGTACACATGTAGACTTTGGGATTCTCATGGACTTCACGTACATGGCGTTGCATATTACTGATGCTGGTGAAAAGCTTATCACATGTATCCAATTCACAGGGTACATTTTTAGTGGGTTCCATTTCAAGTCTTTCGTGAGTTGTGCGTATATGGCGTTTCAAATGGGTGACTATCGTATAGGACTTATCGCAATCATCATAAAAACAGGCATGTTTTTTCTGGAAATTATATGATTTTTTAAATATCAATAATTAAAAACAAATTTGTACTTACAATTCCTGTATGTTTATATTCATGTCTGTCCAAGTGATCCAAACGCTTAAAACTCTGATCGCAACCTTCAATGCTGCAATAGTATTTTGGCCCTATACTATTGCGACGTACCTTAGGCTCTTTCAATTTTAGTGAAAAAACACTTTCAATGTCACTATCGGAGGTAACTGGACCACCAGGAGGCATTTCTTTAATATTTATTAATAATCTTTAACAATATTTAACAATTCTTTACAAACGACACGCTTTCGTTTGGTTTAGAACCCGCAATCAAAAGAAAAACAAAAAACAGTGATGGCAATAGATATTTTTAATATTACAGTCAGCGTTGCCATAATTTTTTTTTCAAAAACTGCAAATTTAGAGGAAAAAAACTGATTTTCAACTGAAAAAACTGCACATCCAAAAAATTTAGTTCATATATTGCAGTTCATATATTTTTTTATTAAAACATAACAAAACAAATTAAATTAAATGCATATAATAAAAAATATAAATATAATTCAGTTTTATAAAAAGTATTTGAAATAACATGCATTTTCGTAAATTGAGTTAATTTCTCCTGGCACTTAATACTAATTAGATTTGTACATTTCTTTGGTAAATTTGATTGCCATTTCTTTTGATTGTACGAAATTGCTGCAATTACTGTTATTTTTTTTAAGAAAATCTTTAGTTCTTAAAATGCCACACAGTGTTGGCACTTCTAATCTGTTCCCAGTTTTATTTTTATTAATATTAATTTGTGAAAAAATTCTTTCAACATTAGCAGTTGAAGTAGGAAAAGCTTTAGTTCCGTCGCCACGTTTTGTTTTAAATATGACTTCCCAAAAAGTTTCAATATTTTCTACTTCTAATAAACCCAAGTCTTCAAAATTAATGTGCAGTAGTTCACGCCACTCATCATCTGTTTCTTGAATGTAGTTCATTTCTACTACATTTGGCACAAAACGACATAATTTAAAAATACTTTTATTGTTATTTTTCACAATTATGGCTTTAGAAATTGGAATTAAAATAACAAAATTGAAATTAAAAAATTTAAATGTAAAAACTGCAAAATCTGCATAATTTACAGAAAAACTTACTTTTTTAAACAAAAAACTTCAGAACTGCTCAATGCTCAGAAAAACTGCAAAATGCAGATAAATCTGCACATTTGGCAACGCTGATTACAGTACCGGTTCTTTACACAGGGTTCGACACTAAAAACGAATGAACACAACCAAGACAAATTGATACAAAACACACACGCACAACAAACCCACACAAATTTTGACAATTGAAATAGTATCAGCTGTTTAGTTGCTCCCACCTATTACTCGAATTCACCTAGAACACAACGTTTTTAACAAGTATCAGATATAGAAACGTAATTTACATATTCTAAGCATTAAAGCTAAGGAATTATTAACGTTTTATGTCAGAGTTAAACAAATTAATCGATATGATATGGTTTACGATATTTATCTAGGCGAATTCATGTAATAGGTGGGAGTGACTAAACAGCTGATACTATTTCAAATGTTAAAATTTGTGTGTGTTTGTTGTGCGTATGTGTTTTGTTGTTCATTTTTTTCCTTCTACATTTTTTTTCTTCCTATTTTGACAACCTATGTAGTGTTTTACAAAAACAAAATGCCTGTTGTTTTTGCATTGTTGTACAGTTACGGTTACCTTATTTGAATTTGCCTTGATATTTATTATGTCATTGAGCAATCACACACGAGAAGAATTATGCTGGCACCAAAAGGCAAGAGAGGTGAGGAGAGTGGTTTTTTGCTGGCATAATTTTTCAACCAGCTTCTACCCCGCACAAACCAATACACATACATTTATAAAACAGCAGGTTCAGAAAAATAAGTAAACAAAAACTAATACACACAAAGCAGAGTATATGTATACAATTTTATGTGAGATGAAATAGTCTCGTGTGTGACTGAAAGAACAAAAATTGTGCGGCTTAAAAAATAGTCCCACATTAAACTTAATAAACTTTTCCAAGATAAAAATATCGCCTACAAAAAATTAAGTTGTCACCACTTTGAAGCTGTCTTACAGACATCCCTAAATAAGAGCGGCAAGCGTTCTTTGGTTGTCAACATTTCTCATGTCCATACAATTTGTAAGGGAATAAAAAAGGCGGGAAGTAAAATAGTCTTGTACTGTGATATCCGTGTAAAGGAAATTGGCTGCTCGCCTAAA
The DNA here is from genome assembly GCA_930367235.1 of Sarcophaga rosellei. Lineage (NCBI taxonomy): Eukaryota > Metazoa > Arthropoda > Insecta > Diptera > Sarcophagidae > Sarcophaga > Sarcophaga rosellei. The sequence continues at coordinate 59,593,529 of OV884018.1, read as the reverse complement.
GTGAAATATAAACTGTTTTATTAGATTTCTCCTCGATAATAAAATGAAATGGGAAATAAAAGATCATTGCTAATTGGATACAAGTGGATGAAAAATGCACCTGTTCCCAAAATGACCATTGGGATTACCTTCAGTGTTACAGGTAAATGAAACAAATGAAAAAAAACATATTGAAGAGAAACAGAAGAAATAAACTTAATAAAAAGGGAGTAGAGTCTTCTCACTAGCCAACTACTACGTGAAATAAATCCTATGAAATACTATTAAAGAAACCATGACCCAGTATATAGAATCTCCACCTTAGAATACCAAGGCAAAGACCTGTGCCTAATAAACTAGTTACTTCTCTCAGAGCATTACTTCTAGTCTAAAAATATATTATTCTGCTTTTTGTGATTTAGTTAGAAACTCCCTCAATTAGATGGTTACTTTCCGTTCTCCTGTTTTCGGCGCATATGAATTAAGCTCTTCAACATTTATATTAAAGGAATATATACAACTTTCCATATACAATTTTTAGAATTTAAATGTATTAAAAATATACGCAAAGAAATACAATCTATATACGATTAATTACGTCTAGGATCCTAGCAATGAACGTATTTTAGGATCATCTGCAACATCAAAGCACGTTTGACCATCCACATCCTGCAATGTCTTATCAGCACCATATTGTAATAATAATTTTACACACTCTACATGACCACATGATACAGCATAATGTAAAGCCGTTTGTTGTTGCTCGGAATCACGCATATTCACTGGACAACCGGAGATTAAGAGAAATTTTACAATATCTATGTAGTTTGCATCGGTGGCCCAATGTATAAGACCCATACCATGTTCGTCCAGTAGTTGCAAATCACTTTGTTGCAGAGTCTGCTTAATACGTTCTAAATTATGATCTTTAACAAAGTCAAACATATTCTTTTCATGTTCTTCTTTTTTATGAAGATTATCAGGTGGCAATTCTATGGAATGGACTACCCAACCAGTACCAGTATTGTTGGTTGATTTTACACCGCTTTGTATGTTTTGAAACCATTTCGGATCTAATTCTTTTACTTTTTCAATGTACATTTCCTTGGCTTTGTCACTGGCCATAACTCCCAAATCATTCCAGGCACTCCATTTGGCTCTTGCTTGCATACTAAACATACTCGGTTTCGGGGTATTACATTTACCCACTGTGGCTTGTTTGTAAAGACCATAGAGTTCCAGCAAGTCATTGGGCAGTAACTGGTCATGTGTTCTTTGCACATGTTGTGTGGCTTTGGTAAATAATTCATCATTTTCATCAGTGTCTTCGAATTCCCAATCGCTATCGCTTTGGTTGTTGTCCTGATAATCCATGGTAGTTTTTTAATATATCTTTGCTTTTAAATGTTTTGTTTATATTTTTGTTAACTTATTGAACTAAATGCTTGCAAACTAAGAATTTACGGGCGGTAATGTTTATGATTTTTGTATGTTTAAATAGTTGCCTTCCAAGACGTGCTTTTGTTCATTTTCAATGTTTTCAATTGCCTTTAAACTGTGCACGGTTACAAATCCATAACCTTTTGAGAGACCCGTCTTTTTGTCGAATATTACATTCGCATTAATAACACGACCAAATTCTTTGAAATAACCTTTCAATTGTTGATGACCGACTGTCCAAGGTAAATTACCCACAAAGAGTCTGTAAATATTTTTGCTCGCCTTTGTTGCTGTGGCCATTTGGTATAAAAGTTTTTTCTAAAATTAAGTAATAATTAAACATTTATTTATATTTCATTCAATATTTTTTATTTTCTCCGATTATAATTACCTATTGCGTAAATTTTTCTGGATTTAATAGCCAGCTAAAGATTTATTTGACTAACAAAAATTACATTCCCATTGATTAATTTTAAGGTTAGAAAATAATAATGAGTAAATACAACAGCTGTACTATGACAGCTTTTAACCGTTTCAATATACGCAGTGTTGCTAAATGCTGTGCTTAAGAAAACGTAATTTTTATTAGTATTATTTTCTGTTAATTGAATTAATAATCAAAATAAAATTAGTGATTGAATAATAATTGAATATTCCCACAAAACTGCTGCAGCGCTCCCCGCTCAAGATCAAAATTAATATCCATATTTTAATGAAAACAGCGTTTTTTTTCTACGCATTTTATGCAGTGCGCCTGATGAAAGGCAATGCTCATTTACCAACTGAAACCTGCTCGATTTTTTTTGGAGCATAAAATTTATACATAAAGAACTCCTCATGTGCAGCAATACTAAATGTGTACGAAATTCCCTACAACATTGTTGCTCATAGTGTGTATAAGAAACCAAAAACTTCCACGCTACCCTCTACCCGGTATACATACCGTTACAGTTAAAAAAGCACTATAGAAAACTAAATAACAAAATCTGATACTGTATTATTATATGAGACACAGAATAATATGTAGAATAAATGTATTCTGTGATATGAGATCTAATTACAACAAGAGACTCAAGAATTGTTTGCCAACGTCGTCGTGGGCGCCTTGCCTAAGTACGGAAATGGCAATATCTCCCAGCTTATGAAAATCGATATATTCAACAGTTTTGTTTAATCAATTGAGCTTTACGATTGTGAGTGCTCCATCCGAATGGACTTTTTTTGGCCAAACACCAATAAAACGAACATTTATGGATTGAGCGCGAGAAAACGAGTGTGAGTTGGAAATTGGAAAATGAAAATAATGTAGGATTGGGCATGCTCTTCGGAGATCTGTGACCTACATTACATGAAACACAAAAGACTGCAATCCCTAAGGCGACCGAGAGAAACATGGCGTCGACCACTAGACGAGGAAGCAATAAAAGTTAAAATAACGTGTGACGAGTTAAAGATTGCGATACAGTTATAAGAAATGGTGAGTTATTCATTAACAAAATCTCAAAGCCGAATGACATTTAACTTCATTTGTAATTTTGCAGCACCCTATATAAAATAAATTTTGAAAATTCTGCCACAATTTTTCCTTGTCATTCATAAATAAAAAAAGAATAGGATAAAAATCAAAACTTATATATTTTCTAAAGAAATAGCTTCAAATCCAAGCGAATATTCATTTGAAATCAATCAATCAATCATTGCGAGAAATCCTTAAGAATATAATGGTGCACAGCTTCGGTTTACTGATCAGAAAGAATATTATAGTCGAGAAAAGATGTGTAGTTAGAACGCTATGCGAAATTACGATCATAATTGGAATATTTCTGATTTCTGTGTTCATAAGGCCTGAAACTCATCCGGATTCAATTTATGGGTATAATATTCTAAGAGATTTAGCGCAATTCAAGTGAGTGTCAAATATTTATACATATGAACATATGTATGTACAGTCATATGGACATATTCAAAATTCATTCTTAAATTGTTTACATCTTCCAGAGAACAAATGGGCATTTCTAGCGATATAATACCGTATAAGTTATATTTCACTCCAAATGATGCAACTACCGAAATTATCATTGAAAGTACCGTTAACTATCTCAACCTAAGCGGCTCCCGCGGCTTTGATACTGAGGCTGAAATGATCAGTAACTTTAATACCGAAGATGTATTCGCTGGCGTAGTTTTAAATGATTTTAACATGACGCTTCGATTTCCCAATTACTTTCGTACACAATACAAGAAAAAAGCCCTTAGAATGATCGATTTTTGGTTAACCCGTTGCTCGGGCTATCAAGAACTCGATAAGCATGAGAATCTAAAACACGTCGATTTTTATGTCCGAGAAGGCTTCCTACATTTATACCATGACCTAATATTATCAAAGTATAATATAGACGTTTCTTTGGAAAGGACTCTACGACACAATTATGATCTGTTGACTATAGCATCAGTTTATCATGATGCAGACCCAGAAGTGGGTTGTGTTAATGATATCGATAGAAGAGGATTGACTGCAGAAGGTTTTCTTAATTCGGCTCTATATAGTTTCCTTTATTTTGTGCCATTTTTACATCTAGTATGGGTGAGTGATGTTAGATTTCGAAGAAAAATGCATTGAGTAACTGTTATTAATATCTTGCAATTATTTTCAGAAATTTTCAAGGGAACGTGAAGAGAATATCTTTGCCCACAACTGGTTATACGGTTACAGTTATGAAGCTCAGAGATATGCCCACTATGCAATATCATTTCTACATTTTTTACTATTGGACATAATAATACTGCTATGTATAATGGTAAATTTCATCATTTTTTTTTACTCTCAAAAGTTTCATTGCTGTGTGTGATGGTTGCATCTTTAAAATGGCTTCCTTAATTGCAAAATCAAGGAACAGGAATCGATTACATTGCAGTCTGTGATTTTCTAATTGAGAAAGGCGAAACGAAAAAAAAACAAAAGTTTTCTGTTCTATCTTTAGTTATTATTTTAATTCTCTTTGACATGTTAGCAGTACATAAAGGTGATCGACCTCGAAATGAAAAAGAGAGTTCTTGAATACAATGGTCTTTCAAATCTAATACTGCACTGAGTTGATATACAGTCTGTCAGCACTAAAATATTCAGTTAGTAAAACTATGATTCCATGACATCAAATGTAAATACGCAGGTATAATACTGATTGATACAAGCCACAGTGCTAAAAGTTCCTTCATCACTAATGTGGAACTGGATTGGATCAAGTCGTGTCAAAACTATCCGATCCTAATGGGGCCATTGTCTGCCCAGCTCAAATACAATTAAACAAGATGTATTGGTAAACCAGCAGTAATCAAACTTCTCTTATAGTGCTGCCGAAAGTTCTCTTGAATTTAAGTCCGCTGCACATGAGTAATGAGATATATCTATGTCTAACACAAAAATCGTTAGAGGATTTCGTAGTTGAAAGTTTCCTTCATTACTGTTCAACGCACAGAACAGTAGACTCTTATGATTTAAGCTTTAAGAGCCATGTAAGAGACTGTTCAGAAACAAACTGAGTTTAGTAACCGGTCTTTTGTCACTGTAAACTTAAAGAACGTCTCAAATGAGGAATGAGAATATATCACATGAGTGCTTATCAGGCACTGTACTTAGTTGACACCGAGCAGCAGTGTTCTAAAAAATACTCTTAATTACGCAAAGTTTATATACTGTACTGAATGTCGTGAACACAAACACACAAATGCACAAACTCTAACATAACGTACTGAACTGAGTTCACAAACACTACTTCTTATTGTTTGCGTACAAAGTTAGTGTACTCAAGCAAGAGCATTTCACAGAGTGTTTTGATCTCGAATTTTCGAAATCGATGAAAAGCAGACGTAACTATGCTTGAAATTCTGTAGATTGTTACACATACTTACATATATACATACATAATTGGCCATTAAAACCCTTCAGTTAGGCTTATGGCCTAGCTTCTCACACCACTCATGTTATGTGCGTTAATTTTATACGTGAGTGGCGGGACCTACAGTTTAACGTCGATTCCAAACGACAGATTTTTGAAAAATTTTTTCATGGCAGGTTTATTTCCTCTCTGAGTTTTTGCCAGAAATCTGCTGAGAGGAAGTCGCCGACGAAATATTTTTTTCATATTCTGACCTGACCTGGGGTTCGAACCCGGGCTTTACGTCTAATACGCGAACACACTACATACTAGACTAAGGCGACTACATACTTGTGATTGTTACACAATTATGTGTAAACTTTTGATGAGATCCATGCAGGATTGTTAGGAAGGGACACTAAATTGTTAGGGCCTGAGATACTGAGTATTGCATCGGATGATCTCCTGCTAATGATGTATTTTGGTTACTTTTTTTTCAGGTAACTTTCAGGCATACTATGATGCCTTTGCAGCAAATACTCCTGATATTTGTCTACATAGTCATGTACAGTGTGCTTTTGATCATTTATGCCATGGCATTGTCTACAATGTTGGATAATGCTAGAGCAGCCGTATGGTGTGGTGCCTGTTTGTGGATAGCCACGTATGCCGTATTCGCGGAAGTATTAACATTGATCACCTTGGACGTAACGAAATGGAAAATTATCATCATATTTACAATATTTTTCAATAACATGCTAGCGAGTGGTGTATTCTATCTAAAGGAATATAAACATATAACTGCGTCGACTGCAATAGCAATGTTGGTTATGCAACTTTTTGTACTTGTAATATATGTATGCGTATTAAAAATTATAGATTTCGTCAAGCCCGGACGCTATATTAAAAATATTTGGTTGACTAACAAATGCAGAAAGCAAATAAAAAAAGATGCTCCCGATTTTAAAACCCAAACGTTTGAAGATAATATTGAGTATGGCCATCTAAGTGGCCAGATATTGAAACTTAAGGATGTGTCAGGAGTTTGTGCCTTTACCCTGAAGTTGGACAGTGATTTGAAAAATATTTCTATGAAATTTTTTAAAAACGAAATATCCGTATTAGTGGCCCCTCATGGCAGTGGTAAAAGTACACTGATTGCAACTTTGGCCGGCTGGCAAGATCACCAGGGTCAAATACGTTTCTACAGGGATGATGAAATAATTGATAATTGGTTTAATTACAGGCAATATGTTGATGTGGCCATGCCCAATAATGCACTATACGATGAGTTGACGGTAAAGGAAACTCTACGACATTTTATTGCTACAAAACAGCTAAAAGAGAATCGGCATGAAATGGAAAATGAAATTGAAAAATGGCTAAAGATTTTGCAGGTCAACATAGAGGATTGTGAGAAAAAACGTGTGAAAAATTTAAGCTTTGGAGAAAAACGGCTGCTCGTACTATGCTGTACATTATGCTGTAACACGCCGGTAGTCTTATTAGACCAGCCCACTTTGCATATGAAAGCCGATCATCAATATGCGTTTTGGGAAATTCTCAACAGTGAGAAATTGGAACGTGCTATTATAGTTACTACGTCCTCAATAGATGAAGCCAATGAAATAGGCGATCGTATTGGCATACTGTACAAAGGCCATTTAATGGCCTATGGTTCATCCTTCTACTTAAGAACTCGATTTGGTAAAGGTTTTTATTTGGTAAGCGGAATAGTTTCTTTACCGAAAAAAAAGAAACCAAAAATAATTTTCCTTCCTGTTTTTATTTAAGATTTGTTTAATACAACCGATGAAGCCTGTTTATCCCATCACCCAACTAATAAAGAAATTCATACCAAATGTTCAACTTCATCAGCAGTTTAATGATCGTGTCATTTACTTACTGCCGGCTGATAAAAAGGCCTTCTATCAACGTGTTCTTATCGAATTGGAAAAAGAGTATACAACACTTGGCATCTCTAATGTTTACGTGACAGGCAGTCATTTAAATGATGTCTATATGGCAATGACCAGAGAACCAGATATGAACAATTATAACAATTTACCCGATTTGAATAATACATTACAATTCCTACAGGACAAGAAACCCGACTTGGAGAAATGTCCGGAAACTGTCATTTTGCATAAGAAGCTTTATTGTCAAGCGAAAAATTCTCTACCTCTGTGGGCAATTTTTATATCGTGGTTTCTCATTCATGCACTCTCTCAAATATCTCTGGACTATTTGAATGACACTGTTATCGTTTTCGCCAATAGGTTAAAAGAGATTCCACCCGAAAAACCTTATATAGAAATAAGAGACGTGAGGGACTTAAAACATGGTTTGTTTATCTACGATAATATTAAATATGACAACAGTAGCCTGCATAAGAAGATGGTATTTTTGCAACCAGCAGAGCCATCAGTTAACTTTTACATGAATGAGAAAGTATTCCACACAGCAATGTTATCCTTCCATGCAGCCTGGACAGTCAAAGGAGCGTAAGTGTTTTTATTGTATAAAGAATTGGATTTTAATTAACGTTAAGAATGAAAACTTCAGTTAAGCATGTTAACTGTGCGTAGTTAAATGAGACACCAAACATGTGGCATATCTTTGCTTCTCAAATCGTTAGCAAGTCAATAAATTTACCTTCCGTTGTGGGAGCTGGTACGTGAACTATGTTTATCTTTTTCCATTTTGCTATCAGTCTGGGAGTTGTCTCCATTCTAATATTGATTTCCAGTTTAACAATGCCATCACGACTTTTGATGCTAGTTTTGCATCATTAGAAGACATTCCTAAGTGAATATTCACCAATTAAACGAGTAGGTAGGTTAGTAGACAGGTTGATACAAGGGGCAGCAAACTCACTTTCTTTAGGAAGTCTGTATCCAGTACAAACTTCCTTAGCTTCTTTCGGTCTACTCCTCTGAGGTACGTTAAGCCTAGTATGTATAGTGTCTTCCCAAAATATTGAGATCTAGAGCCTAAGTACGCTAGGCAATGACATGAAAAGTGTTCCATCGTTTCGATATCTGCACCATATTGGTTATTATCGTCATGTGTATTGTTCCACAATAGACGATGCGACTTTATCGCACTAAGGAAACGAATGTCTGGTTAGCCATACGATCTGCTAGTTCACATACCAGTAGCCAGTCCAACCTCAAGACAGAAATTTAAGCTACCCTTTAAGCCATTAAGACAATAAATAGCCAATTTGTAATCAACAAAATCGCCTTTTTAAGTATGTTCATATCCTTGCTGAACTTAAAAAGTGTAAATGATCTCAGAATCTTCTTTAAGATATTTTTTTTATATTTCTTAGTCTAGATTAGATAGGGTGTTAGAAATAAGTGTTGGCCTATTATTATCATAAAATAATGATTCTTATTTGAATTTTTAATAAAAACGTCCCTTTTATGTTTTAATTCTAGGAACGAGACAATCATCAATAAACCGATAAAATTGATATCAAATCGTGGACTACATTTGACTTTGGGCATAATTATGCCACTAACAATGTGTATGGTATTTGTTGCTCTTACCGAGGAACGCTTTAATTTCATGATGGCATTGCAACGAATTGCTGGTCTAAAGGATAGGCAGTTCTGGATTATGTCCTTTATGTGGGACTACACAATATATCTGATAATAAGTCTCATATATCTCGTAATAATAATATCGGATGCTTTTAGATGGGAAAAACTGTTTGGTAAGTTGAAATGCAAATTTTGGCAATCGAAGTGTTATCAATTACAAAAAATCTTTATTAATATGGTACAGGCCGTATGGTACAGAAAATGTCCTTTACTATTTAAGCTAAAGATCTTGTGTTAGTAAATATCATTCCGTATTATTACTTTTGCAGGATTACCAAACTCAGACATGGCATGTTGTATATCAATTGTATCACAATTTGCGTTTTGTGAGGCTTCTCCTAAGATTTATGTGAAAAGACAGTCATTTATATTGAGATATATATGTTTGGGGTATTTTCACACAAATTTTCGATCGCCTTTTCAGTTTAACCTCCTAGTTTACGCAAAACACTCAATTATTCAAATATTTGTGAATTATGTTCGTACACGAATCTCATTACAAAACCAGGTGACAAGATAAAACAGAAAGTTGCCAAAGATTTAAGTTCTGTTTTCGTAAGACGAGCGATTTCATACGTTCTTTCGTTTATATGGAAAGCACAAAGAAAAACACTAAGAAAACACAGGGGACTAATCAACGATATATGGTACGCAAAAAAAATATATGTACATATATAATATGTTCCTTTTACTCCTCTAGGGAGCATAGGGCCATAACGCCAAATGATCGCTAAAAATTGTTGAAAAAAAACTATAAATTGCAGAGCTATTCAAACATATAATATTTATTAAACGAATGCCGGTTTCGACAATTTTTTCAAAATTTCAAACCAACGCATAACAAGACGCTTACAAAAATTGCATACTGTAGGGTACACATACTTTTTAGAAACAGTGGTTTGGCTTCAATGAAGAAAGAAAAAATAGTTAAACTCTCTCTCTCTCTCTCTCTCTTTGTGGTCTCATTTAATTATTCTGATTGCTTGTTAAATCTTCGTAAAACAATTGCTATACGGAGCATAATAAAAGGAGCGAATCATATACATATAAAGGACGTGAACGTACATAAAGAACATCATGTGTATCTAAACAATCGTTAAGCCCTTATTACGCCAGCCAAATTTTTCTACAAATACGACCTCGTTATATGTCAATTGGGTCCTTGGCGACTTTTTTCATTTTCTTGTCTCTTGTTCTTGTAATGATTTAGACGAGATTCATATGAACATAATTTAAAATTATTTGAGTAACTGAGTGCTTTTTTTATTAAAACAGGGGAAATGACAAGCGATAGCAGAGGATCTAAAAATTAAAAAAAAAATAACTCAAAAATATTTCAGTATAATTGAGTGACTTTTCATATTAATTTCTGTTCTTCTGAAATAATTTGTCCTACAGGAGATATGAAGAGAAAGAAAACCTACATTAGTAGGCCTACATTAGTAGGCTTCCCAACATTAGAAAAATCGTTGACTTGAATTATTATTTTCAGATATTCATCTTAGTTTTTAGGTAACAAAAACAATAAATATTTGTTTAAAAAAAAAATGTAAATCCACATTTTTCGCTATTTTGTTATGGTGGACCCGATCACGGCTAATGCTATTAAAATGACACAGGGTAACCTTAAATACAATATTTTTTTCCTTACGATTGATTCCTTAACAATGACGATTAAGACTTACCAGGCAATCAGAATAATGAAATGAACGATCGCAAAGAAAAAGAGGAGAGAGATAGTTTATCAAATTCTCTTTTCTTTTTCTTGATTGTCCTCTAATAACTGTCCCTAAAATATGTACATACCCTACATTCCGCAACTTTGGCGGGCTAACTCATTTGAAACATCCTGAAATATTTAAATTATATTAAATTAAAAACAAAGTATAACATTAAAAAGAGAGTTTAATTGTTTCTCTCTTTCTTGATTAATAAAAACAAAAAATAAAATAGGTGTTTCTAAAAAAAGGGTTACCGCTACCCTGCCGTACGAAATTTTTCCAGGCTACCTCAGTTACGACTTGTAATTTAAATGGAATTCTGAAATATTTAGGCCCCGATTATGGTTCACAACACATAAATGTTGTGTTGTAACAGAGACAACACAACATTTATTACTTTCTTGATTATGGTTTACAACATCTAGATGTTGTGTATGTCACAGTGTTGCTCTTCAATGTTAGTATACTTTTCCTTCAAAATACAACACTGAGTGTATAAAACTGCCAATTGAAAACAAAAATTATTACGTTAAAAAAACAAAAAGCCTACATAAAACACAAACTTTAACTCTTGTTAAAACATGACAATTAAAAATAAAGGCTAGTTTTATTAGCGTTTATATTTTATGTATGTATTGCAATAAATTCATTTCAAAAGTACTTCAAATTAAAATATATAAATATAAAAAAACCTTCTTATCACATTAAAATTTATTTAGATCACATAGTTACTTAAAGCTAAAATACAAATTCATAAATAGTTTAAAATATCAAGTTTTTTTTTTGGTTAAAAGGAGTTTGGCTTTTAATAATTCATTTTGTAATTCAGCCTTTTCCCTATTTATTTCTAGCATTTTTTATTTATTTGATAATTTTTATATGAGCCCTTCTCAAGATGTTTTAACGTAAGCAATATCTCCTGTAGGTTCTTTTCTTGCCTTTTTAAGGTTTTTATACGCTCATCCCCTATCTTATTTTTTGTATTTTGTAGCTTTTCGACAACTGCTGTTTCCACTGGTTAGTGCTAGTTGAAGGCCCTTCAATTTCGTGTGACGATTCCTCTTGAATTTGTAATCCCATTGCAGATCCATTTGGATTTACTTTCCAATGCATAAACACCAACTCTACGGTGCTCTGCTCCAATTTCCTGCTAATTTCCGTCGACGGACTACCACCTTGAAAGTTTTTTTTCTTTTGGCAGAGAGTTTTCTTTTCAAATTGGCTTTATAATGAGTCCATGCCTTAAAAATGCTACAATTCATCTACTAACCCTTTGCCATTCTTTTGAAACTCTAACGGGTGGGCCCAAGTCATTTAGCTCCAATGAAAATTTCTCCCACGTCCCTTTGTGCTGATTCTTATTTGCTCCAAATGATAACTTGCCAATGTCAGGATTTGCTGTCATGAACTCGACCAGCTTTTCCTTCTGCTTGTTAGTGATTATTTTTCTATAAAATATTTTCAGTTATTTATAATTTTTAAAATTTCCACAAAAAATTATATGCACTGTTTTATACATATACTTATAAATTTTTATACATTTTCTTTTTTAAACTGAATGCGGGAACAAGACAACACCTAATGAGCTGTTGTAAGTTTTTGACAGTTCTGACAACACTTAAAAACAACTGTTGTAAATCATAATCGGGCTATGTGAACACACACAACATAAAGTACAACACTAGCGATAGATGTTGTGAATCATAATCGCAATTTTAAAACTACAACACTAAATTTACAACTGTTGTGAACCATAATCGGGGCCTTAAATTAGATCCTTTCATCAATTTAATTTATCGGGTTATGGTAATCGTTAAATTCTCTGTGCGCCACTTTTATGCTAGTTTTACCAAACACGATTTGTTACAGGCAATCAGAATCAATAAATCAACGGCAATCACAAAAAGAGAGTTTAATTGTTTCTCTCTTTCTTAATTGATCTAAAAAAACTGTTTCTAAAAAAAGGATTACCGCTACCCTGCCGTATGAAATTTTTGCGGGTTAACTCAGTTACAACTTATAATTTAAATGAGATCCTGAAATATTAAATAAGATCCTTTCAGTAATTTCATTTATCGAGTTATGGTAATCATCAATTTCTCTGATGTTTTTTGTTTTTTAGTGGCTGCGCCACTTTTACAAACACGATTTGTAACAGGCAATCAGAATAATTGAATGAACGACAAAAATACAGAGAGTTTAACTATTTATCTTTTTCATGATTGTCCTCAAATAACGAAATATGTGAATACCCTACCTTATGCATTTTTGACAGACTACTTGTTACGTATCAATTGTTTGTATCAATTAAATCTCTGGCGACCTTTTACAATTTCTTGTAACAATTTCAAACGAGATTCATATGAACAAAATTTAAAAATATTTCAGTAATTGGGTCTTTTTCATAAAACAGGGGATTAAATAAATAAAAGAATAACAAAACTCTCTCTCCCTCCCTTTTTCTTCGGGGAATTTTTGTAGGCGAAGTTAGCTAGGGGTGTATGTACAATAGAAGCTTAATTAACAACATTTGTTTAACAATAACGATTATGATTTAACAGGCAATCATAAAAATTAAAAGAATGACCTGGCCATAAAGAGAGAAAGTTTAGTTTTCTTGATTCATTCCAAATAATTGTTTGTATAAAATGTGTGCACCCTACAAAATGTTACTATTATCGTGGGTAGATTATGTCCTTCAATGTCCTGATCTTTTGATTTCATTAGAGCTTGGCATAAAAATGAAGACTAGAGTACTTAATACCAGTCAGTAGAATGCTGAATAAGTCATTAAGTTACTTCACATTAATTAAAGAGTTGTAGAACTTAGGCGTTCTACACATCAGATGAATTTGAAACAATCCACTATAGTCGTGATGCTAGTCTTATGGTGTTTTCTTTTCTACCAAAATATGTGCACTTTATTTTAAAAAATGCAATTTTGTGTTTGTTTCTTAAAAATGTTTCTCCCTCTAAAAGGGTGGTATGTTTTATTCTAAATAATTCGCACTTGAAAATGGTGGAGGGCATTGCATTTTACGCCCTGTATAAATCGAGAGTGCTGATAATGCCCTGTAAAGCAAATGACTTTTGTTTATTTATAGGGCTACCAGATGAAATTTAAAAAAGTCGCCTAGTCTCGTCATCCAATTTTGAAGTTAATTTTTTCATTGTTTTGTGGGGTAACCTTAAGAGAACATTACATTATTAAAGCTACATGGTCAGTAATATAAAAAATTGCATTCAGTTTTAGAACTGTGTTAAAAAAATTTTATTTGGTTATAAAAAAAGCTCTAAAAAATGATATCGAAAAATTAGTGATCTGGCAACACCTTTTTTATGTTTACATATTTTATTGAAAACAAATCAAAAAATTAAACATATTTTTAAGGGCACGGGCATACCCTTTTTTCATTTTTGTGTTATGTTCATCTCAAATAAAAATTACATTATAACAGGGTTGGTCGGCAATTTTTTTAATGCACCTTGTAAGAGGGTGACATTTTCTTTGTAGAAAAGAAAACACCATTAGTTTGCAAGTTGTTTCCGGTTCAAAATTTATTTAAAAAGTAGCATCAATATTTATAATTGTTATTTTAATATGGTGGACCCGATCATGGTTAATGCAATCAAAATGAAAGGTGGTAACCTTAAGTGCAATAATAGCAAAACTCTCTCTCTCTCTCTTTTTCTTTACGATTCCGTAACAATGACGATTAAGATTTACCAGGCAATCAGAATAATTGAATGAACGACCGCAAAGAAAAAGAGGAGAGAGAGTTTATCAAATTCTCTTTTCTTTTTCTTGATTGTCCTCAAATAACTCCCCAAAATATATGCAAAATATGTGCATACCCTACACTCCCCAACTTTTGCAGGTTAATTCAACAACTATTATACATACCCCTAGCAAACTTTGCCTAAAAAAGCGACCCGATGACAAAGGGAGGGAGAAAGAGTTTTTCTATTCTTCTGTTTTATGAAAAAGACCCAATTACTGAAATATTTTTAAATTTTGTTCATATGAATCTCGTCTGAAATTGTTGCGAGAACAGGCGACAAGAAATTGTAAAAGGTCGCCAGAGATCTAATTGATACAAACAATTGATACGTAACGAGTAGTCTGCCAAAAATGCATAAGGTAGGGTATTCACATATTTCGTTATTCATGAAAAAGAGAAATAGTTAAATTCTGTATTTTTGTCGTTCATTCAATTATTCTGATTGCCTGTTACAAATCGTGTTTGTAAAAGTGGCGCAGCCACTAAAAAACATCAGAGAAATTGATGATTACCATAACTCGATAAATTAAATTACTGAAAGGATCTTGTTTAATAATTCAGGATCTCATTTAAATTACAAGTTGTAACTGAGTTAACCCGCAAAAATTTCATACGGCAGGGTAGCGGTAACCCTTTTTAGAAACAGTTATTTTAGATAAATCAAGAAAGAGAGAAACAATTAAACTCTCTTTGTGGGTGTCGTTGATTTATTGATTCTGATTGCCTGTTACAAATCGTGTTTGGTAAAACCAGCATAAAAGTGGCGCAGCGACTAACAACAAAAAAGCATACGAATTTAACGATTACCATGACTCGATAAATAAAATTATTTAAAGGATCTAATTTGAATATTTCAGGATCTCATTTAAATTACAAGTTGTAACTGAGTTAGCCGGCAAAAGTTTCATACGGCAGGGTAGCGGTAACCCTTTTTTAGAGACAGTTATTTTATTTTTTGTTTTTATTAATCAAGAAAGAGAGAAACAATTAAACTCTCTTTTTGTGGTTGTCGTTGATTTATTGATTCTGATTGCCTGTTACAAATCGTGTTTGGTAAAACCAGCATAAAAGTGGCGCAGCGACTAACAACAAAAAAGCATACGAATTTAACGATTACCATGACTCGATAAATAAAATTATTTAAAGGATATAATTTAAATATTTCAGGATCTCATTTAAATTACAAGTTGTAACTGAGTTAGCCGGCAAAAGTTTCATACGGCAGGGTAGCGGTAACCCTTTTTAGAAACAGATTTTTAGATCAATTAATAAAGAGAGAAACAATTAAACTCTCTCTTTGTAGTTGTCGTTGATTTATTGATTCTGATTGCCTGTTACAAATCGTGTTTGGTAAAACTAGCATAAAAGTGGCGCAGCCACTAACAACAAAAAAACATCAGAGAAATTGATGATTGATTACCATAACCCGATAAATTAAATTGATGAAAGGATCTAATTTAAATATTTCAGGATTCCATTTAAATTACAAGTCGTAACTGAGTTAACCCGCAAAAATTTCATACGGCAGGGTAGCGGTAACCCTTCTTTTAGAAACAGTTATTTTAGATAGATCAAGAAAGAGAGAAACAATTAAATTCTCTCTTTGTGGTCGTTCATTCTATTTTTCTGATTGCCTGGTATTAATGGTAGTTGGTAAAAATCATCATAAAAGTGGCGCAGAAAATGTAAAGGGTGTGTGCATATAAATCTAAACGAAAACACCGGTGAAACGTTAATAAAATAGGATTAATAAATAAGAGACCTAATGGGGGGGACCTAATAACGAGGACTTTTTTGATATAATTTTGGAAATAATTTTTATTAAACAAAAAATTTTTAAATTCCAAATGGTAGAGTTAGCCTGCAAAAATTGCATATGGTAGGGTAACCCCTCATTTAGAGACAATTATTTGAGGACAATTAAGAAAGAGAGAAATAGCTAAACTCTCTCGCTCTCTTTGTAGTCACTTATTCCATTATAGTTAAACTATCTCTCTCTTCGTGGTCACTTACTGCATTATTCTGATTGCCTGTTACAAATCGTGTTTGGTAAAACCAGCACATAAAAGTGGCACAACTAATAATATACAGGGTGTGCGAGTACAAAAAGAAGACTCCGAATAAACTTATGTGGTGTATGAAGAGCCATCTATTAAGCGATTCGCTGATGACATCGCAGTAGTTATGAGTGAAGCAATGTTTTTTACTTTTTGATAATTTTTTATATACTCTTTATTCATAAATAATTTTATTTATTTTATAGTAGTACATAATAAATTAATTGTATGACAAATAACAAATTATTAGTAGTAAGTAGAGCCAATACCTATGTATATATGCACATTGGTTCAAACGTATAATTGGACACTAGGTATGATGAGATTATTCAAATGCCGATTTTTCCACTTCAGCGGCAATATTTCAAATAAATTTTGAAGCGGTTTTATATATATTTAAAAGAGCTTTTAAATAATGCATTTTTATTTAAAAATATTTTTAAAACAAAAAAGGTACATTGTTTTAAAAATATTTTTAAATTTCATGTCAAACTCATTATTGGACAGTCAAATAAAAGGCACTGTTTTAACACTTGGAACCAAAGCCTTTTGCTTTTTACTGCTTCCAAACGTAGAGGCATCAACTGCATGAGAAGGGCAGAAAATTCCGGGGCTATGTTGTTCCACTGTCGCCCAATACCTTGTTCCAATTGCTCCACTGTGCTGATACTAGATTTATTGAATAAAAATATTAATATTAAATATGTATTAAATAATTAAAATATAGAAGAGTGCTTTTACCACTTCTGAACAGAAAATCGAAATTGAATTTTGAAAATAAGTTATTACACTGTATAAAATGTGCATTCACCACATTTTGAGTTACGGAGCGCAGGTTTAATTCAAAAAATGTGCAAACACACACCTGAAGAAGCTTCATGTAATTCAAAATAAAAATTTGAAAACTATAACTATTATAATTTTAAACAATTAATGATAGTAAATAAATCAAAAAAAAACATGGCGTGTTGTATAGTTGATCGCCAATTTGCATTTTGTGAGGCTTTTCCTAGGATTTTGCGTAGTATAGTAGTATAGTGTACGTAGATTAGAGGACGGAATTACCTGATCTAATTACCAAAACTCACTTAAGCACGCATAGAGGCCCGTTGTGATGCCAGAGGTAAGCGCAGTCCCTGTACTGATCGTTAGCGCAAGGGCTGCACTAGAGGACGGCTATAGTAGTAGTGTAAAATACAAAAACACCCGGAACATCCATTATATTCATCCTTGATGGGAGAAAGAAGTGAAGTAACAGCAAAAGTGGAAAAGGCCACATAAATAAATCAAATTGAACTGAAGAGACCCTTTATCATCTCCAATTCGTCCTCATTTCCACGCACACCCTGTAGAAATTCTGCTGAGATCTATCCCAGATCCCAGTCACTGATTACACATCCAGTTATCAGTCTTACGTTGGACTTAATGGCTCTCTAAGTCGAACTATTTCTACCACTGTTGGTATATATTTCCAAAGGCTCTTATCGACGTGTCCAGAACCATGTCATCAACAGAGTATGGAGCCCACTTAATAAGTGCAATAGGCCTCTCATTTCCAAGAAAGCCTCGATGCTACAGAATAGAATATAAACTAACTCGTTCTGATCCATAGGTTCCTAACAAGTTACAAATGACACTCGCGAATGCCGCCAGTACCATCCTAACGCATCTCAGGATCTGAATGACTGTCAATGGAAATCTAGTGCATCAGGCCATATATAGAATATATATATGGCTGTAGTTCTCTCCATAAGTGCTTTCCACAGTATCACAGAAGAATACTTTTAGAATATTGAAGTGATTAATTGCAGTATTTTTATTTGGTTACACTTCGAGTGGCGAGTCCTGTTTTAAATCTTTTTTCGGTGGCTGGCAAAGAGTTTTTTATTTAAATCTTTTATAAAATTTTCTTCTTTTTAAAGCCGCCTATGTCCTGTTCATGTGTGGCATGTTATCCTTGACATTTATTTATCTGATGACCTTATTTTTCGATGAGACGCACTGTGTTAAAGCATACTTTAAAATATTATGTATAAATGTGGTGATTGGTAAGTATAAATATAACTTTTTTTTTAATTAAGAAATTCTATTTAAAACTTGTTGTTTTTATAAAGGCTTACTTCCATATGTTTTATATATAAATGCTGTACAATATTATTTATACTTTGAATATGTATTTTACATACTGATGCTGTCTCCTGGTTTTGCAATTTTACATGGAACTTCGAAAATTTTCAATAATAATGAACCCATTAGTTTCGGTAAGCAAGTGACAAAACATACACATAAATGCTTTTATTAATTGTTACTTTATTTTTATATTAGATGCGTATTTCCAATGGGATTATCCGGGATTTCTAGATTCGATATTTTTTTTAACTCTTACCGCCTTTATATTGGCCATGAAATTTTTGGTGGTATTTATTTGGCGCAAACGACGTATGCACTCAACACCAAAAAAGTAAAATACTTTACGATCTGTCTTTCAAGTTCGAGTTTCTATTCCAAATGATAATTAAGCGTACTTTTCAAACAGAAATTTGAAATTTTTTACATACATTATAGTACATACATAGTTGATCATTACAACCCTTTAATCAGGATTACGACCGGTACCTACAGTTTAATGTCGACTCCAAACGACAGATTTTTTTTGAGAATCTTTTCATGACAATTTTCAATTTCCCTCAGGGATTAGGCAGAAATCTGCCGAAGAAATATTTTTTCATATTTCGTTTTGTTGGAGATGTCTGACCTGGGGTTTGAACTGTGGCCTCACGTCTAATAAGGCTACTAGGCTACAATTTATAAATGATAAACAAGGAGTGTGCTCAAAGAAATCTAGGCACACTTCTACTTATGTGATGATTGTTGCAGAGACATCTATTTGCTATGAACAGGGCTTTAATGAAAAATTTCTATAGGCTCTGATGGCTACATGTCTTCTACAGAGCAATTTCATTTAAACTTGATTTCACTTTGATTAACTTTTTGATTCAACATTAAGTTGACGACAATTATGACGATGCAAATTTGTTCGTAGATTTTTTTTTTACATGCCAACTGCAACTCGATTTTGAAAGACCCCGTGTGTGTTTTTGAAAAAATGAATTAGAAATAAAAATATAAAATGAAATGAAATTAATCTCCAAATAGAGTTAAAAGCTATGCCTCTGTTTGTTATCCTTACGACGATGAGCGTGTGGTCAAAGAAAAGGTACGCATATCGAATATGAATGTACGATCATGTAGAGCTCATTCGATTCTAGTGGATCAATTGGAAAGTGAATTGCCCAAGACGGGTAATCGTGTTAAGGCCATTTCATTCTCACTAAACTAGTAAGGATATGTAATTTATTTACAATAAATAAAAAAAATAATCAGGCTGCCATCATCTTTACCCCCTTTGTCAGCTACTCCTGTCTGGGTATTTATGGTTCACGCCATGCGGGTAAGTCGCATCTACTGAAGCAATTAGTTATGGAAAGTGGTTTTTGGTTTGGTGAAGTTTACATTGCCGGCTTTAATTGCAAACATCAAATGTCCAAAGCCATTAGGCATGTAGGCTTTTGTCCGCAAGATAAGGGCTTTAATCCGCTTTTAACGCCGCGTGAAATATTTCAACACTTTTTATTGATTACCGGTGTAAAGAAATCGAATCGTTTGAAAATAATACTTGAACTGTCCATATCATTAAAGCTGCGCCGTTATATGAATACAAGAATTGAATATTTACCCGAAAATATTCAACGGAGAGTAAATGTGGCTGTTGCCTTAATTGTCAATAATCATGTACTCATATTTGATGAGCCCTGTAGGGGCCTTTCGTCGTTTGATCGCCAATTGATATGGTCTATCATTAAATATAGTCGCAGTTTAGGCAATACGATTATATTTACCACCTATGATACGGTGGATTTAAAGGAATTGGCTGATGAAATTATCATTGTTAACGATGGCGAAATGTTAGCCTACGATAATCCTCATACCATTGAATACCAATATAATATTGGCTTTTGTTTGGAAATCAAATTATATACCGATGGCGTTACCCTAGAAGAAGTTGAAGAAAAGTAAGTTATTTTAACTAACTTTTAACAAATTTAACGATTTCTATAGATGTTTTTGACGATTTCTTTTAGCTTGAAGACTGATATTGAAAATCTACACCGTTTCATGGCGGTTTTTCATGGAGAATCAGTAATGTTGTAAGTGCACCAGACATTCAAACATTTTTAATATTTTATAAATTCAAACAATAAATAACTAAAGTATTCCAGGGGAGGTCATAATTGCTTGATAAACCCCATTATATTTACATATATCTGTTTTCTAGAGACAACAACAAAATGGTCAGACTCTGTCGTCAGAATATATTTATACACTTGTGTATCGATCAGTCAGATATCCAATTATTAATTTTCCAGTGTAGCGTATTTTTGTGTATACATTGGGGCAAATTTACAACGTTTTGTTGCACAGCTTGTTGCCATTTTGATAATCTAATGATAACTTAATATAGTATTTGCACTAGGACCGCTTCCAGTCACACTGTCGCAGTTTCGTCTAAACCACTATCGATTTGGGAGGAACCTTCGTGTCCCACGAAATACAATTCCTCTCCTATTAGCTAAAGCTGCTTGTTTATTTAACTGTGTAGATTCGAATGAAGAGCTTGGCAGTAAGGGCCTACTAATTCCAACAAACACAAGTCATGGACGTTTTTGAGTCGCTTCATCGAGATTCTTCCACTAAAGCTTTAGCTTAACGGTGTCGTAAATGCATCGTAGTACTTTATTTGATTGACTTTTCCAGCAATTGCCCTTACAGGCTGTGATGTGATCTTTTACATCACAATTATAGGAATACCAAAGGACCACAAAAACCAATAAAGTCTTTGACTTTTCGAATGTAACACAGGTTTTTGGAAAAAGAATCGTTTTAGATTATTGTTTATTCTCCTTAAATCTGTTCACACTTTGTCCAACACATCTTCTTTTTTATGTGTGCATAGGTGTGCAATCTTGCTATATCATTTCGACTCTTAAAGGGATTGCGCAGATGGAAATTTTTTCATTATTTCAATTAGTGTAGAATCTGATTTTGAATAGTCTCACTATTCCAGACATACTGCTTTCTTTGTTAGATGGTTATCACAAGTTAGTTATAAGTATTTTCACCAGTGTCAAAATGAGTGTAGTCGTTAGAACGAGCATACAGCAGTACATGCAAGCCGCAGCTGGGTTACAAAGGCCATACGCTTGGTGTAGTGCCACAGACCAGAGTTTCTGGTGGAAATCGAACCTAGAGCAATAGGGCTCCGAGTTTTTATACTTGTTATTTCGAAACAAATAATATGTTTTTATTGGATTTTGCATTTAAATTTTATTTTGAAAACCTTTTTTATAATTCTCCCATTCTAGACATCGTTCCGGCAGTGTGGTTAAATATTATATACCCGCTGAAGAAGTTATATATTCGTATATTTTTGGAGTCATAGAAAAGAGTAGAAATCGTTTAAATATATCCGATTATACATTGACACCACTGTCATTGCCGAATGCTCTAAAATTATTGCAAAAGTCCCGCAAAGAGAAGACAATAAAGAGACGAGCTGGAAGAGCCAAGACTTTAAAAGATCCAAAGGTTTTGCCAAGAAGGGATTAAATATATACCTATAACTATATTTCAATGTTGATATATTTTTGTAGAAATATGTATATAAATAAATTTCAATTTTAATAACAACTACTATATTATGCTTTTTTATTGCAAACAAAAGCTGATGCATGTTTTGAAGAATGAAACTAGAAGCTATAAAAAATCGCAAGCTTATGTAGCTCTTATTCAAGAGTGTAAAAGTATTTTTTGAAACGTTAAGGAATATACCAGGAATTTTGTCTGTAATAGAATAAAAAAGACGCCAAGCGTCAAGAATTGGGAATGAGTATGGGAGCGTCAATATAAAAGTGATAAAAACTATCATAAATAAAAGAGAAAAACAAAAGAAAATACCATAATGTCACCAAAAGCCACAACAACATATTTTTAAACACAATAATAATTTATTTAAATACGTAACCATGCTACATATGAGGCTAATTTAAAAACTGAATGTCCAATATGTTCAGAACACAAAACATATTTAATTTCTGAGCATATTTTTGTTTTAATAGTAAATTTATTTATTATTTATTCCTCCATAAATTTTATTAAAGTTAGATGGGAATATCAGATACCCAATAAGAATAAGGTAACCCAATGCTACAACTGTCAAATGTTTAGACACGGTTCTAGCAGATGTATGTATGGTAAAAAGATTTTGCGCCCATTGCGCTGGAAACCATAAAACCGCAGACTGTAATGCTTCATTCGAGAAATGTGCTAACTGTAATGGAGCTCATAAAGCTATGTCACCTGATTGCCCTAGTAGGGAATCTTATAACAAAATTAGACAGAGAACTCAACCAAATCGCATTAGGAAAAATACACAAAATTATAACGTTAACACAAACTACAGTGCTAACTTTCCAAATACGTTAAACCAATATGAAATGCCAAATTCATCTAACATGAGATACAGTCAACATTTTAATCAAAATACAAATAACGAAAAACTTTTTTCTTTTGAAGAATTAAAAAATCTAACTTTTATTTGGTAAGTGATACAAACACAATATTTGAGGCTGATAATGTAACAAACCAAATTCGAAGTTGCAATGTAAATCCAAGGGACAACTACTGTGTAAATAGTCCACAAATAAAACAAATTATTAAAACACTAAAAAATAAAAAGTCGTCTGGAATTGACAGAATAAATAACCAGTGTTTAAAAAATCATTCAAATAACGGTATAAAATATCTCACTAATCTATTTAATAGTTGCCTTAAATTGTGTTACTTTCTGAAATACTGGAAAATATCTATTATAAAGCCGGGTAAACCTCCTGATTCGCCACATTCATACAGGCCCATTAGTCTATTGCCATCCACAAGTAAAATTCTTGAAAAAATTCTAAAAGAAAAATTAAACAATTTTATTGATGTGCATAATATACTCCCTCCGCAACAGTTTGGTTTCCATAAAGAACATAACACTTCACAACCTTGAAAAAACTAAGAAAACTGGTAAAGGAAAACTTTCAAAATGCTAAATCTACGGGAATGGTTCTCTTATATATAAAATCAGCATTTGATTCGGTCTGGCACAACGGTCTCATCTACAAGTTGAAGAGACTAAATTTTCCAGATGAGCTCACCAAAATTATTCAAAAAAAATGAGAATTGGCTATGGAAAATTTAAAATCATACTTCAATAAGTATAATATTATGATAACTCCAGAAAAAACAAAGGCAATATATTTTACCAGGAAAAGTAAGTCATGTTTCTTACCACAAAACCTTCTTCGTTTCATGGATCATGATATAGTAAGTTGGGAAAACAATGTTAAATACTTGGGAATAATAGTTGATCCAACTTTATCAGATAAGATTGACAAATTAATCTATATAATGTACCCACTTATTAACAGGAAAAGTTTTCTTAATATTGATAACAAGAAATTGATACTCAAATCCATATTTCACCCTTTAATATTTTACTGTGCCTCAGTTTGGGCTAAATGCCATCTTAAACAACTTCAAATAGCCCAAAACAAGCTCCTTAAGATGTTATATAATCTTCCTTGGCATTATTCTACACAACGACTCCATACATTATCTGGCATTGAACTCGTTCAGGATAAAATAAATAGATTAACTCTAAATTTCAACAGAAGATGTCAATTTTCTCAATATCTACATATAAATTAACTCCGGCCGTAAAACTATATTCAATATACTCTAGTATAAATTTTTACACTTTAACTACTGTTTCATAAAGGTCTTTGTAAATTTTTCCCTTCCTTTTGTATATTAAAATATTATTTAAAAAGCTCATAAAATTCAAATTTTACTACTAAGTAGAAAAGAAACAAAGTTTCTAAACTCTTTAATATATACAGTGGCTCACAGTGAAAATGGCCCACCATGATCATGATAATCAGTATTTGGTAATTATTTATTAAAAAGGAAGAAAATAAAATAAATATTTTTGTTTAAAATAAAGTTCATTTGGTATTAAATATAAGGAACTAAAAATTCTTTTAATTACATTATTAATTCATTGATTTTTTACATCAGAAACAAAAACAGTATTAGGTGACAATGAAAATGGCCCAGTATATTATTATTAAAGAAATAAAGTTTTTTTATATTTAATATTTTGTTTTTTCACTTATTGCCGATTTTAAACGATTAGGAATGGATTCTACTAATGTTTTTTTTTAAATTGGCCATTTTCATGGTGACTTAAATTTGAACTGCTTTTGTTTCTGATGTAAAAAATCAATGAATTAATAATGTAATTAAAAGAATTTTTAGTTCCTTATATTTAATACCAAATGAACTTTATTTTAAACAAAAATATTTATTTTAATTTAATTTAATTTCTTTATTTCATTTAATATATTATACTGTTTTACAAATGTCTTATATATATTAAAGAGTTTAGAAACGTTGTTTCTTTTCTACTTAGTAGTTAAATTTGAATTTTGTGAGCTTTTAAATAATTTTTAATATACAAAAGGAAGGGAAAAAATACACAAAAACCTTTATGAAACAATAGTTAAAGTGTAAAAATTTGTACCAGAGTATATTGAATATAGTTTTACAGCTGGAATTCATTTATATGTAGATATTGAGAAAATTTACATCTTCTGTTGGAATTTAGAGTTAATCTATTTATTTTATCCTGAACGAGTTCAATGCCAGATAATGTGTGGAGTCGTTGTGTAGAATAATGCCAAGGAAGACTATATAACATCTTAAGGAGCTTGTTTTGGGCTATTTGAAGTTTTTTAAGATGACATTTAGCAGAAGTAGTCCAAACCGGGGCACAGTAAAATATTAAAGGGTGAAATATGGACTTGAGTATCAATTTCTTGTTATCTATATTAAGAAAACTTTTCCTGTTAATAAGTGGGTACATTATATGGATTAATTTGTTAAACTTATCTAATAAATAAGGTATATGGTTGTTAAAGTTTAGTTTTGGATCAAGTATTATTCCCAAGTATTTAACGTTGTTTTCCCAACTAATATCATGATCCATGAAACGAAGAGGGTTTTGTGGTAAGAAACATGACTTTCTTTTCCTGGTGAAATATATTGCCTTTGTTTTTTCCAGATTTATCATAATATTCCACTTATTGAAGTATGAATTTAAATTTTCCAGAGCCAATTTTAAATTGGCAATGATGTTTACTGCATATTCATCGGAGCTAAGTATAGCTGTGTCATCTGCAAAAATTGAGGTTACACAGTGAGGAAAAATAGGAATGTCCGCTGTAAAAATATTATAAAGGACTGGAGAAAGGCAAGATCCTTGAGGACATCCTGCTGTTATGTTGATTTTTTGAAATGTCGTTGTAGATATATGTACAGAGAAATATCTGTCGTATAAAAAATTTTGAATAATTTTGATGAGCTCATGTGGAAAATTTAGTCTCTTCAACTTGTAAATGAGACCGTTGTGCCAGACCGAATCAAATGCTGATTTTATATCTAAGAGAACCATACCCGTAGATTTAGCATTTTGGAAGTTTTCCTTTACCAGTTTTCTTATTTTTATTAAAGGTTGTGAACTGTTATGTTCTTTACGAAAACCAAACTGTTGCGGAGGGAGAATATTATGCACATCAATAAAATTGTGTAATTTTTCTTTTAGAATTTTTTCCAGAATTTTACTTGTGGATGACAATAGACTAATTGGCCTATATGAATGTGGTGAATCAGAAGGTTTACCCGGCTTTATAATTGGTATTGTTTTAGATATTTTCCAGTATTTCGGAAAGTAACACAATTTAAGGCAACTATTAAACAGATTAGTGAGATATTTTATACCGTTATTTGAAAGATTTTTTAAACATTGGTTATTTATTCTGTCAATTCCAGGCGACTTTTTATTTTTTAGTGTTTTAATAATTTGTATTATTTGTGGACTATTTACATAGTAGTTGTCCTGTGGATTTACATTGCAACTTCGAATTTGGTTTGCTACATTATTTTATTTTCTTCCTTTTTAATAAATATTAACCAAATACTGGTTAATTTCGTAGTGGGCCATTTTCACTGTGAGCCACTGTATATAAGACAATTGTAAAACAGTATTAATATATTAAATGAAATATTAAATAAATTAAATTAAATTAATGTTATAAAGGACGGTAAACATTAATTTAGGAATATAAGAATGCAAATTCCATTGCCATTATTCTATATTCAGAATCTCAGAAAAAAGAATTCAATTTATAGTTACAGAATTCGAAATTAACTCCTTGTCGGCATTGACGAAGATACATTTTCAAACAGGTTTTAAATAAGGGTTCTTGAATCTTAAACTTAATACGAAGACTTTTCGCTAATAATAATACAATTGTAAACATTTGTAACGATGTAGAAAACTGTTATCACTGACATATGGTTAACAAATCGTATTCGAAAATCTAAGAATCCCATAAACTGATTATTAATTAAAAACTTATTTAAAATAATACAACAAAAAATCATGGAAATTACAACAGAATATCAATGTTTTTTTGATTGTGTAAAAATTACAATTTAATCACAAACAATTCATGTTTAAATATACATACATTTAAATCAGAGGGAACACAAGTGTATAAGACAAAGGCAAGTTGAGCACAGAAATGGTTATGATTAAACTAAAATACACACATTAATACATAATAGGTCATTACAACCGTTCAATCAGGATTACGACCTAGCTTCATGCACTCTTTATGTACTGTGTTAATTTTATTCTTGAGTGAAGGGATCTAAGGCGTAAAGTCGGCTCCGAACGAAACTTTTCATGGCAACTGTATTTACTCTCAGAGTTTTCGAAAGGAATCTGCTGTGAAGAAGTCGCAGAAGAAATATTTTTTTCATATGTATTTCGTTTTGTTGGAGTTGATTGACATTGGATTTAAACCGCGGCCTCAAGTGTACCAAACACTACCATTATAATGTCTAATAAAAATGGGTAATAGTAGGTTAGGTTAGGTTAGAGGACGTGTACTTGTCAACTATGACAAGTATAGTACCCGGAGGTCAAATTGACCCATTGTACAACGTCCTAGCTTCTCACACCACTCATGTTGTGTGCGTTAATTTTATACATGAGTAGCGGGACCTACAGTTTAAAGTCGACTCCGAACGACAGATTTTTGAGAAGCTTTTCATGGCAATTTTTACTCTCATTGCAATTTTTACTCTTTTTGCAATTGCAATTTTTACTGCCAGAAATCTGTTGAGAGGAAGTCGCCGAAGAAATATTTTCATATTTTCGTTTTGATGTCTGACCTGTTCCAGTGGCCCCAGTGAACATAGACTATTCCCCGCTGAATATTGTCTTGACAGATGTTTCCACTCTCTGATTCCAAGTAGGGATGACTGGAATCCTAATGCGGTCCCCCCCCAGAAGTTCTGGATATATATACCGACGGCTCTAGACTCGATAATGGGGTTGGGAGCGGTGTCTACTCTGGGAAACTGGACCTGAATATTTCTCT
This sequence comes from Sarcophaga rosellei, assembly GCA_930367235.1. Taxonomy (NCBI): domain Eukaryota; kingdom Metazoa; phylum Arthropoda; class Insecta; order Diptera; family Sarcophagidae; genus Sarcophaga; species Sarcophaga rosellei. The sequence goes on along the minus strand of OV884018.1, from coordinate 59,565,455 downwards.
CCGTCTGCCGGACTACTGCAGTGTGTTTCAGGCGGAGGTGATGGCGATTTACCGAGCCGCGCAATGGATCCTCGTCAACGATGCTCCTTTCACTCGCGTCTCGATCTTCTCTGATAGTCAGGCCGCGATAGGATCTCTATCGGGTTCCGTGATTAACTCTAGGATCGTTAGGGAATGTCGCCGCTGTCTTGACCTTCTTTCTGGGCGCTTCTCCAGTGTCTCTCTGGTGTGGGTCCCCGGCCACAGTGGAATTCCGGGAAACTGTAGGGCAGACGAGCTCGCCAGAGCTGGTGCGCTCCTTCCGGAATCCTCTCCTGTTGAATTGGGTATGCCACTTGCCTCGGTCGAGTTGACCATTGCGCGGAGGTTCTTTCGGGACGCCAACCTATCCTGGGTCAATGAGGAGTCCTGCTCCACCGCTAGACTCACCTGGCCCAGGATGGATAGAAGGCGTACCAACCGATTACTTAGTCTTGGTCGTGATGTCATCTCGACTACAGTGGCCGTGCTTACAGGCCATTGCGTCATGGGTAGACACGCGGAAAGAATGAGGCTCGACTTTTGCCGTGGATGCAGGTCCACTGAGGAAGAGGAGACTGTTGTTCACTTTCTCTGCCAGTGCCCGTCTCTTGCTAGGTGTAGATATAGGTTATTTGGCTCCCCATTCCTTGTTAGCTTAACGGAGCTATCATCTATTGACATCAAGGATATAGCTTCGTTCATCAAACTTTCTGGCTGGTTTTTCAGTGCGGGGTAGTCGTGCTTTTGTTGTGCAGACCTTGCGCTGACCAACTTCCTCCTTTTCCCTGATTTTGGTGGAACTTGGTTAGTACAGGGACTGCGTTCACCCGTGGCATCACAACGGGCCGCTATGCGTGCTCAAGTGAGCTTTGTGACATCAGAGCTACCACTCCGACCTAACCTAACCTAACCTGACCTGGGATTTGAACTCGGGCCTTTCGTCTAATAAGCCAACACACAACCTACTAGACCAAGGCGACTTCATGGGTAATGGTAAAAGGTTAATAATCTAACAAGCATTAAATGAAGTTGACATAAATTAATTCATGTACACTGAGTACACTCGTCTATTAATCATTAATCGTCTGCTTTCCGAAAATAGCAACTTATGGCGACTTCTGGTTTAAATCAATTATTTGATTAAGTTTCTGTTTTTTCTTTGCATGCAAAATTCCTTATACAAAATAGAATTGTTTGTGTTTCAGATGACCGTAATGGAAATGTTTTAGTTTTATTTCAAATTTGATGTTAATAAAGTACTATTTATAAAACAAAAGAGATAAAAAGAGTTCGGAAAATAATTTATGTATTATTATAGAACATGTTTAATGAGTTTTAAAAATCGATATGGTTTACCACATATCCCCATATAGGTGAACCACAGTTATCATTCTAACGCTTTCTCTATCGATTCGGAGAATATTTCTTTTCCTAATAGTAGGGATACAATTGACTTCAACAAATAGAACTCGTTCCATCCTAACTTATTTGGTCCAGGAGTTTAAAAGTGACACTAACATTCGATCTACATGAATTCCATAACATGGGTCAGGCTGGTACTCACGTCTTTTGTACCAGACTTGCCTGCCTTCAGCGGTTGTCTTCATTAGGCAGAATCGGGTTTAAGATGTCATCAAATACGTTAGATATACCTCGATCTTCCCCAATTGTGCGTTGACAAGTATTTTGCTAATTAAGGTCATTACCTGTAAGCATGGTTGTATTGTTCAAAGCAGTCGAAGTGCTATAAAATGCACTGAAGCCATATTGGTTTGAGTCTTCACTAAAATCTAAACTATATTTATTCTTATTTGAATATTTCTACTGATTTATTATATTCTCCGCTCTTTTCAGTATGTTTGTCATATGCGCACCAATATTAAATATAGTCCTGATAAAATGTGGTATATCGCATCATTTGTTAGAGGGATGTCAGTGGACGAGGCCTTAAAACAACTAAATTTTGTGCTGAAGAAAGGTGCTGTCGATGTAAAAGAGGTTATTCAAGAAGCTATAGAAATTGCTCAAAAGAATCATAATGTGGAATACAGAAGCAATCTATGGATTGGTAAGTTTTTCTTAAAAAATTAAAAAAAAATTCGAAATACTTAAATTTATTTGCCTTATATAGCTGAATCATTCGTTGGCAAGGGCCGTGTTTTTAAGGGCTTCAGACGCCACGCTCGTGGACGCTTCGGCGTTGTGGAATATAAGCACTATCATTACTTTGTACTATTAGAAGAGGGAGGGAGAACCACCAAAGAATTACTATTTGCCTGATCCTCAAACGCCTTCGGAACAATTTGAAAAGTGGTTGGAACAAATGCGCATGCGTAAGGTTATCAATTTATTGTAAAGTGTATTTATGGAATATTATTATGTAATGCAATTAAAATAAAAGTTGTTCTATGAAATATTGGAAAATTATTTACAGGCGTCTGTATGTATTTAAGATTCGTGGTTTTCCTTGATTTTATTGGATTTAATTGTTTTCCTTGATTTTATGGGAATGTTTAGTAACTTCTTCCAAAGCATCTTGCTCCCTAGATTTTAATCTTTAATTCAAATCTTTATCTACTGAAATACCTGATAATTTCGCCAAATTCGCTACTTTCGCTTCGCCTGCATCTTAGTGGTTGTAGATGGTTCATCATCTTTGGCTTTTGGAGATTTATGATCTCTACTTAAATGTTTTTGCAAGTTTTGCGAAGAACTAAATTCCTTGTTGCAATCATTTTCAGTGCATTTGAATTTTTTTCCTTCATGTCCTATGTGCAGCCCTTGCGCTGGCCAACTTCTTCCTTTTCCCTGATTTTGGTGGAACTTGGTTAGTACAGGGACTGTGCTCAAGTGAGCTTTGTGATATCAGAGCTACCACTCCGATCTGAACCTATGGCAATATGCTGGCGCAAATTTCTTTCATAGGCATATGATTTCTGGCAATTTTCATACGAACATTTGTAAACTCCGCCGGAGTTATTATCCTCCAAGTGTTTGGCTGCTACATGTTTTTGTAGCTCACTGGGTTTGAGGTACATACGATTGCAATGTTCACATTCGTAGTATTTACGGGAATGTTTTGTGTCTTTACAATGTTTTAAAAATATAGTACATTTATCGAATTTCACAGCTGGAGCATGCATATACCTTACTTGTCTCCCCGTGTTTCTCCCACTGTCATTTTTGGTAGAATCCTCTACCACATTTACCACAGTTGTAAGGTAACACACCGGTGTGTTTGCTTATTTCATGTATACGCATTTTCAATTTTTGTACACCTGTAGACTTTGGGATTCTCATGGACTTTACTTATCACATGTATCCAATTCACAGGGTACATTTTTAGCGGGTTCCATTTCAAGTCTTTCGTGAGTTGTGCGTATATGGCGTTTCAAATGGGTGACTATCGTATAGGATTTATCGCAATCATCATAAAAACAGGCATGTTTTTTTTTTTGAAAACTTTATGATTTTTTAAATATCAATAATTAAAAACAAATTTGTACTTACAATTCCTGTATGTTTACATTCATGTCTGTCCAAGTGATCCAAACGCTTAAAACTCTAATCGCAACCTTCAATACTGCAATAGTATTTTGGCCCTATACTATTGCGACGTACCTTAGGTTCTTCCAATTTTAGTGAAAAAACACTTTCAACGTCACTATCGATGGTAACTGGACCACCAGGAGTCATTTCTTTAATTTTTATTACAAATCTTTAACAATATTTTAACAACTCTTTACAAGGGGCATACTTTCGTTTGGTTTAGACAAAGTATAACGGTTTAGAACCCGCAAAAAAAGTAACAAAAAACAGTGATGGCAATAGATATTTTTAATATTACAGTACCGGTTCTTTACTCAGGGTTCGACACTAAAACGAATGAACACAACGTTTTTAACAAGTATCAGATATAGAAACGTAATATATACATTCTAAGCATTAAAACTAAGGAATTATTAACGTTTTATGTCACAGTTAAGCAAATTAATCGAAATGATATGGTTTACCATATTTATTATGTCATTAAACTTAATAAACTTTTCGAAGATAAAAATATCGCCTACAAAAAATTAAGTTGTCACCACTTTGAAGCTGTCTTACAGACATCCCTAAATAAGAGCGGCAAGCGTTCTTTGGTTGTCAACATTTCTCAAGTCCATACAATTTGTAATGGAGTATAAAAGGCGGGAAGTAAAATAGTCTTGTACTGCGATATCCGTGTAAAGGAAATTGGCTGCTCGCCTAAAGTGAAATATAAACTGTTTTATTAGATTTCTCCTCGACAATAAAATGAAATGGGAAATAAAAGATCATTGCTAACTGGACACAAGTGGATGAAAAATGACCATTGGGATTACCCTCAGTGTTACAGGTAAATGAAACAAATGAAAAAAAAACATATTGAAGAGAGACAGAAGAAATAAACTTAATAAAAAGGGAGTAGAGTCTTCTCACTAGCCAACTACTACGTGAAATAAATCCTATGAAATACTATTAAAGAATCCATGACCCAGTATATACAATCTGCGCCTCAGAATACAAGGGCAAAGACCTGTGCCTGTTCCTCATAAACTGGTTACCTCTCTCAGAGCACTACTTCTAGTTTAAAAAGAAATTATTCTGTTTTTTGTGATTTAGTTAGAAACTCCCTCAATTAGATGGTTTTAGTTAGTTTAGTTTTTGGCGCAACACTTCTATCAAAGGAATATATACAACTTTCCATATAAAATTTTTAGAATTTAAATGTATTCGAAATATACACAAAGAAATACAATCTATATACGATTAATTACGTCTAGGATCCTAGCAATGAACGTATTTTAGGATCATCTGCAACATCAAAGCACGTTTTACCATCCACATCCTGCAATGTCTTATCGGCACCGTATTGTAATAATAATTTTACACACTCTTCATGACCACATGATACAGCATAATGTAAAGCCGTTTGTTGTTGCTCGGAATCACGCATATTCACTGGACAACCGGAGATTAAGAGAAATTTTACAATATCTATGTAGTTTGCATCGGTGGCCCAATGTATAAGACCCATACCATGTTCGTCCAGTAGTTGCAAATCACTTTGTTGCGGAGTCTGCTTAATACGTTCTAAATTATGATCTTTAACAAAGTCAAACATATTCTTTTCATGTTCCTCTTTTTTATGAAGATTATCAGGTGGCAATTCTATGGAATGGACTACCCAACCAGTACCAGTATTGTTGGTTGATTTTACACCGCTTTGTATGCTTTGAAACCATTTCGGATCTAATTCTTTTACTTTTTCAATATACATTTCCTTAGCTTTGTCACTGGCCATAACTCCCAAATCATTCCAGGCACTCCATTTGGCTCTTGCTTGCATACTAAACACACTCGGTTTCGGTTTATTACATTTACCCACTGTGGTTTCTTTGTAAAGACCGTAGAGTTCCAGCAAGTCATTGGGCAGTAACTGGTCATGCGTTCTTTGCACATGTTGTGTGGCTTTGGTAAATAATCATCATGTTCACAGAGCCTTTTAATTCCCAATCGCTATTGCTTTGGTTGTTGTCCTGATAATCCATGGTAAAGTTTTTTTTAAGATATCTTTGCTTTTAAATGTTTTGTTTATATTTTTGTTATCTTATTGAACTAAATGCTTGCAAACTAAGAATTTACGGGCGGTAATGTTTATGATTTTTGTATGTTTAAATAGTTGCCTTCCAAGACGTGCTTTTGTTCATTTTCAATGTTTTCAATTGCCTTTAAACTGTGCACGGTTACAAATCCATAACCTTTTGAGAGACCCGTCTTTTTGTCGAATATTACATTCGCATTAATAACACGACCAAATTCTTTGAAATAACCTTTCAATTGTTGATGACTGACTGTCCAAGGTAAATTACCCACAAAGAGTCTGTAAATATTTTTGCTCGCCTTTGTTGCTGTGGCCATTTGGTATAAAAGTTTTTTCTAAAATTAAGTAATAATTAAACATTTATTTATATTTCATTCAATATTTTTTATTTTCTCCGATTATATTTACCTATTGCGTAAATTTTTCTGGATTTAATAGCCAGCTAAAGATTTATTTGACTAACAAAAATTACATTCCCATTGATTAATTTTAAGGTTAGAAAATAATAATGAGTAAATACAACAGCTGTACTATGACAGCTTTTAACCGTTTCAATATACGCAGTGTTGCTAAATGCTGTGCTTAAGAAAACGTAATTTTTATTAGTATTATTTTCTGTTAATTGAATTAATAATCAAAATAAAATTAGTGATTGAATAATAATTAAATATTCCCACAAAACTGATGCAGCGCTCCCCGCGCTCATTTACCAACTGAAACCTGCTCGATTTTTTTGGAGCATAAAATTTATACATAAAGAACGCCTCATGTGCAGCAATACTAAATGTGTACGAAATTTCCTACAACATTGTTGCTCATAGTGTGTAAAAGAAGCCAAAAACTTCCACCCTACCCCTCTACCCTATATCCACAGATACCGTTACAGTTAAAAAATCACTATAGAAAACTGAGTAACAAAATCTGATGCTGTATTATTCATATCTTTCTTACTTACTTAATTGGCCATAACAACCGGTTTAACGGATTTCGGCCTGCCGCAACACATCCTTCTAGGCGCCTCTGCTTATTGCGCGCCTACGCCAGTTGGTCACACCAATCGATGATAGGGCTTCCTCGATTTGGTCCTTCCAACGGATACAAGGTCGTCCTCTTCGCCGACCTCCGCAGATACCCGCATCAAATAATTGTCTCGCCGGAGCATCCTCATCCATTCGAACGACATGGCCGAGCCAGCGCAGCTGCAGGATGTTAATAAGCTGTACAACGTCAATGTCGTTGAGGAGCTCATACAGCTCACTGTTGAATCGGATACGGAAATCATCACCAACACGCACTGGACCGAAGATCTTACGTAGGACTTTTCTCTCGAACACTCTCAAGGCCGCTGCATCAGTTCTTAATAGGGTCCATACCTCAGCGCCATAAAAAGGCACGGGTAGGATGAATGTCTTGTAGAGTGTTAGTTTTGTCGCACGAGATAGGTCTCTGCTACTCAATTGCCTATAGAGACCATAGTAGCACCTGTTGGCAAGAGTGATCCCAGGCTTGATCTCCAGACTGACATAATTTTTGGTGGTAACGGCGGAGCCAAGATAAATAAATTCCTTGACTGTTTCAAAAGTATAGTTATCGGCCGTAATCTGAGAATCAATACGCCGCACGTCTCTACTTGTCGATAACATACTCATCTTGCCATACCCATCTTGGTAGACTCCCGTTCAATAGCACTAAAGGCAGCAGTAACATCTCGCTTGGTACGCCCTATGATGTCAATGTCGTCAGCGTGCGCAAGCAGCTGGACACTCTTTTGAAAAATAGTGCCATTGCGATGCACTCCCGCCTTTCGCAGAACACTCTCCATGACAAAGTTGGAGAGGTCGCATGATAATGGATCGCCTTGTCTGAAACCTCGCACGGTATCAAAAGGTTCGGAGAGGTCCATTCCTACCTTGACGGAGCTGCGAGAATTGCTCAACGTCATTCTGCATATCCTTATCAGCTTCGCAGGTATACCGATTTCAGACATTGCGGCAAAAACACGATCCCTTATAGGGCTATCAAAGGCTACCTTATAGTCGACAAAAAGATGGTGTGTGTCGACTTGTTGTTCGTGGGTCTTTTCCAGGATTTGGCGTAGTGTGAAGATCTGGTCTATGGTGGACTTGCCAGGTCTGAAACCGCACTGATAAGGTCCAATCAATGTTTTGACGAGTGGCTTCAGTCGTTCACACAATACGCCTGTAAGAACCTTATTAGCGATAGGGAGCAGGCTTATACCCCTGTAGTTGGCGCATATCGTAAGGTCTCCCTTTTTCAGGACAGGACAGAGGACACTGAGGTTCCAATCGTTGGGCATACTTTCCTCTAGCCATATTTTGTAAATAAGCTGGTGCATGCGCCCTACCAACTCATTACATCCGGTCTTAAACAATTCAGCAGGGAGGCCTTCAGGACCCTCCGCTTTATTGTTATTAAGACGCATTATCGCGTCTTTGACCTCTTCATGGCTAGGCGGCGGAATTGGTGTCGTCATCGCCTTGTAGCAGAGTAGAGAAGTGCTTCCTCCATAACCTCGGCACCCCCTGCGGATCTATTACCAAGTTTCCGTTTTCGTCTTTGCAGGAAGACGCTCCGGGCTTATAACCCTCGGTTAGACGCTTAACCTTTTGATAGAATTATCGCAATCGAAACTTGGCTGCGACAAGGTAGTGGTCCGAGTCGATGTTTGGACCTCTGAACGTGCGCACATCTAGTACACTGGATACGTGCCTTCCGTCAATCACAATATTATCTATCTGGTTGGACGTAGATCAATCGGGGGACATTCAAGTGGCCTTGTGGATATCGAGATGTTGAAACTTGGTGCTACATACTACCATGTTACGTGCCGCGGCGAAATCGATCAGCCTCATACCATGGGGGGTAGTGTTATCGCGGAGGCTTAACTGTCCGACAGTGGGGCCAAAGATACCTTCCCGCCCGACCCTCGCATTAAAATCCCCGAGGGCGATTTGGCGTCATGGGCCGGGCACTTATCGTATGCGTCCTCGAGTTTAGCATCATAGAAGGCATCTTTAGTCACATCGACCTTTTCTTCCGTCGGGGCATGAGCACAAATAAGGCTGATGTTGTAGAATTTTGCTCTGATGCGGATTGTGGCTATCCTTTCGTTCACAGGCGTGAACCCAGAGACAAGGTGGCGAAGTCTCTTATTAACCACAAATCCGCATCCGAACTCGTGCTTATCAACCTGGCAGCTGTAATACACATCGCAAGATGCTAGCCTTTTGCAGCCTTGCCCTATCCATCGCATTTCCTGAATGGCAGTGATGTCCGTCCTGCATTTCATCCGCCAGCTGCGCGGAAGCCCTGTAAAGGGTTCGGACGTTCCAAGTGCCTATTCGCAAATCATAGTCCTTTAACCGTTTGCCGTGGTCGTCAACTTTTGAGGGGATCTTTATAGAGGCTATTGTTGTGGTTTTCATTGGAGAATGTTTTTACGTGGTGGGTTCCAAACCCTACGCACAACCCAAATTTAACGTCCAGGGGATTGGACCCTGTATACATACCGATACAGTTAAAAAACCGCTATAAAAAACTGAGTAACAAAATCTGATACTGTATTATTCATATCAGGTGACCTAATTACAACAAGAGACTCAAGAAATGTTTGCCAACGTCGTCGTGGGCGCCTTGACTAAGTACGGAAATCTCAATATCTCCCAGCTCATGAAAATCAATATACTCATCGAGAAAACGAGTGTGAGTTGGAAATTGGAAAATGAAAATAATGTAGGATTGGGCATGCTCTTCGGAGATCTGTGACCTACATTACATGAAATAAAAAAAACTGCAATCCCTAAGGCGACCGAGAGAAACATGGCGTCGACCACTAGCCGAGGAAGCAATAAAAGTTAAAATAACGTGTAACGAGTTAAAGATTGCGAAACAGTTATAAGAAATGGTGAGTTATTCATTAACCAAGATCTCAAAGCCGAATGACATTTAACTCCATTTGTAATTTTGCAGCACCCTATATAAAATAAATTTTGAAAATTCTGCTACAATTTTTCCTTGTCATTCATAAATAAAAAAGAATAGATTAAAAATCAAAACTTATATATTTTCTAAAGAAATAGCTTAAAATCCAAGCGAATATTCATTTGAAATTAATCAATCAATCATTGCGAGAAATCCTTAAGAATATAATGGTGCACAGCTTCGGTTTACTGATCAGAAAGAATATTATAGTCGAGAAAAGATGTGTAGTTAGAACGCTATGCGAAATTACGATCATAATTGGAATATTTCTGATTTCTGTGTTTATAAGGCCTGAAACTCATCCGGATTCGTTTTATGCTCATAATATTCTAAGAGATTTAGTGCAATTCAAGTGAGTGTCAAATATTTATACATATGTATGTAGTCATATGGACATATTCAAAATTCATTCATAAATTGTTTACATCTTCCAGAGAACAAATGGGCATTTCTAGCGATATAATACCGTATAAGTTATATTTCACTCCAAATGATGCAGCTACCCAAATTATCATTGAAAGCACCGTTGGCACTCTCAAACTAAGCGGCTCCCGTGGCTTTGATACTGAGGCTGAAATGATCAGTCACTTTAATGCCGAAAATGTATTCGCTGGCATAGTTTTAAATGATTATAACATGACACTTCGATTTCCCAATTACTTTCGTACACAATACAAGAAAAAAGCCCTTAGAATGATAGATTTTTGGTTAACCCGTTGCTCGGGCTATCAAGAACTCGATAAGCATGAGAATCTAAAACACGTCGATTTTTATGTCCGAGAAGGCTTCCTACATTTATACAACCACCTACTAAAAGCAAAGTATAACACAGACGTTACATTGGAAAAGACTCTTAGAATACTAGTATTTTATAATATGTTGTCTATGTCATCAGTTTATCATGATGCAGACCCAGAAGTGGGTTGTGTTAATGATATCGATAGAAGAGGATTGACTGCTGAAGGTTTTCTTAATTCGGCTCTATATAGTTTCCTTTATTTTGTGCCATTTTTACATCTAGTATGGGTGAGTGATGTTAGATTTGGAAGAAAAATGCATTGAGAAACTGTTATTAATATCTTGCAATTATTTTCAGAAATTTTCAAGGGAACGTGAAGAGAATATTTTTGCCCACAACTGGTTATACGGTTACAGCTATGAAGCTCAGAGATATGCCCACTATGCAATATCATTTCTACATTTTTTACTATTGGACATAATAGTACTGCTATGTATAATGGTAAATTTCATCATTTTTTTTACTCTCAAAAGTTTCATTGCTGTGTGTGATGGTTTAAAATGGGTTCCTTAATTGCAAAATCAAGGAACAGGAATCGATTACATTGCAGTCTGTGATTTTCTAATTGAGAAAGGCGAAACGAAAAAAAAACAAAAGTATTCTGTTCTATCTTTAGTTATTATTTTAATTCTCTTTGACATGTTAGCAGTACATAAAGGTGATCAACCTCGAAATGAAAAATAGAGTCCTTGAATACAATGGTCTTTCAAATCTAATACTGCACTGAGTTGATATACAGTCTGTCAGCACTAAAATATTCAGTTACTAAAACTACAATTGATTGATATAAGCCACAGTGCTAAGAGTTCCTTCATCACTAATGTGGAACTGGATTGGATCAACTCGTGTCAAAACTATCCGATCCTAATGGTGCCATTGTCTGCCCAGCTCAAATACAATTAAACAAGACGTATTGGTAAACCAGCAGTAATCAAACTTCTCTTATTGTACTACCGAAAGTTCTCTTGAATTTAAGTCCGCTGCACATAAGTAATGAGATATATCTAGGTCTAACACAAAAATCGTTAGAGGATTTCGTAGTTGAAAGTTTCCTTCATTACTGTTCAACGCACAGAACAGTAGACTCTTATGATTTAAGCTTTAAGACAAACATTTTGTTGGAAAATTACAATAAGGGGAGATTTGAGCTATGTAAGAGTCTATTCAGAAACAAAATGAGTTTAGTAACCAGTCTTTTGACACTGTAAACTTAAAGAACGTCTCAAATTGAGGAATGAGAATATATCACTTGAGTGCATATCAGGCACTGTACTTAGTTGACACCGAGCAGCAGTGTTCGAAAAAATACTCTCAATTACGCAAAGATTATATACTGTACTGAATGTCGTGGGTAAAGGAGACAAACAAATTCACTACAACGAGAGTAAAACTCTTCGTTTCTATTTTAATGTTTGTGAACATGTACGCAAACTCTAACATAACGTACTGTACTGAGTTCACAAACACTACTTCTTATTGTTTGCGTACAAAGTCAGTCTACTCAAGCAAGAGCATTTCACAGACGTAACTATGCTTGAAATTCAGTAGATTGTTACACATACATACCGTTTGTCTCATGTAGAAAGGCCTTAACTCACATTTTTTTCGAAATTGATTTTTTTGTGATTCCAATGTATATTTGTGTTAAATGCATTGGAATCACAAAAAAATCAAATTCGAAAAAAATTTGAGTTAGGGCCTTTCTACATGAGACCAACGATACATACATATGTATATACATACATAATTGGTCATTAAAACCCTTCAGTTAAGCTTATGGCATAGCTTCTCACACCACTCATGTTGTGTGCGTTAATTTTATACGTGAGTGGCGGGACCTACAGTTTAACGTCGATTCCAAACGACAGATTTCTGAAAAACTTTTTCATGGCAGGCTTATTTCCTCTCTGAGTTTTTGCCAGAAATCTGCTGAGAGGAAGTCGCCGACGAAATATTTTTTTCATATTCTGACCTGACCTGGGGTTCGAACCCGGGCTTTACGTCTAATACGCGAACACACTACCTACTAGACTAAGGCGACTACATTCTTGTGATTGTTACACAATTATGTATAAACTTTTGATGAGATCCATGCAGGATTGTTAGGAAGGGACACTAAATTGTTAGGGTCTGAGATACTGAGTATTGCATCGGATGATCTCTTGCTAATGATGTATTTTGGTTAATTTTTTTTTTCAGGTATCTTTCAGGCATACTATGATGCCTTTGCAGCAAATACTCCTGATATTTGTCTACGTAGTCATGTACAGTGTGCTTTTGATCATTTATGCCATGGCATTGTCTACAATGTTGGATAATGCTAGAGCAGCCGTATGGTGTGGTGCCTGTTTGTGGATAGCCACGTATGCCGTATTCGCGGAAGTATTAACATTGATCACCTTGGACGTAACGAAATGGAAAATTATCATCATATTTACAATATTTTTCAATAACATGCTAGCGAGTGGTGTATTCTATCTAAAGGAATATAAAAACATAACCGCATCGACTGCAATAGCTATGTTGGTTATGCAACTTTTTGTACTTGTCATATATGTATGCGTATTAAAAATTATAGATTTCGTCAAGCCCGGACGCTATATTAAAAATATTTGGTTGACTAACAAATGCAGAAAGCAAATAAAAAAAGATGCTCCCGATTTTAAAACCCAAACGTTTGAAGATAATATTGAGTATGGCCATCTAAGTGGCCAGATATTGAAACTTAAGGATGTGTCAGGAGTTTGTGCCTTTACCCTGAAGTTGGACAGTGATTTGAAAAATATTTCTATGAATTTTTTTAAAAACGAAATATCCGTATTGGTGGCTCCTCATGGCAGTGGTAAAAGTACACTGATTGCAACTTTGGCCGGCTGGCAAGATCACCAGGGTCAAATACGTTTCTACAAGGATGATGAAATAATTGATAATTGGTTTAATTACAGGCAATATGTTGATGTGGCCATGCCCAATAATGCACTATACGATGAGTTGACGGCAAAGGAAACTCTACGACATTTTATTGCTATAAAACAGCTAAAAGAGAATCGGCATGAAATGGAAAATGAAATTGAAAAATGGCTAAAGATTTTGCAGGTCAACATAGAGGATTGTGAGAAAAAACGTGTGAAAAATTTAAGCTTTGGAGAAAAACGGCTGCTCGTACTATGCTGTACATTATGCTGTAACACGCCGGTAGTCTTATTAGACCAGCCCACTTTGCATATGAAAGCCGATCATCAATATGCGTTTTGGGAAATTCTCAACAGTGAGAAATTGGAACGTGCTATTATAGTTACTACGTCCTCAATAGATGAAGCCAATGAAATAGGCGATCGTATTGGCATACTGTACAAAGGCCATTTAATGGCCTATGGTTCATCCTTCTACTTAAGAACTCGATTTGGCAAAGGTTTTTATTTGGTAAGCGGAATAGTTTCTCTACCGAAAAAAAAATAATAATAATTTTCCTTCCTGTTTTTATTTAAGATTTGTTTAATACAACCGATGAAGCCTGTTTATCCCATCACCCAACTAATAAAGAAATTCATACCAAATGTTCAACTTCATCAGCAGTTTCATGATCGTGTCATTTACTTACTGCCGGCTGATAAAAAGGCCTTCTATCAACGTGTTCTTATCGAATTGGAAAAAGAGTATACAACACTTGGCATCTCTAATGTTTACGTGACAGGCAGTCATTTAAATGATGTCTATATGGCAATGACCAGAGAACCAGATATGAACAATTATAACAATTTACCCGATTTAAATAATACATTAAAATTCCTACAGGACAAGAAACCCGACTTGGAGAAATGTCCGGAAACTGTCATTTTGCATAAGAAGCTTTATTGTCAAGCGAAAAATTCTCTACCTCTGTGGGCAATTTTTATATCGTGGTTTCTCATTCATGCACTCTCTCAAATATCTCTGGACTATTTGAATGACACTGTTATCGTTTTCGCCAATGGGATGGACGAGATTCCACCCGAACAACCTTATATAGAAATAAGAGACGTGAGGGACTTAAAACATGGTTTGTTTATCTACGATAATATTAAATATGACAACAGTAGCCTGAATAAGCAGATGGTAGTTTTGCGACCAGCAGAGCCATCAATTAACTTTTACATGAATGAGAAAGTATTCCACACAGCAATGTTATCCTTTCATGCAGCCTACAAATTCAAAGGATAGTAAGTATTTTTATTTTATTTTTATTGTATAAAGAGTTAGATTTTAATTAACGTTAAGAATGAAAACTTTTGTGCTTGGTAACTGTTTATGCACACCAAATAACAATGGATTCTTGGGTAATAAAATTTTCCACTGTTATTTTGACGCGATTACCGGACTGGTTTTCTCTTTCCTGCAAAATATCTATATATATATCTCATGAAGCTCTTCCATTTCGATATGATTACATTGGTTTAAAGCCCACACTATCTTATAGAAAGTTTTTTTCCGAGCTGTCGGATTTCACGGGTCATTAAAGCACACGCGGCTTCAGTTAACCATGTTAACTATGCGTAGTCAACCCTCACTATGAATAGATTAAATGAGACACCAAACATGTGGCACATCTTTGCTTCTCAAATCGTTAGCAAGTCAATGAGCTAATTCATACAAGCACAATTGTGCTGGCGTAAAATGATAGTTTATAAGCAAGAGGGGTGAAGAGAATGGTTTTTTGGTGGCGTAAAGTTTCCACCAGCTACAACCCCGCATCACCAGCACAAAACTAAACATGCACATTTTTAAAAATCAGCCAAACATCAAATGAATGCAAAAACACTAATGCATACAAAGCTCTGTATACGTATACATTTGTTGCCAAACGAATATTCATCCCGTGTAAATTGAAAAGAACAAAAATTGTGCGACTAAAAAATGTGCGCGTCTGAATTGGCTCAATAAATTTACCTTCCGTTGTGGGAGCTGCTACGTGTAAATGCTCTCAGAATCTTCTTTAAGATATTTGTTTATATTTCTTAGTCTAGATTAGATAGGGGTGTTAGAAATAAGTGTTGGCCTATTATTACCATAAAATAATGATTCTTATTTGAATTATCAATAAAAACGTCCTTTTTATGTTTTAATTCTAGCGAAATGACAGTCATCAATAAACCGGTAAAATTGATATCAAACCGTGGACTACATTTGACTTTGGGCATAATTATGCCACTAACAATGTGTATGGTATTCGTTGCTCTTACCGAGGAGCGCTTTAATTTCATGATGGCACTGCAACGAATTGCTGGTCTAAAGGATAGACAGTTCTGGATTATGTCCTTTATGTGGGACTACACAATATATCTGATAATAAGTCTCATATATCTCGTAATAATAATATCGGATGCTTTTAGATGGGAAAAACTGTTTGGTAAGTTGAAATGCAAATTTTGGCAATCGAAGTGTTATCAATTACAAACAATCTTTATTAATATGGTACAGGCCGTATGGTACAGAAAATGTCCTTTACTATTTAAACTAAAGATCTTGTGTTAGTAAATATCATTCCGTATTATTACTTTTGCAGGATTACCAAAAATTTAGACATGACATGATGTATATCAATTGTATCACAAGTTGCGTTTTGTGAGGCTTCTCCTAGGATTTATGTGAAAAGACAGTAATTTATATTGAAATTTATATGTTTGTGGTATTTTCACACATATTTTCGATCGCCTTTCAGTTTAACCTCCTAGTTTACGATAGCAGAAGATCCAAAAATTAAAAAAGAAATAACTCAAAAATATTTCAGCATAAATTAGTGATTTTTCATATTCATTTCTGTTCTTGTGAAATAATTTGTCTTACAGGAGATATGAAGAGAAAGAAAAGCACATTAGTAGACTTCCCAACATTAGAAAAATCGTTGACTTAAATGATTATCTTCAGATAGTCATCTTAGTTTTTAGGAAATAAAGACAATAAATACTTATTTAAAAAAAATAAAAATCCACATTTTTCGTTATTTTGATATGGTAGACCCGATCACGCCTAATGCAATCAAAATGAAAGAGGGCAACCTTGAATAGCAAATTTTCTAGTGTAACGATGCTTAACAATAACGATTAAAATGTAACAGGCAATCAGAATAATTGAATGAATGATCGCAAAGAAAAAGATGAGAGAGTTTTTCAATTCGTCTTTTCTTGTTCTTGATTGTCCTCAAATAACTGTCCCTAAAATATGTGCATACCCTACACTCCACAACTTTGACGGGGTAACACATTTAGAATTGCTCTCGTTTAAAAAAAATTAGATCTCTGGCGACCCTTTACAATTTCTTATCTCCTGTTTTTGCATGAACATAATTTAAAAATATTTTAGTAATTTTTCATAAAGTATGGGATTAAATAAAAGAATAACAAAACTCTCTCTCCCTCCCTTTTTCTTCGGGTTGTTTTTGTAGGCGAAGTTAGCTAGGGGTGTATGTACAATAGGAGCTTAATTAACAACATTTGTATAAAAATGTCATGAATTCTAGAGTACTTAATACCAGTCAGTAAAATGTTGAAAAAGTAATTAAGTTAATTTACATTAATTAAAGAGCTTTCAAGCTGCTAGTCTTAGTTTGCACGTAATTTCGTAGCATCGATATTTACAATAAACTTTTTATTATAAATTGTAATTCAGCCCATAACAAGTAGGCTGTCAAAATTGCATAGCGTAGGGTACGCATGTTTTTTGGAATCAATCAAGAAATAGAAAAATAATTAAACTCTCTCTTTATCTTTGTTCTTAATCCTTCAATTATTCTGATTGGCTGTTTAATCTTGGTAAAAAATCGTTAGATAAATCATCATAAAAGAGAAACTCTCTCTCTCTCTTATGGTCATTCATTTAATTTTTATGATTGCCTGTTAAATCATAATCGTTCAGCTCATATTAATTACACTAGTAAATTTAAAATGCAAACAACACGGCCTGAAGACAATGGGAGAGAGAGAGTTTTGCTAATTTTTTATTTATGGTTAGTTACCCTCTATTAGCGATTAGATTTATAATTTGTGTTCCTGTCAATCACGAAGTGTGTGTGGATTTTTATTTTTCTTGAATAAATATTTACTCTTTTATTCAATAAAAACTAAGATGTCATTTAAGTCAACTAATGGTGGGAACGCTACTAATGTCCCCTTCTTTCTCTTCATGACTCCTGTTGCTGTTAGGCAAATTATTTCAGAAAAACGAAAATTTATATGAAAAGTCACTCATTTATATTGAAATATTTTTGAGCTACTTTTTTTAATTTTTGATCCCCTGTTATCGCTTGCGTTTTTTTCTTTAACCCACTGTTCTATGATATGATATATGATTTTTAGGAAATAAAACAATAAATATTTACTTAAAAAAAAAACAAATCCAAATTTTTCGTTATTTTGATATGGTGGACCCGATCATGGTTAATGCAATCAAAATGAAAGGTGGTAACCTTAAGTGCAATATGTAATAGCAAAACTCTCTCTCTCTCTCTCTTTTTCTTTACGATTCCTTAACAATGACGATTAAGATTTACCAGGCAATCAGAATAATTGAATGAACGACCGCAAAGAAAAAGAGGAGAGAGAGTTTATCAAATTCTCTTTTCTTTTTCTTGATTGTCCTCAAATAACTGCCCCCAAAATATATGCAAAATATGTGCATACCCTACACTCCCCAACTTTTGCAGGTTAATTCAACAACTATTATACATACCCCTAGCAAACTTTGCCTAAAAAAGCGACCCATGGACAAAGGGAGGGAGAGAGAGTTTTTCTATTCTTCTGTTTTATGAAAAAGACCCAATTACAGAAATATTTTTAAATTTTGTTCATATGAATCTCGTTTGAAATTGTTGCGAGAACAGGCGACAAGAAATTGTAAAAGGTCCCCAGAGATCTAATTGATACGTAACAAGTAGTCTGCCAAAAATGCATAAGGTAGGGCGTTCACATATTTTGGAAACCGTTATTTGAGGACAATCATGAAAAAGAGAAATAGTTAAACTCTGTATTTTTATCGTTCATTCAATTATTCTGATTGCCTGTTACAAATCGTGTTTGTAAAAGTGGCGCAGCCACTAAAAAACAAAAAACATCAGTGAAATTGATGATTACCATAACTCGATAAATTAAATTACTGAAAGGATCTTGTTTAATATTTCAGGATCTCATTTAAATTACAAGTTGTAACTGAGTTAACCCGCAAAAATTTCATACGGCAGGGTAGCGGTAACCCTTTTTAGAAACAGTTTTTTTTTAGATCAATTAAGAAAGAGAGAAACAATTAAACTCTCTCTTTGTGGGTGTCGTTGATTTATTGATTCTGATTGCCTGTTACAAATCGTGTTTGGTAAAACCAGCATAAAAGTGGCGCAGCCACTAACAACAAAAAAGCATACGAATTTAACGATTACCATGACTCGATAAATAAAATGATTTAAAGGATCTAATTTAAATATTTCAGGATCTCATTTAAATTACAAGTTGTAACTGAGTTAGCCGGCAAAAGTTTCATACGGCAGGGTAGCGGTAACCCTTTTTTAGAGACAGTTTTTTTAGATCAATTAAGAAAGAGAGGAACAATTAAACTCTCTTTTTGTGGTTGTCGTTGATTTATTGATTCTGATTGCCTGTTACAAATCGTGTTTGGTAAAACCAGCATAAAAGTGGCGCAGCCACTAACATCAAAAAAAACATCAGAGAAATTGATGATTACCATAACTCGATAAATTAAATTACTGAAAGGATTTTATTTAATATTTCAGGATCTCATTTAAATTACAATTTGGAACTGAGTTAACCCGCAAAAATTTCATACATCACGGTAGCGGTAACCCTTCTTTTAAAAACAGTTATTTTAGATAAATCAAGAAAGAGAGAAACAATTAAATTCTCTCTTTGTGGTCGTTCATTCTATTTTTCTGATTGCCTGGTATTAATGGTAGTTGGTAAAAATCATCATAAAAGTGGCGCAGAAAATGTAAAGGGTGTGTGCATATAAATCTAAACGAAAACACCGGTGAAACGTTAATAAAATAGGATTAATAAATAAGAGACCTAATGGGGGGACCTAATAACGAGAACTTTTTTGATATAATTTAGGAAATAATTTTTATTAAACAAAAAATTTTTAAATTCCAAATTGTAAATGACTTAGCCTGCAAAAATTGCATAAGGTAGGGTAACCCCTTATTTAGAGACAATTATTTGAGGACAATTAAGAAAGAGAGAAATAGTTAAACTCTCCCTCTCTCTCTCTTTGTAGTCACTTATTCCATTATAGTTAAACTCTCTCTCTCTTCGTGGTCACTTACTGCATTATTCTGATTGCCTGTTACAAATCGTGTTTGGTAAAACCAGCACATAAAAGTGGCACAACTAATAATATACAGGGTGTGCGAGTACAAAAGAAGACTCCGAATAAACTTCGTGTTGTGTATGAAGAGCCATCTATTAAGCGATTCGCTGCGGACATCGCAGTAGTTATGAGTGAAACAATGTTTTTTACTTTTTGATAATTTTTTATATACTCTATTCATAAATAATTTTATTTATTTTATAATACATACATAATAAATTAATTACGACAAATAACAAATTATTAGTAGTAAGTAGAGCCAATACCTACATACTATATATGTACATTAGTTCAAACGTATATGTAATTGGACACTAGGTATGATGAGATTATTCAAATGCCGATTTTTACACTTCAGCGGCAATATTTCAAATAAATTTTGAAGGGGATTTATAGATAATTAAAGGAGCTTTTAAATAATGCATTTTTATTTAAAAATATTTTTAAAACAAAAAAGGTACATATATTGTTTTAAAAATATTTTTAAATTTCATGTCAAACTCATTACTGGACAGTCAAATAAAGGGCACTGTTTTAACACTTGGAACCAAAGCCTTTTGCTTTTTTACTGTTTCCAAACGTAGAGGCATCAACTGCACGGGAAGGGCAGAAAATCCCGGGGTTATGTTGTTCCACTGTCGCCTAATACCTTGTTCCAATTGCTCCACTGTGCTAATACTAGATTTATTGAATAAAAATATTAATACATTAAATAATTAAAATATAGAAGAGTGCTTTTACCACTTCTGAACAGAAAATCGAAATTGAATTTTGAAAATAAGTTACTACACTGTATAAAATGTGCATTCGCCCCATTTTGGTTACACTTCGAGTGGCGAGCATTGTTTTAAATTTTTTCGGTGGTTGGCAAAGAGTTTTTTATTTAAATTGTTTATACAATTTTTTTTCTTTTTAAAGCCGCCTATGTTCTGTTCATGTGTGGCATGTTATCTTTGACATTTATTTATCTGATGACCTTATTTTTCGATGAGACGCACTGTGTTAAAGCATACTTTAAAATATTATGTATACATTTGCTGATTGGTAAGTATAAACAAAACTTTTTTTTAATTAAGAAATTCTATTTAAAACTTGTTGTTTTTATAAAGGCTTACTTCCATATGTTTTATATATAAATGCTGTACAATATTATTTATACTTTGAATATGTATTTTACATACTGATGCTGTCTCCTGGTTTTGCAATTTTACATGGAACTTCGAAAATTTTCAATAATAATGAACCCATTAGTTTCGGTAAGCAAGTGACAAAACATACACATAAATGCTTTTATTAATTGTTACTTTATTTTTATATTAGATGCGTATTTCCAATGGGATTATCCGGGATTTCTAGATTCGATATTTTTTTTAACTCTTACCGCCTTTATATTGGCCATGAAATTTTTGGTGGTATTTATTTGGCGCAAACGACGTATGCACTCAACACCAAAAAAGTAAAATACTTTACGATCTGTCTTTCAAGTTCGAGTTTCTATTCCAAATGATAATTAAGCGTACTTTTCAAACAGAAATTTGAAATTTTTTACATACATTTGTATGTATTGCATACATACATACATACATAGTTGATCATTATAACCCTTTAGTCAGGATTACGACCGGGACCTACAGTTTAATGTCGACTCCGAACGACAGATTTTTTGAGAATCGTTTCATGACAATTTTCAATTTCCCTCAGGGATTAGGCAGAAATCTGCCGAAGAAATATATTTTTCATAAAAAAAAAACAAGGAGTGTGCTCAAAGAAATTTAGACACAGTTCTACTTATGTGATGCTATGAACAGCGCTTTAATGAAAAATTTCTATAGGCTCTGATGGCTATATGTCTTCTACCGAGCAATTTCATTTAAACTTGATTTCACTTTGATTAACTTTTTGATTCAACATTAAGTTGACGACAATTGTGACGATGCAAATTTGTTCACAGATTTTTTTTTTACATGCCAACTGCAACTCGATTTTGAAAGACCCCGTGTGTGTTTTTGAAAAAATTAATTAGAAATAAAAATATAAAATGAAATGAAATTAATCTCCAAATAGAGTTAAAAGCTATGCCTCTGTTTGTTATCCTTACGACGATGAGCGTGTGGTCAAAGAAAAGGTACGCATATCGAATATGAATGTACGATCGTGTAGAGCTCATTCGATTCTAGTGGATCAATTGGAAAGTGAATTGCCCAAGACGGGTAATCGTATTAAGGCCATTTCATTCTCACTAAACTAGTAAGGATATGTAATTTATTTACAATAAATAAAAAAAATAATCAGGCTGCCATCATCTTTACCCCCTTTGTCAGCTACTCCTGTCTGGGTATTTATGGTTCACGCCATGCGGGTAAGTCGCATCTACTGAAGCAATTAGTTATGGAAAGTGGTTTTTGGTTTGGTGAAGTTTACATTGCCGGCTTTAATTGCAAACATCAAATGTCCAAAGCCATTAGGCATGTAGGCTTTTGTCCGCAAGATAAGGGCTTTAATCCGCTTTTAACGCCGCGTGAAATTTTTCAACACTTTTTATTGATTACCGGTGTAAAGAAATCGAATCGTTTGAAAATAATACTTGAACTGTCCATATCATTAAAGCTGCGCCGTTATATGAATACAAGAATTGAATATTTACCCGAAAATATTCAACGGAGAGTAAATGTGGCTGTCGCCTTAATTGTCAATAATCATGTACTCATATTTGATGAGCCCTGTAGGGGCCTTTCGTCGTTTGATCGCCAATTGATATGGTCTATCATTAAATATAGTCGCAGTTTAGGCAATACGATTATATTTACCACCTATGATACGGTGGATTTAAAGGAATTGGCTGATGAAATTATCATTGTTAACGATGGCGAAATGTTAGCCTACGATAATCCTCATACCATTGAATACCAATATAATATTGGCTTTTGTTTGGAAATCAAATTATATACCGATGGTGTTACCCTAGAAGAAGTTGAAGAAAAGTAAGTTATTTTAATTAACTTTTAACAAATTTAACGATTTCTATAGATGTTCTTGACGATTTCTTTTAGCTTGAAGACTGATATTGAAAATCTACACCGTTTCATTTCGGTTTTTCATGGAGAATCAGTAATGTTGTAAGTGCCCCAGACATTCAAACATTTTTAATATTTTATAAATTCAAACAATAAATAACTAAAGTATTCCAGGGGAGGTCATAATTGCTTGATAAACCCCATTATATTTATATCTGCATTCCAGAGAAAGTCACGCTGTCGCAGTTTCGTCTAAACCACTCTCGATTTGGGAGAACACCTTCGTGTCCCACGAAATACAATGCCTCTTCTATTAGCGAAATCTGTTTGTTTATTTAACTGTGTATATCCGAATGAAGAGCTTGGCAGTAAGGGCCTACTAATTCCACCAAACACAAGTCACGGATGTTTTTGAGTCGCTTCATCGAGATTCTTCCACTAAAGCTTTAGCTTAACGGTGTCGTAAATGCATCGTAGTACTTTATTTGATTGACTTTTCCAGCAATTGCCCTTACAGGCTGTGATGTGATCTTTTACATCACAATTATAGGAATACCAAAGGACCACAAAAACCAATTAAGTCTTTGACTTTTCGAATGTAACACAGGTTTTTGGAAAAAGAATCGTTTTAGATTATTGTTTATTCTTCTGAAACCTGTTCACACTTTGTCCAACACATCTTCTTTTTTATGTGTGCATAGGTGTGCAATCTTGCCATATCATTTCGACTCTAAAGGGATTGCGCAGATGGAAATTTTTTCATTATTTCAATTAGTGTAGAATCTGATTTTGAATAGTCTCACTCACTCACTATTCCAGACATACTGCTTTCTTTGTTAGATGGTTATCACAAGTTAGTTATAAGTATTTTCAGCAGTGTCAAAATTAGTGTAGTCGTTATAACGAGCATACAGCAGTACATGCAAGTCGCAGCTGGGTTACAAAGGCCATACGCTTGGTGTAGTGCCACAGACCAGAGTTTCTGGTGGAAATCGAACCTAGAGCAATAGGGCTCCGAGTTTTTATACTTGTTATTTCGAAACAAATAATATGTTTTTATTGGATTTTGCATTTAAATTTTATTTTGATAACCTTTTTTTATAATTCTCCCATTCTAGACATCGTTCCGGCAGTGTGGTTAAATATTATATACCCGCTGAAGAAGTTATATATTCGTATATTTTTGGAGTCATAGAAAAGAGCAGAAACCGTTTAAATATATCCGATTATACATTGACACCACTGTCACTGCCGAATGCTCTAAAATTATTGCAAAAGTCTCGCAAAGAGAAGACAATAAAGAGACGAGCTGGAAGAGCCAAGACTTTAAAAGATCCAAAGGTTTTGCCAAGAAGGGATTAAAAATATAGCTATAACTATATTTCAATGTTGATATATTTTTGTAGAAATATGTATATAAATAAATTTCAATTTTAATAACAACTACTATATACTGCTTTTTTATTGCAAACAAAAGCTGATGCATGTTTTGAAGAATGAAACTAGAAGCTATAAAAAATCGCAAGCTTATGTAGCTCTTATTCAAGAGTGTAAAAGTATTTTTTGAAACGTATTTATTCTAATTTATCTTGTTGTTCTCAATTTATTATATACTATATATGAATATGTATAATAACTACAAACTTAATTGATTTAGTTTCATTCTTCTTTAATTTATTTTATGTATATAGACTTTTTATAACTTAGATTAACTAAAATTGTTCTTCACCACATAGATTGCATATTATCATTTTAAAAACAAAGGAAAAAATTAATTAAATGGTAAATAGTATTATTTTATAGGCTAGTTTTAATATATATAGTATATGTATTCAAAATATAATAAAAAAACGTTAGTAAGTACAATAAACATAAACGAATAAATACATATGTATAAAGCAGAGCAACAATTATAGAATAAATTTTAGTTTTAAAGTTAAGGAATATAACAGGAATTTTGTCTGTAATAGAATAAAAAAAAAAGACGCCAAGCGTCAAGAATTGGGAATGAGTATGGGAGCGTCAATATAAAAATGATAAAAACTATCATAAATAAAAGAGAAAAACAAAAGAAAATACCATAATGTCACCAAAAGCCACAACAACATATTTTTAAACACAATAATAATTTATTTAAATACGTAACCATGCTACATATGAGGCTAATTTAAAAACTGAATGTCCAATATGTTCAGAACACAAAACATACATATTTAATTTCTGAGCATATTTTTTTATATATATAATTTTTTAATTTAAATTTTTAAAGTAAATTAATTTATTATTTAGTTTTGTTTTAAAATTTGTAAAGTAACGCATCGAAATACTGGTTACCCATTATACTAGTTTACACCAAAAAAATCAAATATTACTTCTACCCATCACTTGTATACCGGCTTTAAAAAAAGAATAGACTTTAAAGATAAAATTTTAATCGAAAACTCTCTAACATAGTCGCAAATTTAGTTGCTAAAACCTAAGAACAAATCGTATTAAACGATTGTTTAAAATTCATTTATGGTATAAAGGACGGTAAACATTAATTTAGGAATATAATAATACAAATTCCATTGCCATTATTCTATATTCAGAATCTCAGAAAAAAGAATTCAATTTACAGTTACAGAATTCGAAATTAAATCTTTGTCGGCATTAACGAGATACATTTTCAAACAGATTTTAAATAAGGGTTCTTAAATCTTAAACTTAATACGAAGACTTTTCGCTAATAATAATACAATTGTAAACATTTGTAACGATGTAGAAAAATGTTATCACTGACATATGGTTAACAAATCGTATTCGAAAATCTAAGAATCCCATAAACTGATTATTAATTAAAAACTTATTTAAAATAATACAACAAAAAATCATGGAAATTACAACAGAATATCAATGTTTTTTTGATTGTGTAAAAATTACAATTTAATCACAAACAAATCATGTTTAAATATACATACATTTAAATCAGAGGGAACACAAGTGTATAAGACAAAGGCAAGTTGAGCACAGAAATGGTTATGATTAAACTAAAATACACACATTAATACATAATAGGTCATTACAACCATTCAATCAGGATTACGACCTAGCTTCTTGCACTACTTATGTTCTGTGTTAATTTTACTCTTGAGTGACGAGGGCCTACAGTGTAAAGTCTAACACTGTCTAATAATCTAACAAGCATTAAATGGCGTTGACATAAATTAATTCATATACACTGAGTACACTTGTCTATTAATCATTAATCGTGTGCTTTCCGAAAATAGCAACTTATGGCGACTTCTGGTTTAAATCAATTATTTTATTAAGTTTCTGTTTTTTCTTTGCATGCAAAATTCCTTATACAAAATAGAACTGTTTGTGTTTTAGATGACCGTAATGTAAATGTTTTAGTTTTATTTCAAATTTGATGTTAATAAGGTACTATTTACAAAACAAAAGAGGTAAGAAGTGTTTGGAAAATAATTTATGTATTGTTATAGAACATGTTTAATGAGTTTTAAAAATCGATATGGTTTACCACAATTGTCGAGATTCTAAATGGGATTCAAAAATTCTGTGATGGATAAAAAGCAGTACGCACTTTTTCTTTTTATTCATTAGAAAATTGTGGTATTTCGTTTAGAATTCGATAACCGTAATAAAGCTGAATATGTTGCATAAAATCTTCTTTTTTTCCATGTTATTTAATTTCTTTATTTTGCTTATACGTTCTGTAGTATCGTCAAAAAACACAAAAAATAAAATAAAATTGTTGACGATGTTACACTGCGATGTTACAGTAAGGCGTAACAAAAAAAAATGTATTTATGTATATTTACAATAAGAGACCTATTACTAGAAATGAATTTGTAAGCTTACAATTATTTTCGCTTCAATAAATGATTTAAAAAATCTTAATTTTATATAAAACACTAACTTTTTTATGTAGTAATTTACGAGTGGCTAATTATTAATAACTTGCAGACATTATGTGTTTAACAAAAATTAAAATTTAAAAAACCATTTTTATAATCTCTTTATATTTCTAAAATACATTTTTTCTTTAAAAACACTTTTAGATATGCGTAAAATAAACAGGAAATTGTTTAATAAACAATACAAAAAATTATTAAGAATAATTGCCTCTACACTAATTTCTTTTTAATAAATCCAAATTAGTTTGTAAACTGTTTGAGTGCAACTTCTAAACTAAAAATAAAACCAAAACATTTGAAATTAAAAAAATGATGCAAGCAGTCCTTTCACGTTTATTTTAGGCGTTTACAGGATGAGACGGTTTTAAAAAATAATAATTTATGTAAATATTCCAACCGATTTTAAGCGTTAATAATCTTTGATTGTTTCTATTTATAGTACTGTTTGTTTTTATTTAATTTTATATATTGATTTTATTTTATTACGTTTCTCTTGTTTTAATTATTAATATATGTTTATTTATCGTTTTTTTTTTAGATTTTAGTATATATTACAAATTACAACTTTAACATATGCCTTAGTATAAATCGGTTTTTATTCTTTTTAATTTATTTTTTTACTGTTTTGTTTTATAATCTTTATTTAAATAATATTTTAGTCCATTAGTCAGTTTAAATGTGGCTTCTTTTGTTATTTATTGTATTGAACATAAATATGTATATAGAATATATAAATAGGGCGTATGGAATTAAATTTGGTGTATGAAATGTGTGGAGAGAGAAAGTGGTAATGTTTTCCTTTTTTTTTCTTTTTTAATTTGATTTTGTTTTGTTTTGTTTGTTGTTTTATATAGTATAGTATAGTATAGTATATGTATGTATATTAGCAAAAGTACGTTGTTTTAGTGTATGTTTATGTTGTATATTACAAAAAATATATATATATTATTATGTAATTTTATATTTCCTATTCAAAACTTTATCTTTTTCTCACATTCTCTAAAAAAAAATTACAAGTTTTTCTTTATCATATATCGCAAAAAGGGAGGGAGTTTGTGTTTGTTGTTCTTGTTATTATTATTATTATTGGTATTTTCTTGTATTGTTTTTCTCATCAAACTGTTTTAGTTGTGTTGTTTCAATTGTGTTGTTAGTAATCGTATAATTTGTTTTATTCATGTCAACAATCTTTTATAAATGGATAATTAATTACCTGTTTAAATGAATAATTAAATTTGATTTTGCTGTGTGATTTTACGACTTTTTCTTCATCACCATATATTGTAAGTGTGTAGTGTATATTGTTGTATGATTTAAATTTCTTATACGTTTTGTTATTTCTTTTCCATTGTTTGTTTGTTTGTATGCTTAATTCTTGTTAATAATTATACTGAAATTTGCTTTATTTTAGGTCTTAAAGTTATTCCTATTCCGGTGTTGTATCGGGAAAACCACTTACTTCTGTCTGTTCCTGAATATTAACTCCATCAATTACGTATGATATGCGTATACGCATGCGCAGTGTTGCCTGAAAAAGAAAAAAATGCCGAATTTGAATTATTAAAAGCTTTAATTAATTATTACAAAACGAGAAGCTTAAACTTACATTTGAAGTGCTAACAACGCGCATTTCTTGTGTTATAACACCACCGGGTGGTAATACTGAGTCAGACGGTGACAGCATTTGTAATGTGAAACTTTTAGGAACTGCCGCCTACAAATAGAAAATAAATTTTAGTTTCAACAAAATAATTTTTAACGTAACGTAGCTAAAAGGCAACTCATTTATGTTATTTTAGAAAGAAAAAAGCTCTGTTGTCCATAACAAAATCAAAATATTTTTTAAATAATTTTCTTAATATAATTAACACTGTTGCAATCAAACACTTTCCGAGTAGGAAATCTAAGAAAGGCTCTTAATGTTTTAACATTATTTACATAATAAAAATTCATTATCGATAGTTATACCTGAAATAGATATTGTTCCAAAGTTGATGTTGAACTGTTTGTAGTTGTCATATAAATTTGCATTGAGTCGTTAGCTTTAACTGGTACTAATTGCACCAAAACACCATTTTTATTCAGAGCTGTCAATTTCAATCCTTGAGGCTAAACAAATAAGAATTTTTCAATTATTAATTATTATTTTTAATATGTACATAAAAAAATATTTTAGAATAAAATTGCAACATACCGCACTAACATTATTTGAAGCTGTTGTTATAGCTAAAGGATCATGCATTAAAGAATTCACAGACACATCCATTGACGGTGAAGTTATAGTAGCGGCAGCCATAATAGATGATAAATCATTACCATTTGTAGGTACGGTGGTTGTTGTTGATAAAATATTATTTAAATCACCTAAACCGCCAATCATAGAACCGCCAATGCTGCCGCCACCGCCTATACCTATGCTGCCATTGCCACTACCCACTAAAATGTTATTCATATTTGTGTTTAGGGCATTGGAGGTAGCATTTGTTGTTGCTGTGACATTTGATGATTGCGTAGTCGAAGACATATCCAAACCCAATAAATCAAGAAAATCTTGATTATTTGCTGTTGTATCATTATTAGCATTGAGCGTATTTTTCTTTTCCACAGACAAATCTATCGCTGTAGTGGTTGTTATGTCTGAGCCACCCAATAGGTCTAGTAAAATATTCTAAACACACAAAAAAAAGTAAATATAAATATAATACAATAATAGTACAAATGTACATTCAAATATAAATTTAAATTACCGTATTATCACTCATTGTATTCATATTGCTTTCTGTATTTAATTGTTCGTCGGCTAAACCATTTTCGATTAGATCGGGACTATTATCATCATATGAACCACTACTTTCGCCATTTTGTGATGACATACGACTCACTTGCATGGCTGGCATTTTCTCCAATAGGGCTGGACGTAAGTGTTTATATGTGCCAAAGAGTTGAGAAAACTCTACACCTCTTTGTTGTAAATCTACATTTAAGTGGCTACCGAATGAGGTAATCAATGCCTGGACTTCTCTGTAAATTTGTTTTTGAAAAGATATGTCAATATGTATATGGATATTTAAGTAACATAAAGTAAAAATATCACTTACTCAACACAACTTTGTAGTCTAGTGCTTAGCTTGGCTAATGACACTAAAGCGTATTGCTTGCTAGTTATTGAAACTTGAGCAGAAGTTAAAAACTTATGGAACATTGCAATCAATTCACTCTCCGAAGGACGTTCGAATTCTAAATTGAAAATCAATAAATTAATATACATACATACATATGTATGTGCATTGGATCGCTTCAAAACAACTAACCATCATCGTTTGGACCGTACATAAACATATCACCATATTCGCCAATGGCCCATACGGCTACCTGAAGTAAAGGTTGCTTGTCTTCACAATGATTGGCAACTTGTAGTGATTCCCAAAAACGATTGGTAATATAAGTCTGTTCCAAGGCTGGGCTGCTAGAAACAAGTTGTATAGTTGATGACACTACATCATCACGCACATAATTTCCAGCCTGTGGCACAGATATATAAAAAATACAATATAAATTGATATTATTTAAAAGAGATTCATTTAAATATTTACCGCTATTAAAACACTTAATTGGGTATCTAAATGCCACCTCGTATTGGGCGAATAACGTTCGGCTGCTAAAATCATACCCGAACTGCATTGAGCTTTAAATTCTGCATCGGCTTTCTCCAAAAATAGCAGCAACTCCTTTGTCATGGTGCGTATGTTTTGGGCATTTATTAAAGCAAATGACAGTTCCATAGCACGTTTTCGTATAGAGACATCGGGATCTTTTAGGCACTCCAAAATGGTAGTACGATGTCTTTGTACAGCCGAAGTATCAGCATGTACAGTACGCAGTAAAGTATTCAAAGCCACATAACGAATGTTCTTATCAGAATTTAGTAAAAATCTTCCTAAAATATTAACAGCCAAGACACGTAAACCACCCTCAGATCTAATAATAAATAGAACATGTTCTTTATGGCAACCTTTTTTCAACTTTTATTTTAAAAAACAGTTACCTGATATCCATGATAGATAATACCGTTTCATATAGAATAGTATTGCCAACATTTTTACTAGTTTCTGTATTTGTGGCAACTTGAGCCAATATATCGTTCATAGCCTCTGAGGCATCCGTGTCATTATGGCCCAAAATACGTAGTAATCTTAAAATTTTTACTTGCAAAAATGGATCACTTACACCGCTAACATCATGTTCTGGGGAATATCCACCCAATATAAGATTTTTCAAAATGCGCACCAAATTCGGCACAATCTATACAATAGAAAATAAAAGAGAATCTTAATAAAAAATAATATTAAAAAAAAAGAAAAAAAAAAGCAATGTTTACAAACATATTCTGTAAATCGTTTGTGATTACATTTTCATTAAAATCTTTTAAATTTTTTAAATTCATTTAATGGGCAAAAAAACACAATTTTTTGTTTAAATATTAAAATGTTTAACGTTGTGTAAACTAAATAATAATAAACAATAAAGAAAACTTTTATGACAGTGGAATCATATAAAATCCTTAATTCAACATTTTAATTTTTTTATATTTAATTTAGGAGTTCCTTTCTCTATCAATTTAGCTGGAAATGAGTATGAAAATAATAGTTTTCCTAAACTGGCAACAAATATGATTTAAGGAATACGTTATAATACATACATACATATCTATTGTTAAAAAATTATTTATTTTAAACTACATGAGATTTAAGCATAAGTAGTGCCTTAGATATACATACTATTATGTATACATACATAAGTACATATATATTTAATAAGGGAAACAACAAATTGTTAAAAGAAGTGCTCTAATGTGCATGAAATTCTGAAATTCTGTTGTAAAAAGCATGCTTAAACTATTAAACAATAAATGCATTGTGCTGTGTTAATTAATTATTAAAGCATATAATTTAATATTTTTATATTTATTAATTTTTGAAAGAAAAAGAACTAATAATTTAACCAGATTTCATAACTTTAACCATTTTAAAGCTGTCAGGCTAATACGAGTTCTGTTATATACAATCTAATTAAACTATTAAAACTTTCGTACTACAGAAATGAGTGAGGACTTTCTAAGCCGACAAGGTGAGTTAAATCTAAGATCAGGATTGAGTCGTGTTCTAAACTTCTATAGTGCTCTCAAAGTCCTTACAAACCAGTACAGATTTTTAAATTTTTTGTGATTGTAATCGGTTAGGAAGGCTCAATTTCATAGACTACTGTTACATTCAAACTGGACTCCAACATTCTCTGGGTTGAAAAAGCTTGCATACATGCATAGTTTGTCTTTACAACTCTTCAGTCAGGATTACGACCTAATTTCTCGCGCCACTTATATTGTGAGTGCTAATTTTTTACATGCGTGGCGGAACCTACAGCTTAAAATCGATTCCGAACTACAGATTTTTGTTGAAAGAGAAGAATTTTTCATATTTCGTTTTGTTGTAGATGTCTGACCTGGGGGGTTAGGTATTAAAACTTTGAAAGACATTAATGAAACTAAAAATCAGGAAAAAAGATCAAGTTCGGTAGGAAGCTAAAGTAACAATACGATTTCTTTAATATTTTTATAAGATTACACTTATGTGCCAAAAAAATCTTCATTCCTATTGGCAAAATATAGGGTCTTTCTTTAAGCGGTTTTTATATTTAAACTTAGATTTAAATAATTACAAAAATGCAAATAATTACAAAATTCACCAACAAAGTTTTTTTTTTATTTTTTTGGTTATGTAATGTTCTTCTTCCTCCTTGTCGAAGAAAATCGTAAAATATGACGTATTAACACCCTAATTATTCAATAATATTCTGATAATGCACTGAGTCAAGTAACCTCAAAACTGTCAAAGCTTACCTACCATATGCAACGTCTCCTAACGAGATCTAACCGCACTTATACAACACGACACACAGGTTACCAAAGGCGTATTATGAAAAAATAATAGATTTATTTATACTACACGTTATACATTATGAATGTCCATACTGCTGATTTGGCACCAATGTTTAGGGCACCTTAATAGGTAAAAAACAACGAATACTGTTTTAAAATTTTGTGCAATTACTTTGATAAAGATGAAGAATACTTAAAAAATCGTTAAATTTCTTGCTAAATACAAATACCAGACTTGTATTGGAAGTTTTACAAAAAGTATTTAAAACTTATACATATATGAATAATCAAATTGCTCTATTTGTATCCGAGCCAATTCAATAGAAATATTATTCAGATTTTTAAATTTCGATGGAATCAAATTCATTACTAGTTAAAAACAATATTGATAATAAAACTATTCCTAAAAGCTGCTGCAAATTGGTTAATTATTATGTCTTCTCACAAAATTCTAAAACTAAATTAAAAAAAAAAAAACAACTTTATATTTTTTTATTTTGTTTTGTTAAATTCTAGAAAAATTAACGCTACAAATGCAAAAACAACAACTATAAAAGTCAATTGTAAAAGTAACAAAAAAGACTATCAAGAAAAAAATTTTAAATAAAATAAACGACCAGAACTTTAAACCAAAAAATTTTACATCATGTTCATACCTCTCGATTTCCGCTATCCTGGCAAGCAAATTACAATTAATTTTCAAACGCACGTATATGTATTTTTTTTTTGTATTTTGTTTATGTAATTTAATATAAATTATTTTTGTTTTGTTTTGTTTTTGTATTTTTTTTTTCAGGAATAAAACAATAAGTTAGCATTAATTATTTTAGCATAATGATAAAATAAAAAAATGAAAATTAATATTGAAATAAAAAGCTTAAAAAAAAACAAAAAAAATTTAATTTATATATTCAAAGCATAAAATGGAATGCCAATTTGTTAGAAGTTGAAAATTGTTTTTGGTGATGCAGTACAATATTATTTTAATTTGTCTGGATATTTTCAGTTTAATTTTCGTATTAGTTTTTTTAATACATACTAAAAATATCAACATGCCAACACGATGCTTTCGATTTATTACTTCTTTAATGTATTTGCGATATGTTAATTTCTGAATAGTTTTCAGAATAAAATCACATTTAATATAAAGAGCAGGTGAAGAGTA
This sequence comes from Sarcophaga rosellei, assembly GCA_930367235.1. Taxonomy (NCBI): domain Eukaryota; kingdom Metazoa; phylum Arthropoda; class Insecta; order Diptera; family Sarcophagidae; genus Sarcophaga; species Sarcophaga rosellei. Next base: position 59,531,625 of record OV884018.1, on the reverse strand, counting down.
TGTGCTTTAGAGTAGTAATAAGATTACGAAGAAAATAATGAATAGCATATGTATAAAGTTCACTACAGTAATATTTGTATTTTTGTAGGTAAGGGGGTGGGGTGGGCATTCCAATTGACACAGACATAAATTTTACATTTGATTTCGGGGTTTTTTCTTCCATGAAACACATGGAATTGGGAAATATAATTTATTTTAGCACACTGTTTTTTTATACTAAATATAATATTATGTATGTAGTTGCACATGTAAATTTTATAATTATAATTGAATTTAAAAAGAAAAACTCATGAAAGAAGGCTTACCTTTTTAAAATGCAATAATGTATCGGCACTGTTTTCACACATTTCTGTTATCAATGTTACACCCGTTATTAAAATACCTGAAAGATATAAGAAAAACATAATTATTTTACGTAAAAAAAATTAAAATGTATAAATATCGAGTTTCTTCCATATGGAACCGTTAACAGATTTTGTTCATGGTTTTTGAATTATTATTGGAATTTATTGGCCGAGCATGATAACAAAGCGAGAACTTTGAAACAAAACTAATCAAGTTCAACTATACTTAACTATTCATACACACATTTAAATGACTCGACAAGTAGTCGAATATAATCCCTAAAGGTCCATAAGACCCGAAAACGACCCGAAAAACTCTTAAATAAGACAGATTGAGAAATAGCGAATAGTTTACATTGGAATGAAATGAAATTGTATAAGATCCGAAGGAACTGCAAATAAATGGAAAAGTCAGTTAATAGCGAAATGAAATGATATTGATGTCGATTGATAAAATTAAATGAAAAAAATTTTTTGAGGCCCTATGTTCCACTAGAATAAACACAAATCCCTTGCCAACGCGAAAATGGGCAATTTCATATATTGATTGAAACATAATGGGAGGGATGTGATGCTTGCAAACAAGGTAAAGTTGCTGACTGTGACCAACGTGGCGACCTCCAGGACGATCCTTGTGTTGCTGTATTCAAGTTGACACGCAGCCTCCTCGTGGCCTCTCCTGGATGGCATTCTAGCACCCGCGAGATGTTAACTAATGCGTGCAGCGAAGTCCAATCCCTTGGACGTTAAATTTGGGTTGTGCGTAGGGTTTGGAACCACGTAAAAATTCTAATCCAATGAAAACTACAACAAAATCCTTCAGAAAGATCCCCTTAATTTTTCGAGACGGGTATTTGATGCGGGGATCTGTGGAAGTCGGCGAAAGGACGAACTTGTATCCGTTGGAAGGACCAAATCGAGTAAGCCCTGTCATCGATTGGTGTGACCAACAGGCGTAGGCGCGCAAGAAGACGTCTGGAAGGATGTGTTGCGGCAGGCCGAAATCCGTTAATCGGGTTGTTATGGCCAATTAAGTAAGTAGGTAAGTAAGATTGAAACATCCACCTTGCTTAAGTAATAATAAATATCGTTAATATCCTACAGCTTTGATTTGATGCCTTACTACGGTTTGATTACATATCATTCATAAATGGTAACCACACAACACAATAACATAATAACGTTAGAAAAACGTAACAACCTTCGCGGAAATAAACACCCATTACAAGGGAAATTATTTAGCAGTTAGAGATCCCTTTGCCAAAATACTAATATGACCCTAAATTATAACCCTGTCGTCAAAAGAGAAGTAAGTATTAAGAAATTATTTAAAGTTGTTTTACCATTTATAACAGTTTACTTTTTCTTATAATTTAGACTGTATACACATATGTATGTACATGTACACACGTACATATGTATGTATATTATTATAGTGGAAGTGCATGTTCTAATGTAATCAATATTTTTTTTATTAAACTTAAAACAAAACTGAGCATTAAAACTTTTTTTTAGTAAGTTTTAAATAAAAAACGCACACTTACCATGATTTTTCTCACTCAACAACGAACGAGTAGCCGGTAAGAAAATCTCCATTAATTCGGGTACACGACGAATGACACGGAAAGCACAAAGGATGGCTTTTTTTCGTATGTAAGTATTTGGTGATTTCATAAGACGCTCCACTTCGCTGGCTAAATCTCGTGCCATTTCAGGTGAGGCAATCGCACCTAAGGTACACAATGCCAAACCTACAACAAATTGTGTTGAACTATTTAAATCACTGTTGGTTGTTGGTGATTTATTTATTTTTGTGTGTCAAGACGTTTTTGAAAAAAACAGGACAACAAATAAAAATGGATTAAATTAAAATCAGAATCTCTCGAGAAGAAGAAAATTATCATCTGAGACTTACTTTTTTAAACAATTTGTTATTAACAAATGAACATCTTGACGTTCGTCTAGCAGAAGCATGGCTCCCAAATAACCAATTCGTTTATCAGTGAAACGTGTGCTGGCTGTCAGTTTTAAACACTCCAATTGACCAAAATGTGCGGGATAGCCTAACATATGTATGTATAATAATTTGGCAATATTGCGACATCTGTTAAAATTAAAATGAAGAAAACAAGTTAAACGTTATTTTATTATTAAATATACGATTTTATAAGCCCATTGTCTACTAACCTCCACACTGGATCCTCTTCACGAAAAGTAGTGCGTATGTAGGCACATTCTTTATTAACAACAGCTCTCTCCTCAGCAGCTGTACGCGCTGCACGTATCTGTCTTATAAGATCTCTTAAACGTGTAGGTGTAGGCATCCTCACTATAGGAAAATTTAAAGAAAAAAAAAGAAGAAAAAGATACAAATAAATATACAAACATAACATTAAAGGAGGTACGCAAAAAAATAACACTAAAGTACTAAAAGTTATGTAAATTAAGTTTTTCCATTGCTTTAAGGGTTTCCACTATTAACAATTTTAGTTAATGTATTTTTACTTTTAGCACATTGAGAAGATTTTATTGGAACAATCGAATTTAAACGAAAAGAAATTAAATGAACATAGAATTTAAATTATAAATTCCCGAAATCATGTATTTCGTAATTGCTATACGAAATCATTAAAAATGATTATTTGCAAGCAGGAACTACAAAAAATTAATTATAGTACGAAGCACAATACTCAGGACAATTTTTCTTAGAAAAGCGTGAAAGATTGTTTGAAAACTATATTAAGAAACAAGCTCTTGGGTACCCTAGCAGTCTAGTGGATAGTGTGCTAGGCTATTACCGTGAAGGTTGTGGGTTCGATTCCCAGCGTAGACTCCGGTCTGTTACACTACGCCGAGCAGAAGGCGTAGCTCGTAAAATAATTAAATACAATTTGTAATTGTATCGTAATTAATAACTAAATAAATAAAGTAAAAATACTTGGTCTGCAATGTAAACAGATGAAATTTTTTTCAATTATACAGTGACAAACATATAGAAAAATATGGTATTGCTTACATTTGGTCAGTATTTCTATGAACTGGTTTGGATATACAAAGCATACCCATAAAAGTGATAAAATTTCATTAAATAAAATAAAACAGATCAAATAATTGTCATATTGCCAACGTAAAAATGTTAATTTTGTTTATAGAGGAATGAGCATTATTTTAAAAATATTAAATTTATTTTTAATAGAAAAAGCAACAGTTTCGGAAATTCGGATTCTGGAAACTCTAATGCTGCTTTACATGAATATGTATATATGTATTTATGGTTGACTATGCCTGATTGTGTGTGATGATGGCAAATATTGGCAAGACAAGAAAAGGAAAAGTATGTGAAGTGCAATAGTCTGCCGGTTCAGTTTTTTCGTAGGCCATTGCATACATATTTATATAAACAGTCTTTGGATTTAATGTGGGTGTTTAAAGATTAATGTTCTGTACAAACTTGCTTTTTTTCCTATCTTTACTTTTATGAGTCGTTTCCTTTTTCTTTGCAAATGACTTTTTTCATGCTTATTACAATATACATACATAATAAGTAAATACTAAATTATAAAAACAGCTTCATGAGTGTTAATTAATGCCCACATTAATGGTATATTCATGGGTAATCTAAATATTTGTATATAAAATGGTATGCATTGCTCAATTAGTTCAAAATTTCTTATTATATATAATTAATTCTTTGCCGAAATCTCTGCAAAAGGGTAAATTCTCAAAGAACAAATAAACAACACTTAGCGTAATACATTCATAACAAAAGAGGGAAAAGAAATGCTCACAAAGGAATTCTGTAAAAAAAAAAGAACATTCGTATTTAACGGCTCACTTACCTCTTTCAACAGCCTCTGAAAAGGCTTGCCTTATGGTGGCCATATTAAAGGCTGGATTAAATCTGTAAATATAAGGGGATGGAAGTATCACGTAACCCAAATAAACAGAAATGGGCACGTGATAATTTATTTTTGATTAGTAAAGGATTGTGTTGTAGGAGGGGTAAAATTAAATAAATGTTTGCAAGAAAAAAAAAAAAAAGTTAAAGAAAACTTTAACGCTTGAAATAATCTAAAACAAATTACAAATTATAATAAAACAATTAATCGCATTAGTGTACATATATAGAAATAAAATCTCAAATTTCGGAAAGAAATTGTTTAGGTAATATATTAAAAATATTATTACATAATGCTTGATTAAATTTAATTTACTACATAAACAACTATGTTTATAAGATAATTTTAAAACAAAATACGTTTAATATGTTGTATATTTATTGGGGTGACAACTCTTCAGACAGCAGTCTTTGAAGATAAGAACTTTTTTATAGTATTTTAATATTCGAAAATAGTTAAATTTAGAACATATCGTTAAAGGCAAGCCGTATATTCCCGTAAGTAGTTCCAAAAACTTGGTTTAATAATAAGCCAAGATATGTTCACATCTAGTCGATCTATTAATTCGTTTAGAATAATTTAAAAAAGTCTCAATAAACAATTTAAATTATTTTCCTTATCATATTTCCAAGAAAGAAAATTTTTAAAAGGATATAGTACCTAAATACTTAGAACAATAATTGTTTATGTATCAAATTTTGTTCTGAATTACAAAGTTTAAAATTGTATTACTGCAAAAAGAAAAAATGTAAATCAATTTGATTTCGATGAGGGCAAAAATTCAAGCTGGGCAGCTTAAAAATAAATTATTATATGATCGAGTTTATGGCTGTGACGTTATTACAGACAACCATAATTCTTCATATAGATAATCGGTAATTTTAATGTCCAAAATGTGAAGCACTCTCTACGGCCAATTGTCTAACATTTCTGTAAAATAACTACAAATAATAAACTCTAGTCTAGGCATTGCATTGCCCGCCAGCTAAGCGCAATACATAAAAAACAAGTGCAATACTCATTTAGAGTAAGTAAATGCAAGAGCGGAGAATTTCTATCTGTAAATATCTGCTGAAAAGCAATAAAATAGACCCAAAAGGGAACACTTACAACAACTTCAAACAAAAATGATTGCCATAGATAGACGGTTTTGCCATATGTGCTTATCGCCCCATTTTTAAAACGGTAAGATATTGATCAGCTGTGTGGTATATGATATAGATTCCAAAAAATACAAAAAATCCATGTTTTAACGAGAAAAAAAGTTGGACACATACGGGTTAAATTTGTGTTTGGTGGGTTTTGCCGAAAACTGTTTCAGTATGAGCTTCTTCAGTATGATTATCATTTATTTGTTCTATCTATGGTGACTAATTTTGCAGGCGAATGGTGCATACGGCTGTTCCATTATTTTGTCAATTGGGACATTTATTTGTAAAACAGAGGCATTAAAGGGTTACCATATATAAATTACCATAATATATTATAAAATGTGTTCTCGAAGAAAAACGTCCTGTGTGGAATCATTCAAAATCAAGGCTTAAATATTGATGAAATAATGTCTTCACTCTTGGTACATATTATATACATATGTATGTCAAAACTCAAAAATCTAAATTTTAATAACATTTGCTTCTAAAACAGAAATTTTAAGAATTTTATTTGTTTAATATAAACTTTAAAAAAGTCTAGGAAATCTATCTTGAAAAGAGTTACTTTGTTGAGGGCATATTATGATAACTTCATAGTAATCTATTTTCTTAATGGAATTACATATAATAATCAGTTTGTGGAAATCACTTACTTCCCTTTCAGAGAATCATATAGTCCATACTACTTTTAATTTTAATTATATACAATTAAAAATATAAATAAAAAGCGTATTTTAAAAATAAAGAAATTAAAAATGTTAAAAATAAAATTAATTAAGTATTAAAATAATAAAAAAATAAATAAAATGATCTTAAAAAGCAGTGACATTTACCCATGCTCCGAATTCATATTGAACTGTTATTTGTTTTTTATTTTCAATGTTGATTATATTGATGAAAATGGTGGGAAGGTGAAACGTTGTATTAATTATGACGAATATTACCAGCAACGCACACAGTGGAATGAAGAACGAACGGTTTAAATGTATCCAGTCGTAGAAATTAAGAGGCAGAGAGAGTATATAACAATGAATCACTTAACTGACTGACTTATTTTTGTTATTCGATATCATCAATCAGTTGTTGTTAACACTTTATTTTATATACATATGTATTTAATTAAAAAAAATTAATAATTTTTATTTTAATTTTGTTCTTACAATACAACAAGGTTTTTTAATAAACACAATTTCAAATGTATCAAATGCGCTTAAATAAGCAAATGCTAAAAGTGTATGTTATTAGTAGACTTTTTGTGAAGCTGATTAGATTCAACTTTGATTGTTGATTTATTGCTGCTGATGCTGATGCTGCTACTGTAACTGAATATGTAAGATATCTATATTTTATTTCGTTTTTATGGTTTGTTTTTGTTTTTAAATTTCACAACCTAATACTTCTCAATCTGTTTCTTTTCTCCCCACTATTTAATAGTGGCGACGAAACGATATCTTAATTATTGTACTATTTTTAACGCTGCTTTTATCACACAGCGTCTTACAAGCTAAAGTGCGTATTCTGAGACACAATGAGTAGGCAGTATAATTGAGATTATAATATTAAAACGATAAAAAGAAAAAACATATTGTATCTTTAGTTAAGCCCTTTCGTGAGTAGATTCTACAGTATTAAAGACGTCGAGATGATATTGCTTGCAAAGAGTGTGTATGTTTTGCAAATTTAAATATAAATAGAAAACAAATTATAGAAAATATATAAACGAAACGAACTGGGTACAAATTAAACATAGCAAATTAAATTCAATCCAAAAATTGATTAAGAATTATTTAGAAATTAAAAGCAATTAATCAAAATTGTAAAAGTCAATCATTCTTAATAACAAAGTAATTAATTAATTATTTATAATGCCTCTTAAAGCTTTATAGTTCATAGTTTTAGATTTATAAACCTGATAAAAAAAATTAATTCGTTGAATGAAAGATATTTTTCTTCAATTTAAATTACAATTTAGTTACATATTTATATTACTATATTTCCTTCTGGCTATGCTCTCCTTTCAATTTAAAATAAATAAAAAAAAATGTATTTGACTTATAGGCTTTTAAGCAGTTCTTTTGCCCCTGACAATTAATAGGAATTTTTAGAAGAAATGTTTTTTTTTTGTTTTCAATGTGATAAACGAAAACCTACTAAAATCCAGCTAGACGCCAATGTAATTATAAACAAATTTGGTAGTCATCATTGTCAGCTTGTGGTCTTAATCAAGTATTGTACATATTATTATTATTGTTGGGTGGCCCAGTGACGCTAACAGAAACTATTTGAATTTAAAAGTGTCTTGAACAAGAATCTTGCTTGTACGTAGGTAAGTACACATACATAGATACATGTATATTTTAATAATAAACCAAAAAATTCTAAAATCTTCTCCTAAGATAGAATGTAATCACCATCTCGCAACAGTAATTGTAAACATTAAAATCAATTTTAACGGAAACATTGGTTTGCCACCAATGGATATGGCTTATGTGTGAAGACCACTTCCTGATCGCGTAGTATCCAGTTGCAACCTTTCATCTTGTGAATTTTGTTAAAAACGGCTAGGCGGCAGAATCAGTAACTACTATTTACATTACTCGCATGAAACATGTAAGGATAACAAAGCATATTTTCTTGTGATATGCAACCACTGATAAGCCAACTACGCCAACAATGGTTGGCAAAAATGATTTGCCATCTGGGTAAATTGTTGCAATTAGATATTGCACGAACTAAATGTCTAGTTTTCGTTGTTTCTGTTTTATTATCCAATACCTTTTCTTTCCATAACCATTATCAGCATTTTCGTTTTGCTATATTGGATTTCTTTTTTCTTTCTTTAGCCACTTAATAAACTGTATTAAGTACTTAATATTACAAAAAGAAAAAACTATGACAAGAAAAAAATCCAGAGGTCATTTTGTACATTGGCGTCTACATCTCATTTTCCTGTCCAGCACTACTTCCAACGACAACAACATCAACACTGTTCATTCACTGCAAACCAATTACTTGTACTCACAATAAGTATTTTCTTCATTTCACCTCTCAAACAAAAGCCATTTTAAAATATCAATGGAAATTCTAGAGAGAAAACACAAGCTGTCGCATTTAGGGGACTTGAAAGTACATATATTTAACAATAAATCACTTTGTTTTTAATCTAAAGTTATTCTTTAGTACGTGCCAAACATATTTTTATTCAATTTATTTGTGGTCTCTTTACACTCCCTTTGGTTTTTAAAATCATTTTATCGCTTTTTATCGTTTTCTCATTTGCTTTTCACTTTGTTCTCCGTTGTTAATAGCCGTGATGTGACAATTACTAACTACTTACTACACGAAATTAAAAAAAACAGTTCTTTTGGCCAAAACGGCACAACAACAACTCCGACACATCTGTATTTGACAGCTACAATAATAGTGGAGAGTTAGCAACAAACTAAGTTGCCACATCAATTTTAATATAACATGGTGTAAACTAAATGTTATGGAAATAGGAATAAATACTATTCTGGAAATAAAGCATTAAATAAATTGAACAAACACTTTCGTATGGAATAGGATGTTCAAGCGAAACGGATATTAGATGCGGGAATTAGTGGTAGTCGACTTAGAAATCGACCTTGTCTGTGTTGAAAGTATCAATTTAGTCTTTTATTGTTGATTATATAACAATGTTTAATAGGAATGTTTAACTGAAGCAAAAGTCTAGTCACTCTGTACAGGATATATCCGTTAAGTAAAATGTTATTCCTAATCTCCAACCTACCCTCGGTATATATTTAAAATAAATGGCAATACTTGTCTTACCGCATACCGTATAATTTCTCCAAAAATTATTTCAATTGTAAAAACAAGATATCAGTGAGAAAATTAATTTTTTTTTTAATTCCGTAATAAATGACAACAATTTAAATATTATACTTCGGTAGAAAAATTAAAACCATCTCTTTAACACATTGGAGACTTAAATTAATTACAATTAACCCAATATCGTAGATATTAAAACTTACAACAATAATTAAAAAGAGAACAAATAACAAAACAAAAACGACAAAACAGCAGAGCAGCAACGAAAACAGCAATCCAAAGAACATGGAATAATTGGTCAAAAATAAGAAAAAGAAAACAAACTCAAACAAAAAAAGAAAAACAACAACAACAATGACTTAAAAACGACAAAAATTGGTCAAGTGTGAAATGAAATGCTGAAGGGATACTGCGCAAGTAAAAAAATGGCAGGATAATGGTAAAATAAGTACTTCAAAAAATAGTTAAGGAAGGAAACCATAAGGCGGGCTTATGAAGAACTCGAAACTTGTGTTGTAAAAAAAAAAAAGAACGTACACAAGAAATAAATGTAAGGCAGGTGTTTTTAGGAACCAAAATGTTTTGGAATGTTTTGAGGCAAATGTTAAAAAATTTCGGTTGCTAAAGTTTTAAAGTATTGTTTTACCGTGTTTTTGATTACGTTACGTTTTTATGGTTTATTTATATATATTTGTTAATTATATTATTTGCACTTTACTTTGTTTTCTTTTAAACAATATCTTATTTCATCATTGCCAGACACTCTCATTCGTTTTTTTTCACTTCACTTTTTATACTCTGCTTTTTTATTACCCGTTTTTTCTTTTTTACTTGGCTAATTCAACCTTTTAACAACGCGACAACTTTTTTCTTCTTTCTTTGATTCAATTTTATAAATTTTTTCACACTAATGCGTATGTTTTGTATTGGAATGTTTTATAAAATTTTTAATTAATCACTATTTAGACGCACTGCTGAGTAATTTTTATTAAATTTTAAATAAAATTAATGCAAATAATTGGTTTTTTAACATTGAAAAAATTCCGAAAATTTTTCAGCAGCTTTGCATGTAAAAAAGAAAAACCACTATGTGTCAAATCATTATAGTGTAGCCAGATGGCTTAAACATTTTGACACAATCCAACTAGAATAATGGGGAACTAGAAAGATATAGTAACAGAGGGCAAACCAAATAGGTGTTAATTTCCTAGATGATTCATTCAAGTGACTCAAATGGTAAATCCGATTGTTAAGTTTGTGCAAATATAATAAATAAATTCCAAAATGATTTACACAAAATAATTTTATTCACAGAATTTTATAAATTTGTTTAATAGTCTAGTAAACCGTGCTTATCAGAAAAAAAATTTGATTTGAAAAGCTAGGTCGTAATCCTGACTGAAGGGTTGCAATGATCAATTGCGTACGTATATACCTTGCTTAAATATATTGTAAATATTAGTGATTAAGAAAATTCGAGCAATTTGAAATTAATTTCACATTCTTATAGGAAAAGGAGGAAATAAGAGACGGAGGAAAAAGATGGTCTACAAATGCACAAGAGAGAGCGACTATAACCTTTATGCCCTAGCACTTCTCAACCAGTTCAACAAATTTATATATCTATGGACAGTGTCCAAAGCTTCAAAGAAGCCCCTGTCCAGGGTCCTCAACCTACTAAGAGCTCGACAGTTGCAGAGGAGCTGTTCGATAGTTTCTACTTCCTCCTCATCGCAACATACCCTGTTATAGTGATCCTTGTAAGCGATCTAACTTCGCAGTGCCCTGTAATAAAACCAAAAACTAACCTTAGGCTGGCCTTATCTAAGCCCAGCAGCAAACCTGTTCTATTACTGTCTATAACAGACCATAGACACCTAGATACATAATAGCTCGGTTAGACCGACTTTATTGTTACTTATATCGGTTAAATTTGTATGTAAGGATATGTAAAAAGTAAACAAATAGGTCAGTATTACAGTTAATAACGTTAATTGCCTTACTTGCCATACATATGCAGTTTTTTAAACAGAAATGAATGAAATAAATTCTTTATTTCGGTACCAATTTTATAAAAGCTTAGTATTATACTCACCTTCGATTATTTTCTGGTGGCAAAACACTCCAATCCTGCTCATAATAAGGATACATATTTCAAGGCTTATAAATATTTGCTTTTACAATTCAATAATAACTCACAGATCAATTGAATTTTTTTTATCGAGCGATGACGGATTTTTGTTTTAGAAAACTATTATTTAAAGAAAAACAAAATTAACATTTAACTTTTTCGTCTAAAAGCAAATGAACTCAACACTATTGATAACTCATGCGTTTTTAGGTGGTGTTATCTTTTTCATTAGGTTTTCTCTTTTTTTCTATTTTGGTATAATTCTAAATATTTTTTAAACTTCACATAGTATTTCATTAACAAACATGCATATTTCACCACTAATTTTTATATATTTTTAATGAATACTTCTTAAATGAATGTAATTAGTTTTAAAACGTTTAAAATTTTACTACTTAGTTCTCATCCTTCTTATAGTTATTGTATTTAATATACGCTTTAAAATATATATCGAGAACACTTCAAAACTCGTCTATAACTGAACAAGCGTATGAGAATTTAATGAAATAGAAACTCTTGTGTTCTTATTTTTTTTTTGGAACGGTGCTTATCTACTCTATGTACGGGAGAGTCGCTGAGCAGTTACATTTGGTTAGGTGAATAACAGTCAGTTTAGCATTTGGTAGACTTCTTATCAGCAAGAGAGTTATAATAATGGTAAATGATAAGGTTTTCCACAAAAAGAAAAGCAAAAACAAACGAAATATTTGTATTAATTAAATGAAAAATAAAGGTAGTAAACGTTATAATAAAAAAAGAGTGAAAAACAAATAAAGCAATTGAGAAGCAAATGACTTGTAGGCGATTTATTATATTATACTATGTAGTATATAACGATGTGTAAAATTGATTTGTAACCGGTATTTAAAAACTGTTATAGAACATATTTAAAAGCAATACAATAAGTAACTTATCCAGTTTTTCAATTCCAAGTATTGTTTGAACATCTGGTTAAAAACTAATGGTACCAGATCTACTTTACATATTTACAAAATTTTGGACTCTTTGTCTTTAAAAACAGGTTATCAATTTGAAAATTGAGAATCTTTAATTCTTTATAAGTGCGACAATATAAAAGTTAATTTCTTTGCTTAGCCAATGCAATAAGACTAGAAAGACTTGTAGAGCTTTCGAAATGCGATTTTATATGACTTCAGGATTTATTTTAATTGTTAAATTTCAAAGCTAATAAAGTAAAAATTAAACAGTTTTAGTATTTTAGATTAATTTTATAAAAATTTTAAAAATTGTTAAATAAAATTGGGTCCTGGATATCTCTCTAACAAAAGATTTATGAAATATTTATATATTTTTATGTAATTTTAATTTAATTTTTTTACTTCCTAACCATTTTCTTATCATAGCTCGAAAGTCTTACTTAAAATTGATGAAATTGAATTAGTAGAGATATATTGTCGAGTTAAATTTCACGATTTGCTTTAACATCCTTTTTAACTTGCCTTTTGTGAACATTACATCCGTTACAAAACATATTTTATTAATTTCTTCATATTAATATTAACATTTACTAACATTCGCTGAAAAACTCAAATTCAATCGAGGTCCATAAGATCATATTTATGTTATATTACTCCTCTTTAAGAAAAACTGCAATAAGGTATTTTGTACAACTGTCAAAGTTTACTTTATATGCATCATTTTAAAATTATTTTGTACATTTACAAAAAAAAAATAGAAAAACTTGAGAAAACTTAATTGAAAATGATTTCGGAATATATATATGTATATAGTCTTTAGGTAAAAAAGAAGAAATAAAATAAAACTTTAATAGAAAAATAGTTATTTAATTCTAACATACATGTAGACGTAATGTGTAAATCATCAGTCATTCACGCGGGGTGGTCTTACTATAGAATGTCGTTTTATGGCTTCTACCAGCCATTTAATGCCTTCATCTACACCTTCGCTGTCAATAAAACAATAAAAATTGCAACAGTAATATAAAAAAAAAACTTTTAACAAGATGTTCATTATCTCTAAAAAATTAAATACTAACCCCGTGAGAGCCGATACCGGTATAGTTAAACAGTCACGACGGCCTATATAACCGCCAGATTGTTGAAATACTGGTTTTATATCTCTGACACCCATAACATCAGGTAAATCTTGTTTGTTAGCTAATATCAGCAGTGGTACACCCGATAACAAATCATTTTGTATCATTTTATCTTCACGTTCAAGGAAATTAATTTACAAATTAAGTACATACTATAATAATACTAACTTAATAATCAATTTAATGCAACATACCAAAAATAGCTTTTGATTCTTCCATACGATCCCTGTCATTGGAATCGATAACATAAATAACAGCATGAGATTCTTGGTAATACTTATCCCACAGTGATTGTAATTCGTGTTGGCCACCCAAATCCCAAAAATTTAAACGTACACCTTGTACATCTATAGTGCCGATATTAAGACCCACTGTAGTTGTTATCTTACTGGGATTCATACCCTTATAGTTTTTGGTAAATTTGGTTTTAGCTGCTTCCAAATAAGTCTGCAATAAATGTATGCATGTATGTATGTATGTTCATATAAGTAGAATCTGTAAAAATGTTGTTAATTTTCTACCGTTTTGCCAGCATTGTCCAGACCCAAGATGACGACACAATATTCATCCTTTTGTGTCAAATATTTATAAAAGCCGTTCAGCAGAGTATACATAGTCGAAAGAGTTTAAATTATATTATACTTTAATAGATCTCTTTACTATAATTTCATTAAAGTTTATTTAATAATCGAATACAATTTTCTTAACACGTATGGCGGCAGTCCTCAATAACAAATAAAAACTTCATTGTTGTTGTCATTGTCCAGCTGAGTTTATAAAAGTAAACAAATAACAGAGTTGCTACTAAGGGATGTAAAGCTGACAGATAAACATAACAAATGCCAAGAAAAACTCAATACCTTTTGTTAAAATTTATAATAGTTGTCCTAAAATTTTGTAAATGTTTCAATAACTTGTCTATGTAAACAATCAAGCAACTTTCAATACCTTCGGATATGTATTTATATTTTGAATGATAATAACTTGGGGTTTTCACGTTCGTTTTTTGCCTTTCAACACATTCACAGTTCCTTTTACTAACTCTCTCACAAAGACAAAAATTGAAACGAACTTGATAATCAATTTTGTTTCCAATAACAGCTGATGAAGGCGAATACATTCCGAAAACGAAAATTGAACGGAAAATTTAATGCAACCTACGTCATTGAAAGAAACCAATGGCCATGAAACTGCGGTGTAGTTATGACATGATATTAGAATGTGTGATAACGCTGCAAGTAAAAAAGAATTTAAAATAGTTTAAAAAATAACATTGAATATTGCCCCTTATAAAATATTCTGCAGCATTTATAGCTCTAGAATACCAGAAAATATTTAATAATTCAATGGTCTTCCTTGGAGCGTACCATTACCACAGTCTGACTGACATATTTCATAAATCAATAATGCCATAAAAATGTTTTCATTGTTAATTTTCGTTTAAAATAATTGCTAAAATAAAATAAAAATATATGTATACTTTTAATTTTATTAAATCTTCAATAATTATAATAAAAAAAAAAATTCAATAAGAAAATAATATTATTTTTTAAAAAAATAAATTTTATAAAATACTTTTTCTTTTGCGTTTTGTAATCAAGTTTGTTATGTATAAATAAAATTTATTAAATTTCGCACAATAATATGTGATAAATTACAAGTTCTAGTTTAATAAAAAAATAAACAGGAATGTTTAACTAAAATGTATTTGAAAGGAAAACTTTTAAATTAATAATAAATGTGTTCTTATTTCTTCATCAAATTAAAATTTGTTAGTATTTGTTTTAACTATAAATTTAAGCTAAACAGTATAACAGTGTATTTCCTTAAAAAAAACTTGATTTACAGAAGAAAACTGAATTAAATTTTAAAAGAAGAGATGGAGTTTGAATAAGGATTTATATTATATGGTTATTAAATTGTGTAGTATTAAAAATATAAGTACAATTTTCATACATAAATATAAACAAAAATAATTATAATTGTTGTTCAGTTGAGTGTAGTTATCTTCTTTTTAAGTTAAGAACAAACTAGAATAACAATGCAAAATTATATATTATGGTGTTTTCTTTTCTTATATTAATTGTTGTATTGTTGATGTTCTTTTCTTTTTTAAAAATGTAACAAATATAATTTTAAATTAACTTTTAAATATTCAAGCTTTCATATTTTCACTATTTACTACAAATTTTATGTATATATATATAGTTTCAAACAAAGTAGCCGTTCGCAGAATCGGGTGGTAGATTAAATTAAATAAGATTATTTTTCTTTTAAATTTTCCATAAATTTTTGTATATTGTTTAGGGATTATAGTATTTTTATAAAAAACAAAAAAAAAAAAACTTGAACAAACTTATTATGAAGTCCACTTTTTATCGTTCATTATATTGTATATTGTAATTAATATGTATATTTTTTATATTGAGTTTAATTTTTTATTTCTTTTTTTAATTTGTTTATATGTGTATATTCAAACTTTAAATTTGTTTAAATTTTTATATATAATTCGTATTGTGTCCTCATTAAGATATTTTTTTTTCATTTTTTTGTAAACTTTTGCATAAGCTTAAGGCTTATAATTAGAATTGCACCCAATTAGCATTTGTCGCACTTTGTTGAGGATTTTGACCAGGCGCAGATCTAAAAGGAGAAATTATTTATTTGTATCATAATTTTAAATGAATTTGTCCTTTACAATACGTACCCAGCTGAGGCATAATCTGTCCATTCAGTTGCGGAGTTACCGGGAACCTTATGAGCTGGTGATGTACCAGGACTTTGGCGTACAGAACCAGCTCCTGAAGGTGGTGGTGCTATTTTGCCCATACCACCAGGTGGTGGTGGCAATATGCCTGAGCCAGCTTTGGACTTTGTACGACCTGTACCTTCAGAACCATCCTTTTTCTAAAACATTACATTAAAATATTTCTCACATCCTCGCAAGTTATTAATAATAAAATTAAAATTTACCGTTATTCTCATATTAATTTTAATTGTTTCACCTTCTTTAAAACCTAAATCCAATTCTTGCTTCGGTTGAGTTTTCTCCTTTTCAATTTGCTCTTGATTTTTCACCCATTTAAAGTGATCTTGTAAAGCAACATTCAAATCAAATGAGTCTGAACGATCACCAAAACCTAAACCTAAAAATGCCGAGCGACCTGATGTACATAGAAAAAAGAACAAAATTGACTACAATCTTTTAAAGAAAAATAGTTTTATATGCATTGTCCTACCATTATCATCTTGCACCCGTATTACAAAATAACGTGAACTGTCTGAAACTGCTTCAATAGCTACACCTGGATATGTTTCAATGGGACAATTGGCAAATAGAGCACCAGTTGTTTTATCTTCTAATTTAAGATTACATTGTGTACCTTTGGCTACCAAACGCATACGTCCAGTCCAGGTGGGTTCACCCAAATTCCAATCTGCGGCTCTATAAAAAATTTAATTTTCTATAAGTAGTTGCGTGCAGGTTTTATAGTTTATATTTCCTTAACGAAATAAAGATCGATAAATACATAAGTAGGCAGGCAGCATTTGAGAAAAATCAATTAAAATTGAACTTCAAAATGCAAGACGTGCGTATTGTGTTTACTACTTACAATTCATTCATTCACACAATTACAATTCAGATTTGTGTGCTTTCATATTTTTCATCACGAGAAACAATTTTAACCTTGCAGAAGAATAAAAAGAAAAGAAAGAACGAACGAAGGAATGCACTCAACACCCAATTGGGAAGATTTTGCTCATTTATGTACACACATACGTTAATATGATGTATAAAAACAATAATAACCCCATTAACAATTTACTGTAATGTGTTTAAAATAAAAACTTGAACATCTACATAGTATAAATATATACATATGATTATTAGTCAGAGACCAAAGTCTGAATACACAATTGAAATCTGTGTGGTCTCAAGAAAACAAAATTTTCTTTAAAAATTTCTACTTTACAGTTTTATGGGTTCAATTAATAAGTAAATGATCCAAAAATAGTATAGAAAAGAGTTAAAAATTTACTGTAATTTTTAATAATTCAATAGTAAGAAATGGAAAAAGTTCAAATATTTTGGATGTACGTATATTTGAACTCGTAACTCTACTATCAAATCCTTTGAAATTTATGGAACGTTACATAAATGAAACATTGCGAATCTTAGGGTTATTTTGTCAAATGAAAGAATAATTAAAAAATAATAAAAATGCACAATTATTTTTACAAAAGACAGAAAGATTTAAGCTTATGTAATTAATTTTATTGTTTAATAGGATACTAAAGCTGATTGTGAGGCTATAAATGTAATTAATTAGTTTTGAGTTGTATTACATGGCTTATCAAAATTTTGCGCAAAGCCATATTGGTGCTAACATCCACTATTTAAGCTAAATTTCGTAGAAGCTAATAATTTAAACAGTATTTTTATGCCTGTAGGACAAATTGTACCGCGGTCTGCTGGTGTCTTTGTATTTGTCAATATGATTAGGCAAGTCCTCAAACTAACCTACCTAAAAAGTGAGTTTAATAAATATATGTACATACATGTAAACAATAAACTAATAGAGATGCATTTTTTCATTTAAAGCGAAATGTTTTATGTCAAAATTTATTAACTTAACTAAACGAAATTGCATATACTTTAAAATACAAAGCACACAAATTTCTACAAATAGTTTTGAAATTGATTTCATATGGAGAATTTTACTTTGATTTTTTTCTTTCTTAACTTTATCCTTTTTATATATGTATTTTAAAGTTCTTAAAGTCTTTTTAAAAAATTACTTAGGCATAGAAAGTCGATAATATGAAATATATCCATGCAAGTCATGGGATCCACATTCTATTCGTTCTAAATGTTTTAGAAATAATCCTAAATAACAAACAGTTTTGCAAGTTTCCCCACAACTCGTCAAAACATAGAAACATCAATACTGTTAAACTAGTTAAACCATACGCGAAGTCGCCGTGGTCTAGTAGGTAGTGTGTTGGCTTATTAGACGAAAGGCCCGAGTTCGAATCCCAGGTCAGACATCAAAATGAAATATGAAAAAATATTTCTTCGGCGACTTCCTCTCAGCAGATTTCTGGCAAAAACTCTAGAGAGTAAAAATTGCCATGAAAAAGCTTCTCAAAAAATCTGTCGTTCGGAGTCGACTTTAAACTGTAGGTCCCGCCACTCATGTATAAAATTAACGCACACAACATGAGTGGTGTTGAGAAGCTAGGCCGTAATCCTGACTGAAGGATTGTAATGGCCAATTATGTATGTATGTAAACCATACGCGAATGTTCACGTGTAAAACTGTTTACTGGGTTACCAACTTATATACACATATACCTATGCACAGGAAATATACGAGAAAAAACAACGACAGACGAAATACGAACTTTTTTTTATAAACAATTTAACAATGTAAAATTAATGTTTTTTAATATAAAAGAAAGCAAAATGAAAATTGAGGGCGTTTTTACGCCAACAAAGCATGACGATATTTTGGCTTTTATTGTAATTTTTCTTTTACATTAAATTTTTTTGCTGACTTTCCCACTTAAGAAATATGCAAAACGAAGGAAAAAGTGATGGATGAGAAATCAAGGAAATCAATTTTTGTTGAAAGTAAATTTTACCTGTAACCACGATTATTGGCTCTGGGAGGAATCTTATAAATAAATACTTCGGGTTTCACAATTAAAACACTTTCATAATCCATTTTTTAAAAAACGTTTTTATAGGTTTATCTGCTTCGGTCAAAAATATTAAAAAAATTATAAGACGAATTTCTGTAATTGTTTTTTTTTCCAAAATATTGACTGCGCTGCTCTTTCACTGACACTTTTGCACTTGTCATCAAACAAAAAAAAATATTTTGAAACAGGGTGCATCATGTATTATAAAAATGTTGACATTTAATAAAGTGTAGTGAAAACAAAATACAGTCAAAGAAAAAAGCATATGTACACAAATGTGTGCATTTTTCGATGGTTGTTTCCAAATTATAAAAGATGTTATAGCGTTATTAAAGGCGTTTACATTGAAGAATGTTTGAAAAAAGTGAATTTGTAAAAATATAACCTAGAAGTTATTGGGGGAAAAATAAGCAGATAACAGGTCTACCATACAGTGGTGTGTGTAGACTTTTTTCTTTGACTGTATGATATTTAGAATTTTTTTTGATTTTTATAAAAACTATTTTTTAGTGCAACAAATAAACTGTAGAGTGATGGATTCGCCGTTTACAGAGAGATTCCTACTGTTCTTATCTATTTTTGTGGGAAGCTTTAGATTTATAGAAAGTATTTTAATTATATCTCTCCAAACGCCCCTATGGACAAACAGTTTTCAAAAGTTAATGAGACATACTTTCCTGCAGGGCTAGCTGGTAACTTATGGACAATTGCTATTTTCAGAAACATTCCACGAATAGAACATTGCACGATAGAAGAATCGCTCCTTACAGCTGTCTCCATTTTAATTCCACCAAACACGCAGGGAAAGCGGTAACTTTTCTATTCCATTCTCAGTTGAACGACTATAACGGCATGTTAGTTGCTAGTGTATTTCCATATCTCCTTTATTTTAGGAACTTCTTTCAAACATGGCTCCAGTTTATAGTTGTTAACAGAGAATCCAATCCAATACCAAAGATGTCACTATTGCCGAACTGTAAGCTTGAGAACATTCTGTTACTCAGTAATACGGCTCCCCGGTTTTGGGAGAATCTAAATTTATTGTAAACCGAAAATCATATTTGTGTATTATACGGGAAGCCTCTTCTGATATGGAATAAACCATTCAAATTCCTGTGTTACCATTTGCATGCATTTAAAAAAGAAACTTACTTCGAAGTTATCTTAACGCTCGTTAAATATTACTGACACAATACAAAATCTTAACTGGAAATCGAATTTGTATAATTCATAAGAAATAGGCTCTTCTAAAAGAATGTATCTTCATATATGTAAATCAAATCTTCACTAGAATTCTGATTTGAATACATTCCAATAAATTGAAATCAGCAATGTTCATTAAAGGTATGTCTTTATTACGATTAAACATCCTTAAGTCTTAACGCAGTATAATAAGCAAAAAATTGCTTTGTAAAGTTAATTTCATTTAAATGATTTATAAATGTATATAATAAAAAATTTATCAGTGTGTGTATATACTAGGTATGTTGTTTTTATATGCCTGTATATAACAACACATCTGCAAAAGCGGAAAGGAAGTGGTGGAAAAAATAACAGACAAAAAGGAAGGAAAGACACAAGTTTTCATCTGCAGTAAACTCGATTGAAATCGAAGATCATCAACAGCTATAAAAATATGTGTTTATGCTTAAATACTATATATGTATGTATGTATGTATGGAAAAGTCCGACCGAATATACAATATGGTATACGGAACATTTATTAACAACTTCTTTTAGCAATTTATATAAAAGAGAATTTGGGGCTTTTGACTCAGTCTCAATTCGTTGCCATATAGTCTGGATCTTCAATTAAGTAATTACTTGGGACGAAAAATTTGACTCGATTGATGTTTGCGATAATCGATTCTCCCTAGGACTAGTGTTGCCATGATAGAGGCATAATAAATATGAATTCATGTCTTGGACTTTGTACCCTCAAAGGACTTACACTTATTAATTTTTAGTCCTATTTTGGTCCTTATATATACTTTAACAAGTTTATCACTTGCTACTCTTTAGTAAGTCCTATTTAAGCTCAGGTCAATTCTAACGAAAATGGTTTGTTAAACTAGTTCCTTCATAATATAAGAAGTTTAGCAAAAAAATTGTAAAAATGAGTCTTATACAGTACATAAAGCAAAAGCTAACCGAAGCTTGCATATACTATAAATATTAATTCAATTATTTCTTCTAACTTCAGTTAAGCTTCGGTAAGACTTAAATGCATATTGAAATTAGTCGCGTGGCTCTGACGATTATGATAAAAAAAAGACCAAAAAAAGAATAAACAAACAAATGTACCTTCAATAAAAGCAGCTTACACAAAAAAATGTTTATAAACGCAGCTGCCACTTTTGCAAGTAGAAAGAAAAAAAAACTTCGATAACCGGCAACAACTGAATGTTTGTTTCGATCAACAAGGGATGGTTTTATGAAGGAAAAAATGCGAAAGAATTAAATTCAACATATTGCTTATACCAACCACCACCACCACCACTTATTTACTGACAGATCTACTGTTGCTACATACACGTCCTCATCGACGTAGCTGTTATGTCCGAAGATGATACTATAGTCACTATACCACAGAGAAAACGAACAGCTGTCTCAGCTGTTTTAATGAATGAAAAGATATCGAAAGGTAAGGGGATGAAGATAGTTTTTTGTCAGTCACCCTTATGTTATGAGTTGGTTACAGTTCTTCTTTTTCTTAATTTTCTGTAAGTTTAAGGGTTCATATTAGAAATATAGCGTTTGTAAACTGTGCATAATGAGCACAGTTACTTAGTCGAATTTTGGCTGAGCTCTAGTGCACAACGTTGTGCTCATAAACGTGAATAAGAAATTTTTTTTCGAAATGTCGGGTAAATTAATAATGAAACGTAAATTGGATAAGAGTACATCATACAACAAAACGGATTTAAAAGAACCATCAACATCAGCAAACTCTTCTACATCGTCAACAATAGATAAAACTAGCAACCAAAGAAACGATCATGATTCTGCAAACAAACAACCAGAAAATAAGCGTATACGTTGTGAAACTCCACCACCAGAACCAGAGGATTTAGGTTTACCACCAATACCACAGATTTCAGTACAAAATCGCCATTTACTTGAAGCTATACAACAAAAAATGTTGGAGCTACAAAATGAATTGGACGCATTTGAGCATGATGTTGAAGCTCATGAAGAGGACTATTATTATCCAAACGGCAGGCTACAAAATAACCAAGTGAGCGAACAAGAAGCCGAAGCATTAGGATTTGCTATGTGCGCTCAAGAAACAATGTTATTTTTAGAAAGGGAAGGTGTACCTTCAGATAGTCTGCTCTATAACAGATTACGTGATGCCTTATTGGGACCTTCACAGACGAATGAAGTAATTCACCTGTAAAAAATTGGAGAATTTTAAAAAATCTAGTCATTATTTTAAATGTTTCTGTGAAACATAAGATAACATTGGAAAAAAATCTAGTCATTTTTGCATTAAGTTAAACTTAAGAGTGAAAACATCTAGCATATAATTAATATAAGAGATATATCCTTAAATAGATGTAAATAATAAAAATAATACATATTTTTGTGTACTTTTTATAAACACTGCTTATATAATAAAGAAAATTTATATTTTTTTAAAACAACCTAACATTATTCTCTGCGGATTTCGATCCTACAAAATTCTAAGGAAACAGACTACGTGAAAAATAAATACGAAGTATGTATACATTTTTTATGTTCCAGCGCTACTTATTTTTAATTAAAAAAAGAGGAAAAATTAGGACTTTCGTTGACTTTAATTCGCAAAGTGCTACTCCGTTTAATATAGATAAAAACTCATTTTTGCAATTTTAGATTAGAATATCCCGAAGACTTAGGGCAATGGAGCAATTCTAAGCTCAGATTTAGTGCACCAAAAATGTGACTGGTTTTTTTTTTAATTTTGTCATAGTACGTCCATTTTCATTTAATTGAGAAAATGTGTTAAGGGCCTTTTCCTAAACAAGTTCAGGATCACGGAACTTATCTTGTTTCGGTAAATGAACAATTAATCACAATCTAATTCCACAAAAAAATTTTATTTTAGTTACCTTAAGAGATTATATTTAAAAACGCTCCTTTCATCCAGGGCCGACTTATCAAAGGAGGATTAATATTTCTTTTCAAATGTTTGCCTCTCTCAGTAAATAAGATTCGGTAGATAATAATTTCCATACACTTTTACTTATCAATGGCCCCATTTGATCGAATATCGCTTAAGAACACAGTACGCAAGGTGAAAACATATAAAACACATGTTCCTCCGTGTTATATGAAAAGAAAATGTGCAGTTTGTTGTAAAATTATTGAAGAACACAAACATATGTATATTTTAAAAATAAAAAGTAAGTCTTAAAAAAATAATTGCATATTTATTTCCATAATTTCTTAATAGACATATTCTTTTCGGAATCCTTTTGCATAACCTTGGCGACGGCCATTTCAAAATCTTCCTGAGTGACATGAACACGTCTTTCACGTAAAGCGTACATACCAGCTTCTGTGCATACGCCTTTAACTTCAGCACCCGAAGCTCCAGGCATAAGTTCTGCGATTTTACGAAGATTAATGCCTCTAGTCAAGTTCATTTTGCGTGAATGAATTTTAAGAATATCCAAACGGGCCTCCTCATTTGGTGGAGGGAATTCGATTTTACGATCAATGCGGCCTGGACGCAAGAGGGCAGGATCCAAAATGTCAATGCGATTGGTGGCCATGATGACCTTAATATTTTTAGTGGCTTCGAAGCCGTCCAATTGATTCAATAACTCCAACATGGTACGTTGAACTTCGGAGTCACCGCCAGAACCAGACTCAATACGAGATGAACCAATCGAATCGATTTCATCCATGAATATAATCGAGGGAGCATGTTCACGGGCCATAACGAAAAGTTCTCTTACCATACGGGAACCCTCACCGATGAACTTCTGTACAAGCTCAGAACCAGAAACACGTATAAAAGTACATTCGGTATGATGAGCAACAGCCCGAGCTAAAAGTGTTTTACCAGTTCCAGGGGGTCCATATAGTAATACACCTTTAGGTTGAGCAATGCCCAAAGCATCGAACAATTCAGGATGTTTAACAGGCAACTCAATAACCTCTTTAATTTCTTTGATTTGTTTGTCTAAACCACCAACCATTTCATAAGTGGAATCGGGCACTTTTTCCACCATCATAAGCGATACTAAAGGATCAACTTTGTTTGGCAAAATTTTATGTAGAGTATAACTCTCATTGCGCAAGGCAACACGACAATTGGGAGTAACATCGTTTATGTCGATATTTTTATCAATGTCTACAACAAATTTACCTTCAGGATGGACCTTTACCAAAACTTTTTTCTTGTCCATTGGTTTTACAACTTCGCCAACATAACTGCCTTGTTCCTGCAGCAATTGCAACTCCTCACGCAACATGCGAACTGAACAATAGAAATATTATGAATTTATTTTGTTCTTATTAGACGATATAAAATGCATTTAATAATTACCCTTAGCATTGAGCTCATTACGCTGAGCCTGCAAACGTCTAAGATTTTGCGATTTCTCTGCTACAATTAATTGCAGTTCTTCTATTTTCTGTATATAATAGGAACGAAAGCCTTCACCTTTACAGGCGGCATCAATGTCCATCTAAGAATTTTTCATGCGGTTATTTAAGCAGTTTTTAACAAATTATTTACTTATAATTACCCGATTTGTGACGGTCATTGTTTCTTATATAAATTTCAGCAAACTTTGAATTATTCTGGTTTTTAACTTATTAAATTTTTCGATATATTTTCTTTAAGTTCACTCGTTTCATTAAAATATACAATGAGACAAGTATTGTGTTAAATTTTGCATAGTCAACACACAGGGTTGTAATTTTTGGTAGTGACAGTATGAAATATCATTACAAAAATAACAGCTTTTATATATAAGTTAGGCAGTTTGCCAGAGGGTCAGATTTCTGACCGTTAAGAATAGCTTAAGTTCAAAAAATCGCCTATTCACACTAATCAAAAATTTAGAACTGTATCAACGATCTTATGCATGAACTGTTTTTCAACGCAATAATAGAGAAACATGTATATAAGTAGCCTTGATTTAAGTACACCAAACAGTTTTTGTTTCATAATGTTTTGTATTCAGGATTAAGGTTAAATATAAGAAGTTTTGGGTTTAATATTTCCTTAAAATATATTTTAACTCCAAAGTCTAATCTAAAGAAAAGTGCTATACTGAAATTAATAGTAATAAAATAATAAGACGATGCTATTGCAAAACCGTTATACAAACTTCAAAGTACTTATATTGTAAGAGTTAATTTTTTCTTCAGGAATGGGAGGAGTGCGAAGATATCTTCCAACCACACTTTGGTGTATTTGCTTGCATTACTACTGTTTTACTTATATTTACACACGATTCCAACTACTAACGAATCTACACATCAATACAAGAGTGGATTTATTTTATTTTTTTCCACATCCTTTAAAGCATTGTCAAATTTTTCGAATGAGTCTCAAAACCCGTTTAAATAAATTATATGGTACTCAAATAGAAAGCAATACCTTTAAAGCTCATTACGTAGCTATTATCATCCTTCCCCGTATGTTTTGTTGCCTAAAAAACGCAGGTTTTATAGTTCGGCAATAGAGAAAGACAGAGTATAAAAATTTTAACGAAATTCAGATAACATTTAAAATACTTTTTAAGAGAAGTATAGCATAATGGATTTTAAGTCGTTACTATTTGAATTTAACAAATATATTATATTTTAATTATTAACAGTTACTTGTTTCAAATGAATTACAAGTTATAAAATATGTAAAATAAGAATTTTTAATAGGTAATTTAAATAATATATCAATGCAAAGATGACCACACTTAAGCATAACATAGAGAAGTAATTATATATACTTTTGAATTTCGTCATAGAAAGCTAATACTAATGCTCCACCTGTACCTCGTAATATATTTGAAAAGGCACCTTTGAAGAATGCAGATGGGCCTTCAGATTTCATAATTTTTGCCCAACAATGAGCTGTACTCTTATAAACAAGCTTATCTTTCGACAAGCCTGATTGCATCATCATCCGACGACGCACTGTATCGAAGGGATAGGATGTAATACCAGCAATAGTGGTAACAACTTGCGCTATGGCCCAACTTATGTAAAATGGTGTGCTTTTAGGGTTAGGTAAAAAGTCACGACATGTATCGTAGAAACCGAAGTAAGTGGCGCGATAGATTATAATGCCTTGAACCGAAACTCCAAAGCCACGATATAAACCAGGCAAACCATCACTTTTGAAAATCTTCATTATGCAATTACCCAAACCACTAAATTGACGTTCACCAGCTCCTTTACCAACATCAGCAGCAAGGCTAAATGAAAATACATATGTGCCAATGTTATTTAATATAATAAGAATACTATTATTTTTATATTACCGCGTTCGTCCAAAATCCAAAGGATAAACAAAACATAACGATGTTGCACCAGCTGCGCCACCTGAAGCGAGATTTCCCATAAAATATCGCCAAAATTGCTCATGTTTATCAATACCTCCCAAGAATATCTAAAAATTAAGGATTATAACTCAGATTAAAAACGTAAATAAATTTTGTTTCTCAAATTAAAAAAATGGAATTTCCTTTAGACGAGATGAAAATAATCAATTATTTTTTACCTGTTTATATTTATCTTTAAATGCAAAATTTAATGCTTGTGTGGGAAAGTATCTGATTACATTTGCCAGATTTCCACGCCAGTATGACATGAGGCCCTGTTCCTTTGGCAAACGTACAAAACAATCAACAATACCTTTGTAACGTTGAGCTTCGGTTAATTGTGTCGACACATGCTGAACTTGAAGCAATAGTTTTACACGTTCTATGGGTGCTACAGCAGTTTTAGCAACAGCAGCTGAAATGCCACCAGCCAGAAAATCTTTTAAGAATGATATCGGATCTGCTAAATCTTTTTGACCACCCATGCTGACAATTTAGATGTTGATTTTGATAACTAAAGAAATTATGTTCAGTTGGAAAAAGTGGAAGGATTAAAAAATGTTTAAAGATGAAAATTTATTTAATTTTTCATTTCCGAATAAAGCTGTATTTGACAATTATGCAAATTATAAATTATTTCCATTATTATGTACATACTTATATTCAATTTGAAAGTTATCACATAAAACTGTATTCTATATATGTATGTATGTAGGTATGTAAAAGGTGTTTTATAAAATCAAACGACATTCAAATAAAATATTTTTTTTTTCCATCAAACTCTTGGCACACCAAATTTGATGAATTTAAAAATAAAACTAAAGTTGGTTGATAGACAGAATACCACATACTAATTCGACACTTACTTATCTGTAATTTCTTGAATGTTTTGTAACACAACAACAAAATTTCGCCTAGCAAATATTAAAAAATTTCACTCATCTTTAATAAGATTGAAGGTTTTAATGAGCATAATTAAAATTACCCTACTGAGGTCAAATATGCATGGTTTTATTCGACAACTACTTCCGCCTTGTTGGTGAGCAAGATGTTGTTGAATTTCGAATTTGCTATTTATACAAAATTCGGCATTCGTATTACAAACGCGATGGATAGGACACACGTCTGAACGTCGTTTTTCCTGAGGGGAGGTACGAAAAAGCCACCGACTGTATTGTGCCTGAGGCTATGTTCCCGCCTGGTTTGAAGATACTAATATCGGATAGGGCACTCAAGGGGCATATGAGTCGAAGTTAGGTGGAGGCACAAGTGCTGGGGTTTTCTGTAAGAATCTGTCTTGAACTTCGCTTTAGGTTAAAGAATAACTGTAGCGTGTTTCAGGCAGCGATTTTTGCTATCTTGAAGGCTATTGAGGCCGTAGCTAGTAGGCGCACTTCGAATTCGGAATCTTATATGATCTTCGTTGATAGTCAGACTGTCCTAAGGACCATTTCGTCGGCCTGGTGTAAAGTCTTTAAGGACCAAAACGAATCCGTTTATACTGGGTTCCGGGTCTTAACGGTATACCTGGCAATGAGACGGCGGATTAAGTTCATTTTCTGAGAGCGATTTGAAAGATAGTCCTGATCCCCCAATCTGCCACCTCTACGGCGTCATCACTGGATGGGTCAGGATTTAAGAGCAGAGGCGTTGGGGATGTTATCAGGCCAAAGGCACCTGGCCTGCTATAGACAGTGATAGAACAGGTTTGCTTAAATGAGGCCAGTCTGAGGTTAGTTATTGGTTTCATTGCAGGGCACTGCGAGATTAGATCGCTGACAAAGATTTAGAACAGATCCCAGCTGGACTATTGCAGGGTATGTTGCGACGAGGAGGAGTTAGAAACTATCGAACACCTCCTCTATAACTTTCCAACTCTAGGGCTTCAATGTTGTAGTCGCGCTCTCTTGTGTGTTTTTCAGCTGTCTCCTCACCCTCTCTTTTCTATCTCTTCTCCATTTCCCCATATTCTTTATTATCCTCTCTTTCTCCATTAGGACGTATTACAATTTGTCATTTTGACCTCCGAGTATTGTACTTGACCCAATGAGAAGTACAAACCGAACCTAACGTATTGCAAGCACACACTATTCCATACCACCAAATACTTATGGGTCTATTATGAAAAGCTACTGCAGTTCGGTTGTAATCAGAAAATGATAAACACTTTACAAGTGACATTTTTAAATGTTGTTTGTCAATTTCCATCTGTAATACTATTTTTGGTAACTGACAATTCAACTGAAATTCAGTTGTCCCCCATGATCAAGCTATTAGGCAAAGATTATTTGAATATACGGGCAGTATTCATTTAGAACTACAGCCTTCTTCTGATGAAATATAATTCTTCTACTATTGGTTAAAGCAGGCCGCTTGTAGACTATTGTTTTTCAGTAAGGCAATTACCCATATAAGAGTAGCTCTTTGTGGTGATTCACAGATGATATTACTTAATCGATATTTTCAATAGTTTTCAATCCAGAAATTATGGGTCTACTATGACAGCAACTCCGCCTCAAATACGACTGGAATTTTCAATTTTATTTTGTCAGGTTTCGTAAAGGTGAGTTGCCATTCATAATCGAGCGATACTGAAACAGACCGACGAAATAAAAAAATGTGCACGCCGAGACTATCGAAATATGAGTACCTACAATAAACATTATAAGCACAACTTAAGTCGCCTGGATGGTGTATCGAAGTATATGAGAACATTCGAATAATCAAAGGCAGATGCATTTTTCATCAGTTATACAATGTTGACAACTCTCTGAAATTAGCAAAATACCAACTTTGGAACGTAGAAGGGCTGTTTTAGATGTTTGTTTTGTTTTTAATCTGGTTAAAGGTGATATCGATTCTGAGTTTTTGCTTTGTAACCTGAATTTCAGTATTCCCGCAAGATTTTCACGGCACTATCGTCCTCTTTCTTTAGATTTCTATAGAACGAACTATGGATATCATTTTCCTTTTCGTAGATTATGTAATGATTTTAACTTATATTATGATTTTATTGATTTTAATTGTAGTGTTTGTTATATAAAACGTAGATTATATGCTGGCATTAATTTGTAAATTATTATATAATAATATATGTTCCTGTCATAGGTAGTTCCGTTCCTGTTTATTGTTAGTTTATTCAGCTTGTGATTAAGTTCTGTAGCTGATTTATGTTCTTGTTGCCATTACTTTTCCCTTAACCGCTACAGTCCGGACTGTAGTGTGTACGTGTCCCTACGTAATGGGGACGAGCCCTCCGCGGTCGGGTGAGGGTGGGTGGCCGGGGACGTTCGATAATTAATGCCCAAATATACCCTGACCAAACCATACGAAGCAATAATATATACCAAATTTACTAGTAATAGCCAATCGAGACAAGTCGGTAAATCCTTCAATGAATTACTATCGTCATCGTTCGCAAATAATAGACAACAGTGGCGTTTCTATGTATGGAAACGTTATCTTTAAAAACACTCCAAGGAAAAAATAAAAATAAATGGAAACATGTTTTTTTTTCTATTTTTATAGTTTTTTATTTATTTTATATCTTAGTTTATGTATTTCTGGGTGAACACGCACTAAGAGTTGGTAGTTGGTTTTGTTTTTTGTGATCATTCATATATTAACATTTATGTTTCGTTTTGGATTTTTATTTTTTTCTTATTTCAAACACAGTTTGGTTTATCCGGATGCAATTATGAAACTTAACATACAATTCGATTATACGAACGAACGAACACACGCTGTTTTGTTTGCTTTTGTTCTTACAACTTAGATTTGTTTAAATTTTGTTGTTGGTACATAATGTTCAATTAAATTACAATAATAAATGGATTTATTTTAATAAGTTTAAAATTAAATTATAATTTTTATTAACCGTAGGTGTAGAGTGTGTAATTTAATTAATGAATTTCTTGATTTCATCGTACAATACAAGTACGAAAGCACCACCAGTACCTCTGAGAATGTTGGAGAAGGCACCCTTGAAGAAGGCACCGGAACCTTCTTGTTTGGCGATGGTGGCCCAGCAGTGCAATGTGTTCTTGTAGATGATTTCGGTAGCCTTGCGACCAGACTGCATCATCATACGACGACGGACAGTATCGAAGGGATAGGAGACAATACCAGCAACAGTTGTAACAACTTGAGCAATAGCCCAGCTGATGTAGATGGGGGTGTTCTTAGGATCGGGCAACATACCGCGGGCAGTATCGTAGAAGCCGAAGTAGGCAGCACGGTAGATAATGATACCTTGTACGGATACACCGAAACCACGGTACAAACCAACAAGACCATCAGATTTGAAGATCTTGGACAAGCAGTTGCCAAGACCGGTGAATTCACGTTGACCACCCTTGCCGGTATCGGCGGCCAAACTATATTATAGATTAAAAAATATATAAAACATATGTAAATATTACTTTCATAAGTTTTTCCAACGGTTGCGCTTAAAACCTACCGAGTACGGGCAAAGTCCAAGGGGTAGACAAAGCAGAGGGAAGTGGCACCAGCAGCACCACCGGAAGCTAAGTTACCCATGAAGTAACGCCAGAATTGAGTGTTCTTGTCAACACCACCCAAGAAGACCTATAACGAATACGGTGGATGGAACGTGGATTAATACATTTCTTCTTTTTTGTTTTTCTCTGATTGTCATTTAGAAAGTCGGAGTCCCATTTGGATGCACCATCATTTTATACACCTAATACTTACTTGCTTGTACTTATCCTTGAAGGCAAAGTTCAAAGCCTGGGTTGGGAAATATCTGATAACGTTAGCCATGTTACCACGCCAGAATGAAGTAAAACCTTGTTCTTTTGGAATGCGGACAAAGCAATCAATCATACCCTTGTATTGCTTATCGGGGCTGATTTGTTTGGAGATGTGTTGTACTTGCAAGAGCAACTTGACACGCTCGATGGGGGCTACAGCAGTCTTTGAGACAGCTGCGGAGATACCACCGGCAGCGAAATCCTTCATGAAACTCATGGGATCAAAATCCTTACCCATTTTGCTATAATTGAAAGAGTAACAGTGATCGTTAATAAATTATTTCTTTTTGTTTGGTAGTCGTTTTTCTTTCTTTCAAATATCACACACACACACACACACAGGCGCTCTCTCTTAAATTATCTGGGATACGGATTTTGATAACAAAAACTTGCATTTCTTGAATTATTGACTTACTTTGGTTAATCTTGATTGGAGTTCTTGAAATTAAAATACATTTTACTTGCTATATTAAAACTTCGTTCTTGTGAAACTAATTTCTCTATTTTTGCTTGCTTTGGTTAATCTTGATTAGAGTTCTTGAAATTAACACACATTTTACTTGCTATATTAAAACTTTGTTCTTGTGAAACTAATTTCTCTATTTTTCAGATGAATTATTTTAATTTCCTTTGTTCACAGATAACCTTGAATGGATTTCTTGAATTCAGGCTTGATTTTTTATAACTCTTATTGAATTAAAAACTCCATATTAGTCGAACAAAGTGACTAACGTTTCCATTTATTATATATTAATGGTTTATCTTCATTGATGTTCTTGAGACTTGGCTTGATTACTTGCTTGACTACTTCTTATCGTTTTACATTTTCGTTTCCTTTTTAAATTTGTTTGATAGTTCGGATTATTTTGAGTCTGTTACTTCTAATTATTGCTACGAATTGAAGGTAAAGAGAGGTACTTGTTTCTTGATATTTATTATTTATTGCATTTTAATTTTGAGTATTTTATACTTGTTGTGTTCACAGTTTGTTTGGATTCAATTGTTTTAAATTTAGTTTAATTGCAATGAACTTATACAACAATTTTATCTTAATTCTCCTATTCATTTCTTGAATTTAAAGTAAACAATATTTTTTTTGAACATTTTCTAGTACAAAAGTACTAGTAAGAATGTGAAATAAATGTCAAATAGAGTTTACTATTTATATTTAACACAATTTTGTTTGTTTTCAATGAAACAGTTTCACTCCACTTAAACATATTAACAGTAAAGCGAATATTGGTTTATGCGATGTTTGAATCATATTGCATAGATACGAAATAAATTATTAAATGAATAATTTATCAAAGCATTAACTTTTAAATTAACTTTTTCACTATGTAGTTTTCACTAATTAAAGTTTTTTTATTGTTTTATTAGAAAACAATTTCTTTTTCTTCAACATACAAACTATATTGTATGTATGTATGTATGTGAAATCATTATTAGTTCATAACGTACACATATTAAATACCGGCTTTTTGTAGATATATGCAAGTTGTTCGTTATGCGAAAGTAATAAATATATACCTATAGTAAATCAAATATAGAAATGTTTCTTTCTTTTCTGTATACAAAAAAACAGTTTGAATTTTAATTTGATTATGGATTTTGTGTGAACCAGACGACGATGTGTCATGCTTTTGAAAACTTGATAAAACAATAAAATAAAATAAACTTTTCAAAGCACGTGCTTTGGCACAAATATGCTCAAATTTGCTGTTGAGAGAAGGCAGAATGTGTTAAATATTAAAATCAAACTATTAAACAAGTTCAGTTTAGATAGGTGAATATGTATGTATGTATGTAGAATTAGAAAGAAATGCAGAAAATTTGATTATTTAAACAAATTTTATTTTTAATTGCATAATATATAGAGAAAGAGAAAGATTTTTTTTTTGGCAATAACAAAATAAATTTAATGTTATACAACTTATCAATACCATATACAACACTACCAGCTAACACAGACAGCCAGCCTTGTTATATAGATAAGAAAAACATAGTGACGTTTTAAAATTTTCATGGTCAGTATAAAAGAGCAAAGAAAAGAATCTAGAAGAAATATCACACAAGAAAGTAAAGCAATAATCGAATCTTAGATTTCTTGCAAAAGAGCAAAACAATCGCAAATTAAGAGAAGTAAAATAAATAATGTTTAAACAAATTATGTATTGTTTAATCTAAAGCTATATTGTATTAATAAAAAAGATCTAATTATATAACAAATGGAAGACAAGTATGTATTATGAATTCCAAAAGTATTTTATTTTCTATATTAATTAAAAAGAGATCAAAGTTTAAAAAAAAATTGTTCATAAATTGAAGGAAGTAATTTAATTTTTCTAATGTACACTTTTTATTAATAAGCAGAATAATGAAGTATGGAAAATAAAAGTTACGTCACTCCAAAATATCGATAATTAAATTGCTCTTTTTTATTTATTCTTCGAGATGCTTTAGTTATAATTTTTTTGCAAAAATTGCAAAATTAAAAAAAAAAATTTACACTAGTTTTCTGCGTGGCTGTTATTACAGATAATGGTGTATGCAGTAGTGCAATAATAGTAATCATTTGTAGTTGTAGCAGTAAAATGGTACCTAGATTGCATAACGTTTTTTGGAAGAAATATCTTTTCACAAAAATCATTTGTTATTGTAAAAATAAATTTATATACAAATTTAAATTAAAAACACTGCATTTCACTAGCTAGTCACTTTTATCGATTACAAAAATTCTTCACATTAAAGCTAAAGCATTCACTCATTTATTCATACACTCATTGTAAAAAAAGTTAAATTTATCTTTTAATTTAATTTTTATTTTAAACGTACTATTTTGTTATTTGTGTTTATCACAGTAAAATATAAATCCAAATATTCCTTTTGAAACAAAGGTCTGCTCCGGACGGCAACTTAATCGTTAATAAAATTTTATTCTAATGTAATTGAAAAATCTGCCTCGGCCAGACCCACCACTACAAACTACTCTGCCCTCTACGAAAAATCGTAAAAAAGAGAACAAATAAAACAACAACACAAAAACGAAAAGAGAAATGTAAAAACGGAAAGATATAACGAAGCTTTCACCTTCTTGACGTAACAATCAATAAGTGGATGATAGAAAACTCGGTAAATTCTTAAAAGAAAATAAAATAACTGAGAAAAATATAATAATTTCAAATGCTAAAAATTTTTCTTCTTTCTACATACCTATACTTTTTCTAGTTGTTCTTTTTTAATTTTTCTCTTCCTCACATTAAATTTTATCTTTAAAATTCATTGCCAAAATTATATAACTCTACCACATACGCATTAAAATAATTAAAAAAAATTTGAAAGAAAAACGCTAATAGAAAAACTAAAAACAAATTGAAAGATAAAAGCTTTTGAAAATGCAAAATAACCAGAAAAAAAAAGAACGCAATAAGAAACAATAAAGAGAGTAAAAAGTCTGAACAATAATCAGTTATCATGTGCTTGGTAAGCAGAATTTTTGTATAAACAAAATTTGTCTTTTATGTCTAAAATTAAATAAATAAAACGAAGAAAACAAATACAATTCGAACCTAATGTGATGCGT
The DNA here is from genome assembly GCA_930367235.1 of Sarcophaga rosellei. NCBI lineage: Eukaryota > Metazoa > Arthropoda > Insecta > Diptera > Sarcophagidae > Sarcophaga > Sarcophaga rosellei. Next base: position 59,496,605 of record OV884018.1, on the reverse strand, counting down.
ACAAACATAATGTGACGTTTTTTTACACTGTTTCCATGCATATTTGCTTCTTATCTTTGCTTAATTTGTTCGTTTTTCTTTTCACCTTTTCAGGGTTTCGTTATGTTAAGACGAGATGATCATCGTAATTAATAATTTAAACATGTGACTTTTTGATTCATTGCGACTTTGTTTTTTGACCACTTGCGTCAAAACTTTAAAATATTTATTCAAACAGATGCGCTAATGTGACGCATAAACGCTATGTTAATTGAAAATTGGGATAATTCAATTCCACAAGATTGCGTTTTTCCAAGTTTATATTGACTGTTAAATACTCCGATCGTTTATATAAACATACATACATAACTTCTATTTTATATGAGAAAAAGTAAGAAAATTATAATTTATAATCTATTGTGTAAAATTTACTTTTTTCATAGTTATGCAAACCATCGTTGTTAACCATAAAAAAAGTTACCTAATAAAAAAAAAATAACATTTCCTACTAACTTCTGATTAAAAAGGATAATGGTTTAGTGAAATAAATTGAAAATTATCTTGTTATTCATTTTAATTGTAAACTTGTAAAAACTGTTACAAGATACACAATACTTCCCTTCATCTGATTTATAGAAAATTTCTTTTTCTATTCTAATCTATTCATATGAAATGAATAAATTACGTTTCTATGTACAATATTGAAATAAGTTGTGTCTGTAGGCGTTTTACATTCTTATACAGCACAAAATAAAATACAATTTTTTAACTGTTCCACCTACTAACAAACAAATATACACTAATTCATTTTTTATTTTCAAAACGTGAAATCATATAATTTCGAATTGTTACCTTATTGTTTTAAACGAGGACACAAATTTTATGCATCAGCTGTTTCGAGCAATTGTTTTGTGGACAGATGTTTATATGACAGCTGATGCGAAAGCGAAAAGTTAAAATTAGTTCAATTCTCGAGTAGTACTATTTGACTTCAAAAAAATTGTATTTATAAAAAATATCCAACTAACATGTTCATTTAAATATTCCAACGTTCTTCCCTAATAATTCGATAGAATGCGCAAAAGGCAAAATAAGAAAATTCTTTATATAATTATTTTTTTTATTACCCCCTTTATTTAACTTCGCAGTGTTAGTTACCATTTGGAAAATGTCAACGACCTGTTAAAGCTTTTATAATGTTTCACAAATACTATAACAGACGCCTTTATATGTTCTCTACCATACAATAATAAGCTCATTAGTTGAGGCCAAATGACAACACAATATTTCTTAAAACGCATAGCAAACAAATACTATTGATCTTCATAAAAGTAGAACTGATCTTCAAAATAAAACTGAGAGAATAAAGTTTGAAACAAAAAGTTCAAGTTTAAGACATTGAACATTTTTAAGAATTGGAATCAATGTTAATTTCTTTTAAATTAGATAATTATTTTCAACAAAAACAATATTGGCAATGAGCCAAAATAATTAAATTTAGATTCAAATACAAGGTAATGACAACATAAACTATCCGTTCAAATTAAAATATGTATGTTAAAAGGTTTTTTTTTATATTTAACATAAACAAGGTTGCTTCCAAGGATTATTTGCATAAAACTGAAGAATTTCACATCCAGAATGTATACAAAAATAAGAAATTCCGTTAAATAATATTGCAATTACTAAATAATTGAAATATTAAATGATTTCATCATATAATTTTGGATTTTTTAAGAATTAATATTATTGGTCAAGATGTGTTAGTAGTAGCATTTAAAGGTTAAAACAGTTTACTCAAAACAGTTTTACTCAAAAGCACGTTATAATGCTTTTAAGAGAAGTTACAGAAGAGGTAAAATGAAACAACTGACTCTCTACTTTACTTTTATTTACTCTCTCGAAAAATCGAACTGCTAAAAATTGAAAGCCGCAATTAACACATGGCAAAATAATAAAAATTATAGCTTGCGAAATGACGACAATTATAATTGAAATGAATTTGCGCCACGAAATCAAATTTTTAATAAAAATCTTAAAATTTATACTGTATTCCATATTAAAAATTTTTATGAACCATTTTTGCTTTAAAAAAATCTAAAGAAACACAACCACTGGCCTCTACGTTATAAAAATAAAAAAAATATAACGAAATTCTCTCTGCTCTTTTGTTACTCTCTGTCACTCATCAACAGTAAGCAGAAATGTTAATGAAATATATACATTTTAGGTTAGGTTTGAGATTATGAAAGTAGAATACACGGCATACATTTTCATTGTAAAAAAAATCCCCATTGCCTTGTGACTGATTTAGAACGAAAAAGAGAACAATGCTTATAGAGGCAAAATGAAATTTTCAAGTGCGGGGTTGAAAAAAGAACATTTTCAAAGTTACATAATACATTTCTTTTATATTTAAAAACGTATAACGAGATTCACAATTCTCGCACCGTTATACAACTATTTTACAATAGTTATTAATGAAACAGGAAAAATGTATTTTGCCAACTCACTTTACAACTTAATTTGATTTTGTTAACACACAGAATGACACATTCATTCGCACGCCACCAAAAATCTCACAAATTTTTCTTTTCTAGCTTTCAAGCAATAAAATATTTATGTATATGTCAAAAATGAAGAAAAAATAAAATTGTTAAATACCTTTGTTTTTAGATTTCTTTCAAAAGTTACACAATAAAAACTTCTTTTAAAAGAATTTTCTTTTAAATTTCCCACTTGGCGTTGACAAAAAACGCGTGCTCACTTAACGACCGTATTTCGTAAAGTGCTGGTAACTGATAATTTAAGATGGTGGATATTGGCGAAAAAAAATTTCCCTACTTTTCTGACTGCGATACAGGGTTGAATTTAATGCTGTCATCAATAAATCATATATTTAAAATAAAGCGTTGCCAGAATTAAATTTATTTCTTTGTGACGATTTCTTGACATATAAATATGTTAACTACAAAAAGAAAATTAAAAGGCTTTCATATATTAGGAATAAATAAACTTTATTAAATTATTGCTCGGTTTGAAAACATGTTTGTAGAATAACAGTTCATGAATCAGGTAACTTTACTATACACTATAAATACCAGTATATTTTAATACCAATTCAGTTAACCGTGTCTTTAATACGGTTTTATACAACTGTAGGTTTCTAAATTCTTTTACTCAATATTTCAACACATATTGTTAAAAGAAATTTGTGTGTGTAGGGAGGTTAGAGAAGTATTCTATTTTCTTCCATAAATTCTTTAACGTTGTCGAAAACGTGCCTAAATTTTAAAACATATTTTATATCATTTTTAAATTTTATTGTTGCAGTACATAAATAGGGACAAAAATGACTGGACGTGAAGGTGGCAAAAAGAAGCCTTTAAAAGCCCCTAAGAAAGAGTCGAAAGATATGGACGACGATGATATTGCTTTCAAGCAGAAACTAAAGGAACAACAAAAAGCTTTGGATGCAGCTAAACAGAAAGCAGCACAAAAGGGACCTTTAGTTGGAGGTGGCATAAAAAAATCTGGCAAAAAATAAATTCTCAGTAAAGCATTTATTTTTAGCTGTATTATAACAACCAAACCTTTTTAACAAGTTAACAATAAATGTGTTAAAAATTTTTCTTTTTTTTACAAATATTTATAGACAATTTAAATTTATTTGCCATTATTATTGATTAAATTTGTGTGTAGGTAAACATTTGGGGTAACGTTCTCACCAAATCGTTTAATTTTGGGAAACTTGCCTGAGTACCGGGATATTGTACGGAATAGGCGGCAACAAAGTTGGCAAAGCCAATATGTTGGTGAAGTTCTTGCTGAGGGTATGTCGCTAAATGGTAGGCTAAAGCTCCCAAAAATGCATCACCTGCACCGGTTGTGTCGACAACTTGTTCTACTTTATAGGCAGGAACATGGAAACATTCGGTTGTTTCATTGCCACATACGTAAACAGCTCCCTGTGAACCTAATGTTATAATAACAGTCTGAGCACCCATATCCAATAGCTTGTTAAGGGCAGACTTTGCTTCACTAGAAAAAAGTATATAAGATCAATAAAATGACAATACTTTTTGGCGTCGTCAGGACTTACTCTAAAGAATGTATGTCATTGCTCTGACACATTAAGGCAGCTTCTGTCTCGTTTACACATAAAATTGAGGCAGCTTGAAGAAGGTCTTTAGGAGTATTTATCAAAGCGGGTGCAGCATTCAGTATGGATATTCCTTTAAAGCTTCGCAGAGCTGTAAGGGTACTTTCCAGTGGTGTTTCGAATTGACACAGCAATACCTTGGCATTTTCAAATATTGGTCCGGCCTCTTGAACATCATCTGAATTTAATTTATTATTAGCACCTGCCACGATCACGATATGATTTTCTCCCTCCGAACTAACCGCTATTTGGGCAATACCCGTACTTTCACCCTCGCATTGTTTCACATAAGCGACATTAACATTTTCTCGTTTCAACTGCTCCATATATTCTTTTCCCCAAGAATCACAGCCCAATTTTGCTATCATGGCTGTTGCAGCACCTAAACGAGCAGCTGCTACGCATTGATTAGCACCTTTACCACCAAAACCATTGGCAAATTTATGGCCATGTAACGTTTCGCCAGCTTTAGGTAAACGATCTACATAACTGTTTTTGTTTTACATAAATTAATGCAAATTATTTTAGGATGTACAATCTAAACATACCAAATAAAATCGACTATCGCCGAGCCACAAACCAAAACCTCTACACTTTGATTTGGAATATTGTTCATGCTTGCTTAGTGTATCAATGTTATAAACAAACTAAAACAGCTGTACGACTGATTTTTTAAATAAGTATATGTTGCTAATTGTTTTAGAATTCTTATCTAAAATTGTTGTTTATAGGTTTTACAAAAATTAATAAAATTAAGTTTTTGAGTGTCATTAATAAAAGTAAACAAAGTAATAACGATGCAATCAGAGCGAATTAGAATTCACACTTAAATATAAACAAAAAGTTCTGTTGCCAGAAATATAGAACATTTTGCAACCAACTTTTGAAAAAGAAATCACCAAAGAGGGGAAATAAAAACCAAATTTATTAGCTTCATGTTTTTTTTTTATTAATTTTTCTTTATGTTGAATAAAATTCGATCCGATATACCTTTCGAAATTTTTGTTGTTTGGGTCCATAACGACAGACGGAAAAGGGAGGCAATAAAATTTAATTTTTACTTTTTAAGCTTGGTGAGTTTCCTGCGTGGTGAGTTTTTACAAAATATGGTGAATTTCTACAAAGTGTGGTGAATAAAATCGAAACTCACCAAAGTGCCTTTATTCGCAATGGTACTGTATTACCATATACCAATATACTGTATATTGTTAATTGAATAGAGTGTTTCTAGTATACGTACTTTTCACCTCAGTTAGATGAGGCATTCACCGACGTGTCTATTCATGATGTACTGCATTACTAACGGGGTGGGTTTGTGTTTGGATTAAGGATAATTAATCTCGATTAAAAGGAGTACACTCAACGAACAAGTGTAATTCATTTTGGGTGTCAAATCCGATCAAATTCCAACAACCACAAACCAACCCCGTCCTCCCCCGACGACTTTCAATCAGAAGGAGACCCCACCCCCCTATATGAACAACACGGGCAGCTCCATAAATTCTTCAAAAATTTTACGAAAAAAGAATGTGAGAATTAATATATTCAAATTTGTTTTTTGAAGGAACAAACGAAGTTTTCCAACCACCAGCGCTGCTTTGGAAGAAAATGTTTTCAAGTTGTTTTTATCCCACCGGCAGGAATGTTATTTATAACAAAAAAAACCGAGTTTTTTTAAGTTGAAATAAAAACAATAAAGTTAAAGTTACAATTTCTGATATCTGCCCAATTATTTGATGTTCGTTAGCAAATTGTGCCATTAAAATCTTCAAAATTATTAACAGGCGTACAATATGAACAGCTATTATTTTTTATGGAGGTTCTACTGTTTGAGTAAGGGTTCCTCTTAACTTTTGGATGTAATACAACCCTTGAGGGATTTATTACAAATGCTACTGAACACACTACAGTAATAGGGTTGCCAGGTTCCTGGAAAAGTAATAAAAAAACGACATTGCTTAAGTTTTCTTTATTAACTTTTATTAAACTTCAAATATTTTACATGGTATATTGTATTTGATAGCATTATTTATAACTAAAAATCAAAAGACATTGTAAAATGAAATCCTTCATTATATTATTTCTATGTAATAAATGATATCATGAAGTACAAGTAATATAAAAAAATAAACATCAAATTTTGACAATAATAAATGAAAGATTGATTAGTAATGAAAATGTACTCATTTTTTAATTGTTAAAAAATTTCTTTAACTTTTTGTATTGTATTGTTTTTATACATATTATTACATTTACATTAATAATAAAAACATAAAACTAAGAATTTCTTTTAAAAAATATTAATTTTTCAAAGAAAAACTAATCCAACTATTACTGTCTATAAAAAAATCTTTTGATTTAAAAACACAACGTAAGGTTTTTATATTATGCGTTATATAAAAAATCATTTTTCATTGTTATTTCTATAATTTCTTTTATATTATTTTATAATTAGAATTTATATAAGTATTTGTTTAAAGTTTAGTTTTCTTTGTGTTTATAATAAAGCGAAATTTACATTATTTACTCTTACGTAATTCAATTACATTTCTTTTTTTTTTAATGTTTTTTTCGTTTTTTTATACTTATAACTTAAATAGCTAATACTAAAGTTACCTATATGTAATAAAGAAAACAATTGATAGAAAATTTAACGAAATGAATTAATGATGAATGAGTTTCTTAAATAAATAGTTCAGTTTTGTTTCATTAATTTTTCTGTAGTGAAAATCAGTTTAAGCATTTTGTTAAGACTGTTTTCGTAAAACTGAAAGGAAACCACAACGAATTAGTGTAAATATTTAAAAGTATACGATTTCTGATAGTGTCAGTAGTCGATAAAAATCTGATGTTATATTGTGCTTTACTACGTAACCTAATAACTCTAACATTAGACTAAAAGTTACGATTCTGTTTTTACAAAAAATTTTACAAGTTAATTATAAAAATAGTAGAAAATTATTTGTTTACTGCACTATAGAAATGTGTTCGACAAATTCACTTTGTAGCGTTAGTGCGTCAACAATTTCTAGCAAAACTTCAATTTCACTCTCACAATTTATTATACTTGGCGCACCGACTAAGCGCACATTTTTGCCCTCGATATTGGTATAGAAAGTTTTATTTTTAAAAATAACAGCTCGATCATAAGGCATACGGGATAATTGATTTTTCTCAATGGATCTACGAAACATAACACATGAGGGCTGATATTTTCCACGGTCTTCTTCGCTGATATTGTGCTCGCTAAGGTCACCAGTGTATGTAATATTCGTAGTTTTACCTAACGTTTGTGGTGAAAGTTCATAGAGCGTTACTTTACTGCTCCAGAGATCGGTTGGAAGACCTATCGATTTAGCATTATTGGCCAAACGTATTAAAGGCATTTCAAGTTGATTTTTCATAACTGTCGGCCGTTTGGGCTCCATTGGCATATTGATAACATACCATGTTTCATAGCAGGTTATCTTCTTTATGATCTTATCACCCTGTTTAGATATAACAACTTTTTCTGCGTTTGCTTTGCGCGGCAATGCTGTAGATATGGGCTGTTTATTGCTAGCGTCTGCAATTCGTTGATTAGTAGCCGCTAAAGAATTTTCTTTAGCTGCTGTTGCAGACGTCATCTTCTTCTTATTGCTACTAACTACAAGAGGAGTATTGGAGACACCGGTTGTACGTTTTCTTCTTTGCTGTATCGTATTTTGTTTAGGTGCTAAGGCATTATTATTGGAGGCAGATTTAACAGAGTCTCTAGGAGCTAAGAGTACATCGTCTTCTTCAGTATTTTGAGACTCAGTGTCTTCCGTGTCCATGTCTCTAGTTGTCTGGTGTTGTGGCGCTTTCTTTTCTTTGCCCGATAGCATCCGATTTTTTAGGCGGCTCTCTATTTCATCTTCGGTTTCTTCCTCCTCATCTTCTTCGTCTTCGTCCAACGATAAAGGAAAACTTTCATCAGCCGAATCGTCCATATTGGCAATCATTGGTTTGACCGGTTGGGTTTTTTTAGCCACTACAGAATTTAAAATACGTGGTGCTGGTTTATCCGGTGCAGAGAGTGTGGCTGTTAGTGTTGTGGTGGTTTTCGGTGTAACTCTAGAATTGCGTAAACCTAATTTATGATTAAGAATTTGTGGAGCTTGCTTAGAGGACGTTGCGTTGTTTGCATGTACCGTCGGTAACTTCCTTAAAGATTCGTTCGAACGAGCCAGAGGAGATTTTTTATGTTCGAATTCCTTTCTATTATTCATTGTCGTTACTTTGGGCAATCTCTTGTTTAGGGCTGGTTGTGCTTTAACAGGCGGCGGAACTCTGATTTCTTCAACTTCCTCCTCCTCATCATCGTCTTCTAAATCAATACTTTCGGTAAATTCGATTACCGACGGGGTTTTACTGCTGCTATTCGCTTTTGATTTTGTTATAAGAACATCTCCCTTTTTATTAATAATGTCATTGACGTTGACAATCGTGAATGTGGGCATAGTCTCAAAATCGTCAATCGTAGAGTTGGGAGAATTATCTTTAATTTCATTTAAGTTATCGACAGATATGGTATGGGGTGAAGAAATAGATTTTGTTTTTAAATTGGCCGACGATGTAGTTGATTTATCAGAAGCTGATGCCTTATTATTAATTCCCATGGGTAATGTGTTTTGTAAGTTGCCAGGACTGCTGTGTTTAAACGTTGTAGGTTTTGGTGAATTACTACGCAATCTGGTATTTTTAGCAGCAAACATTTTCGCTTGTGTTGTTAAATTATTATTTTGTTGTCCCGTGCTCACTGATGATGATGATGATTTATTTTGATTAGAGGTTGCAGATTTACCCGATAACTCCGTGTTAGTTTTTGCTGCTATTTCAATAGTGCGACGAGTTATTGTTTGGCTATTGTTGACCTTATTGCCACCATTTATAGTTTGTTGCTTTTGTTGTAAGCTATGTGGGAACGATGAACTGCTACTAACCTTTTGCATGCCCATAGTTCTGCTCTTGACCAGTGCTGCAGATGTATTATTAATTCTGTTGTCTTTTACTTTGAGACCAGTGGAATTGGAGAGCAGCAACTGTTTGCGTTTGACGGTATAATTGCTTTCAGTATCACTTGAATCGTGGCTGTCTTCGAATTTTCGCTTTTGCGCAGTACTGCCACTACCAGATAGCAAATTTAAATTACGTTGAGCATTAGCATTAGCTAGGGAACGTCTGATTTGCTGTAATTGTGAAGGAGCTGAGCGAAGATTTGCAGAGTTGGATGTTGAAGCTGATGTTGTCATAGCTCTTTTAATATTTGATGAGAGCGTTTGTGTGGATAATTTGTTGGTTTGCTGTGGGGTGGCAGCAGTTGGTTCTTGTACTCTTCTGGGACGACCACGAGGTCTAGCTACTCGTACGGGTTGCACCTCGATTTCTGAGAAATCCGAATCATCTTGATCTTTCTCATTAGCCTGATATGCTTTATCATCATGCAAATCAGCATCATCATCCAAATCGTTCATTTCATTTTCGTAATCATCATCTGAATTGCGGTTGTAAAAGTCATCAGAACTGGTAGATGATTTGCGGGCTTTACCCGCATCACCGCCAGCTGAGCTACTGGAACCTCCTCTATTTGTAGATGATGCCAAAGCAGCTACATTTCGCACAACTTTTGGGGTGACTAAATCTTCACTAGCATATTTGGGATTAGGTTTAATAGCTCTTCTTGACCTACCCGCAGCTATCGTTGGTGGTGGTGTTTCATCTCTGGAAGGTGTAGGGGCTGGTGTTGCTTTATTTGATCTAGGGATCACTTTTATCTTTTGAGATGACCTTATGTTTGACATATTTGAGCTAGATGTTTTCTGTTGTTGTGGAGTTGATAAATTACTGCTGCTACTGCTAGTACTTCCAATAGGACGTTTTTTTACAGGTCCTCTCACAGTTTTATCTTCTTGCTGCGTTGCTACTCCTGTTCTACGTCCTTTGGGAGTTGCTCCCATAGTTGAAATACTTGAACGATTAGACCGGGTAATACGAATGGTATTATCTTCCAATGAACTAGGTGATGTTATATCTTCTGCTACTTTCTCTAAACGTACTACACAAGATCGTGTCTTTTTGGCATCCACAACGTTGGGCTTTTTTCCAACACGCATTTTTTACTGAGAAACTACAGTAAAAAGCTGCTAAAATGAAAATTTTGTTAAAAACTCAAGATATTTATTTAACCCCATAACTAAATTACGAATGTTTAAATAATTAAAAAATATCCATACCATTATTTTGAACTGAAATCCTATTTTAGAACTTTTCATAAACAGTCCATATACAATAAGAAACAACCATCTGGCAACTCATACACATATAATTTGGCGCGAATCTACCTAAAAATAATAGAAAATCCAATAAGTTTATAATTCTGCTGCAACAAAATATCTCTAACAATATAATTAATTAGTATTATTATGAATTAAAAATTAAATTCAGTATTTCACTTGCATTCAATAGAAATTAGTCGATGTTTGCCCTACTGTACACGTAAATGAAAACATACAAAACAAATGGGCAAAAAGAAGCAGCAATCAGACCAAAATACTATTTGTATGTGAATGCAACAACATAAACACACACGCACATATATATATATATATATATATATACATACATACGTACGTAAGTCTCCGAGTCAAATCATTCAATCCACTCTGTCAGTCAGCTAAATTTTTATTGCGCGGACTTTTCACCAACAGCAATGGAAAACAATTTAATTGATATTTTTGGAGAGCTCACTTTTCCTATTAACTTTTAATAATGTTTCCTATTTGCCACAAACAAAAAGTAGATGACGTTCATTTAAAAAATATTTTCACAACAAAAACCAAAATGTACAGCACAATTATTTTTTTTTCTTATTTCTTGACAAAATTATCAAAGATTTTTCTCCGTGTGTTTTTTTGTCTACAAATAAAGCGTTTGCAAGGCCAGCACAATGTTTTTAAACACTTTCTGTATTTTATTATTAATTAGTATTTAATGTTATATTTAAATTACACTTTCTTTACAAAGTAAATGTTTATTTTGTATGATTTTTTAAGAAAAATTATCAATAAATTGCAAAGTTAAACGATGTCGACCAACGCTTAATGATATTTTGTACGGCAGCACTTGGGAAAAAGTGGTAATTTTCTTTTCGCTTAATAAGGAAAGAGATGGCCTTAATTTGTTTTAAATAAAAATTTGACAGCTCTGGGAAGACTGGCTGTAGTTAGAAAGAAACGAATATAAAAACATAAACAAAGTGGTGAATTTGTCAATAAGTTGTAGTAGATTGTAAATGACATATGTGTAGAAAATGGCGGATCAGAAAGTAAAGAAATCTTTTACTATATTTAACTAAAACGTAAATTTTGAAAAAACAAGCAAGTGTCTTCACACACTCTTGTAATTAAATCAATTAATTAGAATTTCTCAACTTATAGCTAAATGTCCTTATTAAACTATATTTTAATGATTATTAATAATATATTCTGAATTATTTATTTAGATTACCATCTAATTACCGATTGTCATTTTTGACAGCTTGGTGAATAAGAATAAGAGACAATAACAGAGCAAAATAAAGTTTGACACAAACAAAACAACAGCCAATAACAAAAAATTGCAAATCATTTACACCTAGAATTTTGTGTTTTCGATAAGTTTTCATAAAGGTTTATTAAAAAATGTCGGAATTGGCTGAAGTAGAAAATCTATATAAAGAATTACAGCAGGAGTGGAATAAAAAACCTCAGGCCATAAAAAAATGCGGTCAATTACTGGATAAATTAAAAGTAGCAACAAGATAACCTAAAAAATTGATTAAGTTCTATTTATCACCATTTATGTCCTTTTTAGGTGGCCCTTACCAAATTGGCTTTTTTGCCAACAAAAGATGTGAAATCGCCAAAAAGTGAAATGATTTTATCACGTAATGTGCTAGAAATTGCTGTGGAATATAGCGTAGTCACCAGAGACATACCAGCCTTTGAGAGATACATGTCGCAATTAAAATGTTATTACTTCGATTACAAGTAAGTGCAACAAAACAATTGCATAAAATATTGTTTCATACTTTGTTCTAAATTTAGGAAGCAAATTGGCGAATCAGAAAATATGTATAAACTCTTGGGACTTAATTTACTGTATTTATTGTCAGTCAACCGCGTGTCGGAATTTCATACAGAATTGGAACTACTACAGGCAGAGATTATACACTCCAACAAGTATATATGTCCCATTTTAGCCTTGGAACAATATATCATGGAAGGACGTTACAATAAGATATTCCAAGCCAAGGTTGATTTAATATTCTTTAATGCATTTCTATTGTTCGTTATATTTGTAATGTCCCTCTTTGGTCTTCTAGAGTTGTGCTCCTTCCGAAATTTATTGCTATTTCATGGATATTTTGCTGTGCACTGTGCGGGATGAAATTGCAGCCTGCATTGAAAAAGCCTACGAAAAAATATCTTTACAAGAGGCTAGCAAACGTCTTAATCTCAAATCTCTTGACGATGTTAGAGCTTTTGGCAAAAAACGTAACTGGCAGCTTGGGGCTGACAATGTTTATAGTTTCGTCGATAAATCGGTAAAACCAAAAGAAATTTTACCCTCAGTTGAACTAGCCGAACAGGCCATATTCTACGCCCGCGAACTGGAAATGATTGTTTAAGTCTTTTCAGCTATGTAGTATTTAATAAACTCAATTTTTTTCTGATTCAATAGCAATTTTATTTTAGAACATATTTTTCGTATTTTTAAGACTTAAAGCTTTATTTTTTCAAAGCTGAGGGTTGGGGGCAACGGTATTTGGCCATCTCTATTTCAGCTTCAGCATAACTGAAACGATTAAAACTGAAGTATTCTGGTACTTTATATTGACCATTTGGTGATGCTCCTGGTCCTACAGGTCCGGAGGCAGGTTTCACGCAATTGCTGGATAAGCCTTTCACATTACTAATGGAAATGTCAGTTGAAGCAGCTGCTCCTGGAGTCTTGGCACCGCCAGCGGCTTGAGAAAAACGGCGAAGCAATAAGTTCTTGCAAATTCCAGCACTTCTCATTTTGCTTTCTCTTTTTATAACCGGAATTTAAATTTCTTTCAACTTTAATAAATACACAGACTTTTATTATAAAAATTCACGTAATCTTATGCAAACTGCTCTTCAATTTAGCTGTCAAAAGTAGACATATGTTTACATGGGCGGTGAATATAAAAATAAGTGTTGCAAAATGTCAAGATAAAGAAAAAAGTTGGATTATTTTTAAAACTACATATATATGTATTTTCTTTTTTTAAAATCTTATAAAAAAAAAATCTTAGTTTTATTTCTTTAAATATATATATTATTATTTTCTTTTCTTAAGTTTTGGCTTGACTACACCATAATGTTGATCAATTGCAGCCACAGGTGGTCTTTTCTTGGTTTGCTTTTCTATTTTTGTTTTGCTACGACATTTTACTGAAGCTGCTCCTGTTTGATTTTTACCCAGTTGATGGAACTTTTTGCGCTGTTCTCTTATCTCCTTTAACCTTTTGCGTTCATCTAACAGGTCCTTGTAGTTTTTATATGGTTTCTTTGGCGGTTTAGCTCCTAATTTTACCAGTTGAAAAATTTGCATTTTCTTTTGATTTTTTTGTATTCTTTGATTATTCATCGCAAAATTAAGCACTTCATGGCGGGCCTTTTTAATATCGAATTCATTTTCATCTTCCTTCGGTGGCTGAGTTTTATTCAACGATTTTTTGGTTTTAGGAGCGGAACTTTCTTCTGTAGTTGATGCCGCTGCTTTGGGTTCTTCAAACACGAGCGCTTTAAATTCATTTTGTTTATTTTCTAAAGCCAAAGCAGCTTTAGTTAACACAGGTTTAAATTCTGCACTGCTGTTCATGATTTATCAAAAGTTTTATATTTTTTAATAACAAAATGCACTTTGTTTACAAATTTCTTAAGTAACACATGTATCAATCAATGTTGCCGCTTTTCGTTATTTCGAACCAAAAAGGGATTGTTGTGTTCAATGTGTAGAGTTTTCTGGCTTGTTGTATGTGTGTTGTTAGTTAGTTGACTACTACTTTAAAAATGGATGGAGGGGGCTCCAGTCCTGACGGGGAGTGTTCGTTTAACTTAGACAAAAAAGATAAAATGCACGTTTTACCGACATGTCGGTGAGGCTATAAATTAGAAAAATTATCTTTTTGTGCTTAGAACGGTATATCGGATCCAAATGTAACACCACTAAAATATAATAAAAAAAAACTATGAATTGAATATATTTGGTTATTGTTTACTTTTTTGGTGACTTCTTTTTCAGAGGCTGGCTACAAAATTTTTTATTTCTTGGCAACATTGTTTTCAACCTAAAATGAATTCACCTTGTGTTAATACTATGTTTTTATTTACCATATTTCCACCTCAATATTATAGCAACTCTGCTTTAATAAGTGGTACAATCAAATTGCCAGATGAAGAAAATTCATTAAATTATTGTTTAATTTCATTTAGATATACATTTGTAATTAATTTTTAAAATTCGGTAAGATTCTTCTTAAATTTACTTTTTTTTGCGTTTTTAAATGTGTACGTTTGAAATTTGTAACTATTTTGTGTATAAAATTACTGAAATTTCGTTTAACCTGTTGTACAAATTAAAGGAGTATGGCAGCACAGAAATATCTTTTCACCACTCACATGTAATTTTGTTGTCATTTAATTTTAAGCATAATTATACTTGTTCACGTTTTAAAACGTGTTTTATTTTATAAATAAATTGAAAATAAAGAAAAGAGCACAGGACATGGCCAATATAGAGAAGTGTAATATATTAAAAAATAAAATATCCAAAGAATTGAGAGCGAAAGCTAATGATTTCCTTAACAACAAAGTAAAGGCCAACAACTTAGTGGATATTTTGCAGTATTTGCAGGTATGTAATAAATTAAATTGTGTATAAAATATAAATTTTATTAATGTTTTGAAAATGCATTCCACTATAATAAATCTTATAAACATTACATTTGTATTAACAACTTTCACATGGATCATCTAGTATAGCAAATCTTTCTGTGATATCAGTACATATTTGCTGTACTAAAAAAACTCGTTTGGAATAGGAGCTTCTTTCCATTATTCATTTTGTCTCTTTTACAATTTTCATCCTATTCAAAATAAATATTTTTGTAGAAATTCTAAAGTTGCAAAAGTACTGCACATAGCTTTAATAACATTCCTGTAAACTTGGAATTACTATAAAAAGATTTGGATAATCTAAATTAATGTATTTAATTTTAACATGCCTATACCAACAGAAAAGCATAAAGGATAAACAGCCTTTGACACCAGCCCTGCTAACTTTAGAAGTTGTATTTACGGAAGTTTTAAGGCGAAGAGAATTACTGGAGGACAAAGATGAAATTAACGTCGCGAATATTTCCGAAGCCGAGAATAAATATCGTTCTTGGCTACATGAACGTTATGAAGAAACCTGGTCTGTAATGCTTAGTGCTATAGATTATGAAAAATCCCACGAATCAGCCCAGGCTTTAGTGTCATGCATGAAACTGCTGGCAGCTGAAGGTAAGCATCCATTGCGTACAACGGATGCGTTAAGATTTCCTCGCCATCGCTTGCGTAGCATTTTGGAAAAGCTAACTACTGGACAACGTTCACAAACAGTACCTATACAAAGTTTTAAAGAGTATGCAGAATATCTGGATGTGGTACAGAATTGTTGGCATTTACTACCAAATCTTATAAAAAAGCCATCATTTAAAAATGAAACTATAGCTTTAAATTATTTGGAACTCATAAATGCTTTACCGGTTACTGATGGCGTGCAAGATACAAATAAATTGTTGTGCCCTTTAGCGGAAAAGGCTCCTGGTTCGGAACTTTTTGAATATAATCATACGCGCAAAGCTGTGAATAGACTTTGGAATAACCTTATGTCGTGGTTGGACACAGAAATAAGCGAAAGTGTGCATAAACAAATGCTAATTGTTTTATTGGAACGCATTTTACCACATTTGGATAAGCCAGTTTTGCTGACTGACTTCCTAATGGACTCATTGGACTGTGGTAGGTGTTTTTCATCGCAAAAAAAAAGAAAAATAATAATAACAATACTTAATTCCTTTCCAAGGCGGCGCTATTTCTCTTTTAGCTCTCCAGGGTGTATTTACTCTTATACAGAAACACAATATTACATATCCCAACATTTATGAAAAACTCTATAGCATGTTTGAGCCCGAGATTTTTCATACAAAATTCAAAGCTCGTCTTTTCTATTTGGCTGATATTTTTTTAAGTTCTACTCATTTACCTGAGAATTTAGTAGCGGCTTTTGTGAAACGTTTGGCCCGTTTAAGTTTGATAGCACCGCCTCAAGATACCATAATTATTTTACATTTTATTGGCAATTTAATACTGAGGCATACTGGTCTCAAATCATTAATATGCGCCAAACAGCCTGAAGAAGGTAAGAATAAATACAATAAAGTATGTATGTGATGGAGCAGTATTTTAAATAATCTGTAGAAACATCCAAAAGAAACAAACTGTTTGTACCTAATTTCGTTTCTCTTATATACCGGAGTATTGAAAAAGGAAAGAAATTCTTAAGAAATATGTTTCTCTTCTAGTATCTGATGATCCCTATATAATGGAAGAACGTGAACCTACCAAATCAAATGCATTAAAGAGCTCTTTGTGGGAAGTAGTTGCTTTGCAAAAGCATGCAATACCTTCGGTGGCAACAGCGGCTAGATTTATCTCACAACCTTTACCAAATCAGGAATGGGATTTGTCCTCCGTTTTAGAAACTAAAGAAGATGATGTAAGTGTTGTTATTTTAAGAGAAAAGGTTTTTCGCGATACATTGATTTAATTGTTCAACCACGGCGTACTTCTTTTTGTTTCCCGTTGAAGAAGTTACACGAATCCTAACTTCTGGGGCTATTATGAAGAGCAACCGAACTTTAGAGGCGTTGCTAGCCAGCAACTCTTGGTTGTCAACTGCCTTTATTAATGCCATTTCTAGTTCAAGTTGCCATCCATAATATATCTTTTCAAATTCTAGTTAACAAGTGAAGCAAACCCGCTTAAAACAATCTTTTTTTTTTTGCAGATATTCGATCAGGAAATAAGCAAAAAATCCAAACAATATGCTTTAGCCTTTGAACGGCCGCAATCGTTATTTTTACCTAAAAACGACAAGTTTCAACAGCATTGGTGTTTAATCTAGTTTGTTTTCAGTGTTTTAGATCCGTCAATAAAATTTTAAACATGAATTGTTTTACGATTCTTATTATTTTTTTTTTTATTTATTTATAATAATAAAGTTCTACTACATAAAGCGGTATGACATGGGTTAAAAATTATGTGGAATCACTAACTTAATTAAAATGTGTGTTAAATAGTCTTTCCTATATGCTAAGAGAATATTTAAAAATCAAATGTAATACTACTAAAACTGCTCTAAATCTTATTCATTAACTAGCTGCGTGTACTGTACACGGTTAATATTTCTTTGCCTCTGCCTTCTTATTCTCCTTTGATGTCCAAGTCGAAATTTGTATTAAATAATGTATTACAGGCCAAAGCAGCTACATTGCGTCGGGCCAATTTTTTAGAGCGACCTGAGGCGACAAACTCTTGATCATCGACTGTAACACCCAACGTTTGTAGAACATGAGGTTTTTCGCCAGTAACACCCTTGTCAACGTATGTGACGCCGGGTCGCATCTGTTGATAAAGAAAATTCCAATAAAAAAAAATATAATTTTTTTTTTTTTCTTTTCAAATAAAAACTTACCACACACAACAAAGAAGCTGGATGCATAGCTTCCCAATTTGGTGGCAATTCATTTCGTATGGTAACTTTCTTTGGCTCTTTACCTGCTGTTGAGCCTTCATTGTCACTTGCGTTGCCACCACCACTGCTAGTTGGATGCAATTCCGGTATAACATAACCCTCATTTTCCCATTCTGAGAATAGTTTATAAATGGCAAATGAAGCCAAATTGACCATTGGAACATCATCCGAATCATCCAATGCATTATTATTAGAGTTTTGTGTATTATCATCACTTGTATCCATGGGCTCGTTGCACACTGAATTATTGCAACTAGAACCTTTTGTATGGCGTGGGTTTTCACGCAATTTTGCAATGATAAAATCCCGTAATGCCTTTTCGCAAGCATTATTTTTAGCAGCTACTTTTGAGTTTCCGCGACCCTCATATTGACTATTGTTCACTGTAACTAGCGCTGTAAAACCACCGCCCGGATTGTTGTTGATGGTGAATTCACTTATAGAAACTCCCTTGAGTTCGTTTAGAGCCATTAAAGCATTTTTCGGTATGATGGTTTTACGCAAACGACGATTCTGTCGTACACGCTTCTCTCTGGTACGAACTGTAAAGAGAAGAAATTTATTCAGTAAACTTGTACATAAAATTCAGGACAACAGATTATCATTTCGGTATTTCTGAAAGATGTATCCAACTCGAATGGAAATTCATTTTATGAAATAAATTGAAAAATAACTGCAGACATTGATTGTCTTAAAAGTCAATATGACGATAAAAATTAGTTTTTAAGATTAATCAATCTGCTGAAAACGAATATGGCTACGATCAATTCGTTTTACAAAGACTTATTATTAAATACAATAAAAAAAAAAAACACCTACCGGATGCCTTCTTGCGTGTCATAAAGATTTTCTTGAATTTAAGTTTGCCATTGACATCCAAAATATCCGATGTGTCCAAGGTGCCATCGCCTTCCTTAAAAGGATTTTCTGGGGGCGACTGCAATTTACAAGCATCTTGTACTTGCTGTTGTGCATTCACTGGTTGCTGCTGTGGTTCTGGTTGATTTTGTTCTGGAACCGGTGTAGTTTTCTCTTGTATGACTTGCGGTTGTTGTTGTACTACAGGAGTTTGTGGTGTCGGCTTCTGAGGTGTTTTTTGGGGTGTATTTTGCTGAACCTGCGGTTGAAAATTTGGTTTCGGTTTGTTTGTGACATTAGCATTGGCATTCTATTAAAGAAGAATCAACAATAATTTCCAATAAATTAACAATTACATTCAAAAAGATAATACAGAAATTATCAGAATCAATTAGTTTTGTTAGAGCAAAGACTTAAAACATTAGACATTTTAACTTAAGAACTAAATATATGTACACATAAAAAATTTACCAAAAACCAAAATAATGGCCGTATTTAACATTCAGTTGGGGTGACTTCAATAACGTCCTCACTTCATTATATATACATTATACTCTTTATTTATTTATGCCATCCATGAGGTTCGGTTTTATCACTGGTTCTTTCTGTATTTAACTACTAAAACCTTAGTTTAGGAATAGCTATGGACATTTTCTACAGCTAAAAACCCAAACGCTTCTCATATTTATATTCACTAAGAGACATTTAACCAGATTGATTTATTTCATAAAAAAGTAAACAAACATTGTAATAAAATCAATAATCTGTTAAAATTTCCTTTAACAAATTATGATTCTATAGCAGAAAATTGTGCATTGAGTAAACGTTTGTTTATATCCGATGAAAACTAGCTTAACTGGTGTTAAGGGTGAAATTGGTACTTTTGCCACTTTACTGACAGTCCAGTCAACATTTGTGACTTAAATGTTGCCAAGGTGTGTCGAGATAGGCGGTGGTGGTAAAAATTCATACAACAACCCTTAACAACTGGAAAAGTTTTCAACAATTTTTCATTGTATAATAACAATTTCTTTGAAAATTCTATTTTGAATTGTAATTTTTTCAGAAATTTGTTTTATACTCTATATCTTCTTATTTATCGTTTGAGTAATGAGCAAAATAAAATGTACATAACTATAAAACACAAAACTAATAATTTAAGCAAAAGTTCACATAGAACGATTTCCAATAATCGTTCAAAAGCGCTAAAAACCTATCTTATGTTTTTCGACCGCAGCAAACAAACAAAAAAAAAATCGCCAAGTTGATATAACTTGCAAAGAGCGTAAAATATGTGTTATGGAAAGTGTGAGAAACACAAACTTTAACTCTCTTAAGTTATAAAAACTAGTATAGACACAAGAAATATTGTAGCGCTTCTAAAGATTATTGCAAAAAAGTCTAAGAATTTGGTTTATCGATTTTTTTTTTCAACCATAATACTGACTTTTTCGCTGTAAAAATTATAAAAAAAAGAAGTAAAGAAATTAATTTCATTGTTTTGTTTGTAACAATTAAAATCTAAACAATTTCTTTTAAAGATGAGTAAGTATAGCTAAATTTGATTATGACTAATCAAAACAAGAAAAAAAAATACCAATTCAAAAGGTTTTTATTTTATTTGTAATACTTACATAAACACCGCCAGGTACAAAATTTTTTTGAGCAACTGGATTACGACGGCGATTCATTTTATTGAAATTTCTTTTCTATATTAATTAATATTAAACACTAGAGTTGCTCGCTATTGTGAAATTTACAATATTTCCAACCAATCTCTTTGACTGTTCTCTATTGAATGAGAACAACGAGTATCACTAAAATGGCGACCGGCTGTTTACCAAAGGGTACTTGCACAGTTGCAAGGCAAATTCAATAAGGTAGCCTTATCTCTACAACAAATACAACAATGCAAAAACAACAGGCATTTTGTTTTTGTTAAAGACCTTTAATGTTGTCAAAATAGGAAGAAAAAAAATGGAAAAGGAAAAAAAATGAACAACAACACGCACACGCACAACAAACACACACAAAAACAACAAAATTTTGACATTAAGAAATAGCTCAGCTGTTTAGATAATCTCACCGGTTACATGAATTCGCTTTGCACAGTTGTATTTTATAAGAAGGGATGCCAGATTATGTTAGTTAAATCGAATACAGTTTTTATATGATTCTGTTCTTGTTTATATTGTTTAATGGGTTAATTATGGATGGCAACAGTTATTTACTAACCCACTCACAAATTCATATATTGAAACGAAATTAATATGTAACCATAATTGATTGGTTTTCAATAAGTGTTTCAATTTTCGTTCAACAAAATTCAGATTGGAGTTCAAATTGTGTGAAAACTACGTCGCAACTATCGTTTCATAGAATTTTGCCAAGCAGAACGTAAAATTGAAGAGTTATTGTATATAAACATTGTTTAACAGGCTATTTGTGGCAATAGAACTTTCCATAGAGAAACTGAAAATCTTAATTTCAATACAATAATCCAATTTTGTTCAACCCAATGGCTGATGTATGGAAACCGATTTCTTGACGAAGACATCTGCAAGACAAAAATTAAATTATGTACTGTCAACTATCAATTACATTGATTTGGGGCAAGCAGTATGTGCGAAAATATCGAAAGACAATATTAAACTACAAATTGCAGTGTCAGTTGACACCTTGAATAGTAAACTGAAATTCGGTTGCCTTCTAAAATCGACTAATAAAAATTTTTTACCAATATTTTCAGCTATTGATTGCCTTCCCTCTTTAAGGACGTTGTGCAATGGGTCAATTCGACCTCCGGGCACTGTACTTCTTAATTGACAAGTACAAGTCCTCTAACCTAACCTTCAGCTATTGATTTAAAACCATATGCATTCACTGAAGTATTCGAGACTTTATCCAAAAATTTACTATTACATGGAACACTTTAGGATCTATTATATCAATAAACTATACCGGTATTCAGAAATATTACAATGTTATTGCAGTATCAAATGGTGAAATATTTAGATCGTAAATTCAGTTAGTACAATACATTTATTAATTTTAAAGAATGTATCCTTAGGTTGTCATTTGAAGACATCCTGCATATAGAACGAGAACTATCACTGGCTATGGGTCGGTGTTTGAAGCAATCCAAATTTGTTTGGCAATTATTCAAGCCACTATACAAAATTGCATAGTTAAGTTCGAATTTTTCTTATAGCAGAGTGTTTTATTTCTTGTTTGTTTTATTTTGCTATAAATGAAACAGAATATTTGCAAAGGTAAATGAAATATTTCGTTGAGGAGATAAATGGCATTTACTTATCACTAATTATTTCGTGTAAAAAAAAGTTACGCCGATTTTGGCGTACTTTCTCCAACATTTCGGTCAGTATTTTAGCAATGGTAGTTGTGTTATTGTCTTCCAGCTCTGGAATTGTGGTTAACATGTCTTGATTATCAAGAGTTTCACGAAATTCCATAAAAAAGTAGTCTTGAAGGATCAAATCGCATGATCTTGGCCACCAGATTGGCGATTGACGTGAAATTGTCACTACCAACTTCACCAAGCACTGCATATTCGAAGGAAAATTGTCGGGTCTTGGACTGCCGATCAGAAAATCTTTTTTGTTAACGTACTTGTATGTCGGGCTTATTGGATGTAATTTACGAAACACATTCCTCAAAGCTAAGAATTTTGACAACAAAGTTCAATGATTTCTATTTTGTCAGAATAAGAAATGCAAGATAATTATAAGTATGATAAAACGAAAATTTTACTAAATAATCAAACAAGCACCCAAACATAGTGAACCCATGCCAAATACGACACTTACATAAGTAATTCCAATGCATCCATATGTACTTGTACATGTTCCAAACAATTTCTTTTATTTATGTACAATATTTATTTAAAAAAAGAACTCAAACTTGAAAGACTCTGTATTTTATGCTTTATAATTTTGAAAATAATTTCCTTAAGCATTTGAAGTTTAAAATAAAGATAGTAAGACCTCCTCAACATTGGCCTTTCCATAGAAAAACAAGGGAATATAGTCTTTTAAGTTCGGTTCCGGAATCTCTGGCAAATATTCTTTGTATGTATCCCAATATAAATGAATGCACATTTTTCAGCTTGTGCAGCTTGTGTTTTGCGTTTTTTTACATGTCACAACAACAACAATATATTGTATTTACAATATAAGATATGAAAAAAGAGAAAGGCACAGCCGGTTAGATATTTAAAGTAAATAAGAGAAGCAGAGTGGTGAGAAAATATACAAAAAAAATAATAAACCTCAAAATAGGAAGAAAAAAAATGGAAAAGGAAAAAAAATGAACAACAACACGCACACGCACAACAAACACACACAAAAACAACAAAATTTTGACATTAAGAAATAGCTCAGCTGTTTAGATAATCTCACCGGTTACATGAATTCGCTTTGCACAGTTGTATTTTATAATAAGGGATGCCAGATTATGTTAGTTAAATCGAATACAGTTTTTATATGATTCTGTTCTTGTTTATATTGTTTAATGGGTTAATTATGGATGGCAACAGTTATTTACTAACCCACTCACAAATTCATATATTGAAACGAAATTAATATGTAACCATAATTGATTGGTTTTCAATAAGTGTTTCAATTTTCGTTCAACAAAATTCAGATTGGAGTTCAAATTGTGTGAAAACTACGTCGCAACTATCGTTTCATAGAATTTTGCCAAGCAGAACGTAAAATTGAAGAGTTATTGTATATAAACATTGTTTAACAGGCTATTTGTGGCAATAGAACTTTCCATAGAGAAACTGAAAATCTTAATTTCAATACAATAATCCAATTTTGTTCAACCCAATGGCTGATGTATGGAAACCGATTTCTTGACGAAGACATCTGCAAGACAAAAATTAAATTATGTACTGTCAACTATCAATTACATTGATTTGGGGCAAGCAGTATGTGCGAAAATATCGAAAGACAATATTAAACTACAAATTGCAGTGTCAGTTGACACCTTGAATAGTAAACTGAAATTCGGTTGCCTTCTAAAATCGACTAATAAAAATTTTTTACCAATATTTTCAGCTATTGATTGCCTTCCCTCTTTAAGGACGTTGTGCAATGGGTCAATTCGACCTCCGGGCACTGTACTTCTTAATTGACAAGTACAAGTCCTCTAACCTAACCTTCAGCTATTGATTTAAAACCATATGCATTCACTGAAGTATTCGAGACTTTATCCAAAAATTTACTATTACATGGAACACTTTAGGATCTATTATATCAATAAACTATACCGGTATTCAGAAATATTACAATGTTATTGCAGTATCAAATGGTGAAATATTTAGATCGTAAATTCAGTTAGTACAATACATTTATTAATTTTAAAGAATGTATCCTTAGGTTGTCATTTGAAGACATCCTGCATATAGAACGAGAACTATCACTGGCTATGGGTCGGTGTTTGAAGCAATCCAAATTTGTTTGGCAATTATTCAAGCCACTATACAAAATTGCATAGTTAAGTTCGAATTTTTCTTATAGCAGAGTGTTTTATTTCTTGTTTGTTTTATTTTGCTATAAATGAAACAGAATATTTGCAAAGGTAAATGAAATATTTCGTTGAGGAGATAAATGGCATTTACTTATCACTAATTATTTCGTGTAAAAAAAAGTTACGCCGATTTTGGCGTACTTTCTCCAACATTTCGGTCAGTATTTTAGCAATGGTAGTTGTGTTATTGTCTTCCAGCTCTGGAATTGTGGTTAACATGTCTTGATTATCAAGAGTTTCACGAAATTCCATAAAAAAGTAGTCTTGAAGGATCAAATCGCATGATCTTGGCCACCAGATTGGCGATTGACGTGAAATTGTCACTACCAACTTCACCAAGCACTGCATATTCGAAGGAAAATTGTCGGGTCTTGGACTGCCGATCAGAAAATCTTTTTTGTTAACGTACTTGTATGTCGGGCTTATTGGATGTAATTTACGAAACACATTCCTCAAAGCTAAGAATTTTGACAACAAAGTTCAATGATTTCTATTTTGTCAGAATAAGAAATGCAAGATAATTATAAGTATGATAAAACGAAAATTTTACTAAATAATCAAACAAGCACCCAAACATAGTGAACCCATGCCAAATACGACACTTACATAAGTAATTCCAATGCATCCATATGTACTTGTACATGTTCCAAACAATTTCTTTTATTTATGTACAATATTTATTTAAAAAAAGAACTCAAACTTGAAAGACTCTGTATTTTATGCTTTATAATTTTGAAAATAATTTCCTTAAGCATTTGAAGTTTAAAATAAAGATAGTAAGACCTCCTCAACATTGGCCTTTCCATAGAAAAACAAGGGAATATAGTCTTTTAAGTTCGGTTCCGGAATCTCTGGCAAATATTCTTTGTATGTATCCCAATATAAATGAATGCACATTTTTCAGCTTGTGCAGCTTGTGTTTTGCGTTTTTTTACATGTCACAACAACAACAATATATTGTATTTACAATATAAGATATGAAAAAAGAGAAAGGCA
This sequence comes from Sarcophaga rosellei, assembly GCA_930367235.1. Lineage (NCBI taxonomy): Eukaryota > Metazoa > Arthropoda > Insecta > Diptera > Sarcophagidae > Sarcophaga > Sarcophaga rosellei. The sequence goes on along the minus strand of OV884018.1, from coordinate 59,471,167 downwards.
CAGCCGGTTAGATATTTAAAGTAAATAAGAGAAGCAGAGTGGTGAGAAAATATACAAAAAAAATAATAAACCTCAAAATAGGAAGAAAAAAAATGGAAAAGGAAAAAAAATGAACAACAACACGCACACGCACAACAAACACACACAAAAACAACAAAATTTTGACATTAAGAAATAGCTCAGCTGTTTAGATAATCTCACCGGTTACATGAATTCGCTTTGCACAGTTGTATTTTATAATAAGGGATGCCAGATTATGTTAGTTAAATCGAATACAGTTTTTATATGATTCTGTTCTTGTTTATATTGTTTAATGGGTTAATTATGGATGGCAACAGTTATTTACTAACCCACTCACAAATTCATATATTGAAACGAAATTAATATGTAACCATAATTGATTGGTTTTCAATAAGTGTTTCAATTTTCGTTCAACAAAATTCAGATTGGAGTTCAAATTGTGTGAAAACTACGTCGCAACTATCGTTTCATAGAATTTTGCCAAGCAGAACGTAAAATTGAAGAGTTATTGTATATAAACATTGTTTAACAGGCTATTTGTGGCAATAGAACTTTCCATAGAGAAACTGAAAATCTTAATTTCAATACAATAATCCAATTTTGTTCAACCCAATGGCTGATGTATGGAAACCGATTTCTTGACGAAGACATCTGCAAGACAAAAATTAAATTATGTACTGTCAACTATCAATTACATTGATTTGGGGCAAGCAGTATGTGCGAAAATATCGAAAGACAATATTAAACTACAAATTGCAGTGTCAGTTGACACCTTGAATAGTAAACTGAAATTCGGTTGCCTTCTAAAATCGACTAATAAAAATTTTTTACCAATATTTTCAGCTATTGATTGCCTTCCCTCTTTAAGGACGTTGTGCAATGGGTCAATTCGACCTCCGGGCACTGTACTTCTTAATTGACAAGTACAAGTCCTCTAACCTAACCTTCAGCTATTGATTTAAAACCATATGCATTCACTGAAGTATTCGAGACTTTATCCAAAAATTTACTATTACATGGAACACTTTAGGATCTATTATATCAATAAACTATACCGGTATTCAGAAATATTACAATGTTATTGCAGTATCAAATGGTGAAATATTTAGATCGTAAATTCAGTTAGTACAATACATTTATTAATTTTAAAGAATGTATCCTTAGGTTGTCATTTGAAGACATCCTGCATATAGAACGAGAACTATCACTGGCTATGGGTCGGTGTTTGAAGCAATCCAAATTTGTTTGGCAATTATTCAAGCCACTATACAAAATTGCATAGTTAAGTTCGAATTTTTCTTATAGCAGAGTGTTTTATTTCTTGTTTGTTTTATTTTGCTATAAATGAAACAGAATATTTGCAAAGGTAAATGAAATATTTCGTTGAGGAGATAAATGGCATTTACTTATCACTAATTATTTCGTGTAAAAAAAAGTTACGCCGATTTTGGCGTACTTTCTCCAACATTTCGGTCAGTATTTTAGCAATGGTAGTTGTGTTATTGTCTTCCAGCTCTGGAATTGTGGTTAACATGTCTTGATTATCAAGAGTTTCACGAAATTCCATAAAAAAGTAGTCTTGAAGGATCAAATCGCATGATCTTGGCCACCAGATTGGCGATTGACGTGAAATTGTCACTACCAACTTCACCAAGCACTGCATATTCGAAGGAAAATTGTCGGGTCTTGGACTGCCGATCAGAAAATCTTTTTTGTTAACGTACTTGTATGTCGGGCTTATTGGATGTAATTTACGAAACACATTCCTCAAAGCTAAGAATTTTGACAACAAAGTTCAATGATTTCTATTTTGTCAGAATAAGAAATGCAAGATAATCATAAGTATGATAAAACGAAAATTTTACTAAATAATCAAACAAGCACCCAAACATAGTGAACCCATGCCAAATACGACACTTACATAAGTAATTCCAATGCATCCATATGTACTTGTACATGTTCCAAACAATTTCTTTTATTTATGTACAATATTTATTTAAAAAAAGAACTCAAACTTGAAAGACTCTGTATTTTATGCTTTATAATTTTGAAAATAATTTCCTTAAGCATTTGAAGTTTAAAATAAAGATAGTAAGACCTCCTCAACATTGGCCTTTCCATAGAAAAACAAGGGAATATAGTCTTTTAAGTTCGGTTCCGGAATCTCTGGCAAATATTCTTTGTATGTATCCCAATATAAATGAATGCACATTTTTCAGCTTGTGCAGCTTGTGTTTTGCGTTTTTTTACATGTCACAACAACAACAATATATTGTATTTACAATATAAGATATGAAAAAAGAGAAAGGCACAGCCGGTTAGATATTTAAAGTAAATAAGAGAAGCAGAGTGGTGAGAAAATATACAAAAAAAATAATAAACCTCATGTGTAAAAAAAGAACTCTGGAACAATAACAACTATTATGTTGTATACAATGTAGAGTGGCCAACAACTATAATAAAGACAACAACAACAATAACAAAAATGAAGAGAAACAAGAGATACATAAAATTTGAAAAAGAAATATTTTTCTGGTCTCTTTTGGGTTAACAACAACAAATACGTGTATGTGTGTGTATAAAAAAAAGAAAAAAAGGCGCGTTAAGTACAGTCATACATTAAAAAAGAAAATGTAGATTTTTAAATGTAAATAAAAAAACAAGCAATATATTGTATGTGTGTATAAATAAATAAAACAAACATTTAAATTAATATCTAATTAAAAACTTTTAGGCAATACTTTCAATTAATTGTAAGCAAAACAAAGAAAACATTTTAAAAACGTGTATATTGAATACATATTTCCCATAATAGGGCTGTAAACAAAAACTATACTTTGTGCCATGTGTAAAGGGTCAAAACCAGACAGCCTTTTCTTAAATTATGAATGTAAGTAAGAAATCCATATTACAAATTATTTCTTTAAATCCGAGTTTAAAGAATCACTTCACATATACGACGATTGGCACTGTAATGATTATTAATTAATATTTATTCCAAGACAAAATTGTTTCGTGTTTTTTTTTTTTATTTTAGTCAAGCACTAGAAAAATGTTAAACAAAATATTACTAATTTCTGTTCTTGTTATTCATCAATCAGCCGTGCTACCTGCAATACACTAAACACAATATTACGGAGAATTTAGAATGTACCTAATTAAGCATCCATTAATGCTATTTTTTTTTGTAAAAAAATTTGTAACTAGACATCTGTTTTAATTCTCCCGCTGCATTACTTTCTCTCGTTTAGCTAAAGTTACAGAGTGTAGCAGTGCCAGCAGTTTAATTGAAAATTAATCCGTGTAAAAAGTGAACTTGCTTGTAGCGTAGCATTTTTGAATTTAAGTGAAAAATCTAAATTTACAGAAAATGAAATCTTTTTAGCTGTATGTATTTATTCTTTTTGTATTTCTGCTGTTTTCCTCATACAATTTTTGAGTTTCTGTTAATGTTTGTGATATGAGTTTTGCATTTTTTTTATTATATTACCACATACAATAACTTTCTCTACAATCTGTTTTTTTCCAATAATGAATAGCAAAAACATGAAAGTGCAAAAATATTGCGTGAGAATATTATTGTTATATTGTGTATGTACACGTTACATGCATACATACATTATTTTGGGTTATAGTTTGAGTTGGTGTTGTTGTAATTTTTTTTCTTATTATTTTTTTATATACAATAGACGCTTCGCTTCGATATACAATGCGCCATTTATATGAAATAGAAGAGAGAGAGAGTGATAATATTTACAGAGTTGCCAATGCCTCAAATATTAAAAATGAAAAATATGTGTATTTTTTTAATTAAGTCTTAATAGTTTTAAATAGACAAACAGTAACTAGTGGTGGAATAAATATTTGAGAGTGTGAAACTTTTGATGTCTTGGGCATAAAAATTTAAAGTAAGATTCACCGTGACTAGCATATTTTTCGAGTGTTGGTACAAGCATCTATTGCTTAATGCAGACTCCACACATTGTACATTGTCATTCAGAACTTATCTGTTGGTGTTAGATTGGTCAGTAGATCTCACAATACATAACATAGAGAATATATGCTAAGCTAGATCGTAATCCTGAGTTAAAGGTTATAAAGACAAATTAAGTAGCTGAAGCTTTACCTATTTCCCAATCATGGCTCATCATTACACTTATAAAAAAATAAATATGTATGTTGCAGCATAGGTTTGAAAGTATAATCCATATTACTTGAGCCAAGTTGTATTCTGAATACATTAAGGCCACATTAGATTAATTAACTAAGAGAGAAAGACTCTTAAAAGAGATTTAAAAGAAATATGACAAAGCCTCTGAGAATGATTTAGTCGCAATGAAATCGAATTCTTCGTTGAACTGTATGTTCCGTCCCTCATATATAAAATTAACGCAAACAATTAGTTTGTAGGCAGACCGTAATCTAAACTAAAGGCTTGTTACAGTCAATTATGTACAAAAGTTAAGTTTTACACATTTTAAATCTGATAATCGAAATTATCTGAAAACATTAACATACATACATAATTGGCCATTACAACCCTTCAGTCAGGATTACGGCCTAGCTTCTCAACACCACTCATGTTGTGTGCGTTAATTTTATACATGAGTGTTTAAAGTCGACTCCGAACGACAGATTTTTTGAGAAGTTTTTCATGGCAATTTTTACTCTCAGAGTTTTTGCCAGAAATCTGCTGAGAGGAAGTCGCCGAAGAAATATTTTCGTTTTGATGTCTGACCTGGGATTCGAACTCGGGCCTTTCTTCTAATAAGCCAACACACTACCTACTAGACCACGGCGATTTCCCTTACAAACTTGAAAAGTTTGATATGATTTTAACTTGACAGTACAATGGGTCAATTCGACCTCCGGGTATTGTACTTGTCTTAATTGACAAGTACACGTCCTCTAACCTAACCTAACCTAACTTGACAACAAAAACATCATTACTGGTAATTACTTAAGAAATTCCTATAAAATCTCCATCGAGCTAAAGCCTGGCAATCCTGCTTAACAATGATTTGCAAATGTTATACACATTTATTTAATTGGAAAAATACTGACGTATATAAGGTTAGAAAGAGACAATAACCAATTACTGACTAAAGGAGAGAATAAGACAACATGCAAAGTGAATTTATAACAAGTGACCCCGAGGAAACAGCTGACTGGTCTTGGGCTGTCAAAATTTGTGTGTGTTTGTTGTGCGTTTGTGTGTTGTTGTTATTTTTTTTTTCTTTTCCATTTTTTTTCTTCCTATTTTGACATCCGAATGGAAGTTTAACAAAAACAAAATGCGTGTTGTTTTTGCATTGTTGTACTTGTTGTAGAGTTACGGTTACCTTATTGAATTTGCCTTGACAACATGTTTACTACTGCATTAATACCAACACAGAGAGACACGTATAAACGTGCTCTCTTATATTATGCTCTTTCCTTGTGCTCTTTTACGTTCGCTTTATTTAATATTGTACATATGTGAAGTTCTTTTTTTAGAGGCAAGCAAGCTAAACAAGCCAAGGCATAAAGAAACTCAATTCAATAGCATTCGTAAAGGCAATTGCCATAGCATTCGTTGTTGGTACGTACAACACAGTGTGTTTTGTTAATATACCAGCTACGGCAGCATTATAATATACAGCTAGCAATAGTGAGTCAAGTAAAACAGACAGAAAAACAGAAATAAAAAAATAAAGAAGAAAACAACAAAAACATTTTAGTTCGGTGTATATTTTTCAATTGCAAAAAGCAGAAAAAAAACGCAAGTTAAAGGCAAGCTAACACAAAAAATAATAATAAAAATAACAAAAGCAACAACGGCGTCGTCAACAACAACGACAACGGCGACGACGATAAGAAGACAACATCACACATACGAATATTGAAGAACATCACCAACAACATATTCACACTATATTATTTTGGTTAGTGAGATGTTGTTGATGATGGCGATTCTTTTTTAAATTTGATTTGATTTTTTTTGTTAACGTCAGTTGATATACAATTTATTTTGGAGCATAATTATTTTGTGGAAAGAGAGTGTGGAAGAGAGACTTTCCATGTAATTGTAATAATGATTATAGTAATCACAATAGAGACAGACCGCGTTGTAATAGAATGGGCATTTTAAAGCGCAATAGAATTAATACGTCAAAAAAATAAAAGGCAACAAAAAACGGAGAAAATAGAAGAACACATGTGAATAAATAGTAGATGATGATATTCGTATTGTTTTGTATGCAATTATTATGAAAATGCAATAGTAAAATTATTTTTTAATTTTTTTTTTCAAACGACGTGTTTTCTGTTTGTATGTGGTGTGTTGTTTTCAATTTCTAATTTGTTTTTTTTTTTAATTTGGCGTAAATTTTTATTTTGTTTTATGTAGATAAAAAAAACCTAAAGATATAATTAAAAGATTATTAAAAAAAGTGGTGAATATTACTAAAAATAAAACTTAAAAAGTATTATTTTTCATAAGAAGTTGTAAAGCAAGAAAATAAAAAAGTAAATAAACAATTGGTGTTAAAAATATCAAACAACAGCAAAAAAAAAAGTAAAAGAACCAGAACCTAGACCTCTAAACAATTAAGAGAATAAACAACGGCATCCATTGTAAGAACGCAGCTTTTGTTTGGGAGTTGACACACGCTGGTTTTTTTTATTTTGTTTGTTTCGAAGAACAAGCATCGTGTGTATATGAGGCCGAAGATACAATAAATCTGGAAAAAAGGAGCAGCAGCAGAACAGTTTGCATAAACAAGAGTACAACTGCAAGAACAAAGTGACGACTATGGAACATTTTCATCAAATACAGGTAAGTTGCAGGTATAATATTTGCATATTGATTTTTTTGTTGTTGTTGCTTTCATATCATCACAAACTACTACATTTTTTTGTTTTCCTTCTTTATCGTAAGCTATTGTCCTGCGTAAATTATTTTTTCAGTGCATTTGCTCTTTACTCTCTACCATCGCGATTATGAGATAGAAATTACTCTCCACGTCTGATGAGTGGTATTTTTTTTTTCTTTTCTGGTCTATGATATTCGTTTTTGAAGGCTTTTCTTGTCTATTTCAATTTGTTTACATACATACAATTTATTGAGAAAATATAATTTTGAATATGATAAAAACCCTTTAGTCGTAATAAAAGTTGGCAACTGTCAGTCCCTAACCGAAAATAGCCCGAACCATTCCATTTGGTGCGTACAGTTCTTGAAATTATGACTGAAATTTATATTACAAAAGGGTTTTAAGTTGAAATCAAGTAAAAGAAAACAAGTCATTGATAGGTATTTTCATATTTTGGCGGTAATTTCAATGTTTGAAAATAGAAAAAAAGATACAATTTAGAAGAAGTGTTGTAAATTCAAGCACAATTAATTATTACAATATAGGTACATACATATTTGGAATACAAACTCCCAAATGCTGCAGAATGCGATTTGTTAATTCAGAAAATAAAGCAATGCTTGTAATACAACTCTGGAAGTGGAAAGAACTGGCCTATGGTTCCATATTGAAACAAATTTTAGTTGATTTGGCATTTGGCAACATAAGAATTTCTTGTCTTGATTATGAATGACACCTGAACTTCAGTTACTTTGCTAGTTGCCGAAAATTAAAAATTTGTCTGGTAATGAAGTTTTTCCTTTCGGCAATTACAAATTTTAGCTGCCAGATGACAACACAACTGGAATTCGATTGCTGTCCCCTAATTATTTGCCAAAAGTGAAATTTTAAAATATTCAATGCCAGTTGTTGTATAATATCTTTCTATCTTCTTGGGCAAGTTTCAACTCTAATTAATTTCGTTTGTCATATAGGTATAATTGATCGTACCAAATATTTAAGCAATTTGTTCAGTCTAAGGCAATCTTTATTGTTGGGTTTTTCACACAAGTTTCGATTAAACTAAGTTAATATTATTAATAATATTTTATCTGGGTGAATAGTGGGTGCCCTGATAGTCTAGTGGGATCCACTATTAATGTGAGTGTCGTGGATTCGATTCCCATTGGAGTCTCTGATTTGGTGTGGACTCACTGCATCTAGCATAATGTAAAAGTTACTCACCTCGTTATAATTATAATATAATTTGTAATTGCATTCTAATAAATAAATTAAGCCTTAACCTCAAAGTCGATAAACAAATAGATCGCTTACAAATTTGAAAAAATTGAAATGAAACACATTTTTCTTATATTTGGAAATAAATTCTATTATAACAATGTTCATACAAACATGGTATTTTGATTAATAATATTTTACCATTAGGATTTCTAAGTTTTATAAACGAAAACCTGATCAAGTTGCGTCTTGCAGACCTCTCCGAATTTAACATTTACACCATTAAACAATAGTCTGGAGGTCTGGCATATGTCATTTGTCCTGGTTATGGAAGCTCATAATGAATCAATCCGTTTCAATACTACCAGACACGCTGTATTAGCTTTCTTGGTGTCAATTCTGGCCTTGTCCATCTGCGCATATAAATGATATAAATTAACAGCATAGCATTAACAGTTTTACCAAAATCAAACCCTTATAAGACTGATGGGTTTTCAGCTGATCTTTGCAATTGGTATCCATTGAAAATCATATACGGTCAGCTTACATTTAAAATGTATCTTTAGCAGCGAAAAAGAAAGAATATTTGTGAAGTAGATATGTACAACCTTTGCAGTATAATTTTAAGACTTTTAATCCCTCTATGCTTTGAGAATAACCTTAAGTTTTCACATAAATATAGTATTTGCTCCCCTCAGATAGCAAAAGATAAGTTATCTCTTAGCATTACAGGTGCAAACGACTGCGTACTCCTTATTGCCGGTATTAGTGAGCAAAACTTTTGAATTGTTTTCATATAAATTGACAATCTCCTGAAATCGTTTTCTAAGCGAAACAGCGGGCTAATATGTACAATCTATGAATACAAAAACATCAATTCAGTTCTTCTAGCGGGGTGATTATTCGTAAAATACACCACGGCTTTAGGTACTCTATTGCACACATTTTCAGTCAATTAACTAATTTCGATTGCAATGTCTGTTCAAAAACTTTGTTGAGTTCAGACTCAAGCCTTTTCTATGGGCTTCGGTTAATACAATTGTTATCCTTTCTATTGATTTGACTTGTCATATACCTGACTATTGGTTGGCGAGGTCGATGAATATTACAAGTTTAATGGTGATCGACATTAAGATATTTTCGCAAAGATGTTAGAGAATGTAATGCCTGGCTTAGGGAAGAGCTGGATAAAAGCTAGATCTAGCCTGCTAATTTTGGATGGGCATGATTTTAAAACTAAATTTTATTTTGATGTTCAAGCAGAAAAAGCTATGAGAAAGAACTGAATGAAAAAAGAATTTGATAATTACATTTTAAAGATAATTAATTACAACTACACTTTTTGTTACTAGCAATGGTGATGGTGGTGTCTTTGGTTTTGGTTTAAATAATTAATTTAATTTAGTTTTATTTTTCTAATAATATTTTATAACAACAAAAAAATCAATTACAATATTATATACAAATAAACAAAACAAACATTAGCTTTTAAGTACGTATATTAAACCCTTTCTAAAGCGTTGTGTTCTGAATCTGAAAAAAATACCTATAATGAAATTATATATTGAAGTTGCCGATTTTAAATTTGATTTTTTTTTTTTTGAAAATTAAAAGGAAATCTCTATATTATCATGCTTGCAATGCGCAATATTTTATATTATACTCGTATGTATATAAAGAAGTTTTCACTTATACAACTTAGTATATAACAAAGAAAAACAAAAAACTACGTTACAATTAAAATAAAAAAGTGACGCAATATTACCCACTACAACAAAAAGAATAATAATATATTAAAAGCAATATGTTCTTATTTTATTAAGACTTCGAAAAATATGCATGCAGTAGCTAATTATTTAAAAGTAATTTGAAAAAGCAATGAAACAATGAAAATCGCCACATTGTCTGTCTATGATGGTGCTATTACAAATAAAAAAAGGTAAAAAGCTTTCAAATGATTGGCAACCCAAGCAATAACGAGAGTAATGACGGAAAAACAAACGGTGATTCATTTTTTCAAGTGAAATTAACAACCAAAACAACAACTATAACGATAAATTGCGTAATCTTTGTGCATACATACATACATATGTATGTAAATGGTCTTCATTTGATATTTTTTACAATTAAATCAGAAAAACAAATGTGTTTAGTTTAGTAATTCCATTTTTGTTCGAACTACTAGGGTGTCTACTTTCGTAATCATGTTTATTTACATATGTACATATGCATGCAATACTTAAGAATGTGAGAAAAAGAAATTTTGTGTTTTTATTTAAGAACACAATAAAATGAAAATAAAAAAAACTTTACAAATATCACAGTAACAATCAAAGAATCTCTTTAAAAACATTTATTTGCATTTTGCTTAACGACATACTACTTACAATAACAAAAAGAATAATTTTTAAAAGCATGTGCTTGATTTTTTCCCCAATTTATCATAATTTAGTGGAATCTTCTGTTTCTCTGCGTTTTTTGTTATAATTGTATAGGTAAACAAAACATATGTACAGATTATTTCTAAAAATTTTTTTTTTTTATAGTTTAATTGGGAGATTTTTTATTCGTATTTGACGTTAAGGAAAAATATTGATTTCTTAAAAAAAAAAGATGTATACAACTGTATAATAAACGAACACTTACGAAGTGTTACACAGTCATACACGCACACAGATTAGACTTTTTGCAATAGCAATTTGCCACCATTTTATATACGGCCTGAAAAAATCCTAAGAGTATGAGAGAAATTATTTTCTTGCTCTCACAGTAATTTTCATGATGAGAGGTAAAAAAGAAAACAAGTTTTTATTTCTCTAAAATATATATATACGCTTTTATAAATGAGTGTGTGTGTGTAATTTAAATACAGTGTTGCCGTTTGTTAGGGTTTGGTTGTATTTTTTAAACAATACGAGAACGGAAAATCATGTTTATCAACAAGCCGTAAAACACAAAAGAAATTGGCGCGCTTTTTTTAACTAAGCGAAAGAAATCGTATAAAGAAAAGCCACACAAAGTAGACTAATAACAAAATTAAAAAATATTTATTTTTAATGCAAATAATAATCCATTCGTACTTATGGCATTAATTAAAAATATTTCGGTTTCTTTTTTTATAAAGTTAAAAAAACTATTTTAGTTTTTTATATACAATGTTATTAATATTTTATTTCACATATTGTCCGCCTCTTATATTATTTATATACAAATACAATAAGCCCCTGTTACCAGCTGATATTAAAAATTGGCGGGAAACTAGCGTTTATTGTTAAATATAATCACACACAAAGGCAGACGGAAGATATAAAAGAAATCGTAACATGTATAAATATTCATGGTTTGTGTTTTTTGTTTTTGTCGTTTATTATTTATGTGCACAAATATCTTTTATTGTATTCATATGGCAACAATATGGCTTTACGCGTCATAAACGTTATACAACACTTTTTCGCAAGAGCACGTATGGAAATTTACTATATTGTACTCTTAAAGAAGAGAATTATTTATAATTGTTCTCATTGTAAGAGAATTTCTTAATTGTCTGTTTTTAAGAGAGTCATAAATCGGTACTCTTATGTTTTAAAACAAATTAAAAAAGCCATAAATTGCAGTAGTGTCAACTTCATTGAGAAAAGCGCCTAATTTTATGTTTTGTTGCGATTTAAATACAGTATAGTTTATTAAAGTTTAAATTACAGTAGTTTTGATTTAGCTGCCTTTTATTTACGTGCACATTGCCTTTACCTGCACAAAAATTTTGAGAGTGTGATCTATAATTAAAGTAAAAAATTTAATTTAGCTGCATTTTTGACTTATCTGCACAAAAATTCTTGCAAAAGTTAGTTGTGCAGGTAAGTCAAAACTACTGTATATATCAAACCTATAAATAAATAAACATAAGGAAATAAATATAGGATTGAAATTAAACCTGATTAAAGAGCTCAAAAATATTGGATTTGGTTTACAAACCCAAAATTAGACACATTTTTTCATATTCAAAACGAGCTTTATTAAACTAGTGCGTGAAATACTGTAATTTTTGGGGAGAAACTATTACTAAATCAGTCTATGACTTTCAAGTTTTTTAATAAAAAAAGAAACTGATCCAATTCCGTTGTGCAAACCTATGGAATTTATATTTACATCACTAAGTCCTGCAGAGGCTCATTAAAGAATTGTGTGGTCTAGTGTTGTTATAATGGGAAACAACGCAATTTCTGACCGTTTTAATCGATTTCTTTAATCTGGGTTTAATGTTTTTTGAGCATTTTTCTTGTACATGATCGACTTCAATGCCCGTAATCGTACCTCTCTGAAATTGTTCGTTTTCGTTCCGTTTTATCAGTGAATCGCAAACGTAGATTCGATTCATAAAAAATTGTTCACTTGGGTACCCAGCTTCCTTTAAATGCTTCTTAATCCTAGCCAGTCCATGTTGCTTAATTGCCGGTCTTTCCAAGTTTTTCCATAAATTCAGCTACCAGATGAGGCTGCGTATTTTACATTAAAATTATCAATTAAAAAATGAGCTAATATTTTCGTTGCTGTTTTTTCTTGTTCACAACCTAAAAATTTCTTATCAAATTTTAACTCACGATGACAACTTCATAGAAATATGTCTTTTATCAGAGTGAAACTTAAGACATAACCTTCTCCAACGCTTTCTAGTGTTATTAATATAACCAGAATTATTACATTTTAGAGTCTTCCGCCAATAATTTACAAAAAAAAAAAAATTACCCAATAAATTACGAATTTAGACACACAAAAGTAGCATTTAACAATGGCAAGGAATTGCAACCCTGTTATACAGTTTAAAGCTACCAGACTTTAAATATTTTTTTTTTTTACTTAACATTCCATTTTAGTGAACGAGAATTTTTTCAAAATTACTTTTGTTTTTCTTTTGTATTAGAAAATGAACGCGTTATTTTCGCAATGTTTTTTTTTTCATCTGTGCTACAAATTCATCTTAACTCTGTCACAATCTGATTAAAACTGATTAAGGAAAGAAAGTACAATTTCTTAATAGCACTGTGGTAACATATTTGCCAATTTTTGCTCTTTATTAAAACACATACATTCATATATCCATATCTACATAGCCTATAACAAACCTATAATATTTGTAAACAAGATGAAATTGAAATGGTTGGTGAAAATGTCAACGAAAATAATCCTACACTTTAACAAACAAACAATGAGCAGCAAGCACCGTAATTAATGACTATAACGCTAGGCAGCGAATTGGCAAAAAAAAGGAGATTTGTAATGCAATGAGCAATGGAAAAATTAATAAAAAAAAAAGAAGAGAGTACCTGTTGCATATTCATAAACACAAAATGATATACGAGTATAGAGGCAACGGAAAATAAAAACTTTTAACGTTTAGCTTTTAGAATTATGCAGAATAGAAAGAAAAAACTCACATAATATAGTACATAAACATTTTGTATCAGAGAAGAAGCGGCAAAAAAGAATGTCACGGGAAATAAAGGACAAGTAGAAGAAATACTACACTAAACAATCCTTTGAGTTTTTTTTTAACTCACATGTATACATACATATTCCGTTCCTTCGTGAACATGTATTATTGCAAAATTGTATACACGAATAGAAGTAATTGTTAGTGTCGTCAGTGTTGCCACAATGTTTAAATTATGTGGTAAAAATCTAAATTCGTGGTATGGATATATGTATCATCTTGGTGGTCAAAGGACTGCTTCAAAACGAGATTAATTGTTTACCAAGCTCGACTCTCAGAAGTTTCGCCAATTAACATGAATATTTGAAGTTTTCTTCCCTTCTAATCCATTTAATCACTGATTAGTCTGACTACAGCCTAATGTCATTTTTTAACGATTATGGGGTTCAAAAAATGTTTTAGATTGAGGACTTTTTATAAAAAAAAAAATAGTGGAAACTCTAAGCTCTGTTTTAATGGCTGCATTTGATGCATAAGCCTTCCTACTTGCTAACTGCTTAAAAGATTTTTTTTCCAGACCTATCTATTACAGTTTGATATTCCTCTGGTCTTTGTTGTTGTATAAATTTACTTCCTTACTATTTTTGAAGAATTCTTATAGAGAAAGATTTTAATTTTAATTTAATTTTATTAAATTAAAAGCTTTCTCTTTAAAATATAAATATAGGTGGCGAGTACAATGCAATACATAGTTTTAGTTTAAGACTGTATTTTTTTTTTTTTTTTTAAAAGAACGCTCAGAAATGTGTGTCCTTTTAAATAAAAATTATGAAAATGGCAACACTGAAAATATTTTATAGTTTATCGAATGCCTGCAATTCTACACAAAGAGTAATAAGTAACTGCTGATTTACTTAAAAGGATTTTAAATATATTACAACGAAAAGTACCAATATTATCTTCAACTAAATAAAATTCAATGTTTTTAAAATTAAAAATTAAAAAAAATTAATGCTTATGAAACATATCCTTCAAATACCCTTTAATCTTATACAGTAACGAAAAAATTGATTTTGTTACTTGTTTTTTTTTCTTTTTTATTTAATCTCCTTTAACGCACTCGCTCACAATCTCTGACAGGGTGGAAGAGAACTATGTACTCATAAACATATACTTATAAAACATTTGAGTAACTAACGTATATTCTTCGTTCTTGTTTTTGTTATTTATTTATATAATTAAATTACTGTAGAGAGGCTCATGAATATGTGTATGTATTTGTTTCTATACACAACAAAGTAAATATAAAGCATTTATTTCCCCTTAAAATTTGTATATAAAACTATTACTTTTAATATTGTGTAGTCACTCTTTTTAAAACGATTTTACTCTCTTCTTTAGAGAAAAAGAAATTTTTTTGGGGTATTATTTTTTCTTTCTGCTCAATAAAGAGCGAGTGTACAAATTTAAACGTGAGAGGGAGGTACCAAGTGTACCGGTATGAATTGAGCTTCAAAATACAAATGTCTCCATTGTGAATGAGCTTCAATTTTTTTTGTGTGTTAGCATCTGTTATTCAGATATTCAGTATACATCAAATCAGTGGATATACAACAACACATTTTTTCATCGTATTAAAGATGACGGATTTTGTACCAGAAACAGATGATTTGCGGAAAGCCTTAATTTTTTGCTTTCATTTGAAGAAAAATGCTGCAGAGTCGCATCGAATGCTTGTCGAGGCATATGGTGATCATGCTCTATCCGAAGCAACATGCAAAAGATGGTTTCGACGATTTAGAGATGGTGATTTTGATGTGAGAAATGAAGAACGTGGAAGGCCACCAAAAAAATTTGAAGACACCGAATTGCAAACAATATTGGATGAAGATCCCACCTTGAGTCAGAAACAAATGGCAGAAATGTTAAATGTTGCACAACAAACAATTTCTGACCGTTTAAGAGCTATGGGAAAGATTCAAAAGTCTGGCAAATGGGTGCCAAATGTATTGAATGACAGACAGATGGAAAACCGAAAAATCATTTGTGAAATTTTGCTTCAAAGACACGATACAAAATCAGTTTTGCATCGAATTGTTACTGGCAATGAAAAATGGATTTATTTTCACAATCCTAAACGGAAAAAATTGGGGACCAATTCGGAACAACCGTCTACTTCGGCTGAAATGCCACATCAATTCGGCACAAAGACAATGCTGTGTTTCTGGTGGGATCAGAAAGGCGTTGTGTACCACGAGCTGCTAAAACCTGGGGAACCCGTTAATACAGAACGCTACCGACAACAAATGATCGAAATAAAGAATGCATTGATCGAGAAACGACCAGAATGGGCCACAACAGACGGCAAGATAATTGTACAACATGACAATGTACCTGCATTCAAAGCAGAACCGGTTCAGGACACAATCAAAGAATTAGGCTGGGAGCTGCTACCCCAGCCGCCGTATTCACCAGATTTGGATCCTTCCGAATACTATTTGTTTTCATTGATGGGACGTGAATTGGCTGAGCAGCACTTTGTTTCGTACGAGGAAGTTGAAAATTGGGTGACTAATTGGTTTGCTTCAAAAGACGAACAGTTTTATTGGCGTGGAATAGACAAAATGCCTGAAAGATGGAAAAAGTGTGTAGCCAGCAATGGTCAATACTTTGAATAAAATACTTCTTAGTTTTCCTTTAAAAATTAATGTTTTACTTTCATAAAAAATGCTCATTTCACGACAAAACTTTGCATGCAAACACTACCTGATGAGGGATAGCATTTTATTACTCTATCCAGATATTTTTGGTATTCATCAGGTTTAGGTTAGAGGACGTGTACTTGTCAATTAAGACAAGTACTGCACCAGAAGGTCGAATTGACCCATTGTACAACGTCCTTAAAAAGGGAATAGGATAAAAAGGAGAGGATGCAGGAAAGGGAGAATGGGAATCGGAGGGATCACACAGACCAGACACAACAAAAAACGGAGAGCGAGACTACACTTATGAAGCCAGCCTTAGCCACTAATGAATCTGTGGAGAGCCTTGATGTCGGCTCTCGACACAGAATTCAAACTCTCGAAGATGGCCCTGCCAAGGGTCCTCAACCTACCAAGGGCTGAGCAGTTACAGAGGAGGTGTTCAATAGTCTCCAACTCCTCCTCATCGCAACATGCGTTGCAATAGTAAGGCTGGGATCTATTCCAGATCCCCGTCAGCGACCAAATCTCGCAGTGCCCCGTGATAAAACCGACAACCTACCTTAAGCTGGCCTTATCCAAGCTCAGCAGCCAACCTGTCCTCTTACTGTCCACAGCAGGCCATAGACATCTAGAAACAAAACAACCCGATCCGTTCCCCCAACGTCTCTGCTCTTCCTCCCCGACCAATCCATTGATGAGGCCGTAGAGGTGGCAGACTGGGGGGGTCAAAACCAACTATTAAATAGCTTCCAGAAAGCGAACCTAACCTAGCGAGGGTATCCGCCGTCTCATTGTCCAGTATTCCGCTATGATCCGGAACCCAGCATAGACGGATACGGTCTAGTCCAAAAGTCCCCAACGACTCTTTTGCACTCGCGAACGAGCCGTGATTTGCACCAGACCGACTTAATGGCAAACGTGAATTTTGCTCTACTACACGAGATGGATGGATGGTTTGTCATCAGGTAGTGTTTGCAAGCGAAGTTCGATCGTGTAATAGGACTTAATACCAAAACACTCTCTCACATCAGGTAGTGTTTGTAGGCAAAGTGCGATCGGGTAATTAATTTCTACAAGCACAGAATACGCAATCGCAAATCTACAAAATCTTAAAAAAGGGACTGCTGCTCTGCAATTTAATAAAGTACCATACATATATAAATATTTCCAGAGAGTAACTAGTTCTTTTTTTTTGTTATTTATTTATATAATTAAATTACTTTAAAAGAGATGTGTATGTATGATGTTTCTATATACACAAAGTGAATACGAAGCATATATTTCCCCTTAAAATTTTAATAAACAACTATTGCTTTTGTAACGTTGTGTAGACACGACACTCTTTTAAAACGATTTTACTCTCTTCTTCAGAGATAAAGATTTTTGTTTGGGGTGTTATTTAATTTTTTGTCTTTCTGCTCAACAGAGAGCGAGTTTACAAATTTAAACGAGAGAGAGAATTTTCTATATACTTTGTAAAATTGCAGAGCAGCAAATATAATATGTCCCTTTTTTAACATTTTGTAGATTTGCGAGTGTGTGTTAGTTGTGTGCTTGTTGTATAAATTAGAGAGCATTAAAACCGGTTTTTCAATTAGATAGCCAATAAAGAAAAACCAAAAAAATGTACATACACATACACAGGCTCAATATCATATACAATTTTAAAGCAATGTTGCCAAATTTCAAAGCAATTAAAAAACAAAATTTTCAAAATACAAAATAATAATGTAGGATAAAAAATGTTCAAATCCTTGGTATTTTCTTATATTTAAATTTTTTTTTTTCAACAACTTTTATTATTATTTTTTTAATATTTTTCGTTTTATTTTGTATTTTAATTTCTTCAAGTTTTCTTTTTAATTTTTGTTTGCAATATTTCCTTTTTTATTAATTATTTTTTAATTTTATTATGGAAGTAATGACACATAATTTACGTTTACCTTGCTTTGTGTGCATAACGGCAAACTCTAATTTGTATTTCTCAATGTATTTTTTTGTTTGTTTATATCGGGTGTTATTTTGCACTCTTTAATGAATGCGCCATGCTGGCTGCCGTTTTATAACATACGTAGATATGTACAGATGTATGTATTCGTATCTATTGGTCTCTTAAAGCTTTTTTTTGCGTTTGCCGCTGTTGTTTTTATTATTTGTCTTTCCATCATGAATGATCGTAATTGACTGCTAGAATTTGTTGTTGTTGTTATTGAAAAGGCCGGCTCATATATGTATGCCGTTTATTTTTTGTTTGAATACTTTCTCATCAAACAGTTTACATGACATTTAAATAGTTTTCATTCTATTCTACAATTCTATTATTTCTATTCCTACTGCTAAACATATTGTAAATGCTGTTATTTTACATTCAATACAACAAAACTATAATGAGGCTTAACAAAACAAGACATTTATAATGTTAAGCTGTTTACAAATTGATTTTTAATACAATTGTTGTTATTATTGTTTATTGAAGAGAGAATATCCCCTTTAAGCAAAATAATAAGAAGCACACTCATTATTTACAAGAATTACACACATATGTATGTATGAAGAATTGTGTTCTTTAAGTTCTCTCTAAAACTGGGTCATTTTTATTTTTGTGCTTTTCTTTTTACTCTGATTTGCAACAACAAAAAATATCCCTTTTGCCTAAAAAAAATGCCTTTTGTGTGTGTCAGTGAACTTCCGAAAAAATAGCAGTAAACAAATAATAACAAAAATAATTTGAATACAATAAAATGCACACACACAATATATTTAAGTACGTTAGCATCGACATTAGCTAAATTTAAATTTACACCTGCAGGCGCCAGCAGCAAAGTATTTAAGGTTGTTGTGTAGTGTTTTTTTTAATGTTTTTCCATCAATACTGAGGAGTTAAACAAAAAGTTACTTGCGCTGCTTGCACACACTCGTATAAATGTAAACAAAATTCACAGCACAGTTATTTCTTTATTTTCGTCATACTGCATGATGACAGAGAGGTGACTCTCGTGATGAGAAAATAACGTGAAAAAAAACAACATAAAACAGCAGATCTCTTATTGTTGTTGTAGTGTTGGGATTATTAGATTTCACCTCTAAACAAATATTTTTGTTTATATACATATGTACGCACACAAAAATAATGTAAAATTTTTATAATTCGTGGGTCCATATTCCGGGAAAATACATACTATTGTATATCAATTTAATTATTAATTTAGTACCACAAAAGGACACCAGCATGTAGATGCATTATTACTGTTTTTGTTACACGTTTTTCTTAATTACTCTGATTTATTTATTTTGACTCCTCTCATCTTTACAAATCAACTGTGATAACGGAAATCAACATCATTCATGTACAGTTAAAGGAAAAAGCTTTACTTACATTTTTAAGGTGCCAATAATAAGTTTATTTAAAATATAAAAAATTGACCGACTTCTAAAGTTGCAAAACATACATATTTATAATGTTCATAAATCATATGTGAAATACATATGTATGTACTTATTTGGAAATTCGTTTTTTGTCATTCTGCATGACAAATCAGTCTGATCAGTATCAGCTGTCAAAATCATGCATCAGTTTTATATTGTAAGCAAACAGTTGCAGATGTTTATGACATATTTTCCAACATTTATCAGCAATTATCATTTATCTAATTATGCGCTGAAGTCGCCGTGGTCTAGTAGGTAGTGTGTTGGCTTATTAGACGAAAGGCCCGAGTTCGAATCCCAGGCCAGACATCAAAAACAAAATACAAAAAGTATTTCTTCGGCGACTTCCTCTCAGCAGATTTCTGGCAAAAACTCTGAGAGTAAAAATTGCCATGAAAAGCTTCTCAAAAAATCTGTCGTTCGGAGTCGACTTTAAACTGTAGGTCCCGCCACTCATGTATAAAATTAACGCACACAACATGAGTGGTGTTGAGAAGCTAGGCCGTAATCCTGACGAAGGGTTGTAATGGCCAATTATGTATGTATGTAATTATGCGCTATTAACTCAATTTACCAAATAACAATAAAAAATCTTTAAAAAAAATCATTCAAAAAAATTAGCATTTCATAAGCTTACTGTTGCAATCAATTACAGCATGCTCGACGTAGTGCATTTTTCAGAGATTCACGATTCCTTTTGCCAAAGTTTCGCATTAATTTTCTTGAAATCGTTTTCTCAACCATGTATAAAAAAGGTTGATATATTGGAGCAATGTGACTTGTGCTCATTGTTCCATCGCTACTACAACGGATTGTGATTTTGTGAAACTTAGAGGCTCGTAATTTACATATGTATTTTTGTGTAGTACCCGCCTTTCCCTCAGAGCACATTAGTTTGTAGTCGCTTCTTCATGTGTGGAACGTTCTTCTTACAGGTTTAAATCTCATTCATTCGGCTTTTCTCCCTTCATCAACCTACTTCCCAAGATTCAAGACAATGCATTAAATAAATAGGCACCATAAAAAAAAACTATTATGCTGTATGTAAACTTTTTTCCATAACTGTATTTCATTGGTTATTCTTTTTTACCATTTTTCTGTTCTGTTTTGTTTTACTATTTTGAATGAACTTTTATTACAACTGTTTCTTTTTGTGATGAGAAATTTTCTTCTTCTGTTCACAATAAAGTTTGTGTAAGTAAAAATGTTTTGGTTAAAAAATATTCTTCTTCTTTATTCTTACTCCAAAGAGAAGCAAGCTATTCATAGATAATAATACAACCATACGACACTTTCATGTTTATATTTATTTAGGTTTGTATGTAGGCGCTGCTGTCTGATGTGTTGTATTATTTGGGTAAAATTTCAAGGCTAAATAATTGTGTAAAATTATTTTTGGTGTTGTACTGGTTTAATGGAATTTTGGGGAAGTTCCCTTTTTAAAGTTTTTTCTTTTACTTTATGCCACAAATTGTTGTAAAATTTACCAAAACAAAATTAGTTTTTTAGGGAATCTTTTAGTTAAGCTATTGTGTTTTGGGGTTTTTGTTTTCTTCTTTTATCATTGTGGCGAACAGCGTTGCCACAAAGAAAAATTTTTCCCTACCAATATTCTTTCCAAAACCTACCAAAATTATTCTAATCCTACCAAAATTTGAATTTAAATAATTATAGATTATTCAGTATGAAATTAACGTTTTATTGCTAAAATTAACAAAAGAATTTCATATATATCACATATATATAAAATAAACATAAATAATTTATTTAAAAATGTTTAATATGCTAACAAAACAAAAATTATATTTATAATATTAAGGTATCATTGAGATCTTTTTTTGCAGACCACACATAATGCGGTTTAGACTTGCATGTAACTTCTTTACATGTCATTATGTTGTTTATTGTGCTTTTACCTAACTTATTTCTTAGTTTTGTTTTTATTAAACTTAATTGTGAAAATTTTCGTTCTGCAACTGCAGAACTATGTGGAAGAGAAAGCAAATTAAAAATAAAATTACATAAATCACCATAATAAAATTCATTTAAAGCATTTTTAAATGTGCTTACATTGTCCCAAAATTCATTTATGCTAAGTGTTATATCTAAGGACATATCACTTAATCGAAGTAAGTTCCATTGCATTAGGATTTTATCTGGATCAAAATCCACTAAATTCTTAAATTTCTGTATCAAGGGCAAGATATTTATTTCTTCTTTGAAAAGAACATTTCTGGGTGTTATTATTTGTAGCAAATTTTGAAGCCGCCGTGGTCTAGTGGGTAGTGTGTTGGCTTATTAGACGAAAGGCCCGAGTTCGAATCCCAGGTCAGACATCAAAAAGAAAATATGAAAATATTTCTTCGGCGACTTCTTCTCAGCAGATTTCTGGCAAAAACTCTGAGAGTAAAAATTGTCATGAAAAGTTTCTCAAAAAATCTGACGTTCGAAGTCGACGTTAAACTGTAGGTCCCGCCACTCAAGTATAAAATTAAGGCACACAACATGGGCGGTGTGAGAAGCTAGGCCGTAATCCTGACTGAAGTGTTGTAATGGCCAATTATGTATGTATGTAATTTTACATCTTCTCTTCCAAAGTCAAATCTTATTTTAATTTGGTTTAAATATTCTATATAAAATTGTAGAATATTTGATTTAATTTCCACTATATCTTCCTGATCTAAATTATTTTCCAAAAATACTTCGGCTGTGGTATCTACAAAAACTTTATTTATATCTACATGGTTAGTTTTGTCAAGAAAATTAACGTCAAGGGATTCGCTTTTATTAAAAGAATTACTCAGAATTAATAGAAAATTTAATTAATTCAATTTAATATTCGTATAAAGTCTAGAGCTTTCTGATTGAAATTCTTTATTTAACGCGTTTATTGTTGGTAAAATATATGATAAGAACAGGAAATAAGTTTTAATGTTGGTTCCCATTGAATTTGCTAATACTGCTGATCGAATGCCATTAACTTCAAATGGACATGAAATAAAATAAAGTCTTAGAATATCCCATTATTCGATGATTCTAGAAATTACATCTTCTAATGAAAGCCATCTTTTTGAACAAAAGTCTAAAATTTTATGGGGCCTTACGGAACAATAATCTTGAAATTCATTGAATTCTGTAATTCTTTTTGGACTATTGGAAAAGAAACTATAAATACCTCTACAAAGTTGTTCTCTATCATTAGGTAATTTTTTTCAAGCATAACTGTTTCACTATTTAGCAATGTTTTTAAGCCATCAATATTTTCTTACTTAAACATTTAATTTTCGTTTTGAGACCTAAAAATAAATAATACTCCCAACTTTAAATCTTACAGATATTAATTGTATTTTCCTACCAAAAAATAAATGAAATTTGAACAAACCAACCAAACTACCAATCGTAGCATTTTTAAATAAAAACTACCAATTTTGGTCCAATTGGACCAAAACGGCAACGCTGGTGGCGAAAGAAAAGTTTATTTTCTCGTCATAAAGGTCAATCATCGTGTAATAAATAGTAGTAGAATAAATAAAGTGATGCCAGATGATGGGGAAAACTATAAATTAAATATTTAATATCAGATTTAGTATAAAAATAACATTTTTTTATTATATTAAAGCAAAAATCTATGACCATAATTGGAATTACATACATTGTCGCACTGGCCTTATTTCATTACTTTGCACATGTTTTGCAATCTGGCAACTTGTTAAATAGTCCTCTTCGTTTTGTAGACGTAATAAAGCACATACATATAGCAGCCGGTCGATTTTTGTTCGCCTTATTATTTTTGCTGGTGCGCAAAGACAAAAACATTGTTACCATTTTATGTATTTATTGATATTGTGTGTTGCTATTGCTAAAATTTTTCCGTGTTTTTTTTGTTTGAATGTCCTTATTTGCGTGATTGTTTGAAAAGAAATAAATTTTTTCTTTCTCTGTATGACGCCAAAAAATATGCAACAGACATAGTATAAATAGACAGTAAAAATAACTTAATTATCAATAATAAAAGCATAATAAAGATAAGAGATGAATAAACATAATAATGATGTTGAAACAGAAAAACATCATGATAATTAAATGAACAATATTTTACTCATATTCGCACGCACTTACAAACACATACATATTCATACAAAGCAAACGAAGAAGGGCTTTTTTTTAGTGACAACAAATCCAAAGAGAGAGGGCAAAAATAAATAATACCACCAAGCTACACAAACATAACAAGAACAACAACAATACAACGCAGTAAAGCAGGCAGGGCAAGCTTTGGCAGCAACATATCTCTCATCGTATATAAAAACTATACACACTTTAATTTTATATGTGCAGCTTACAATTGATATACTACACACATACATCCATGTCCATACACTTAACCGAACGACGAATGTTTGTCTATATAATACGAATAACACGAAGCAGCTAAAGAACAACAATAACAAGAATTTATAGCAAACAAAAAAGAAAAAGCAAGAGCAAGCATTAAAAAGAAGAAGCAAGCAGTATTGTACTCAATTGAAATGAGTATAGAGGAAAGAAAATTCTTGTATTTTGTTATCGTTGTTTAGTTGGGTAATTCTTCAAGGTGTTGACAATGGTATTTTCTACCACTCTCTCTTTTTCTTCTTTTGCTCTCTGCGTGTTATTAATATAAGGAATTTCAAGCATTTCTGTTGTTTTTTTATGTTTTCAGAAAAACTTTGTAATAGTTAATAGTTGTATTAAAGGCAAAATAAAAGAAATGCTAGAACTAGAGGTTTAAGTCAAATAATTTAACCACATTGGTATTTGTAGGGTGGGGGTTTTTCTTTTCTTTTTATTCGGTGATACAACACAATGTCTGTTCTTAAACAACGATGCCAACATTTTTAAAAAAAGCGTTGAAATTCTAACCATTATTTTCTGCTTAAATAAACATAAACTATATTTTCCATAGACCATTTAAAGAGCGGAGCTTATAATGAAAATTAAAAAACTAAACACATAAGCTTATGAAGTAAAACCTCCACATTGCTTAAACTGATGCCAGTCTTTTGTATTTGTTTTTGAAACAACCAATTTTACAATTTTGTAAACAATTGAGGAAAAAGCGCTAGTTTACATTCTTTTCTATTAAATCAGCCAATTTAACCATATTGTTTTAGGTGACATCGTTGCCGTTTTTGTTTGTTCATTCGTTATTATTTGTTGTTATTACTCTGTTTGTTGTCTCTTATTATCATCGTCGCCGACGACACAACGACGATGATGATGACGATGTTTGTGTTGTTTTTTTTTCGTTCAAGCATGGTTTATTCTTTTCCACATAAAAACCCTAGTAGACACATCCACACAAACACACTCATGTACATTCATATATTGAAACTTTTTTCGCAGTATACCACAAACACTCGTCCAAACATGCATACAAAAATACACACATTAGGAAAAAAGAGAAGTAGGGGAAAGGGAAGTTGGCAGCGCTGCGCGCAGAGAGTACAAAAAACCTAACTAGCAAATACAATACACAAGCGTGGTATAAAGCACATAAGCAGCCTTACGTACATACATACACATGAACATCATACATACACAAACAAAAATGCTGCCATCTACGAATATTGTATATGGATGGTTGGTAAAGGCAAACGTATTAGTGGCCAAGGGCTAGTAGTATAGCAGCAAGCAGCAGTAGTAGGCAGGCAAGCAATAAACATACGGTAAAGAAACGTCGTTTGCTTTGCATTGCATTGTGTGAATTGTGTGTTACTTTTTTTTACTTACTTACTGCTCTTGTATTATAATAGAATATATATAGTGTGTAGAAAAAAATAACACAAAACAACAGCAACAACAAAAAAGAAAATAAACCAAAGAAGTTCCTTCTCGTAATTCAAAGCGCGCCCTATAATAATAAAACAGCACAAAAAAGTTTCTTTCGTTTACATTCTTTTTATTTTTTTGAGTGTAATTTTTTCTCGTATTAAACACCAGCCAGCCTGCAAGTAAAAAAAAATACACAAAAGAAGAAAGAGAAAAAGGCATTATAGCATAGCTACCGTGTGCATGGTTGTATAAAAAGTGTAGTGTTGTATTATTGTTATTGTTGTATGTATTACAGAAAACAAAAATTCAATAAAAAAAAAGAATAATAAAAAACAAAAGTATTTTATGCAAGAGGAGTGTATACCACACAAGTTTACAAACGCTTATACATACTTAATATTTTTTTTGTGTACAGTGTGTATGAGTTCAGTCGATTTTATTACTATTTCTAAAGAAATAAAAAAGAGCAACTTAAAAAAATAAATTTATCTGGCTATTAAAACCCTTCAATTGAACAAAAAAATCAACTCAGCAGCTAACAAGCATATGCAATTCATAAACAATTTAAAATATTTGATTTTGTAGTTAAATTAGGAATTCCCTTTTTAGATTTTCTTTTGCGCTTTTTTTTCGTAAGTGAAAAAGGTTGATTACTAATTTTTTGAGAAGCTTGTTTTTGTTTTTAAAAGTATTGGTGAAATTAAAGCGTGCTAATGAAGACATTGTATATATCAACATAACGTTGTTGTTGGCGAAAAATAAATAAATATCAATTAAAGATAAAATGAAAATATAGAAAATAATGTCTAGCCACCCAATATGGGAGATAATGCTATTTTAATGAATGAGAGTGACGTATAATTACTATAATTGCAGCATATGTATAAATAAATGTACAAAAACGAAAATTCTTTTTTGTTTTCTTTGTAAAAGTAAATATATAAGCACATGTGCTGCATAAATAATAAACAAATAAATTAAAAACATATGTTGTAAATATAAAAACAAAAATTCAGAGAATTTTAGTAACAATAAAAAAGTCATTTTAAAATTTCGTAATTTTTTTTAAGAACTAAGAAACACAAGAACTGAATACCTTTGCTGAAGGTTTTCTGTTTAGTTTTCATTTCCATTTTTTGCTCCTATACATTCTTTTATCTATTAAGGACTGTCGAAATGATAAGGTTGGCAATGAAATTAAACTCATGTTACAATTAATTGCTGGAAATATTGAAAACTTAATGTAAAATCATTATCCTCAATCGAGAATACGAAAATTGCGTATTATTATGTTTTGTTAGAGTTCCGTTTCCATTGTTATATTTTAGCGATTTTCTTCTCGGACAAACACTAAGCAACACTGCTTCATCTGACATTTCGTACAATATCTTTTTTGCGTGTTCTCTTTTCACCCTCTTTCTTTTTATTGATCATTTATGATGGCGGCTGCAAGTTGTATTTAGTTTTTTTTTTTAATAAACACGCTTTGCTTAATTATGAAAGAAAAAATATTTTTTTTACAGTTAAGCAAACTAATATATGAATAATAATTAAAACAAAAATAATTAACAGAATGAAAAATTTTGCGCGCGATTTAAACTAGTAAACACATCTCACAAAGGAATGTGAAAAACACGAGTAGAAAAGTGAAACTAATAACCAGTGTTGGAAAGTGTAACATATTCAATTTCAGTAAAAAAAAGAGTAAAAGAAATATAATTTGGAATTATAACAATTACCAATGCTTACGAAAAATATAAATATATTATTTATTAAAACAAATAAATTTTTAGCACATAAAACGAAAAAGTTGCTATCTTCACATACTAATACTAGCGTAACAAAATGTACATTTAGTAACAGCAATAATAGCACAACGTAATCAGCAAAAAAAATCAAGTGAAAACTTCTTTATAACATACCTAATATATAATAAAATATATATTAAAAAATTAATTTCCTTTTGTACATACATAAAGAATTACCTACAAAATTTGACCGAAAATTTATATACGGCCAAGAGGCGCAAGAGTATCTCTTTTTTTTGGTTTAATTTTCCTTTTTAATTCACAATCAATTCAATTCGTCTTGTCAATATCCAAAAACAAAATTTCATAAAATATTTGTTTCAACATCTAAATAAACGTGGTTAAGCGACTGGTCCCGCGATTTAGTAGTTTTTGTTTTGTTAAAAGCCAGTAAAAACGCAAGCAAAATTGTAGAGAAGCGTAAACAAAAGAATCCTCAGAAAATTATTATGTCAGAACACAGCGCTTGGGGTCAACGCCAAGCGACTGCTGCCGAAGCTGCCTTATGGTGGCCAGGCGCACTCGCTGCGGCAGCCACACAACACCAACAACAACAGCAACAACAACAACAAACAATTGATCAGCAAACTTTACAACATTATCAGCAACAATTGGTTGCACAGCAACAACAGCAGGCAGCTGCAGCAGCCGCTGCTGTACAGCAACAACAACAATTGCAACAACAGCAGCAGCAGCAGCATCAGCAACAACAACAGCAGGTTGTCGTCCAACAGAATCAACAGCAGGCACATCAAAATAACGCCAACACAACGTCTGGCGTTAATACACAACAGTTGTTTACGTACAAAATGGCCAGTAGTTTTCCAAATCCAGCCACTACAATGGCTCAAGTTGTGGCGACATCGAATGCAGCCGGCACCCCCGCCTATGACTATCGCTTAAATATGGCACAGGCCGCTGCAGCGGCTGCGGTACCCGGTTCTCAGTGGTGGTATTCGGCTGCTAATCAGGGACAGATTGATGCTAATACAGCCGCCCAATTGCAACAGCAACAGCAGCAGCAACAACAGCAGCAACAGCAACAACAACAGCAGCAGCAACAGCAACAACAACAGCAGCAGCAACAACAACAGCAACAGCACCAACAACAACAGCAACAATTACAGCAGCAACAGGCACAACAACAGCAGCAACAACAACAACAGCAACAACAACAAAATGCGGTAAGTTATCACAATTAATACGTTTTTTTTTCTTGTCGAATATTTCGCCCCACATTTTCCAAATTGCCTACATATCTACACTATCCCTTTTACGGACTACATAAAATCTATTTTTGTGTTGCTTTAATTTTTATTCATAATATTTTATTTTTTGTTCACGATTTTTATCTATGTTTTGTATAGCCATCATTGTTGTTGTCTCTTCGTATGTCTATTATCATTCTAATGTATTGTTTTTAATACACAAATAAAAACCCTTTTTATCCAAATTCTTAACTAATAAAAATAAATTTTCAATTTAACCCTTCTTATCCTATCCCTCCGTCATCATACAATAAAATATTTGAAAATATCTTTTGATAAATTTCTAATATCTGCGTACATAGGACAAGGGTTAATTAAAAAACATTTCTGTCCATTTTTAACATTAATAATTTCGTTTACAGTTGCGGTTGTGTTTATATCGTCTCTTGAAAAAAGAAAATTAAATAAATCGCTTCGTTTACTGTAATAAGGAGCATTTCAATTTGGTAAATATTACAAATAGTTTGGTAAATAGATTTAGCGCAACTATAATACATATTTCCAACCAGGGAGAATGGTCTATTAAGTTTTCATTTATAAGCTGAAAATTAAACGATTATACATGAAATCGAAGACAACTTTAGTTAAAGCTCGCATTCTGTCTGTTACTGTATTATTATTATTTACTTTCATAAAATTGTGAAATTATCTTCAACCGCTTGCCCTAAAATAACCGTAACAAAAAACTATTCATTGGTAGCTAAAATCGGATATAAAATTGGTTTTTTTGTCTTTGTCCACTGATTTCTTATTTCTTTTTTATAGTTTTTCTCTTATTTTTAACTAAAAAAGAAGCGCATATTCCTGCATATCATTGTACATCATAAATAATTAAAACACGTTCCGTTTAAAATATTTAGTTTATTAAAGTACAATAAAAATCGTAATCATTTGCTCACGTGTTGGTAATAGACCTAGATTTTGTTTTGTTTAAACAATTTTAAATCATTCGCATTCTCTGTTAACAGGGTTTAAGCGATAAGAGCTGTTATACAAATTTGTTTTTCTTTATTTTAGCTTTAAATTATAAAGCATTCTTTCAACGATATTTGTTTTAAAATTCATAATTAAAGTGAGTTTCTAAACATGTGGCTGAAATAAGGCCATAAGCCATTCCTAAACAGGTCGTAATACTCCCTAACTGGCTAGTATTATTATTTTGACAATTGGTGAAAGAAGGTCTATGATTTAAGTTTTTAAATATTGTATTATGTCGTTCGGTGGTGGCTGTGATGTTGCCTTCTGAAGCTGGCTTGGCTTCTCCTGTATAGGAGGAGATATACTAGGTTTCTTTCTATGGCCAATGTGGCACTTATTCTTCCTTTTTGAAAAAAAGTCTGTATCATCTAACAACACTTTTTGTTGCATTTTCATCCTCCTTGAAGAGTGTGCTGCCAAACTGTCTTGAACAGCCTCTGGCTGCTCTTCACATCCAATTCTACAATTTTGTTTGTTGACGTACTCATGAAAACAAAAATCAAAAATAGATATTCAGTCAACTCTGACATGGCCCATACAACAAACAAGCGACCTCGCTCCAGTTTCATATCAAGGACCTTACATAAAATCTTCCAGGTGATCGATTAAAACAAGTCTATATTTTGACAATGACGACAAATTGGCTTCGAGCGCACTTTGCTGGGTTAATGCCCCGTGAAGTGAAACCGCTGCGATATTTTATAATATCAGACTATTTTTGTCACTAATCTTTTTTTAAACTAAAAAAATTTACACTGGTGGCATTTCTTCACTTTTCCTATTTCCTTTATTATTGTTAAATAAAGAAATTAATTTAACATTTTACTGAAAATAACACCTTCTTTTGAATGACGTTTTTTCATTAGATTTCTTGCTTCTTCTTCATACTTCATATTAAAAACACATGTTGTGTGGTATTTTACGTTTCGTTACTATTCATATGTTCTTAATGTGTCCATCCGATTTACTGTTAAACAGTGTACATACTATTATAAAATATAATGATAAAAAAGTAAACGAAAAATGTTGACGACAACATGTATACAATACGTATATAGTTTATCGCCATAATTTACTTTATACCGGCGTATTTTATTTATTATTATCATCATTAAATTTCTAAAATTATTTTAAACTACAATTTTTTATTTATTTATCAGCAATAATAAAAATAACGAAAAAGTAACAAGCAAAATCAAAGTAAAGTAAAAAAAAAAAAATAAATAGTGACAAAAATAGAAGTAAAAAATATGTAATTGAAAACCATCCATATTGGACATGTCACTTTTCTAAGTAGATTTCATTTCATTCCATTCCAAATAAATGCCACAAATCCACAATTGTTTTCTGACTTTGCTTTTCTATAAATAATTCTTCAAACAGATGTGTGTGTGTATGCACATGAATTGTGTACAGACTACATATGTACATACATATGTCTGTATGTATGTAATTGCAACAGCTGTTTAATTTATGCTCGTGAAATAAACTGTGTCTGAATATACAATAATGTTTTCTGTACTCTAGAGTAATTCCGTTTTTTTTCAATTCAACTGATAAGAAGTATTAAAAATATTTACCATGTGCTTTTAAAATTTTTCTTTCTATCTACTATATTATTAGTAAAGCAAGGTTTCGCGAATAGTTATTAAAATTGAAATGAAGAAATTTTTATTTTATTTGTATTGAGACAATTAAATAAGTATTTAAAAGGCATTTCTAAAAACAATCTGAGCAATTAGGAACAATATGTGTAGATGGTTATTTTTTGTAAAACCATGTGTAGCGCACAGTCGATTACATTAGTTTTCTGGATTGATCAAAAGCTTTTTTTTATATATCATTAACTGGTTTACTTATCCCATATAGTAGCCATCTTTATCTTCTTTCCCTTTACGAATGTCAATTCTAATAGGTTTCATATTGCTTTGTTGGTTTAATTCGTCCAAGTCCATGCACCACCATCATACATAAGTGTTTCTCTTGACAAAGGTTTGCAGCTTTTTAGATCAACAAACCTTCTTGTTAAATTCGTTAGCCTAAGCAGATGACTTCTGTGACTGATTCTTTGTGCTATATTTGTATCGTATTATGCGATTTGTTTCTCTCAGCAGTGATCTTTTAGGCTATATTTACTCCCTGTTGTGTTGTTATCCGAACATCAGATCGCCGTTTAGATATTAAAATAACATCATTGTCATAAGTGTGGTTATTTATACATTGCATACGCAGTTAGGTTAGGTTGGAGGACGTGTACTTGTCAATTGAGACAAGTACAGAACCCTGCATACGCAGCTGGTTTAACAATATTATCATCGATGACATCGGAGATTGTTGGTTGTCATGTTTTAACGCTTTTCCTTAGATTCCATAGTTAATTTGATCAAATGCTCTTTTGAAGTCAATGCAAACATGGTAGAGCAATTTCCGCATCTCTTTAATTTATTACATTATAATTGGCAAGGTAGCAAAATGGTTAATACAGGGTTTTCAACCATGGACTCGTGACTTGCTACCGTTGAAGCATATCAAACATTTTAAAAACGATTTTGGAAGAGAATAGTCTTCCAATTCCCCGTTGTAGAGTTTCTTGTTCTTGAACCAAATAAATAACATAGTAAGAGTTCCATCAAGTCTGCGTGAGGCCCAATTATTGTTTTGTTTAACTGCAAATTTATTCTTCTGCGTTTTTGAAGTTCAATCACGAAGAGGACGCCCTAACGTGACCGCTTAAAGCTTTAACACCCTTTTGCAAATTACATAAGAGCTTTAGGCGAATAAAAAAACTTAGTATTTTCACTATATTTGCTGATTTACTGAAGTTTGATGGATTCAGCCTTCCTTTTATGTTCACTTTGTCAAGTAAATTATAAATGTTTGTATGTAAACATCCATCAAAAACAAAAAAGCTATCAATTAATAATTTTATAAATAAAATAAATCTTTTTTATTATAATTATTAGGTTGAACTTAATAGAAATCCATACATTTTAAATTCAATATTATTTAGCTTCTTTTGTTCTTTTTCTTTACTAAGTATTTAAGTAACAAATAATTCTTCAAATTTTTATATAATTAAATTATTACTTATCATTGCTTTTTCTGTTGTTGTTGTTGTTGTTGTAAATTCTTTTTGATAAGAAATGTGCGTGCTTGTGTGTAGTCTCTCTTAACACAATAACTCCCCACCTTTATTTAGTTAAACACTTTGTGTTGTTATTTATTTTTAAAAGAACTCAATCAAGACATTGAATTTGTAATCGATCGATAATTTATTAACGTTTTTTTTTTACTTTATAATTTATTTCTACAAATGAGTCGATCGATAAACACAATTACTGGTGGGATACACTAAAATAGCAGTGATTTTTTATTTGTCATTAATGGAGGGGGCAGGAAACAAGGTGCAATTGACAAAATAAATTATTAAAATGTTATCTGGAAAAGGTGCAATTATTTGGAAACAACACGCGAAGGAAAATTAAACCAAAAATATTATCTTCTTCTGACGTGTTAAGGGAATTGATGAAAACCCGTTTGTGATTGTCGAATTTTAGGTATAGAACGTTGCTGATATTTTTAGAATTGATATTAGATTGATTTTATATTTGGTTATTATTTTATAAGAACATGCATTACACTTTTTCTCTGCCTTAGCTCTTCGAAAATTTAAGGGAATTAAATTGATTAACTTGGAAGTCTTCAATTCAATTTATAAATCTGTTTATTTCTATAACTTGGAGATCTTCCGTAGACACGTTTTAGTGCTAAATATTTCACTGTTGGCTAGGCTAGCAGTTCATTTATATCTCAACATGGCTTCCCGGCCTAGGAATAAAATTTAGTTTAGGTCAAGACGGTTTTGCAACATAATAATCGATCCTTCAGTCACTCTCTCAAATGTTCAATCATAATAATGTGAAAGGAATAATCTGATTTCAATGCAGTTTTTGTTTAGTCATTCTAGCGAATTTATGCGCTGGAAAGTCCAAATGGTTAAAACATTTGATTTCGTACAACACAAACTGTAATCTTCTATTAAATGGATAGTTCCACTGCAAGTCGAAACGATTCTCCTTCATATTATTTGCGGAAATTTATTATGAAAATATAGAAGGCGCGATTATGAAGCCGACTTGCAATATCAGAAAAAGTAAATAATGTGTTGGCTTATCCTAACTGCAAGTAGAGATTATTGGAGGGGGGGAGTTGTATAGAAATCTAAAACCCACACGACATAGAAAAATAATCATCAAAAAAAACTCCAATTGTTCGGAAGTGAACTATTTTTTTAAGTAATAAATCATTTTCAAAGTCACATTTTTTAAGTTGTTAATTTTCAAATCTACACGTGTTTTTATCTCTCTCTCTCTTTCTTTCTCGTGTGTATGTGTGTGTCTTTCTACTTATAAAATATTTGGCAGATATTTTTACACAAACCCATTATTTAAATGTTAAAATTATGCATAAATTCCTACGTACATGATGATCGTTTATATTAAAAATAATTCAAAATAAATAAAAAAATGTGAAATTTCTCTCCGGCTATTAAAAATATTTGTATGACCGACCCGGCAACGATAATATTTTCTTTTTTTGTCTTCCCCTATTACTAATTTTTATTCATAGTATTTCGTTTTTATTTTTTCAAACGAAATTCAACTCATTTATATTCTATAACAGTCATTCTAAAAATGTTTGTATTTTTTTCTACTTCTTTTTTTTTATGTTTTATTACTATTTTTTTTTGTATTCAATTCAACGAAAAATAAAAATTTGGCGCCAACTTCATAAAAATAACGCTTTTTTTTTATCAGTACTTCACGCACATGAATTTTAATTCAATTGTTTTTTTTCAAACTCTTGCTATTTTTATTATTATTATTTTATAAATAATACGTACGATTAACTAGAGTACATACAGAGCAATTAATGTTTAATTATTTACAATAAAACACATTATTTCACACATAAAAAGGGGGAAACAAACCATTAACACAA
Source organism: Sarcophaga rosellei (assembly GCA_930367235.1). Taxonomy (NCBI): domain Eukaryota; kingdom Metazoa; phylum Arthropoda; class Insecta; order Diptera; family Sarcophagidae; genus Sarcophaga; species Sarcophaga rosellei. The sequence goes on along the minus strand of OV884018.1, from coordinate 59,436,646 downwards.
CTCCCATCTATGAGAATACATTTCTCTTTTGTATTTTTCTTGTTTATTTTCAGTGTTACCATAGCTCTATATTTTTTGTATCCAAAATATAAACGAAATTTTTATTCCTCATTTCTACTGTCACCTCCATTGGTTACAAGTATGTTCGCAATGTCTACATTATTCCTTACAGACATGAGCATGTGGAAATATGTATAATTATAGCAGTTCTGTTGCTGTCGGGGGTGTTCTTTGCCGTGAATAAATTCTAATGTATTAGATGAATGGAAAAAATTAGGACTCAGCTTTTCAGACTGAAGAAGTGTCCTTCTCGCCGAAATATGGGCTATTTATATATGTAGCTGGATATTATCTAGGGCATTGCAATGCATACTAATCTTTTATGAAGGGTATTGAAACCCCTTTTATCTTATTAATTCGAAAAACATGATAACATTTTTTCGCTTTCTCGGGAGATTGCTGAACCAGAAATACTAAGATTTGTACTCAGAATATGTATTTATAACATCCCATCTCTGGGGGGATTGTTGAATCAGAATTACTTGGTTTAGGTTAGGCTAGGTTTGAGGACGTGTAATTGTTTTATTAATTCTAAATTCGAAGATATACAATTTTTTCGCTTTCTCGGGAGATTTTTGAACCAGAAATACTAAGATTTGTACTCAGAATATGTATTTATAACATCCCATCTCTGGGGGGATTGTTGAATCAGAATTACTTGGTCTAGGTTAAGCTAGGTTTGAGGACGTGTAATTGTCACTGAGACAAATATAATACCGAGAGGTCAAAATAACCCATTGTAAAGTCGTCCTAGAAGAGAGAGAGAGAGAGAGCAAGAGAGGATAGTGAAGGAGATAGGGAAATTGGAAGAGGAGAAAAGATAGGAAAGGGAGGAATTACTTGGGTTTGTAGTCAGAATATTTATAACATCCTGCCTTTCTACATCATAACAAAGCAGATTTCATCTTCCAATATATCCACAAAAAATCAAGCATTCATTGTATTTTGTCCTATTCTCACGAGAGGTTTAGATCTGCTGCGCATCATGACTTACAAACTCTCAACGCCTTGTTCTATCAACAAATAGATTAATATTCCTAGGCAAAAATCAAAGCTATCTGGATCTAAAAGGAACCTTAAAAGACATCGAAAAGCCTGCATTCAAATAGAAAAATCCAAACGCGCTTAGCCCTTGGATCAATCAGAATTCATTACAATTTTGACCCATTTGTTAGGGCGTTAAAGTATAGATTCTTGCCAAGTACCTATGCTATAAATATTCGATATTCATAATACATTCACCCTAATTTTGATTTTAAAGAAAAAACGGTAATCAACACATAAACTAAACAATTTACGTTCCGCATACAAAAGCGCCCCATGTGGGTTAAAAGTAAACAAAACGGCAACATTATTTTTATAATAGTACAACACTTGAAAACATTGTTTTCAGCCACCACGTGGTTCGAATACTTTTTCATTGTTATTTCTGTTATTATTTTTTTTTGGCGTTTTTCTTTTATTATAATTATTGCTATTTATTATGTCCAATAATAATATCATTTTACTCATTATTTGTAATTTGTTTTGTTTTTTTTTCTTCTTTTTGTTGTTGGTACTGTTAGTGTAAACATTTTATTTTTAAGTACATATAGTAAACATGCATGTACACGTGTATTTACATACATATATGTACATACATATATATACACATGTACATACATATTGCTTGCTCGTATGCAAGTATGTTTTTATTTATGCATTGTTGTTTTTTGTTTAATTTTTATTTTTGTTATTTAGTATTTGTTTATACTGTTGGTGTTGTTGTAGTTGTTGTAACTTTTGTTATTATATTTGATTCAATGTCAATGTCATTTCCATTGGTAACCCAGTGATAAAATAAGAAACGTCACAGACAAAAAAAAAAAAGAATAATAAAATAAAAGCACCAACAACTACATGGACATACATCCATACATACATACATAGGTGTATATACATATGTATTTAATAATACAACCAACAGCAACAAGTCATAACACTAAAAAAGCATATTAACACAACAATATGCCTTTGCAACTTTTTTATTTTTACTTCTCTTTTATTTTTCAATATTTTTTTTTTTTTTGTTATTTTTTATGCATGTATGTACATATGTATGTATGATCTTTTTGTTGTTATTTTGTATACACACATTTTTCTTTTATTTATTTGACATCATTATTTAACTACTTCAGACATATTTTTTGCATATGAGTTGGGTAGAGAGGAGAGTGTGTGTGTGTGTGTTTTGTATTAAAACGAGAAAAACATTTCTTAAGATATGCTTTATTTTTCTTCGTTTCCTTTCCAAGAGTGAATGAGTTTTAACATACGCAGAAGAGGAAAGCATATACATACGTACGCATGTAGACTGTCTGATACTTTTCGGAATTGTTTTTATTTATTTTTTCGTTTTGCCGGCTTTTTTTGCATACGTTGTATGGTACATACATACATATTTACCAGGAAATTTTTTTTTACGAATTTTCGTATTTTTCCCTGGATTTTCTTATTTTCTTTGGGAAGTTTTTATAGTTAATAATTGTTGTTGTTGTCTGCCTGTATATGGTAATAAAATCTCTTCCAATTTCGGGGCATTTGTTTTTGCTTCCACCAGATTTTTTATTGAAATTCAATTTCCATCGAATTTAAGTCTTTTTGTTTTGATACAGTGGCTGTCAGCAGCTTATTTCAGTTTCTTTTTTTTTTTGTTTTTAAAGATAAGGTCCATGTGACTTCAAACCGGATCTAGAGAGCTTACATCGGGTTTTTCATTAAGCTCTTCCTATCGTTAGATTTATATTAAACAAAATGTATGTATGTAAGTTATCATTGAAATTTATACTCGCTTGACTCGCATTGATACCATTATGTGTGGATTATAATATCGTTCAAATGTTCGTTACAGCGTATTTTGGTTGTCCGAAGAGTTAAATTTTTCATAAGATTGACACATAAATCAACAATTTGTGTGATCAAATGTGTGGTGTTGGCTTTGAGGATCTGCAAATTCTGAAAACCCTACAAAAAAGTGTAAGGATCAAATCCAAAGACCTTGATAGTTAGTTCACATCACCTCCACATGAGATAACCATGCTCTCAATCGTTAGTGCAGAATGTATAATGTAGTACGTGCTGTGTAGTAGGTAGCGCCGTTATGTTGAAACCACATGCAGTTTATAATCATCATAAGTGATGGCCTTGGATAGGCCGATGTCCAAAAAACACATCAATTAGTGTGTTTTTCGAAATACTATAAATGAATGAAATAGAAATTCTCACTAACTTTTGTGTAGAATCTTATTTAGAGGTGCAGTTCCGTCTGGATGTGCCATAAAAAAATGGTCAATAGGCTTTGATATTTATGTTTTAGGCCGTTGCATTAAATTGGATTTTATAATGCATTGTTGTCGATTTTGATCTCAATAAATTTCCTCACCACCCACTTGATTACGTTCAAGCCGACATCATGTCATTAGAACCAACCTATCCAGGTCCTCTGTTCTTAACAATCTCTATTTGGCTAAATCCGCCGAACCAAAGATATTAAATGTCCATGTTAATTATTTTTAGCTGGTTTGAAATTTTATTCTTTTTGTTATTATTGTAACGTTTGATTTCTATTCAATGAAACGCCCCTGCGTTGAGAATTTTAAAGAGGCCATAAAAAACTATTCAAAAAGAATTTAAAAAGAATTTCAGTTTATTTCTCATGAATTATTCTGATGAACATATGAAATTATTATTGCCTAGTTTGGTTCTGGTAAGAATTTATTTATTTTATTTGAGGAATCCAAAAATCCGCCGTACCATATGTTGTTCAATAATATGCATCTTGCTTGAGAATGCCTATAAATAACAAACACTACTGCCAGCAGAACATTGTATTCGTATCCAGCTTGCAGAGCATGTTCCATGTGAATATAAAGATTTCAGTTCGATTTATCTTGTAGAGTGTGCTTAGGCATATGGGGCTATAAAATAGGGTCCATGTAGGTTAGGTTAGGTTAGAGGACGTGTACTTGTCAATTAAGACAAGTACAGTACCCGGAGGTCGAATTGACCCATTGTACAACGTCCTTAAAGAGGGAAGGATAATAGAGGGAATAGGATAAAAAGGAGAGGATTTAGGAAAGGGGATAATGGGAAGTGGAGGAATTACACAGACCAGACACAACAAAAAGGGAGAGCGCGACTACACTGATGAAGCCCTAGCACCTCTCAAACAGCCCAAGCCACTAATTAATCAGTGGAGAGCCTTGATGTCGGTTCTCGACACAGAATTCAAACTCTCGAAGATGGCCCTGCCAAGGGTCCTCAACCTACCAAGGGCTGGGCAGTTGCAGAGGAGGTGTTCGATAGTTTCCAACTCCTCCCCATCGCAACGTGCCTTTCAGTAGTCCGGCTGGGATCTGTTCCAGATCCTGGTCAGCGACCTAATCTCGCAGTGCCCCGTGATAAAACCTACAACCAACCTTAAGCTGGCCTTATCCAAACCCAGCAGCCAACTTGTTCTCTTACTGTCCACAGCAGGTCATAGACATCTAGAAACAAAACAATCCGATCCGTTCCCCCATTGATGAGGCCGTAGAGATGGCAGGCTAGGGGGTCAGGACCAACTATTAAATCGTCCCCAGAAAGCGAACCTAACCTAGCGAGGGTCCATGTAACTCCGATGCTTTCCTTCTAATGCAACATTATTTTCTTTTACTTTCACCGATCGCGTGTTTTACTATTTGTTTAGATGTTAGCCAAAATTATTGTTAGTTGTTAGCCAGTATTTTTTTTCTCCTAAATTGGTAGGCCTAAATTTGATTAAAATTTGATTGAAAAAAATCTAATTTTATATCAGTAGAATACCAATTAATAGGTATTTATTTACATACATAATGAATAAGATATTTAAATTTGAAAAATAATTTATAATAGAACGCCATTTATGGAGAATTTTAAGTATTTCTATAATGGGTTTCTAAAATTTATTAAACAACCATATTTTTTTTTGCCATTCAATAAGCCTTACGATACCCAATGAAATACTATGGAAAATAATAAAATATTCCAAAAATGTTTATTTTTATTTAATTTTTGCATATTTGCGACAATATAGTATGTATGTGTATATATTTTGATAAATTTAAAGAAAAGAATATTGAAGTAACTACAAAAAAATATTTTGGTCAACGAACTCTTTAGTTTATTTATTTTTTGGTGTCTCGTGGTGGTGGTGAATGGTGATGGTGGTTGTGTGGTGAATATTGAATAAAAATAAAAATGTAACGCCAAACTAAACCAACCAGTGCCGCTAACAAACAGCCGCTCAACAACCAGTCAAGTTATAAATGATTTTCTTGGGGATTTTATTATTGTTTTTTCATTTTTTTTTTACCAAGAAATGGAAAAAGGCATAACGAACCAACAAACCAACCTTCGTAAACGGGACAACAAACAGTACAAACATTAAAAAATTAAAGGAAACCGGGTAGAAAATGAAAAACAAAAAAAAAAACAAAAAAAAAAATAAAGAAATACAACAGAATATTATTACGCTGGGATTTCTGGTTGAGTGAGTTTCCAGGCAAAAAAAAGCACAAATTTAATGAAAAACAAAAAACCGAAACGCAAAAAGTAACAAAACTGGTGGTGTAACAAAGTTTCGATTTCCTTACTTTATTTTTTTTTTTTGTATGCCAAACTACGAACGAGAAACGAAAAAAAGACGACGAGTAGATTATAATAAATTAAAAAAATACCCAAAAATAAAACTGGAAAAATTCATTTATTTAAAATGAACCATGACTCTTCTTCCTCCTCCCTTTAAAAAGAATTAATCTAAATTAATTTCTTGCCTAATTTAATTACCAGACTTTAATTTGTACGCACATGTGTATATATTTATTTTAAAAATATATTTTTCTTTCAAAAGAAAAAAAATTGGGTCAGTTTTCAAAGTGAAAGTTAAAAATTAGTAACGAAAAAAATATGTTAAAAATCTTAAAGAAAAGAAAAAAAAAAAATAGTCATTTAAAGTTTATTTATAACACGTTAAGTTCGTTGTTTGCATTTCTTTCTTTATGAATATTATAATAATTCGAAAGAAAAAACTCTTTAATGGCCAGGCCAGGCCGAGCCAAACAAGTTCTTTTCATTTCCCAAAGAACGTGTCTTGTGTGTAAATTTACTTTTTCTCTTATGCGATAAATTTCTTTTGTTATTGCATTATGAAATATATTTTTTTTTACCATTTCTCGTATCACAAAAAAACCTGAATTTTTTTTTTGGTTTTGTTTTTGTTCTGTTTTGACTTTGGGCTTATCAACAACTATTTTGAAAGCATTTTTTAAACAGTCATATAAAAATTATTTAAATAAACATAAAAATATTTACCATGTTATTATAATTATTATTATGATCCATTGAAGTCAATGACCAAAATAAATAAGGAAAGATATTTAAGTATTAAATTATTATTCTTTTAATGACTTATTAATCATTTAAACGGAAAAGTTTTTAAAACATTTTTGTTTTCGAAAGAACGCACGCACAATGAATTGGGAAAGAATGTGTTAAAAAAAAAACTACTTAAGATTTTTAATGTTTAACGTATGTTTAACATACGTTACGTATGTATATTTGCGAGTTTTACAGTAATCTGACGATCCACACTAATTGCATTGGCTAGTAATCATCTCCGTCATCATCTACACCAGAAAAACTCATTACAAAACTTTAAGAAATCATCAACCAAATCCCTTGCAATGGCAGATGATACATTTTTTAAGTTTTATTTCCTTGTGTAGCAGTAGTACGTGTAGGTTAAATCACAGTAATTTCCATATGTCAATCACTTGCCGTTCTAAATTAGTTTAGAACGTCCACCAAGTGGTTCATAACGCAGCATTTCTTATAGAGACTATTGCGTTTATTGTTCAATACGGTTTGCTCTTACAGCCATAGCCAAAACAAAAGTCTCATAGAAATCACTGCAATTGACAGGTGGTCGGTCCAAATTGCAAGTTCCTTATAATGTGCGCGCACGGTAAATCATCGTGTATCTCAGACAAGCCAATTAGAACGTCCAGCAAGTGGTTCATAACGCAGCATTTCTTATAGAGACTCTCTAAATCTTTATTGCGTTTATTGTTCAATACGGTTTGCTCTTACAGTCATAGCCAAAACAAAAGTCTCATAGAAACCACTGCAATTGACAGGTGGTCGGTCCAAATTGCAAGTTCCTTATAATACGTGTGCACGATAAATTATCGTGTATCTTAGACAAGGCAATGTCAGATTATGCATTTGTGAATTTTTAATTCCTTATCACGCCTATGTTGATATTCATGTATTCCAGTAGAGAGTGTGTTGGTCTAATCTTGCCTCAGACATTTCAAACGAAACAAAATATGAAGAATATTTTTTTCTGCGTCTTTCTTTCAGCATTCTTCTGGCAAAGCCTCTATAAATAAGAATTGCTATAGAAAGTTTCTCAAAAACTTGTCGTTCGGAGTCGAACGTCCTGCCCGACTAAAGGCTTGTAATGGCCAATTAAGTAGCGACCAATAGCGATTTAGATTTCCTTGTTCTTATTGCCGCGGGACAAACTCTGCAAGATTATAAAATTACTCTATCCATGGCAATGACGGTCGAAATTTTTTAGAATTTGCAATTCTTTCTGATCTTCACATACAGTGAGCGCCAAAAGAAATAATTCATTTTTTTGGGATAGCGAGAAAAGTAAATGAGAAATATAAAAACGTTTATTTATTACTTATAAATTGTTAAAACAAAAACAACAATTAATTATAAAGGAACATTTTTTTTTGTACCTACGAACATAATGGAAAATTTAAAATTATAGTGGGTGTTGACTCACTTATGGCGCCCACTGTATATGCACATATGTTTTCACTGAGAGTCTTCCAGTTCTTGTGAGTCTTCTAGTTATCGTAAGCACGAAAAAATAATCATTTATTGCAAATATGTATGTATATACAGCTATGGACATTAAATTAGCACAAAATTTCGTAATAAAAACAATCATATTTTTTATAGTATTTTAGGTCTACTCATAAAAAATGTAAATATAGGAACTTAAAATACATATTTTTCCTTAAAAGAGAAACAAATATTTTTACGATATTGCCAGTCGTCTGCTCATTAAGACCTTCAACATATCAAACGCCAGATTTTAGCTGGACAGTAAAATAGCACAAATTAAAATTTATGGAATAAAAATGGGGTGCTTTAATAAATAGGAAAAATATTAATATTTTCAGCTTATTTGATTAATATTTAGTAGAGTAGCCCCTATTTTCAAGTGCCGCGTAGCATCTACGGGACAATGTTCTTTTGGAAAGTTCTTTGGGAATCGAGTACCAAGTGTCCCGTATTCCAATGCACAAATCGTCCAAATTTTTGTACTTTTGTTGAGCAATAGTACATTTCACATCGTTCTAGCGGGTTTTCAATCGAGTTTAAGTCAGAACTTTGCGCCGGCCAGTCTAAAACGGGAATGTGCTCTTCATAAAACCAATCCTTTGCCAGCTTAGATGTGTGTTTGGGGTCACTATCTTGCATAAATATGAATAAAACTGGCATGTATTTAAAAGCTTATGGTTCCATTTTGTTCTTCAGAATGTCCAAATACTGATAACAGCCCATTTTTTCATTAATTTTCACAATGTCACCTACGCCGCGCCATGAAAATGGTCCCCACACCATTGTGCTTCCTCGACCATGCGTTATGTTCCTTTGAGCATAGTGTGGATTTAATGTCTGACATTTTGGCCGATGAACAACCACTCTACCATCCGGTCCCATATGATTTACCTCTGTTTTATCCCTCTAAAATATTTTTTTCCAGAATGGGAGGTCTTTATCAGTGTGGGTGCGAGCAAACGTTATACGCTTGATTAAATTTTTCTTTTGGTAGAAGTGGCTTCTTTCGGCAAGTGCGTCCAAAGAACTTTCCTTGATTAAGACGTCGTCATATGAGTCTGTCCGATAAATTTAACCTAAATTAGGACTTAATTTTTTTCAAAACATCGCGTGACGACATGAAAAGCTCCTTCTTTGACTTCCGGACAATAGCACGGTCAACGATTTCGGTTTGTTTTCTTGACACGTGGCCTTCAATTTTTGTTTTCTGCGACATTATTTTGTTTGGTTTGAAGGAAATGATGACGTTATAAATCATTTTTCGCTAACAATGCGAAATTTCGGAAATTTCAGTCAGCTTTTTCCCAACATGCCACAAGTTAACGATAATGCGCTTCTCCTCTGGTGAGCAATCTTTTCCACGTACCATTTTTTTCAAAAATGACGTTAAATGCCACAAAATTAAAAGAATATACCGTAAAAATAAAAATACTCGAACAAAACTTGTACCTAAAACACTTTTAGGCACGTTGTGCTAATTTACTGTCCAGCTCGAATTTAGGTACCGATACAAATTAGCAGTCAAAACAAAAAATGTATACGATAATGGTAATATTTTTTGTTAAACAACAGCTAGATGTCATCGTGCAACATTGCAGACCAAAACTGTTGGCCTAATTACGATATAAATGAGAAAAAAAACCACAATCAAACTATATATGGATTTTGTGCTAATTTAATGTCCATAGCTGTAAGTACGTGTAGCACAAATTATTGAGCTTTTTTTTTTCTAAGAAATTAAAAGTTTAAATATTTTGAAATAAATAAGTTTTTCAGCCTCGTTTTTTTTTTTCCTTTTGTAACACTTTTCCAAAAGGTCGAATTCTGCGTTGTATTAAGGTTTTAAGAGGGCATAATAAAAATAAAATTAAAGTAATTACATTTACGTTAATTACACGTTTATAACATTTAAAACGTAAAATAATAATAAAATAAATGCAAAATTTATCTGTCATTTTCATTCGTCGTCGTCTTTTCGTATATGTACTTTTATGACCTAATTTTCGTAGTTGGTTGGTAAAGTTGTTTGTGTAAAACATGCTATTTTTATCTTTGCAAATCTAATTATAACAATTTCTTAGAAATTTTAAAATAAAAACATAAATTCTCTGTACTCGTCAGCACAATGACATTTTTTTTTGAAAATAAAATGTTGGCAAATAAAAATAAATAAATTTAAATACTATACAATTATTCATATGCATATACAAGATGTATGTATATAATATATACATATGTATGTATGTATTTTAAAGGTCACCATCATCAACAGTCATTGTAGTTCATATACATACATATTTATGAAAGAAAAAAGTAAAATGGAAACTATGGCTTAATTTTAAAACTTTATTAAAAACCCCAGTACCACCAACCGCCATGGAAAACCTAATTTTTTTTTTCTATGATTTCATAAGAGACAATACAAAAAGGCTCTCAGTAATAATAATAATAATAAAAAAACAAGTCGCGTTAGTACAGACCTGGCTAACCAGGTTGGCTTGCTGCCTGTGGTGTAAATGTAGTCTTTTTTATGTTTTTTTTTATTTATTTTTTTTTTTGTAACATTTTTATGTTCTATAACCAACTGACTTACAATCCCAGTAAAAAAAAATTTTATGTTTGTGCAGTCTGATCTAGTCTGGTTTCTTCTTATTTTTTTTAATGTTACCCGCTGTTTATTTGCAGGGAAAATATTATATGTTATGTTTCTATGTACATGTATGTATGTATGTTTGTATGTACATAAGAGAAGCAGCCTATACATGTTTTAATAGTTGGCGCTTAACTTTATGTGTTTCTTTTCTAAACTTCATTTTACCTGCTTGTAGTTTATAGAAATAAAAGAAAAATACAGAAAAAAAAATGTTCATTTACCAGGCTAATGCGATGCGATGGATATCTAAACAAAACACACTAACGAAGATATATTACCTTGCCACATTGCCTAAGTACAATAGAACATGCAGCTGCTACCTTTTAAGTTAATGGCGGTTGCGAAAACAAAGTTTTACCATGTGAACCAAAGAAAAACATAAAAATTTATTTTTGTTCTAAAAGAGATGATCTCTTTATTTAAGAAAAGAAAAAAAAGAACAAAAAAGAATTTAAATATTAAAATTATTGTGTGAAACATATTGTTTATGAATTATTTTATATTGATGTTAATAATTACTTTAATGTTTCATGAAAAAGTTATTTTTTTTGCCCCTGCAATTTTTACAGCGTTTTTTTGTAATTAAATTTCCACAAAAACAAATCAACTTTTAAAACGTCCTTAACCTCAATATTGCACAGGTGCGGTAAAGCTTGGTGTGAATAATTGTGTGAAATTTCATTTAAGAAGTATAAGCCTTCCTTTGCAAATGAATTCAATGAGCCGGAACATATGGAATTCGACATTGTCCGAGAGCGGTTGTGAAAATTAAACTTTTTAAAGTTCTCGCCTGATTTTTTTAAGTCTATTGAAAGACTTAGAGGAGGCTTCACAGATTTTAATATGAGCGATTTCCTTTTCACAATTTTTTTTATCATATACAGGGCTTATGGGACAACATTGTCTAAGATCACATGGAAGTTATTATTGCTTCAATGCTGTCATCAATAAAATTTTGTACATGTATGACTAAATCGGTGTAGATCTTTAGTAGTATCAGTATGATTTTCAATGTCTCTTTGGTTGATCAATGTGTTTCTTACCGTCAATGGGTTGAACTAGTTTAACCACCTATAAAAATTATTCCCCGAGGAAGTAAGTTCGGAATATAACCAGGATTTATGGACAAATATTGTCAATTTAAAAGGGTAATAACATGTGGTATTTCGTATGCGATCGATCATTGTCGTGAAGGAACAGAACACATTTTCTTTCGGTCAACTCAGAGGACTCTGTCTTGATTGCTTCATTTAAATTTGCCAGTTTATAACAGGTCATTACGAACAAGTCTTTATTAATATAACCAACTTAACCAAACACTTAACATAATCCAGGGTTTTAAATTATTCTTTGAGGATGACTATTTAATATTCTCGTATTTACATACATACATACATAATTGGCCATTACAACCTTTCAGTCAGGATTACGGCCTAGCTTCTCACACCACTCATGTTGTGTTCGTTAATTTTAAACGTGAGTGGTGGGACCTACAGTTTAACGTCGACTCCAAACGATAGATTTTTGAGAAACTTTTGCATGGCAGGTTTATTTACTCTCAGAGTTTTTGCCAGAAATCTGCTGAGAGCAAGTCGCCGAAGAAATATTTTTTTTGTCATATTTCGTTTTGATGTCTAACTTGGGATACAAACCCGGGCTTTACGTCTAATAAGCCAACACACTACCTACTAGGCTACGGCGACTTCTTTTCAACAACTTTTCAGTGATGATAATTCTGTTAAACGCATATTGATGTTCAGTGCCTTCTACTGGTCTTAATAGAGCAATTTTATTAGCGCCTTGCCAATGACTGTGTGATTATCTTGGACACCAATATTTCCAAGAATATAAGCGAGCAAAAAACCATTCCTGGACCTGGCATGCATTTATCATTAAACACACTTTCCGTGGACACAATCGAATTAGTGTTGCCCCATGTTAGCGAAACTGTTTATTGTTTTCACCATTACTGTGTGTGAACATTAATGCCATAAATAGTTTGATTGTTGAAAAGTAGTTTGTCATGCAAATAAGAGGAGCTAGAAATTTGTTGAAGCTAGGTTAGTAGATCAGCCAGAAGTAATATTTTTTTTATTGTTTTCTTTTTACACACTATAGCAGCAGCAGCAGTTAATTAAATGAATCTCTAATCTTGCAGTTGTTGTTTATCTTTCTTTATTAATTTTATTATTTCTAGGATCTGGCCCCTTATTTACATTGTCTTCCTTATTTTCCAACCAGAATGTTATCCTTTCTCTTCTGCTTTTAACCAATACTGGTTTCAGTTGATCAAAACTCTTCTCTAACCGATCGCAACCTTCAAACAAACAATCATTGTAACAAATCTCCCCCTCTCGCCGTCTACATATACATATGTACAAACATTTAACAAAGTAACGATCTGTTGAAAATTGTTTGAGACAAACCTGCTGTGTGTGTGCTACTGCTGCTGTTGCTGCAAGATCGAAAAAATTCTGTTCAAGAATAAAATGAAATTGAATTCAAAGACCTTAAAAAAGTTCGTAAAATATGAACAACTCATGAAACTGGCTAATAAAACAGGTTTATTTTGTTGTATTTTATTCTTATTTCTATTTTTTTGTTTTTGTTCACAATTTTTATACATGGGGAATAAAAAACATTGTAAAATGTTTTATATTCGAGTTGAAATTTTATTGTAATATACCGGACACAAACCGAAAGAATACAATAAAATAAAAATAATAAAAACGATATTAAAAAGTAAATGCAAAGACAGTAAAGGAACGACGACGACGAAGAGGAGGTGGAGGAGGTTATAAATTTAGTATATGTAGTATTGTTGTGGGTACATAGAAATTTATTGCTTTAAGAGACAATTTATTGCTGTAATAATAAATTCTTTTTATTCTTTTTTTCTCTGAATTTATTTTATTGACGGATACCAGTTAAACGTGGCATTTAAAGGGTGAAATGTTAACAATGAATTTTATAATTTTGAAGTATGTATTAACACACAGTGCAAGCCAAACATATTTCAGTAGAGGGGATAAACTTTGGAATACATATGTATTTTGTTAAAGAAAAACATGTTGATTTAAAATTTATAACATTTGGAAACCATATGTATTTGTTAAGGTTTTACTAATCAAAAAACGAAATCATCAGACATGAATGAAATTATTGAAAAAGTGTTAACAATTTCTTTCGATCAAATTAGCTAATGATTCAGATTACAGTCGAACTTCTCTATAGTGAACTTCTATACAATGAAGCTCTCCCTATTATGAATTGATTTCAAACACACAACTTTTTCCGTTCCAATTTCATTGTTTTTGGTCTCCTTATAATGAATTTCCATACAATGAAGTTTTCTATACAATGAAGCAATTTTGCAGGTGTAATATTTGACTCACATGCGTTTTTGTCTCCATATAATGAATTTTTCGAACAATTTTCTGTTACGCATACTAACAACTCTGTGTACCGAGAAAGATGCCACATATAATGAGGGGATTCCCAAAAGAGGAAAATAAGAACAAAAAAAGAAGAAAGCCACATCAATAACAATTTTGTTATGACGCAGCGAAGTAGCATTTCTCTTGAAAAAAAATTATTAATTATTAATAAAGTTGAAGAAGGATTAAAAAAAAGATGTGGCTAGGCAGTTTGGAATTCTAGAAGACGAGCAATTGAGCACTAAACGCAAAAGCCTTCGAACCTGCCTTTTTGAGGATATTGATTTATTTTAAATAAAAAATGGGGGAAAAATATAATTTCTGTATAATGAAGTTTCTATATAATGAAGTGATTTTCTGGTCCCGTCAAGATTCATTATAGGGAAGTTCGACTGTATTTCAAATGTCATATATGTATGTATGTATATATTCGGAGTACTTATGTATATATTATGTCAGTGCTATTCAATTGCTTTTAAGCTAAAAATTTAATTTTAATAAATCACTTAAAACGGGATATGGTGCAGTTTTGATACCTTAGTCACGTAGAGATAGTAACGATCAGTACGTCCCTAACGAAGATGACTACATATACCCGGACATCGAACTGACCCTTTAATACTCGTTCTAAAAATAGGAAAGAAAAGAGATGGAAGGACGGAAATAAGGAGAAAAATGTGGGAAAAGGATGTAGATAGGAATTGGAAAAAATTTGGAAAGGATAGCGACAGCGATATGAAGTAGAAAAAAGGACAGGCGCTAACATCACATATATAAGAGAATGCAGAACAAGACTACCGCCTGGATGTCAGCCTCTCTCTGAACTAGCTTAAACCCGTTATAAATTTCAAGAGATCCCCAATGTCGGCTTTCGGATGTTGGAGAAGCTCTTACTCAAGTTTCTTACATACATACATAATTGGCTATTACAACCCTTCAGTCAGGATTTTTTTCATGGCAGGTTTATTTACTCTCAGAGGTTTTGGCAGAAATCTGCTGAGAGGAAGTCGCCGAAGAAATATTTTTTTTTCATATTTCGTTTTGATGTCTGACCTGGGATACGAACCCGGGCTTTACGTCTAATAAGCCAACACATTACCTACTAGACTACGGCGACTACAAGTTTCTTAACATCCTATTAATGGCTTTACAGTTACAGAGGAGGTGTACGGTAGTCTCCCTCCAACTCCTTCTCATCTGTGTGATTTGTGATCTATTTCAGATTGTTGTCAGCGATCTAAGCTCACAGTGCTCTGTAAGAATCCCAGTAAGATGTCTCACGTTTGCCTTATTCAAATACTTACATACATACATAATTGATCTTTACAACCCTTTAGCCAGGAATACAACCTAGCTTCACACACCACTCATGTTGTGTGCCTTAATTTTATAATTGAGTGGCGGGACCTACAGTTTAAAGTCGACTTCGAACGACAGAATTTTGAGAAGCTTTTCATAGCAATTTTATTTATTCTCAGAGAAATCTGCTGAGAGGAAGTCGCCGAAGAAATATTTGAACCGCGGCCCCACGTCTAATAAGCCAACAGACTACCTACTATACTACGGCGAATTGTATCCGTATCCAACTACAGCAGTAAATTTGTTCTAACACTATTTACTGAAGGTTATAGACCCTTGTGTATTAAATTTTTAATGAAAAATTTATATTCAAGATAATATAATGTAATTTTTATAAGTTGGCAACACTAAATTCATTGGAATTACCAAAACAATATTTTACTCCCAGCACAACACCTAATAGTAATAATAATGATATTCTTTTAACGTTTACAAACATCTGTATATATACAACATGATGTATGCTCATACATAGTGCTTTATTTGTTTATATTTAAAACGATTTTCATACCTATGATTTTTTTAAATCCTTTAGGAAAAGGAAAAAAATACATAAACCTGTTGCTATTGCATAAAGTACTTTTAATTCACACATATTTTATTATGATTATATTACATACATACATGCATATACTGCTGGTTATGCGAAAAAAAAGGAGTAAAAACTTTTTTTTTTGATATTCGTGTTTATATTATTATGTATTGCTTTTGTTGTTGGCCTATTATTAGAGAGCTTGTTGTAATGTGTAGTTAGAAATTTTCTATGTCATTGTGCTGTTGCTGTTGTTGTTGTTGATTTTATGTATAAAACCAAAGACCTTGATTATTATTTTACTCTTATTTTACTGTTATTTTATATTGCTTGCTCTCTGTTTTTATATTCTACTCCTACTTTACATACATATACATATACACCCCTGTGTGTGTTTGTTATTGACAGATGTAAGGAAAAAAGGGAATGTTTTAAAAATTTTAGTAGAAAAAAAAATAGTTGGTATTAGGTATGCAAGTTAGAAAAAAAAATACATATTCTGTTTATTTAGGGCGGTGGACAGGAGAGGAGGTGAAGAGTACAGTGTTGTCTTTTACTGTTTGTAATAACAGTATAGTTATAAAAGTATTTGCATGCATACATACATTTGTATGTGTGCCTGAGCATATTTTTTTGTTTATTGGATTTATTTTATTTATTTTTTTCCTTTTCCTTTCCTTTTTTTTATTTTTTTTTATTTTTTTTTATTTTACGGAAGCAACAGTTGATTTTTTATACTTCTGTGTGCGATACTTTTTCTTTTCTCTTGTTTTGTTGTTGTTTTGTTACTTATTCATAGTCCGATGATGATGACGATGTTGTGTTGTTTACATATTTGTTTTAGTTTCTTTTTTTTTTACTCCTGTTCAGGTGGTTTTTTTTGTTGCTGCTGCTTTTCTTAAAAAAAAAAAGTAATAAAATTTCTTCTTTTACTACCAATTTTTTATTCTCTGTAATAAAAGTACAAGTACTCCGGGTAGGTAGGGGGTATATGAGTATAAACAGTTTTTATGTGAATTTTTTTCGCCCTTTTTTATACAGAAAAAAATGCCGGTGGATTTTTACTTTCATTGCGGAAAAAAATAAAAGATTTCTCGTTTTTTTTTTTTGGTGAGTGAGTAATGCTTTTTGAAAAGTATCTATGTTAGTATATGATTAAATACAGCCGGCTTTTTCCTGTTCTATAAACTTTTGACATTAGCAACAACAACTTCAACGCCGTCATCGACCTTTCCATTAGAAATGAATTGTTTTTTATTTACAAATTGCTGTTGTTGTCTGCCTTTATGATGCTGTAACCGGGATTTTTATGAGAGGAAAATTGAATTGATGCTCTTCATAACACTGCCGTTATTTGTTTGTAGAAAATGTCTGAGTACATCAGAAACTCCTCTGCTATGTCTAGTACTGTGTTTTTTCTTTTCTTTCTATTACGTTTTGTTTATACAATTTTATTATCATCATCTTTTTGTTGTCGTTTTTTTTCTCTCTTGTGTTTATCTTATCTTGTGTACAACGACAGCACAACAGCAATAGTAACAACAACAAAAACGTAAATTTCTATTGTATTTTAGGTGTTGTTTATTTCTCTATTTTTATATTTATTGTGTGTGATATGAGCTATTATTATGTATGTTAGTTTTGTTGTTGTATTGTAGATTTGTGGTAGCAGTAGCAGCAGCAGCAGCTTTTATTGTTTAAATACAAATAATTTAAACGTACCTTGACTTTGTATGTTTTGCTGCTTTTATACACATATTTGTTGTTATTGTTGTTTCTTTTTCTACTACTGGCCGCCTATTTAAGTATTTGTTTTTATTTTTGTTTTCGTATTTTTTTCATTCATTCATTCATACCTTAAAGCATAAGAAACAAAAAAAAACCAAAAAATATTGTTCATTCATTAAATTTAATTTTGCCAACTCTTCGTCAGTCAAGAGTCATTCATTCATTCATTCATTCATTGATTAAAAAATGTATTAAAAAATGATTCTTTTTTTTTTGCACG
Organism: Sarcophaga rosellei; assembly: GCA_930367235.1. NCBI lineage: Eukaryota > Metazoa > Arthropoda > Insecta > Diptera > Sarcophagidae > Sarcophaga > Sarcophaga rosellei. Next base: position 59,418,677 of record OV884018.1, on the reverse strand, counting down.
TTAATTATTAGCCACAATCATTAATAGTAAAGTGGTGTGGTGTGTGGTGGTGATGTGGCTTAAGCTATTTGCATACATTATTCACCACAATACTCTGTGCGCTACAATAAAAATTATGCATGAAATATTTGATTAAATTTTTGTAATATGTAATGTAATTAGAAAACAATATATACAAAAATATTATGTAGATATTTATTAATAAATTCAAGGATTTGCTTTATTTCTTGAATTTTTTCTCTCCCTGCAAATAAATTGCTGTTGCTATGATTGAAATGACGTTTAAATTCATTACCTACCATAAAAATTACAATACATATAGCTTTTGTATGTATATGTTTTCAGTTAATGGAAATCCTTAATATGAAACAGACTATGACCACAACTTCAGTATCAAATTACGCATAATTAAAATTGGCAGACGTAACTTTATCCATTGCAATTGCATTATTTAAATTGGAGCACAAGCATTAAAATTGTGAATGGGATTTCTGTTGGCTCGTCAAAACCTAAACCAGATGGGTTTGTTCACATTAATGTTTAAATCGAAGTTTATTCCTTTTTGTAAATATTACGCCTTTAGGAAATTACATGGATGTTCGATAAAGTTCTCTTTATATATTATATACATACATATATTTATTGGTTGGCATTTTACAATTTTTGTTGCAAAGCCAATATTCCATTCCAAGATCCGAGCTGTAGGCTGGATGCATTAAAATTTCCCGACCAAGAAAGCAATCCTTTCCAACTCAGCTATTGAATGAAACACGTGTACTGTTGCAAAACAACATTAGAAACGTACCTTCACCAACTATTGTTGTGTAGAGCTTCTTAATAACCACGTATTGCGTGAGTTTTCTATTACGACCGATGGAAAGTATATATATGCATGCACATACCATATGTTTGCATGCATACATACGTATGCAGACAAATCCATATGTGCATAAGTTTATGTGTACATGTATAAATTTATTTAAATATTTATAAATATCGCGTACATTTCCTATTGAATTTCTGTTGTAAATATGTACGTTTATACTATAGATAGTATACATACGTAGTTGTAGTTAGTTTTTAAATGCGTTAAAAGGTTATTGACACAGTTTTTGTTTAATTTCTCATATTTACACTAAAATACAATATTTATGACACGTTCAAGTGTTGCCATTGTTGCTTGCATTTGAATAATGCCTATACTCGTACATATTGAAATTTTAAATTATTATCACACCGTTAAAAATGTTTTATGGCGTGTATGTGGAAGAATTTCAAGACGAAAAAAAACCGTTATTTAGGTCAATTACAAATTTAATGCAATTGACAATACATATCTCAACATTATTGGTTTGTTGACATAATTTTGGTTATAAAATTGTTTTTATTTGCGATCTAATATTACTATGATGTCACATATTGTGTACTCTACTGCACATAGAGGCTAGAGAGACAGATTAGCCAACAATAAAGTCCTGGGGCAAAAATTATTCTTTCGAATTGAATAACAATTATTTTCTTTTAATTATTAATTTAATTACTTTAAAATCAATTATTTTTGTAATAGAATGAATGACTTTCTGTACTAAAACAACCACGTGATTACTATTTTGTTTTATATAATAGCGTGTAAACAAGTGTGATTTTAATTTGCATAATTAAATATTCGTCTCACATACATATGTACATGTGTATTAAAAATGTATCCAATAAATTAAAAATTAAATTAATTCAATTTCTACAGCAGCGAAGTATATACAATGTTGAGTAAAATACTAGGAGATGTGTAAAAATGTATGTAAAGTTGTATTTGAACATTTAAAAGTTAATACAGTTAAGGAAAAAGGTCAGCATACACAGATTTTAATCATTTTCGAAAATGTTAAAGAAAATTAATTAAATTATTACGTATATTTTTAAGGTATCAATAAATTATAAGCAATTATAAAACATAAGCAATTAAAGAATAATAAAACCTTTAACAATTCAATTGTACCAAGGGAAGGTAACATTCTATAAACAATTTTTTCAATCTAAAATGTTTAAAAATAGAAAAACTTCTTTTTGTGGTTCCACCTTGTGCCTACGCATTAAAAATACCATATTCTCCGGAATATCGAATGTTATTTTCAAAGGGATTGGCGTGTTTATGAACTCTATTAGATCCTCAATTGTTCTTTACAAAACAACTACTTAGCCATCTCTGCCTATGCACTTACAGACAAGAAAAGGGGCATAAAAAGGATCAATTGGATCCTTGGCTCCTTTGTCAATGCCCATCTCTTGCGAGGTGCAGATGGAGGTTATTTGGCTTTCCAATTCTTGTGAGCTAGACGGAGCATCATCTAATGATGTCAAACTTTTTCGTGTTTTTAATGTGCAGCCCTTACGCTGACCAACTTCTTCTTCTAGTTCTACCTAGTTTGGTAGAACTTAGTCAGTACAGGAACTGCTTTCCCCTGTGGCATCACAACGGTATCCAAGCTACCACTCCAACCTAACCTAACCTCTTCTCCTTCACATAGTCTATAGAAGTCAGAGATATCCCTATACCATCTGGTAATTCTTTGCCTAAAAGGGTCATGCTCCTATAATAGTTCTCATCTCCAACTTACTTATGCTTAGGAGTATTCAGAGGGCTTTTGCAACCCTACATTTCTATACATTCATGCATTCACATACAAGTGAATCGAACTTTTCTCCAACAGCTTCAAAGAAATAACCTATTGATCTCATCAATTTCGAATATGTTGTAGCTTTCAAAACTGTACCCGATCTTGCCAATTCATCCGCAAACTTAGCCAACTTCCATATCAGATATTTTCTAAAAACGTGTCCTTTCAAAGTCTTTAGTGTTGTTTGATTATTTACTGTAATTCTTGAGCTCTTCATTATATGTTATCGAACTAGTGCGGTGTTCTTAACCATTCCCAAAACCTCCATCCGAAAAACACTACATTCTGACGGAAGACTATATGAGTTCCTGATATTTGTTGGGCAATCTTTTGCGTTTTTGAAGTTAATTCCAATATGTCTCTCTCTCTCATGGCTTTTCAAGTTTTTGGGAATACTCTTTCTTAAACATAATTTTAAATGAAATAATAATGAAGCAAAAATACCTACATATGTATGTATTTCCAATAATTTTTTATGTAATAAATATTTAAATTTATAAACAAAAAAGAAAAAAACACACGATCATGTTATTTTCCCTACTCAGTTTACCATCTCTGGATTCAATGTCGTCTCATCTTGTCTCTATGCCTTAGTCATTTTGAATAACTGTTTTTCTTGAAATTACACAGAACGATGATTTCTTTCTCTCTATTCCTTGTGGTACGACTTTGTGGTGTAATGACGTTTTATATTAATTTCACAATAATATCACGACAATAATAAAATAAAAAACAACTTTTTTGATTTATATTTTTTGTTTTCCACAAAATTGTTGTATAGTGGTTTAGAATGAGTGTGTAGATTTATTTGTGGTTTTTTTCTTCTTTCATTTTGTATTTTTAATAAACGCCTGCCTTTCTATATTTATGAGGGGTATTATTTTATTTATTTTTCCGGTTTTCACATTCCTTCATATATATACACACACACACACAGAAGATGATTCATTTATTGCAAACAAAAACAAAAATACATACTAAAAACAAGAAAGAGAAAGATAAAAACAGAGAAAGAGCTTATTTTCTATAGAAAATTTATTATTGTTATTGTATATTGTATGAATGAGTATTTGCACGTCCACGTACTATGCGTGTATGTGTATGTAATGTGTACTAATTTTGAACTTGCCAAACAGCTGTGCTAATTAAAATGCAAATAATGAATGAGTAACAAATAATAAAAACTAATGACCGCAACAACAATAACAACAACACAATCGCACATATACATAATAATACAGACGAGACTGTTGTGTTTTATAATTTAAAATATAATAATAAATGTTTAATTAAACAAATACACAGTAATTAAACAATACAAATAAAAAAAAAAGAAAAATTGGGGAAAAGTTAACGAATTGTTGATTAATTTTATTAATGACGTACCAGGTACATATATTTTAAAATTACAAATTTTATTGATTTTATTTCAAATTTAAAACGCAACTTTTATTTCCTACCGCTACGACCACTACACACACATCCATGGCCTTGTAATAAATTGTTTCCCCCTTAGAATTGTTTGTTTATTTTTAACCTCCAAAATATAAGAAGATAAATATGACGTGGTTGGCAACTACAAGCACTATGCACATACACACACGTATGTATGCATTTTGTTTTCCAATGGCATTCCAAATTGGAATATTATTTTCCAGTTGCTTGCCAGCTGCGACCTACTGAAAAGGAAATATTGCATAAAATAAATTGAGTACTATATCATCATCGTCATTATCAATCGTAATGATAATTACTTTGCACATTATTGTCATTGCATATGCTACTCAACGTCATTATTATTGTTGTTATATTATTTACATTTTGTTTACTTACCATATTTGTACCTAGAAATTTATATCAAATCACAACCATCCTGTGAACCTACATATTTGTAGTTTGGGGGAGAGAATAGGTTTTGAACCGTTTTAATTTGTCAAAAAAGGGGCTCTTATAAAATGAATTAATTTAATATAAATAGAAACAGAAATAGTGTCAAATCCTTATTAAATCAAATATATGTATATGAGTCATCTTAGCCGATAACTTTTTAAAATTTTTTTGTCTAAAGCCATTGTTATTGCATCAGAGTAAAATTTTCGAGTTTTCTAAACGAAAAACTAATCCAATTGGGGTTTGTAGTCCTCTACACCAAGAGAGAGAGAGTTCTGCAGACATCGAATCAAATGACTATCTGACGACTTTAAGGTTCGGTCTACATCTTGAATGTATCAGAACTTCCCTGTCAAGTTCTCTCGTTGTCTGCCGTATCATTGAAGTTGTATATGGCTTGACGTTGTCATGATTGAAAACAACAACTCAATTGCGTTATTTTCTGACTGTATAGAAAAGAATCGGAATCGGTTGTAGAAACTCCTTCAATCTCTCCTTGAAACACACTGCATTACCTGACTTGCTATTAACCATGGTTTTGCAACCGTCTGGGAATGCGCATATTGTTTTGTTCACTTTCTTTTTCTCACATTATTGTCGTACATGATCCCCTTTTCATAGCTCGTAGCCATTCACTTAAAAAATGGTTCGATTTCGGTCTGTTTTAGCCGTGAATTGCAGATGGAAATGCAATTATCTGTTAATTCAAGTGACCACTAATTTCTTTAAATAATTCTTATCTATTTGGCGATGATTAACGAGTTTCCTAGCATCATTCAAGCTGCTTATACATATATCGCCCTTTGTAATTTTATTTTCCTCGATATCATTGATTTTCTTAGTTATTGGTCGAGACGCATCTTTAATATCAAAAAATACCGAGTCAAAAATGAAAAAGCCATTATGCTGCTTTTTTTCTACTGACAGTTGATAAATATAGAAAACCATAAGAGCTTAGATCTATGAGTTATCCTTATTAAGTCTTACTCCCTTAAATTCTTGCATTCTGTTTATATGCACAGCTACCACCGATTTCAAATCCTTAGCACATCTTAGCGTCAATATATTCCACAGATCTGTAGAATGTGATCTGTGTTATCATACAGACGGTTTTAACCTCAATCTAAAACTTATATGCATATTAAAAATCAGCTTGTAGCTTTAAACTTTGATTAATGGATATAAGTTCGTTGGAAAGTCAAAGGGGCGGCAATTTGTTAACGTCTACTTATGCCGAAATGTTTCGAATGTCTGCAGTTTGGTTCTAGTAGTCTAGTGAATAATTAAAAAAACCAATTGGCAAGAATTCTGTTTTATAGTTATAAAAAAAAAAATCAACATGTTCAATAATGCTATTTCTGATTAAATTGTATGTACATAAGTATATCACATATATTTTCATTTTCTGTTATTTCATCTTTGGCTATCATATTCACTCATTTGCATTTCATAACTTAAGTGTATTTCGAAATTTTATCAAACAAATTGAAAAGCAGAGTTTTTTTTTCAAATTTGGAATACATATGTTTGTACTTCTGATCTGAACGAATTGGCTAAATGTTTTTTTTTGTTACCAACTGTTCCATAATCTAAATGTTTAATATCGTAATAATATTCGTATTTGTACGCCACATATGCATTTACTTTGTTGCTCCTTCACCTTCTCTCACAAGCGGTGTACTGACACATACTGTTGTTTTATATTCATGTTTCGAATAAAATCCACTTGATTGTTCTAAAATCTGAAGATTACATATTTTTTTTTTAATTTTGGAACATTGTTTTCTTTTGTTGTTTTTTTTTTCTTTTATTTTATCGATCAACGGGGAAAAAATCTGTATTTTTGTTGTATAAAAAAAAAATGGGCAATTTTTTCTTTTAAATATGGACAAAATATTTGGGGTTTTGAAAAACAACAACAACAACACAGACTAGTGTGATTGCATCAACCTCAAGTGCCAAAGAGTCGGTGGCGTCTACTGCTAAAACATTGGTGACAAATTTTACAAATGATAGTAGTACCACCGACACCACCTCAGCGCTAAATCAAGAGACACAAACACAACAACAACAACTGCAACAACAACAACAGCAACAGCAAACTCCTTCTAATACTTCTAACACTATCATTATTAATACCTCAACTAATACAAGTAGCAGTAGTAGTAGTAGTAGTAATAGTAACAATATTGTTACATCCTCTACCACCCTCTCCTCTTCCACCTGTTCTTCTACTGTTACTAATGCCGGGGCAGCAAATACAGCTGCTGCCGCTGCCTCTATTATAATTAATATACCCAATACTTGTATACCATCTACCACAATTACCGCTATGCTTAATCCTATGCAACAACAACAACGACAAGAACATTTACTACAATCACAACAACAACAACAACAACAATATATTGATTTACATCGTTTAAATCATCCACAGAATAATATGGTGCGCACTGGTACCGGCGGTGGAGGCGGTAAAGCAGACGCTAAACCCCGGGGACGTATGACAGCCTATGCCTATTTTGTACAGACATGCCGCGAAGAACACAAGAAAAAACATCCTGATGAAACTGTTATATTTGCTGAATTCTCCCGCAAATGTGCTGAAAGATGGAAGGTAAGTGCCAAATTTCATTTCTCTTTTAATGAATTACAGTTATTTTAAATTAATTTTTTTTATAATTAAAAGAATTTTAAAGTCAGTCTTATAAATGTTCCATTTATAAACACTGACTATAACTTTCTTTTATCTGACTTAATCGCCAGAAACTAATTTTTTTTTGTTATTGTCAATTATTTCAAAAATAAAAACGAAAAAAAAAAGATTTTCTTAAGGAATCTCTTTAAATTTTAAAATTTAATTTTTTTTTTACCGAAACAACTCAATTTTTTTTCAACTCTTAATGGGAAATAATTCAAATACAAATACAAATACCGAACGGTTAGAATGTTTCTTTGTCAGTCCGTTAATTCTCAGAAAAAAAAAATTTAACTGCCAACCAAAACTTACATCAATATTGCTTGAATCCTTTGATTTAAGTAAGCAATCCTTTTCGGCTTCAAAGCAGCCACCAGAAAGCCCTAAAATTCTTTAAAAAATCCGTCAATTTCTATGTTTTTTTTCCTTTCAACTAAAATTCAAACCCCTTTTAAAAAAATTTACATTCTTAAATCTAAGGAAACTTTCATATGTTGTTATATTTGTTTTTTCATATCTTTTCTTAAAAGTGTTCCTTAACTTTAAATCTTTTTTAATTTCACTTTTATTTTATTGCCAAAAACTAAGGTTCCATTTAAATGAAAACAAATTTTTGTTCTCCTTACAAACTACTACTCCCTGTATTCTTCTATTCTGTATATTCAATCAAAAATTCCAGTTTCTGTTCGATTTAAGAATAAGAATTTTTTTAAAACAATTAAAAAAACCAAAACTAAACAGTAGAAATTGACCGATTATTTTTCCCTTTTTTTTTCTTCATTCCTAGATACTCAAATCCACCGAGGAAGGAAAAGATGTAAGTGTTTATAGGGCCCCCCAGTAAACTCTTGAGAGTGTAACACAATGGGTTCGGTTTCTCTAGTGGTATTTATAAAATAAATTTTAACATTTATTTGAGTGAGTTATAAACAAAAAAACAAAATAATTTATTTAAAAAAAATTTGATTTGTTTCCGTAAAAAAAAACAAATTAAAATTTAATTTGATTGCGTAACACAATTTTTCCTTAAATACATACACAAATTATTATTATTAAAAACGGTTTAAAACTGATTTTTGTGAATCATAAATATTTATGCATTAGACTGGTAGTTATACTATGTATTTAAAAATAATTGCATTCAATAATACTTGCGCAGAATCTGAGATATGTACATATGTATGTAGAAATGTAGATACAATGGTTGATTCGAAACTCAACGAAATCCATTTTGGAATCATTTAAGTTCTTAAAATAAATTTGTAGATTATTTCAAATTTTTTGAATTTGACAATACATTTAAGATTTATTGTAAATAAAATGTGTAAGGCCAAAATATGGCCATCACTTTAAGAGAATATGCTGTCGGAAAAAAGTGGCCCATGATTGAATCGTCAAACGGAATTTCAAAAACTGACACCGCATTCTGAGCCTGTCTTGGTACTCAAACAATAATCGTTTAATTTATTTACTTAAACAATAATGAATTGGCCAATTCACACGACTTTGTATCGTGTATGTTGTATTGAATACACTTGGTTGTTTGTGAACGCTCAATGTTATGCTGTATTGTATATTTCGTATTTCAAATGTCTTCTTCTTATTCTTCTTCATAATTTTTGGCATTGACATAATTTGTTAGCACGAAAATTATCAACAACAAGCATACACTATATTCGTCCAACAATACACTCGATACAACGATACAACGGCTTGTGTGAATTGACCAAATATGTCGATGTGTAACTGCGCTTTGTAAAGTACCATCTTGATAAAGAGAAAATTTAATCATTTCTTTTTACTCAGTTTTTCTTTAACGAAGTCTCAAATCCAAAGGTCTGTCCTATACTCTATTTGAATACAAAAAGATGTACATTATCCTTACCTACTGTGCATGTGGTTTGATGGTCAACTCAAAAAGACAGATGGATAAGCATTTTCATAACAATTAGTTGCTCACAGAACTTTTGCAAGAGGACTGCTGAGACTTATAACATAAAGTCTGCTTAGGTAGGTCACAGTTAAAACCCCAGGTCAGACATTTCCAACAAAACGGAATATAAAAAAAATATTTCTTTGGCGATTTCCTCTCAGCAGATTTCTGGCAAAAACTCTGAGAACAAATTAAAAAGAAACGGCATATAAAATTTCTTTAAAAAAATCTGTCGTTAGGAGTCGACTTTAAATTGTAGGTCCCGCCCCTCATATATAAAATTGACGCACACAACATAAGTGGTGCAAGAAGCTATATTATAATCCTGACTGAAGGGTTGTACGTAAGATTAAGAGTGTAGGTTCGAGAACACTGCTTAAGGCTGTGCTGACCGCTATTTCAATAGACTCTTCAGTAGCCGACAAGAGTTTTGTTATTAACCTAGAAACCATACAATGTTTTTTTAAAGATGGTTACACACGCTTTCACCCAGAGATCTCTGGGTTTATTTTGACCCTTCAGAAAAGGGAGAAAGTCAGAAAAGCATAGAAAGTAGAAGAAAAAGGGAACAGAATAATAAAGAAAAAAAAAAAAAGACTAAGAAGGAAAAAAGAAAACTAGAATCGGCCAATTAAAGCACCCGTAGATAACTTCTACCAAAGGATTCCTAAAGGTTATCGATACATTAAATCGAAATCCTAACTTAAATGTTCAAAAAACACAATTTTTGGCTATTTTCGAGTGGAGATCACAGGCCTACAAGTTTTTAAGCCAGAAATAAGACTATACTTTTCTAAAGACTTTTGGTGCACTGAATCCGAATACAGCCTCAGAAGTGCTTCATCACTAAATGTTTTTGATATATTCTAACATGATTTTTGTCTATATTTGAGTGGATATTATGTAGTGAATTAAACTTTATAGGCCATGTGTCACCATATGATAGTGCAGCACGAATTATAATTGAGTGCAGTCCAATTGAATGCAAAACAATGTGAAGAAGACAGGAGCTTGCTTTTGTTGTTTGAAAGTATTTTATAAAACGATACACAGATGACATTAAACAGTCGGGCATGTTCTGGAAAACGCAAATCGCCTAAATTTTGCGTTTTCGTTTTAAAAACGCTAAGAGGATGTTCTGGCAAACGCAAATCGCTAAAAATCTGCCGTTAAAGGCCATTTAGTCCGGGTATTTGGTTCAAGCCATTATAGCAGTTTGCAAATTTTTTCAAGATCGTACAAGCCCTGCGATAAGCATATCTCTCCCTAAGTGAGGCGGATAGTTTTCGCGCTGCTTTCTTCCCCTTCTTCCTTGCCCATGGAAGCCTTATCAGTAACTATTGGATTGGATGCATCTGACAAGAAGTATTCTAAATGAGGAAGTTGGCTCCTTATTGCTCCCAGTACTAAGCTGAATACGACTGAAAAGCGGCCTTTTGATAATGGTACTACCATCGTCATCATCTCATAGTGGGGAGACAGAATATGACTTCACACACGTATGGTCCGTTGGAGTGAGCAACCTCCAAATAGGTGTTCTTGATAACGCTTGACGTTAAAAATTTGCGATTTCAAATCACAAGAGTATATTGCAGTGAACTGATGAAAATACATACATATATTCAAGCCGAACTTCTTAACAAAAAATGATAACAATTTTACAATTTTCTAACTAAAAATACCAAGCTAAAAACTTGCTTTATTCTTAAACAATTTTTTGTGTCACTTGGTTACGTTCCATACTGAGATTTATGTCATTGGCAATCTAGCCTTGAAAGAAACTGATCGCCAGAAATCTTAAAGCGCTCAGCAAACGTATCGTGTCTGGAATAGTACTTTTACATATAGTATATGCCCAGCTGTTTCTTCATAAACCATCCTAAATGAAGTTTTATTCAGCCGGTAAAGCGCTATAAAACCTAATACAAAATCCTCATATATATTACTCCTTTATATGTAGATACATATGTTTATACTTATGCATTACGCCTGTAGGCATTTTTTGCTCTTTATTTTTATTTGTAATGCTAAAACATATGTTTTAATTTTTTTTCGTAAACGACTTCGAAAAATCGAAGATCGCAAGTAAAACGCATGAGTTTCAGAACACCCTGAAATAAATTTGGTGTTTTTAAAATCACTTGCAATTTCAAATCGTGCGATTGTCAGAACATGCTTGAGTATAAATAGTTTAGATTTTATAAAAAATATGATGTATAACTTGTTTTTGGGAAAACCACTCTTAGTTAATCGAGGATTAATAATGGAAAACCAGGTACTATAGATGATATATAAGTGTGAACAGTGATTATATTCTTTTCAAATCCAGTGAAATTTCTCAGTCCCTCTTTTAAATTCTTAAAAATCTTTGAATTTTTTAAATCTTTAAGCACGGTATATAAGTTAGAAAATGATTTTTTTCTGCCGTGAAAAAATTAACACAAAAAAGGTGTGATATTGTAAGCAAACAAAAGCCAAACCAAAGTTTCACTTTTTAACTCCATCACTTTTTTTTTTTTGTTCTTTCAACTATTTTTTCATAAAAGAATGTAAAAAAGGAGTTACAAACTTTAACAAACGTTAAGAGTGAAAGTTTTACTTCTTTAGTTGTGTTTTTATTTATATTTTAAGTGGGTCTTTTAAATACGTCCTTGTATAATTTCTTTTTTTTTTTATTTATTTTAGTTCCCATATATTTCTTTTTTTCGTACATTTGTTTCTTCTTCTTTAACTTCTTGTGTCTTTTCAACTATTTTTATAACTTTTTTTTTTATTATTTGTTGTTTGTCTATATCTGGTTTGAGTCTGTCTATCTGTCTGTCTACATTTTTATAAATACATCATCTTTGGAGTACTTAAAGTACAAAAAAAATACAAACAAACAAACCAATTCATGATTTTCTTTTATTTCTTTTTAAGAATTTTCTTCCTTTTTTTCCAAACTTTTTTTTACTGCTTAAAAAGGAATCAACAACAGAATATAAACGAAACTCAAATGTAGAAGTTCAAGTACTTTTAGCCTTTTGTTTGAGGTTTTAAAAAGTAATATGTTACAAATGTAAAGATATTGTTTTCTTTTTTATTTTTTTTTAACAAAAATATTGAAAAACATTTAAAATGTTTGGTTTCCATAACGATATACACGGGTCATTGGACTAACGTTATTACGCATATTCAGAAATTGGTTTAATCCATTAACCTTCACCGCATAAGCTGCAGGAGTATTTCTGAGAGGCTCTAGATGATCAATCAAACGTTTAAGATTCTTTGTTGTACTTTTCTTCTGGAAGTCACCGTGGTCTAGTAGGTATTGTGTCGGCTTATTAGACGAAAGGCACGAGTTCGAATCCCAGGTCAGACATCAAAACGAAAATATGAAAATATTTATTCGGCGACTTCCTCTCAGCAGATTTCTGGCAAAAACTCTGAGAGTAAAAAATGCCATGAAAAGCTTCTCAAAAATCTGTCGTTCGGAGTCGACTTAAAACTGTAGGTCCCGCTACTCATGTATAAAATTAACGCACACAACACGAGTGGTGTGAGAAGCTAGGACGTTGTACAATGGGTCAATTCGACATCCGGGTACTGTACTTGTCGCAGTTGACAAGTACACGTCCTCTAACCTACCCTAACCTTTCTTCTGGAATCGGTGAGAGTAGTCTGCAAGTTTAAATTAATTCGATTTTCTCCATTATGAAGAGCCGATAGTTCACCATTCTGTGGTGTTACATTTGATGTTAATTACTGTTATTCAACAATTGACCAGTAAAGATCAGACTTGATCGTTTCGCTTGGATGTAGCAATTTCTAATGACTATTTCCCTATCTATCCCAATCTAACCAATCAGTTAATATACATATCGTCAAGTCAAGCTTTGGATGTTTTTTGTGGAGGATCACAAATGTTAAAAAAGTGAAATATTTTAAAATGAATCAGTATTTCCAAGATAAGTGGAACACGAAAAAAAAATTATCCCAAGCCACAAACTCTAATAGGATACAAACGGATATCGATTCTAACTCTCGTAACATTTGGTTTCACTTGTTTGTTTTGTTTTCTTTAGGCCTTTAAAGTTTAATTGAAAATCACACTCTTTAAATGCATGCCATCTATTTAGGGTCTCAAATCTTAGGATCCTGTCCCTCAACTTTTAATTCTTTTTTTTTTCCTTGTTTGTTTTGTTTTCCCCCCATCTATCTATGCTGCCTGCTATTCATGTGTCAGCAGCCACTCTTCTTTAACGTTGTCTGGCATTTTAATATATTTTAATTTTTTTTTTATTTGTTATCTGTTTTCCTATAATTCTTTAGCATTTTATATATATTTTTTGGCTTTCCCTCCATGTTCTGCCCTCTGCTCTGCTCTACCTCCTTCCTCTCTTATTATACATACATATGTATATATTGTATGTATATAATGTGCAAAGCATGATGAACGTATTTCTATAATGCAGCACCAGCAATATGAACGATGATGATGATGATGAAGAAGGAGAAAAAGAAGTAGAAGAAGAAAAAAGCAATTTATAAAGTGCCAAACATGAGGCTCATAAAGGGGTTATAGAGGAAAGGAAGAAACAGAACAATTTTTGCTTGGATGGTTGGTTGGTTAGATGTAGCGGCTGGCTATACTCTGCTTGCTGCCGTCTGCCTGCTGCCTGCCTGACTGGTTCGTTCGTTCATCGTTGCTTTTTGGATTGCTCAACATCGTTGTAGACAATAAAACACAATGCAACGGAGCGTAGTAAAATATAGGGTTCTTGGGAAACATAAATATGAATTATACATACGAAATATATATTTTGTGTTTCGTTGGATTTCGATTTGAAATGCCGCTTTTATTGTTTTGTGAATTTTCTTTAAGAATACAACAAAAGGGAAAATATCTCTTTTTAAGATATTTGCTGTTTAGATAGATTGTCAGTATCAAATGAATCTACTACACACATACAAATTATTGACAGTTGCTCTTCTTAAACTGAAATCTCATTCTAAGGAAAGGGCATTATAATCATATTCAAATTTAAAAGAAGAAGAAATTACTTTCGGAATGGGTTATTGGTAGGAAATTGTTTTTGATCAAATGTTTATTTAAGCTTTTTATTATTTGTAGGCAATTGATTTGTTGAAGTGATTAAAGTGATTGACTAAAAACTCAACTATCCCAGATCTAAAGAATACAGGAGAAGATATATTTTTATTTTGTTTTTTTTTTTAACAAAAACAAAACTAAAACTGAAGACAAGGGAACACGGAAATGAATTTTTCATCTATTGTCTGGCTATGGAATCCATACCATGGTTCTCCTTTGTGGGTAGGATCCTATGAACTTCAGATCTTATTCATTACTTTCTATGCCTTTTAATTACTGAGGCCGTGAAACTTTTAATCCTTTAAACGTTTGAAGTGGTCGTTAAATTTTGATTTGATCTTGTTATAGGCTTGTGATATTGCTTTTATTGGATACTGTTTTTACGTAGTGGGTTCCAAGCTTTACTTATAACACAAAATTTAAAGATCAGGGGTTTGGATTGGACTGCACTTGCACATAAAAGTTAACATCTAGCGGGTGCTGGTATGCCATTAAGGAGGGACCACGAAGAGGCTACATACGTATTAACTTGAATACAGCAATACAAAGATCGTTATGGCGGTCGCCATGTTGATCACAATCAAAAACTTTACTTAGTTTGCATGTATCCCATCCCATCCCATCCCATTAAGAAGAAGAATAAGGAGCGCTCTCTTTGTTATTTTTTCACGTTTGTAAAGCAAATTGTAATATATTTCGTCTGAAATAAAAGAAGGTCACAAATTAAATTTATAACAACTAGCAAAACGTATGTATGTATATAGAGCTATCTATCGATGGAATTTAAATTTCCTGTCCTTTATACACATTTGTCTAGGAATGGTTTGGAATATCTTGACAGTATTTCACTAACCATAAAACAGTTTATAGTTCTATTAGAACGTACATACACGTAACAAGGAATACCATGGCCAAATTTATTAGTAAGAGGATTTGTAAATTTGAAGTAGATTAGATAAATCTGTCTTTGCAAAAAGTGTCCATGACTTGAGATTAATTTGAAAACGAATACTTTGGTGTGGTTTCTGAAGAATTGTAGATGTTTGTTTATTTTGATTTCTTTTGTATTTAAAATCAAGTTGGAATACTGCTACCTCCTGAAGAAACTTTCACATGAATTTGATTTTACCTTATTACAGAGTTTCGAACCACAGACCATCATCCCATGCAGAATTTGAAAATGCTTATGATTCAAACAAGATCAGAGAATTAAAAAATTGATAATTTAAAAATAAATAACAACTAGTACAGGTCACTTTATTATTGAACTTGTCACATGTTTGAAAGCCTGATTGCTAGTAGTAGCTGTCTAGGCTCCAAGGAAATACAAGAAGAATACATACTCTTATCGGTTACCACGGACGACGTACTGTCCGGCACCAGGGGTATTGAATTTTTTCTTATTATACCTGGTAAAAAATCGCTGAACTTGTAACCAAAACTATATAAATTAGGCAACCTTGTAAGCAGCTGGTCCATCCAGCTTTTTGATCCTTTCTCGGGGCTTACCCAGACGATGTCGTCCTATCCAATGTGATATCGTACTTTTACTTAGACAAGTACATGTATATGAATTCCTATTTCATATAGAATATTACGTGCATGTATTGTGCTATACAAACTCTAATACTAGAAGAAATCTTAAATGAAAATTATTTTTAGTTCTGCTAAAACAATGGCGAAAAGAAAACACACTACAACACTTCAAAAGGAAACCCCCAAACGACTCTGCCAACATCACCAAACGCTCTCTACTACTGCTGCCACCAACACCACCACCACCACCATTAATTTTAAATTTCCAACTCTCTCATTCTACTCTTTTTAGACGTCCTCCCTGCCTTGTGCAATTGTGTGTGGCTGCTTGTTTTTGTTATACAGACTTTTCTTTAAATATTTTCGAACTTTAAATTGAGAGAATACTTTTCAAACGACTTCTAACTGATTCAAGATATGAAATGAATCTTAAAATATTTTGTTTTATTTTAGAAACAATTATTATTTTAATAATCATTTGAAATTAAAGCAAGAAAATTTAGGTAAAAATCGAAATTAGTGTGAAATTTATAACAAAAACACTTTTTTTTTTATTGAAAATACAAAATTAAAGAAATAGGTTTTTTTTGTTACTTCTCGTTACAAAATTCACACTTGAAAAACTCTCAAATTTTTCCTTAAAGTCGTCGTCGTCATCATAGTTGCCAGCAGCTTGCATTGCAATCATGATGCTGCTGCTTGTCCTTGTTGTTGCTGGATGCTATTAGACATGTTCAATGCATTAAACTTTATATTTTTTTTGTTATTCTTTACAATCAAAATCTTGCATGTTTCTCTCGCGCGCCCTTCTTCATCAAGTCATCCTCATCCTCGTTCTCGTTACCATCATCATCATCATCATCATCATCATCAGCGTCATCATGAGCAACAACGTCCTTTACTGTTCTGTGCCGTAGCTCTTTCTATTTAGTTCAGCTCAGTTCGTTGGTGCCTTGAGTAGTTCAGGCGTGATTAAATAAATTATGTTGTTTGTTCTTGTTGTTGCTAGAATGAATGATGGTGGTGATGTTCGGTTAGAGAGGAGACGACTAGGAAAAAAAATGGAAAATAGTAATACTATATATATATATATGTATATATATATATACATATATACTTTTAAGGGTTGTGAGTGTGTATTTCTGTGTGTGTGCGTACAAGATTTGGGTGGCATGGATGGTCCTATACATACTTTTTTTTTGTGTGTAAAGTTCACGTAGGGCTCACAAGCAATTTATCCAAGCTGCTGAGCTGTATATATTCTATGCCATTTTTGGCATACAAATAACTATTTTAGAGTTGCCATTTTGATAGGATTTAAGTTACTTTTTAGAGCAAGAGAAAGATATTTTAACTGCGTTTTTTTCAAGCCATAGGTTTTAATGGAACTAGAAAGACTTCTGCAAACACAAAACACAATTATTTCTATAATACGTCGCCCAAATACTTATATTCCAGAGTGTACGCTATAAGAATAATGAATACTGTGTAGAAATGTTCCATTGTCAGTAAGAATTATCGTGATTTCGAAAGTGAATACTTTTCTAATTGAAGTAATAAAATGGTGAAATACTAACATGTTTTTAGGTATTAAATAGAGAAGGAGTCAATTCTAGAGATTCAAATTTCTGATTAGGCCTTATATCAACAGTCATTTGTATTATTTTTTAGTCGGTTATAAAAACAAACGGTGTCAATAGCAAGAATATCAACTGAAAGTAAACTTGAATGTGCTGCTTTGTCAGGCCTTAAATAATGTGCTTGTCAAGCCCCCAATATCAGATAACGCAGATAGCGTTTAACCTTGCTTGAGCTTTACAACTGTCGTTGTACTTATCCTCCTTATTCATGTCCGCATTAGACGTTCGTTCTAACTTTATGTCTAATTATAAATGATATTATATGATCTGTTTTCAAAGTAAAATTTCGGGTTATTTTGTCTCTTTTTTTTACCCTAAATGTGTATTAACAGTTCCAATCGACATGAATGAAATACCTACTCCCATGTGACTACATTTTGATCAAACAACCTGAGAAAAATTTGGAAATAACTTCAGAATACCTCTTAGGCGGCTAGTGCCATAATTTTACTTTTAACATCGATAGATAGATCACTGTCGTCTTTTGAAGAGGCAATGAAAACTACTGTGCTGACACAATAGCTAAGCAAACTCCACTTTATGGATATACACTCTTATCGTTGATTATTCTTTTAAATTTGTGACCTTTTTTTAAATTTTTGCATCAGGCAAAAAAAAATAACTCGTCGTAGTCTAGTAGGTAGTGTGTTCGCTTATTAGACGTTAAGCCCGTCGAGCCCCAGGCCAGACATCAAAACGAAATAAGAAAAAATTTATTTCTTCGGCGACTTCCTCTAACCAGATTTCTGGCAAAAAAAACTCTTGAGAGTAAATAAACCTGCCATGAAAAAGTTTCTCAAAATCTGTCGTTCGAAGTCGACGTTAAACTGTAGTTCTTGCCACTCATATATAGAATTACACAAACAACATGAGTGGTGTGAAAAGCTAGGCCGTAATCCTGACTGAAGCGTTGTAATGGCCAATTATGTACATATGTATGTAATAAAAAATAAATTGATCTCTTTTAATTCGATACTTTTAGCTCCTTACTTTTAGAATTGTTATCTTCATCTTTTTCTTTTTTTTCAATGGCAACTCTGTTCTTGTTCCTTTTTTTTTTTTTTTTTTTGTTATTTTATATATATACATACATATATATAGAACATGACGGCAATAATCCCTCTCTAGAGCCATTATTCTTGTTCTTGCTGTTTTTCTTTTTTCATTACTGTCATTCGTTCGTGCCTGCCTGGCTGGCTAGCTAGCTAGCTAGCTGGCTGGCAGGCAGCCTTATTTTATGCCTGTGTTATGTTTACCCAGTCTATCCAACTATTTACTTGCAATTCCCCCGATCCCTTTAGGAGATTAAAACACACTGACTGCTGCTACTGCCCTTACTGTAGAATGAATATTCTATGTTGCTGTGCTGTGTATATGTATGTGTATGATGGAGTCATCCTTCTTTTTCTACACATAAAAATAGAAGGAAGAGAGTGTCTGGTGGCCCAGAAAGTAAAGAAAAAAAATTTTAAAAATGTTATTAAAACTGTAAAGAAAATGTGGGGAGTAGAGTTGGGCGTTAAATTAATTGGTATTCTTGTATTTTACATCGTAGTTGGTTGGTTGGTTCGTTGGTTAGTTGAGATCCATCAAAACTTAAATGTGTTATTTTATTTATTTTATTATACTCCCAACTTTGTTTTCTTATGAAATTAATTTAATTTTTATTATTTAAATACAAATTTAAAGTTTTGCCTTTTTATTGCAAGGCTTGAGAAATGCTTTTAGACTAATAATCTCTAATAAAATTCTATTGATTTATGGTGTTTCTTGTGTGGTTATTTTCTTTATAGACAATGGTTGACAAGGAAAAGAAACGTTTCCATGAAATGGCTGAAAAAGACAAGGCACGTTATGAGTTGGAAATGCAAAACTATGTACCACCCAAGGGTACAGTAGTGGGACGTGGCAAGAAAAGGAAACAAATGAAAGATCCCAATGCGCCGAAACGATCATTGTGAGTTCGTAGATAACAATCTTTTTTAGCTTACTTAACTCTACTCATTTAAAATTGATGAGAAACTCTCTACTTAACATTTATAATTTATAATTATTTTCATTCTTTTTTTGTGTTTTAATAATTTTTTAGATCTGCCTTCTTCTGGTTTTGTAATGATGAGCGTAATAAAGTTAAAGCTCTTAATCCAGAATATGGTGTAGGCGATATTGCTAAAGAATTGGGTCGTAAATGGGCTGATGTTGAGCCTGAGGTTAAACAGAAATATGAATTAATGGCTGAAAAGGATAAGGCCAGATATGAAAGAGTAAGTTTTTCCCGCAATAATTTCATGTATTTTTTTTTGGTTTGCTTACTGATCTGGTTTGTTTGCTTTTGATTGTTTAGGAAATGACCGAATATAAGACAAGTGGGAAAATTGCTATGTCTGCCCCCTCCATGCAAGCACAACAACAAGCGGCGCAAAAAGCCGCTTTACTGGCAGTGGCTGCTCAACAACAGGCAGCCCAGCAAGCAGCTCAACATCATGAAGAACATGATGATGACGATGGCGAGGGTGATGATGATGAGAATCAATAGATTTAAAGTTAAGATTACGATGCCCAAAATGTTGCTTATGAGATACTAAAAAAAAAAAAAACAACAACAACAAAACAAAAATTTCACACCCCAAACAACAAACAATACAAAAATTAAGAAAGAAAATTCACTAATTCCACCAATTCATTTTTATTTCTACAGCTTAAATCTCCTTATTGAAATATGCTTCCCTTTCTCTTTTTAGAATTTTTCCACTCTAGAATTTTCTTTTTTTTTTTTAATAAAGTTTTTAAGTTTTCAAAAATATTGTGACCACTTTTTTCAGATTTTACTTCCTCTCAATCACTCACTCTCCCTCTCTCTCTCTCACTTTTTTGTTTACAAATCTTATTAATAATTCTCTATTAATAGAGCACAGCATTATTATTACGTTTTAACTATTAAATTTAATTAAAAAGAAAAGAAGAAATAACAAAAAAAAAAAAAGAATATTGCGTTCTTTTTTGAAATATGAAATTTAGTTCATACATAATTTTTTTTTAAAACTCACATATTATACAAAAAGGAAATTACTGTGTAATTTATTTCTACAAAATATTTTATTATGTTTTAATTGCAAATTACCTCAAGTAATTGATTTTTAAAATAAACATATTTTTTTATTAAACTCTCCACATCATAACAAACTCTTTTTGCTAAGTGGAGACAAATGAACACGAAACAAACCATTTTTTTATTTTTATTTTTTTTTGTCTTTATGTTGCAAAATATTTAAAAAAATAATATTTCACAATATACGAAAAAAATCTCTTTCTTTTGTTTTTATTTTCTGAATTCATCATTTATACATATTTTTAAACTAAGAAATGAAGTTTTTTTATGTTTGTTTGAAATATAAAATAAAAATTTATTCTAGACAAAGAAAATCTTAAAAAGTATTTGCAATTTGCAATATATTTTTTTTTGCCACTCTTTTTCTTTCGGTTTTACAGCTATTTTTTTTTTTTTTTCTATTTTAATTTTTATTTTGTTTCTTTGGCCATTAAAAAAAGGAAATTGTAAAATATTTATTACTTTTAATGTGTTTTCTTTCCAATAACACAACATTATTTTTGCAAAAAAAAAAAAAAGTGATAAGCAGTCAACAACAAAAACAACAACTAAAACTAACAATCAAATACGTATATTCAATTAAACATTCAATATAAATAAAATAAAAAAAACAAGAATAAAAAGAAAAACATGAATATATTTAAAACAAAATCAGAAAAAACGTAAATAAAAATATAAATTTAGAAAATAAAGAATAAAATACAGCAATATTATTAAAAAAAAAAAAAATAAACAAAAAGAGAAATACTTTTTTTTTTTAAAAAGGAGCAAATATCTTTAATTTTTTTTCAAAACAAAGTTTATAAGACAAATCATTGTTTTTCCATATTTCACATTTTCTTTAAACTGTACATTATTTTTTTCTTATTTTTTTTAATTATACTTTTACGTGACAATTTTGTAACACCTCAAATATAAGCTGTGTAATTTGAATATTAGTTTTATTCACTCCGTAAAAAAATGAAAAAATAAAGAAAAAAGAAACAAATAAAGCTTATAATAGATTTAAAGAAAAATTTAATAATAACGAACCTTGATTGTATTTGGAAAAACACGGTTAATGGGCCTTTTGCTAATCTTCGCAAATTTGCTTTTAGCTGCTCTGCAAACGGTAAACGAAAATTTTGTAAATTTGCTTTAATTTCGTCATTTGCTTGTCTTAACGGTTTATTTATGTACTCGAGATTTACGAAAATTGTTGCAGGAAAACGAAAGAGTAAATTTCAAGTTTTAAAGAACATGTTGAAGAGTTGAAAGCACAGCGTCTGCTTTAGAACATTGACAATAAAATTTCATTCTCATTCTCGCAGAAGTTCTATTCAAAGTAAACATTTTATTGAGCCGTAATTGCAATTTGAATAAAAAGAAAATAAAATTAAGGGTTTAAAGTGTTTATTGTGTTTAATATGTTACAAAATTAGTGAATCTCGTTTGACAATTCGACAAACGTAAAATGGCTGACACTGAATGAGCTTAAACTGTTTAGTTTACAGTTTATATCGACTTTGTATACCATTTTACATAAAGCCAGACTTCTTTTACATTCTTACGTAGCTTAATGCTTTTTAAAATTGCTGTTTTATGCAAAACTGAGAGTATTTTCATAGGCTGTTTGAATGCTTATATAGAAAATATACTGGAGGCAAGTACATACAAAATAATATGTTTTATTTAGCATTATAAATTTGTTTTTTTTAAATAATTTTCAAATCTTTTGTTGACTTCAATATACAAATAAAAATTAAAACCACAAATAATAATAGTGGAAACATAACAGCAGATCATACTAGTTAATAGGAAAGAAAGAATTTTTTAAATATGATTTTAAATTTCTTAAAAATGATTAAATTTTTAGCAAGAATTTACAGCGAATTATTGCAATATATGATATCCAAGCGACTTCAATTTTAAAACAAATTCCAATATATAACATCGTTTTACATACCTTAATTCATACATACTTTTAGAAGGTTTTTTTAAATGAGTTTTTAATCCTTTAACGAGGGAATCTTTTTTCTATATCATGCTCATAAACTTATATACCACTAATACATATCTATTAAGATCTGTTGTAGAGATTTCCTCTTTGTCTGCTTAAAAAAATTTAAATTCTGATTGTCGAATTTTTCTTATTTTCGAAATTTAAATTATCCGCATAATCAATAAACATTTTTTCCAACATCCATAACATCCAATAGTTCGAAATATGTATCACGATGAAGGTCATGATATTAATTATTTTACTCTCATTAAGTTATAAATTCTTTGCAAAGATGCGAAAAAATAAACCAAAAGTGTTTTAGTTGTGGCAATTAATGAGCTTTATTTCGGTTACTGAACTATAAACGATATTAAAATATTTTGTAATTGAATGAAATACGAAATTGTTTTCTTTAATCCATTACAAAGTTGTTGAAATTAGTCTGCAATTCGAGAATAGTAGTAATGTTGATTATGCTGCAAAAGTATGCATACGTAATAAGTTCAATTCCCGTGGAGCACTGCATAGAATAATGAATAATTCACTAACAAACTGCCTCTAAAACCTACAATTTGTCAATTATTTTCACTTGTTTATTTTATTTCGTTGCGTATTTAGAAAATTTAAAAATGTACAAGTATTTATAACTTCAAAAAAATATAAAAAAATTGTAAATTTAAGCCTTTGCTGTAACACGCTGAAATTTAAGCATATCTTAAGATGCCTGGAGGAACTTCTGCCTCAAGTCCGTTTGCAGAAAATTGTGAAAGATTGGATCTAATCAAGTCTTATTGGGTTTTCTTTTTCTAACATTTTTTTTTCGAAATACAAGAATTTCTTAAAGTGATACAAAATTATAAAAGGTTCGTTATGTTTATTTTATTTTAGAAATATGCACTTTAAAAATTTTAATTTTTAATAAATTTTTTCCTTTTTTTTAAATTTGATTTAATAAAATTTAAAAATTTTAAATTACTGAATATAATGTGTATAGCGGGATGCATAGTTAGATTGCTTTTCATTTTTTATATTCAGTAACTAATTGCACTACAGTAAACTGTGTATTGATACAAAAATTTAAATCTAATTTTTATTATTGAAAAAAAAAAATATTTTCGGAAATTGTTAAAAAACTTTAAATTTTTTGAAATAATGTGAATCATTGAGGTGTTAAGTTTAATGCAGTGTGTTGCTTTCTTTTTGGAAAATAAATTAAGTTTTTTTCTTATTCTTACATATCTAATTATAGTTTTACTTTCAAAATTATTGAACATAGTTTTAGATTCAAACATGTTGAGTATATATTTCTTTGGAATGGAAAGAATAAACTCCATATTACAGAATTAATTCTAATCAATGAAATGTTTTATGTTATATACTATTTACTATACAATCAAGTTGACAGTAAAAAATAATTTCAATAATACGTAAATGCTTTAAAAACATAGTCAGATATTGGTAATAAAAAAATTACAATTAATTTTATTCAAATGTATTTCATTTTTAATTTTTCATATCATATATGTATTTTGTTTCTTGCTTTTTTTAACCCTATACACATTATTTATTTGACTTGTGCTCCTTTAAGCTGCATATTGTAAATAAAAGATTTTTTTTACAATTGTAAATACATACAAATTTGAATTATAAACTATAGACAGTATAAAAACTAATAATGCAACAAAACAAACCAATACTTTTATGCAAAAGATTAAATATGTTTTTTTTTCTGTTGGTTTTAAAATTACTTCTTCAGATTCCTTTTATTTGACATTATATATTTGCTTGGTGTACAAGATAGTAGGAGTAGAGACATATTACAACATCTTTTTGTTTTTTATTTCATTTAAACCTATTGAAATATAAAATAAAAAAGTTTTGTAATATTTGCAAAGGAAATAAATTGTTTATAAAAAACTTATATAATATCTTAATCCTACTTTGTTAATTAATTTGAAATAATTATTTTAAGGCTTAAGGAACCCGTTTTGTTCTCAATATCTGCTAACTTTTGTACTAGAATGTGAGAAATTTCGAGGGAATGAAATGCTTTACAAGTAATTCGCGATAAGAGGAAATATTTTTCATATGCCGTTTTGCAGCATATTGTATATTTGAAACAAATAAATGTACAACGTACTATTACTGAAATACTCGTATTACAAATAAATAATAAAAATATTCAAAAAGATACTTAAGCTAAAAAAAATAATTATTTTCTTTTAATTAAATTTAAATAATAAAAACAAATTTTAAGTAATTATTTATTCATTTTTACTTAAATTTTCTTTTTATTTAAATTATCAAAAAGCCTTATACTTTTTATTTTTTTTTTCATAATTTCCCGATATAACATTGTAAATTAAGGCTACCTAGTTTTTTCTGTTTTTTTCACCACTAAATATATAAAAAAAAAATAAATAAATAAAACACAATGCAAACAAGTTCAGGCTCGAAAGTATTCCTATTTGAAAAATATATAAAAAATATTAATCATTTTTAGGAACAAATTATATATCTATACATACAATTTAAATACATAAACTAAATTTAGTATATAAGAGACAAATAACATATATATTCATATTTATATAGAATTCTATTTATATATAACAGACAACAAGAAATAAAAGGCAAACAAAATAAAATAACCCTTCAATAATAAAACTAGAAAAGCAAGAAGCAAATAAAAATTAAAATTCAATACTATTTGAAAGAGAATTGCTGTATAATAATAGTATGTATTTTTCTTTTTAAACTGTAAAAATTTTCAACTAATAATGGCAAAGTTTTGATTTTTTTAAATCGAATAAAAGAACAAATTTGGTTTTTAAACGTAATTACAACACAGTAAAAACTTAATAAATAATTCATTAAAAAGTGAGAGAAAACAATTTTTAATAATGATAAAAAAGAGAGGAGAAGAAGCTAACTTGAACTTAAAAATATGAAATCCTACTTAAAAAATAACACCAATATATAAATGGCTTAAATTTATGAAAAAGGAAAACAAAACTAAACAAAATAAAATATTAAAATTGTAAAAAGAAAATAAGAATTAAGATTTTTTTTTAAATATTAGACTTCCACATAACAAAAAAAGTATATAAAAAGATATAAAAAAAAAATAAAACAATATCTCATAAGAAACCTTACACAGACCCATTTCTTATTAAGTAAGCATTATAAAATAACTTTAAAGTTTTCTTTAAAAAAATATTCTTTTTTCTATAAATACTTTAGTTTTTAATTTAATTTAACGTTCTAAAAACGACTTTTATTTTTATGAATGAATTAAATAATATGATTTTGAATTTTAAATAAACAACAACAAAATATTTTGTAATTAAAAGAAGAAAGTAATTCAAAACAAAATACTTTACATAGTTTTAAATATAAAATTTTTTTCATTTGATTATTTTTCTTTAATTTAAGATATTAAAAAAATATAATTTTTATATAATTTTGCAAAATAATTAAGCGTTGATTCTTTTCTTTATTTTTTTTCTAGTAATAGTAAAAGTAAATATTAAAAATAAAAATAAAAACAATAAAAAAAAAAACGAAAATGCAAAACTTTTTAAATTTAAAACAAACAATAATTAATAATTATAAATATAAAGAACAGAAATTATTAACTTTAACAAATTCTTAAGTACATAATTATGTTTTAATTAATAATTAGAAACAAAAACTCAGACACATACACCCATACAGACATACACACACACACACAGTAAATAAATACTAAATTTCTAAAAATAATATAAAATAAAAAACAACTAAAAAGAAAACAATTGTGAAATTATGAAATTCATTAGTTTACTTTAATACAAAAAAAAAACATAATAAAAATAAACAAAAATGTTGCAAAATTTAGGGCGTTAAAATAAGTATAAACTGATTTAAAAGAAAACGCATATTTTAGGCCTAAAAACTAGTATAATTTCAAGCAAAAAAAAAGAAAATATTAAATAAAAAATAAAAAAAAAAAACTAAAATATTAAAACAAAAATAACATTTGTTAGAACAAACAAACAAAACGTAAAGAAAGGAAAGTAAAATATTGTATAAAAACAAAAAAAAAACACTTTTTTAGAAATTATATAACCTCAATTTTACAATATATGTATACAAGAAGAAGAAAAAGAATAAGAAGAAGATAAAGAAAAATAAAATATATAGTATATACATTCATATACAATACATATATATTTTCGTTAAACAACATCCTACTTTCCTTAAAAGCTGTACTCTTTTATTTTTGTTTTATTTTATTTTTAATTATAATAAAAAATAAAAACTTAAATGAGTAAATGAAATCAAGAACTTGTAATTAAAATTAAAATTAAAAAAAAAAAAAATGAAAAATAATAAAATTAAACTTAGTATATACGAGTAAAATAATAACAGCAAAAGCAAAATCCTCATATTAAAAAAAACAACAACAAGAACAATTTAATTATAATAAATAAATATGAATGCAATAATAATAAAAAAAGAATTCATAATAAATTGTCATCATACTTTATATACCATTTAATAACAATAAAAGCAAACAACATACATTCATAATTATTATATATATATATACATATAATATATAGTGTTAAAGACAACAACAACAACATCTACAAATTATATAATAATAATACAAATAAAAACAAAAAAATAAAATAAAATTAAATATTAAATATTATGGCAAACCACAAACAAAACAATGTCTTACTGATAAATGAAGCCGATCTAAGTTTGATGAAAGAAACAAAAACAAAAGAGAAAATAAAAAACAAAACAAATAAAAATGAAAATGAAAAACAAATGAAAAAGTAAAAAACAAATATTGAATTAAAAAGAAAAATCCAAAAAAAGTAATAAAACAAAAAAATACAAAAAAAAAAACAACAACAAATCGTTATTTTTTAAAAATAAAAGGAAACAAGAAAACAAAAGATTTTTGGGGCAATATCTTATTTTAGAACAATTGGGTCTGTACCTCAAATAATTATGCTTCTCCTAAAGAAAACCTCATCCATATTGATGTCAACAAAATTATTCATCATAGACAGGAGTAGATGGTAGCCACTTGGTGTCAAGTTCGAGTTATTAGGTGAGTGCACAAAAAAAATTCCATATCAAAGTTTCAATATAACTGGCCTACATTCTTTAGACTGCATAGGTTGATGATATTGGGTGTTAATAGTTACTATACAAAGGAGAAATTACAAATTGGCATTGGAGCATTGAAACTGGTCGATGGATGTATCGACTTTTACTTAATGTTTGTGGATGAAATGTGAATGCTTAGTTACGCAAGTTATGACTGGACATAGCCATCTTCTCCGATTTAAGCTGAAAGGTGTCAGATATTGCTAAAAGGAATATATGCAGAATACGTCTTATTTTATTGTCATGGATAGAGTGGAAGAAGAAGAAACTTACACTGATGTAAAAAAGTAATAAGGACACCAATGTGACACAAAAAGATCTGTTGCTGGTAAGTAACCACACTTATTTTTCGATTATATTTCATTGCTGTTTTATTAGACAGTAGTTTTTCTTCACTCTGTTAAAAAAATAAGGGTACTTCATGTTATTTTCAAAATAGTTGTAAGAAAAAATAGTTTACAGTCAAAGAAAAAAGTCTACATACACCGTTGGCTATATACACCGTTGTATGTGGACTTTTTCCTTTGACTGTAATAATAGATTTGAACTAGTTGCGGTTCTAATCTTGTTCCACATTTAGTTGAGACTACGTTGATGTTTAAAACTGCTAGATATTGTCTTTGTATACAGACGAAAAGATTTTTATATATTAAATACGAAATATCATGTGAGAAGCTAGGCCATAATCCTGTAATGGCCAATAATGTATGTATGTATACGACATATCATACAACACAAACTGAAATAATTTCCAAAGCTTAACACAATTTGTGGTATAGTTTTCTCTGATTGCTGGTTTTACTTACTTACTTGAACATTACAGATCTTTATGACAGTCGTTCGGTTCTCTTCGTTTTCTAAGATCAGTAACGCATTCATTATATGTACTTTGTTTTGGTATTTTAGCAAGCGTGTAAAGACAAACAAATCTGTCGTAAGTTTTTGATTCGGACTTTTAAAATAAGGATCGAATTCTGTAATATTTTCTCTTTGATTTAACGTACGTAAATCCTCATCGTTTTAGTTGGTCTTTAAGGAGGCATTTTAAGATTAGATTAAGCTAATTAGAGGGATTTTCCCTCAGAATTTTTTAATATGCTCCCTTTCGGAATCATAAAATTGCTATTTCCGCTTTGATTACAAGATTTAAACCGAATATATGTCTTTTTCGATTCGCAGTGTTTCGCAGCTCAATAATAATCGCCAATGCCGCACTCATGTCGCATATGTAATAAAAAAAAAAAAAAAAACAGCAACAACTTCAGCAAAAATATTTAATAAAGTTCTTTATTTCTGTTTAGATGCCTATTTCCATATTTTTCTTCTTCATTTGGAACAATATTTGACTTTAGTAGGGAACTGATAAAATACAATGCCCAAGTCGGCAGCAGCAGTATTGACACACTCATTAGCTTGTCCGGTTACTTTAGGTATCTGGCTAATCAAGTAGATGGCATGTCTAATTTCATTCTTTAATTTCAAAGTTTTGCCAAACAATTTAAAGAAACAACTTATTTTGACATAGACAAAGGCTGCTAGGTAGTTGATTTGTTGATAAACTAGTATATTTGAGTGATTACTGACATGAGGATCTAGTAGGGTTCATGAGCTAAATCGACTGGTTAGGATAATGTCTTTGAAGGGAAAATTTATCTGTGGGTGCTATGATGTAGACCCTTTTACAGAAAGAACAAAGCAACTTTGCGAGTATATCTGGCAGGCTCTGAAAGTAAATAAAATTGCCATGAAAAAGTTTCTCAAGAATCTGTCGTTCGGAGTCGACTTTAAACTGTAGTTCTTGCCACTCATGTATAGAATTAACACACACAACATAAAGTCATGTGAGAAGCTTGGTAGTAATCCTGTCTGAAGGGTTGAAAGGAACAATTATTTATCTATGTATGTATGTATGTATGTATATAAACACTAGAAGTAGAGCTTGTCGTAGTTCTACGAACTCTTTTTTTCTGCTTTGTTGTCTTGAAGTTTCAGATATAGCCTGTAGTACAGTCGATTATATGGCTCTGTTCACTCTCCCTAGGCACTTCTTTATTAGTGACGTGGTATTTTTTTAGCAATCATTGTAGGCTTTCAATGTTTTCAAATATTTTAGTCCTTTCATATTGGATATCTTTAAAGCCAATATTTCCATACCTTAAAGACATTTGTATGTCGTATACAATTTTGTGAAGCAAAATGCATCGTATTGCATAATTGTGGATCCTATTTCTATATTGGCTTCTAAATTCTCACTTATGTATCCTTCTTATAGGTTAGGAATTGACTAGGTAGTGTTGTAAGTATTTCTTCGGCTAACGATCTGTTATGTGGTTTTCGCCGGTAAAGGCCAACCGAACTAAGAAGTTTATGTTGAAAAGGAAAGAAAATTTTTAGTTCGTTAAGTTTCCTTTGTTATCCATCCTCATGGGTAAGAAACTAATGTTTTTCCCATAAAGTTTTTAGTCTTTTTTATTATTTTATTATTAATTTCATCTGGCATCTTTGCTTCAATGTACTACTATTATTATCAATATTCATAGTTTTTTGTTGTTGTTGTCATAACGTGTAAAAGAAATCGTACCATGTGTAAATGAATGAATGAATGAAAACTAATATTAAACATGCATAATATTACACATGTTTTGTGTATGTACACGAGTCTCTGTAAGTAACATTATTATGGTATGTACATACATATGTATATGGATATACAGTACATACATATATGTTTTGCGAGTGTGCATAACAAAATATACATACATATGTATATAATTTTTTACATGTGCGTATTTTATTTACTATTTTTTTTATATCCATTATGCTCTCTTCTTTCAACTTATTTGCTCTACTACAACTTGCAGTTATTTCTGATTGCCTGGTACAATAAATTTATTTACTACATATAAAAAATCTATACTTCTGCAGTAAGTTGTGTATAGATACGTATGTATATATGTACATATATATGTTTGAATGTACTTTGTAAATAGAAACAAGTAGAGGAAGATAGAAAATCAAATGTACTCAGTTGGTACATTCATTCATATTCATCTACATAAGTAATCTCGTATTACAATAATGTGCGACATAAGCTACAATAATAAAAAATTTTTTTTTTTTTGTTTATTTATTGTTTTATGCAAAGCAAGATTATTTTTACAATATTTTCTAATTAAATAGGAAAACAAATCTTATGTCAAGAATTCATATTGAATTTCAACAATTCATTTAATTAAATTATTGAACCATAGGGGACCTGCCTACAGTGGTGGAGACCATGATTTTTGATGATTTGGTTAGAAAAGAAGAAAAGAAAAAATTCAAAAACCCTACTTTTTAACAGAATATCATTAAAACAAGGACATTTATCCTCCTTGGACAAATTGTATATACAGTTGGACGCGCCTTGAAAAAACCTTTCTTATGACACCCATACTATATATGTTGGTTAGGAAACACATTCTCAAATTAACAAAATATACAAAAATAGACCCTTTTTCGAAATGGTCCAGCTCACGAGAGGTCAAAGCTGGAGCCGAAATATTTTAAATGTCATCTTAAAAAAGTCCAAGGTTCATTTTTAGAAGGGTACATCGAGCACTTTTTTTGGTGAGTCGCTCTAATATACATACATACATACGTAATTACCATCTAGCTTCTCACATCACTTACGTTGTGTGTGCTAATTTTATCCATAAGTTCGGGACCTACAGTTTAAAGTCGGTTCCGAACGACAGATTTTTTTGAGAGAGTGTTCATGGCAATTTTATTTCCTTTCAGGGTGTTTGCCAGAAACCTGCACAGAGGAAGACGTCGATGAAATATTTTTTTCATATTTCGTTATGTTGGCGATGTCTGACCTGGCGTTTGAAGTTTGAACAGTGGCCTCATGTCTTATCAGACATCTTATTACACTACGTCGAATTTAAGACAAACACTTAGACAAAATAAAAGATGAAGCATCATAAAAGGGGCACAGCGAATAGAAAGGGCGTGAACGTGTATCAAAAATAAAAAAACAGCTGGTAAACTTTAATTACAAAAAGAGGCTATTTTAGTCAATAGAGATCTAACGGTTCTGATAAATTTAAAATTGTTTTCTTTTTACAGCACATATCGTTCCCTCTTATTTACATACATATCATATCAATTAGTCTATAAAAATTGCATGATGTAGGGTATGCACATCTTTTAGACAGAGTTAATTGAAATCAGTAAAAAAAGGAGATACTCTCTCTGTAACCATTCACTTAATTATTCTGATTTTCTGTTTAATCTCAATCGCTATTCTTACACAATCGTTTAGCGCCTATTATACTAGTCAACTTCACCAGCAAACATGACCTGATGACAGAGGAAGAGATTTTTGCTATTATTATTGTACTTAATGTTACCTTCTGTCATTTTGGTTGCATTTGGTTGGCTTATAGAGCGTTGGGTTGGGATTTTCATTTTTCTTAAATAAATATTTATTTTTTTAGTTCTTAAAAACTAAGATGTCCATCTGAAAGTAATCATTTAAGCCAACAATTTCTTAAATTCAATTCCTGTTTCTGTAATACAAATTCCTTCAGAAGAGCGATACCTTAGAAATTTTTTAAATCACTAATTGTAATTTATCGCATAACATAACAAATAGCCTATAAAAATTGCATAATATAGGGTATGCACATCTTTTTGAAACAATTGTTTGAAATCGGACAATCAATCACACACTCTTTGTGATCATTCATTTAATTTTTCTGATTGTCTGAAATTGAAAAAGTCGCCAAGAATCCAATTGACAAGTAGGCTGTTGGTCTTCAGGTCACGTTTGTAGAAAAAGTTCGTAACGATTGTTTAACAATGACGATTAAGATTTAACAGGCACTCAGAATAATTGAATGAACGACCGCAAAGAAAAAGAGGAGAGGGAGAGTTTATCAATTCCTCTTTTCTTTTACTCGATTGTCCTCAAATAACTGTCTCTAAAATATGTGCATACCCTACACTCCGCAACTTTGGCGGGTTAATTCAATTAGAATTGCACACGTTTTATAATAATTAGATCTCTGGCGACCTTTTACAATACAAAATAAAACAGGGTATTAAGCTAAAATAAAAAGCGATAACAGAGGATCGAAAATTAAAAAAAAGTAGCTCAAAAATATTTCAATATAAATGAGTGACTTTTCATATAAATTTTCGTTCTTCTGAAATAATTTGGCTTACAGGAGATGTGTAGAGGAAGAAAAAGTCCAATGGTTACCAATACTGTAAAAATCGTTGACTTAAATGATTACTTTCAAACACACAGGCATGTTAGTTCTTAGCGAATTAACAAAATAAATATTTATCCCAGTTTTTTCATTATTTTAATGTGGTAGACGCGATCCCAACTAATTGTAATCAAAATGACTGATGGCAACCTTAAATAAAAAATAGAAAACTTTCTCTCTCCCTCTTATTCTTCGGGTCGTTTTTGTAGGTTAAATTTGCTAGTGTAATATGAGCTGAACGATTATGATTTAACAGGCAATCATAAAAATTAAATAGATGACAATAAAGAGAGAAAGGTTATTTTTCTTGATTCGTTACAAATAATTCTTTGTATAAAATGTGTGCACCCTACAAAATGTTGCTATATTGTGGGTAGATTAAGTCCTTCAACGTCCTGATCTTTTGATTTCAATAGAGCTTACTTTTGGCATAAAAATGTCATGAAGACTACTTTACTTAATACCAATCAGTAGAATGTTGAATAATTAATTTAGTTACTTCACATTAATTAGAGAGCTTTCGAGCTGATTTTTGGGAAGACAACTCTACTCAAATTAGGCATTCTACAAGTCAAATGAATTTAAAATAATCCACTATAGTCGTGACGCTAGTCTTAGTTTGCAGTTTATTTCTAGTTTAAAATTTATTTACAAAGTAGCATCAATATTTACAGCCAAATTTTTGTAATACAAATTGTAACCCAACGCATCACAAGTAATTTTCAAAATTGCATAGAGTAGGGTACGCATGTTTTTTATAAACATTTATTTGGAATCAATCAAGAAATAGAAAAATAATTAAACTCTCACTCTCTCTCTTCTTTTTGTTGTTATTCCTTCAATTATTCTGATTGGCTGTTAAATCTCGGTAAAACAATCGTCAGATAAATCATCATAAAAGAGTTGCCAGCGAATATAAAGCGAATTAATAAACATAAGAAAAGCAAGCGATAACAGGGGATCCAAAAATTAAAAAAAAAAATAACTCAAGAATATTTCAATGTAAGTGAGTAACTTTTCATATAAATTTTCGTTCTTCTGAAATAATTAGCCTTACAGGAGATATGTAGAGAAAGAAAAGCACATTATCAGGCTTCCCAACATTAGAAAAACCGTTGACTTAGTCATCTTAGTTTTTAGGAAATAAAAACAATAAATATTTATTTAAAAAAAAGAAAATAAAAATCCAAATCCCGATTGCGGCTAATGCAATCAAAATGAAAGCGGGCAACCCTTAAGTGCAATAATAACAAATTTTCTAGTGTAACGATTGCTTAACAGTAACGATTGAAATGTAACAGGCGATCAGAATAATTGAATGAACGACAGCAAAGAAAAAGAGGAGGAAGAATTTATCAAATTCTTTTTCTTGAAAAAAAAAGATTGAGAGAGAGAGAGAGTTTATCAAATTCTCTTTTCTTTTTCTTGATTGTTCTCAAATAACTGTTCCTAAAATATGTGCATACCCTACACTCCGCAACATTTGTGCGTTAACTCAATTAGAATTGCAGTCGCTTAATAAAAATTAAATCTTTGGCGACCTTTTGCAATTTCTTCTCGCCTGTTCTTGCAACAATTTCAAATGAGATTCATATGAACAAAATTTAAAATTATTTCAGTAATTGAGTGCTTTTTTTTCATACATAACAAGGGGATCGAAAATTAAAAAACAAAATAGCTCAAAAATATTTCGGTATAAATGAGTGACTTTTTATATAAATTTTCGTTCTTCTGAAATAATTTGGTTTACAGGAGATATGAAGAGAAAGAAAAGCGCATTAGCAGGTTTCCCAACAAAATAAATAATAATAGACAATAAATATGTATTAAAAAATCCACATTTTTCGTTATTTTGATATTATGGTGGACCAAATCACGGCTAATGCGATCAAAATGAAAGGGGGCAACCTAAAATGTAACAGGCAATAAGAATCATTAAATGAACGACCACTAGAAGAAAAAGAGGAGCGAGAGAGAGAGTTTATCAAATTCTCTTTTGTTTTTCTTGATTGTCCTCAAATAACTGTCCCTAAAATATGTGCATACCCTACATTCCGCAACTTTTGTGGGTTAACTCAATTAGAATTGCACTCGTTTAATAAAAATTAAATCTCTGGCGACCTTTTACAATTTCTTGTCGCCTGTTTTTGCAGCGATTTCAGACGACATTCATATGAACGAACATATTTAAAATTATTTGAGGAATTAATTGAATGTTTTTCATAAAACAGGGGATTAAATAAAATAATAGCAAAACTCTTTCTCGCTCCCTTTTTCTTCGGTTAGTTTTTGTAGGCGAAGTTAGATAGGGTAGGTTAGTAGGAGCTTAATTAATAACGATAGTTTGACAATAACGATTATAATTTAACAGGCAATCATAAAAATTAAATAGATGACCATGAAGAGAGAAAGTTTCGTTTTCTTGATTCATTCCAAATAATTGTTTGTATAAAATGTGCGCACCCTACAAATGTTACTATTATCATGGATAGATTATGTCCTTCAATGTCCTGATCTTCTGATTTCATAGAGCTTATTTTGGTCATAAAAATGTCATGAACTCTAGAGTACTTAATACCAGTCAGTAGAATGTTGAATAAGTAATTAAGTTACTTTACATTAATTAAAGAGCTTTCAAGCTGCTAGTCTCAGTGTGCACGTTATTTCGTAGTATCGATATTAACAATAAATTTTTTATTACAAATTGTAACTCAACGCATCACAAGTAACATCAAAATCGCATAGCGTAGGGTATACATATTTTTTATAAACATTTATTTGAAATCAATCAAAAAAAGAAAAATAATTGAGCTCTCTCTCGCTCTCTTTCTCTTTGTTATTAATCCTTTAATTACTCTGATTGGCTGTTAAATCTCGGTAAAAAAATCGTTAGATAAATCATAATAAAAGAGACACTCTCTCTCTTATGGTCATTCATTTAATTTTTATGATTGCCTGTTAAATCATAATCGTTCAGCTCATATTACACTAGTAAATTTCGAATGCAAACAAGACCTGAAGACAATGGGAGTGAGAGAGTTTAGCTATTCTTTTATTAAGGGTTGCCCTCCATCATTTTGGTTGTATCGATTAGGTTTATAAGTCGTGTTCCTGTCAATCATATCAAAATAACGAAAAGTGTGTGTGGATTTTTATTTTTCATGAATAAATATTTATTTTTATATATTTCCATCTAAAAGTAGTTATTTATGTCAACTGATGTTAGGAACCCTGCTAATGTCAATTTTTTCTCTTCATGACTCCTGTTGCTGTTAGGCAAATTATTTCAGAAAAACGAAAATTTATATGAAAAGTCACTCATTTATATTGAAATATTTTTGAGCTACTTTTTTAAAATTTTTGATCCCCTGTTATCGCTTGTCTTTTTTCTTTAACCCACTGCTCTATGATATAATATATGATTTTTAGGAAATAAAAACAATAAATATTTATTTTAAAAAATAAAAATCCTCATTTTTCGTTATTTTGATATAGTCGACCCGATCACGGCTAATGCGATCAAAATGAAAGATGGCAACCTTAAATGCAATAATAGCAAATTTTCTAGTATAACGATGGCGCAACAACAACGCTTAAAATTTAACAGGCGATCAGAATAATTGAATGAACGACCACAAAGAAAAAGAGGAGAGAGAGAGAGTTTATCAAATTCGCCTTTTCTTTTTCTTGATTGTCCTCAAATAACTGTCCCCAAAATATGTGCATACCCTACACTCCGCAACTTTGCCAGGTTAACTCAATAACTATTATACCCCCAGCAAACTTTGCCTGAAAAAATGACCCGTGGACAAAGGGAGGGAGAGAGAGGTTTTTAATCTTTTATTAATCCCCTGTTTTATGAAAAACACCCAGTTACTGAAATATTTTTAAATTTTCTTCACATGAATGTCGTTTGAAATTGTTGCAAGAACAGGCGACAAGAATTTGTAAAAGGTCGCCACAGATCTAATTGATACAAACAATTGATGCGTAACAAGTAGCGCGTCAAAATTGCATAAGGTAGGGTATGCACATATTTTGGAAACCGTTATTTGAGGACAATTATGAAAAAGAGAAATATTTAAAATCTGTTCTTTTGTCGTTCATTCAATTATTCTGATTGCCTGTTACAAATCGTGTTTGTAAAAGTGGCGCAGCCACTAAGAAACAAAAAATATCAGAGAAATTGATGATTACCATAACTCGATAAATTAAATTATTTAAAGGATCCCATTTAAATATTTCAGGATCTAATTTAAATTACAATTTGTAAGTGAGTTAGCCTGAAAAAATTTCATATGGCAGGGTAGCGGTAACCCTTTTTTAGAAACAGTTTTTTTATTTTTTGTTTTTATTAATCAAGAAAGAGAGAAACAATTAAATTCTCTTTTTGTGGCTGTCGCTGATTTGTTGATTCTGATCGCCTGTTACAAATCGTGTTTGGTAAAATCAGCATAAAAGTGGCGCAGCCACTAACAACAAAAAAAAAAAAACATCAGAGAAATTGATGATTACCATTACCCGATAAATTAAATTGATGAAAGGATCTAATATAAATATTTCAGGATCTAATTTAAATTACAAGTTATACTCAGTTAGCCTGCAAAAATTTCATACGGCAGGGTGGCGGTAACCCTTTTTTAGAAACAGTTTTTTTAGGTCAATCAAGAAACAGAGAAACAATTAAATTCTCTCTTTGTAGTTGTCGTTGATTTATTGATTCTGATTGCCTGTTACAAATCGTGTTTGGTAAAACCAGCATAAAAGTGGCGCAGCCACTGACAACAAAAAAAACGTCAGAGAATTTAACGATTACCATGACTCGATAAATTAAATATTTAAAGGATCTTATTTAAATAATTCAGGATCTAATTTAAATTACAAGTTATAACTGAGTTTGCCTGCAAAAATTTCGTACGGCAGTGTAGCGGTAACCCTTTTTTTAGAAACAGTTATTTTATTTTTTGTTTTTATTAATCAAGAAAGAGAGAAACAATTAAATTTTCTTTTTGTTGTCGTTCATTCTATATTTCTGATTGCCTGGTATTAATGGTAGTTGGTAAAAATCATCATAAAAGTGCCACAGACGCTATAAAGGGTGTGCGCGTGCTTGAATGAATATGAAATACTTTTCAGCTACTAGTAGTTGTTTTTTTAGTTTAACAGCCTGTTTTATGTTTTTTATATGTTTGTTCAAATAAATATTTTTAAAATTTGTTTAAAATTATTGCAAAAACAGGAGACAAGAATTTAAAAGAGGTCGTCAGAGATTTATTTAATTGGCACATAATAAGTAGGTAGTTAATATTGCATAATGTAGGGTATGAACATATTTTAGAAACAGAAACGATGAACAAAAAAGAGAGTAAAAGTTAAACTCTCTCCTTGTGGTTGTCGTTGATTTATTGATTCTGATCGCCTGTTACAAATGGTGTTTGGTAAAACCAGCATAAAAGTGGCGCAGCCACTAAGCAACAAAAAATATAAGAGAAATTGATTATTACCATAACTCGATAAATTATATTATTTAAAGGATCTAATTTAAATATTTCAGGATCTAATTTAAATTACAAGTTATAACTGAGTTTGCCTGCAAAAATTTCATACGGCAATGTTGCGGTAACCCTTTTTTAGAAACAGTTATTTTATTTTTTGTTATTATTAATCAAGAAAGAGAGAAACAATTAAACTCTCTCTTAGTGGTTGGCGTTGATTTATTGATTCTGATCGCCTGTTACAAATCGTGTTTGGTAAAACTAGCATAAAAGTAGCGCAACCACTAAACAACAAAAAATATAAAAGAAATTGATTATTACCATAACTCGATAAATTATATTATTTAAAGGATCTCATTTAAATATTTCAGGATCTAATTTAAATTACAAGTTATAACTGAGTTAACCCGCAAACAATTCATACGGCAGGGTAGCGGTAACCCTTTCTCTAGAAACAGTTTTTTTAGATCAATCAAGAAAGAGAGAAACAATTAAACTCTCTCTTAGTGGCTGTCGTTGATTTATTTATTCTGATTGCCTGTTACAAATGGTGTTTGGTAAAACCAGCATAAAAGTGGCGCAGCCACTAAAAAACAAAAACAGTAAAGAAATTGATGATTACCGTAACTCGATAAATTAAATTATTTAAAGGATCTCATTTAAATATTTCAGGATCTCATTTAAATTACAAGTTATAACTGAGTTAGCCTGCAAAAATTTCTTACGGCAGGATAGTGGTAACCCTTTTTTAGAAACAGTTATTTTGTTTTTATTAATCAAGAAAGAGAAAAGCAATTAAACTCTCTTTTTGTGGTTGTCGTTGATTTATCGATTCTGATTGCCTGTTACAAATCGTGTTTGGTAAAACCAGCATAAAAGCGGCGCAGCCACTAACAACAAAAAATATAAGAGAAATTGATTATTACCATAACTCAATAAATTATATTATTTAAAGGATCTAATTTAAATATTTCAGGATCTCATTTAAATTACAAGTTATAACTGAGTTAGCCTGCAAAAATTTCATAAGGCAGGGTTGCGGTAACCCTTTTTTAAGAAACAGTTATTTTAGATAAATCAAGAAAGAGAGAAACAATTAAATTCTCTCTCTGTGGTTGTCGTTGATTTATTGATTCTGATTGCCTGTTACAAATCGTGTTTGGTAAAACCAGCATAAAAGTGGCGCAGCCACACTAACAACAAAAAAGCATAAGAATTTAACGATTACCATGACTCGATAAATTAAATTATATAAAGGATCTAATTTAAATTACAATTTGTAACTGAGTTAGCCAGCAAAAATTTCATACGGCAGGGTTGCGGTAACCCTTTTTTTTGAAACAGTTTTTTTTTAAATCAATTAAGAAAGAGAGAAACAATTAAATTCTCTGTCTGTGGTTGTCGTTGATTTATTGATTCTGATTGCCTGTTACAAATCGTGTTTGGTAAAACCAGCACAAAAGTGGCGCAGCCACTGACAACAAAAAAACATCAGAGAAATTGATGATTACCATAACCCGATAAATTAAATTGATGAAAGGATCTAATTTAAATATTTCAGCATCTCATTTAAATTACAAGTTATAACTGAGTTTGCCTGCAAAAATTTCATACGGCAGGGTAGCGGTAACCCTTTTTTTAGAAACAGTTATTTTATTTTTTGTTTTTATTAATCAAGAAAGAGAGAAAGAAACAATTAAATTTTCTCTTTGTGGTCGTTTATTCTATATTTCTGATTGCCTGGTATTAATGGTAGTTGGTAAAAATCGTCAAATGCCACAGACGCTATAAAGGGTGTCTGCGCGTGCTTGAATGAATATGAAATACTTTTCAGCTACTAGCGTTGTCTTTTTAGTTTAACACCGTGTTTTATGTTTTTTATATGTTTGCTCAATCACATATTTTTATAATTTGCTTAGTTGAATCTCCTTTCAAATTATTGCAAAAACAGGAGACAATAATTTAAAAAAGGTCGTCAGAAATTTATTTAATTGACACATAATAAGTAGGCTGTTAATATTGCATAATGTAGGGTATGAACATATTTTAGAAACAGAAACAATGAGCAAAAGAGAAAGAGAAACATTTAAACTCTTTTTGTGGTTGTCGTTGATTTATTGATTCTGATCGCCTGTTACAAATCGTGTTTGGTGAAACCAGCATAAAAGTGGCGCAGCGACTAACAATAAAAAAGCATAAGAATTTAACGATTACCATAACTCGATAAATTAAATTATTTAAAGGATCTCATTTAAATATTTCAGGATCTAATTTAAATTACAATTTGTAACTGAGTTAACCTGCAAAAATTTCATACGACAGTGTAGCGGTAACCCTTTTTTTTTGAAACAGTTAATTTAGATAAATGAAGAAAGAGAGAAACAATTAAATTCTCTCTTTGTGGTCGTGCATTCTATTTTTCTGATTGCCTGGTATTAATGGTAGTTGGTAAAAATCATCATAAAAGTGGAGCAGAAAATATAAAAGGGTGTATGCATATAAATCTAAACGCAAACAGCGGGCAAATTTCAATAAAATAGGATTAATAATCAAAACCTAATTAATTTAATTTTCATTAAACAAACGAAAACACCGGGGAAACATTAATAAAATAGGATTAATAATAAGAGAACTAATGGGCTATAACGAGGACTTTTTTGATATAATTTAGAAAATAATTTTTATTAAACAAAAAATTTTTAAATTACAAATTGTAAATGAGTTATCCTGCAAAAATTGCATATGGTAGGGTAACCCCTTATTTAGAGACAATTAAGAAAGAGAGAAATAGTTAAGCTCTCTCTCTCTCTCTTTGTAGTCACTTATTCCATTATAATTAAACTCTCTCTCTCTTCGTGGTCACTTACTGCATTATTCTGATTGCCTGTTATAAATCGTGTTTGGTAAAAATCATCATAAAACTGGCACAACTAAATAATATACAGGGTTTGCAAGTGCAAAAATATAAAGAAAATACTGGGGAAACTTATTTGGGAATATAATGTATGATGGAAGACATATTCATTGTGGAATTTGCTGACGCTATCGCAGTAGTTATAAGTAAAACAATGTTTTGTGTTATTTTTCGATAATATTTTTTTTTATAAACTTTTTATTCATATTTATATAAATTAATTGTATAACAAATAACAAATTAAAAGTATTAAGTAGTAGTACAATATATAATAAATTCATGGGGGTTTTAGTAAATGTCTTTTTTGTTTTGTTTTTTTTTGTATTATTTTTAATAATAATATTGCCAAAATATATAAATTATTGTTATTAATGAAAATCTTATAACTTTTTTTTAATAATAAATAATATAATGAAATTATACAAAACTTTAAAAGCACCCTACATATTTTGATTTTAAAAGTATTGTTAATCGTTTTTTTTTTATCATTGAGCACAACATTTTACACAACTTTACAGAAATATAAAAAATAAAAATGAAAATTTAAATAAAACATGTATTTCAACAAAAATTATTTTAGTTGTGAATTATTGCACCAAAAATCCCATCTAAAAAAAAAAAGACTTTAGAAAATATAATTTTTTTTGTTTTCAAATTAAAGTCTAAACAATAAAGAGAAATATAATGTAAATGATAAGTAATAATAATTGCAATTCTCTAAATAAATGTTTTGTTTTTTGTTTTTTACACAATATTTAACTTATGACATATTAAATAAAATCGTAGTACATATATATGTATGTATGCATATTTCGTTTAACCATTATTGGCTAAAAGTAAGTGTTCATTCACATATAAAAACTCTTTAAATAAAAATAAAGATAATTATATCGTATGTATATTAAAAAAAAATCATTAAAAGAAAGCAATCATCAAATGCATTTTAAAAAGATATCCTCCTTTCAATGTATGCTAGCTAAAGTTACAAAAATCGTATGAATTTATTAATGTTTTCGATAATGTTTAAGCCTTAAATTAAATTCAGTCTACTGTTGGTTTTTCTTAATTGTGCACGCCATGGTATAATATTCTCAGGTTCATTTTCTTCGTTTTGTTGCTGCTGGTATTGTTGATGTTGTTGTTGTTGCTGTTGTGAATTTTGTTGTTGTTGCTGTTGCTGGTATAATTGCTGTTGCTGCTGCTGCTGTAGCTGTTGCTGCTGTAGCTGTTGTTGAGCATCCATATTATTGTTTGTATGATAATTATTGTCACCATTTACGGATTTACTATCCATGGCATGATGTCCATTATATGAACCATTTTGTGCATAACCATTGGTATTCTCTTTATTAGTATGACTGGATACAATTTCAGTAGCACAGGAAACCATTGATATGTTATCGATAGACATGGCACGATTTTTCAAGCGCCATGTATCGGCTACACGATTGTTCTCTTCCACTTTGGGTGTATAAATTGTGGCTCTATAAAGAGATAGAAAAAATATATCGATAAAATCTTGTCAAATTTCATATGTAAAGATATAAAAAAATGCTTCATGGTAATAAAACAAAACAAGCTAGTCTTAAAATCTTAATCTGATCTTAAAAAACAATCTGTATTGATTAGCATTCCAAGAAGGTATCTAGTAAACGATTTTTGGTCTTTGTCTCTAATTAGAGAAAAATAGCTCTTCTATGAATAGAGTATGTACGCGTACGTACACATACAGTGAGCGCCATAAGTGAGTCAACACTCATTATAATTTTAAATTTTCTATTATGTTCTTAAGTATAAAAAAAGTTCCTCTATCATGTATTGTTGATTTTGTTTTAACATTTTATAAGTAATTTGGAAATTTATTCGACTATTTTCATTTACTTTTCTCGCTATCCTAAGAAAATGATTTATTTCAGTGGTGTTTATCCACTTTCGGCGCTCACTGTACGTCCAAAATTTACTTTTTGGCACTGGGCCTTATATGATAATGAGCTCTTGAGATTGTGACATACACTCTATTAAATATATTTTCAAAATATGCTTGCCAGCTCAGA
Organism: Sarcophaga rosellei; assembly: GCA_930367235.1. Taxonomy (NCBI): domain Eukaryota; kingdom Metazoa; phylum Arthropoda; class Insecta; order Diptera; family Sarcophagidae; genus Sarcophaga; species Sarcophaga rosellei. Next base: position 59,375,233 of record OV884018.1, on the reverse strand, counting down.
CATACATACATACATACATAATTGGCCATTACAACCCTTCAGTCAGGATTACGGCCTAGCTTCTCAACACCACTCATGTTGCGTGTGTTAATTTTATACATGAATGCCGGGACCTACAGTTTAAAGTCGACTCCGAACAACAGATTTGTTTGCGAAACTTTTTTTATTTTTACTCTCAGAGTTTTTGCCAGAAATCTGCTGCGAGGAAGTCGTCGAAGAAGTATTTTTTTCATATTTCGTTTTGATGTCTGACCTGGGGTTCTAACCCGGACTTTACGTCTAATAAGCAAACACACTACCTACTAGACTACGACGACTATCAGACATATCTTCCAAAAATTTCAGACATATCTTACAAAAATTTAAAATAAATATTGTAATCGTTTAATAAGTGTAATTATTAAAGTCCAGACAGGATGTTCACTAGTACATTGGAGGTTAAACACCTGCCATTCATTCATATTCGCGAAATGGTGTTTAAAATGGTCAAAGTTTTCTCTGTCTTCCTCAAATTGGCCACAAAATGTAGCAGATTGCTGACCGAAACTTATTCTCAATGTATGTATCTCATCGACTTCAGGAGATGGTTTAAGCTATTCAAAGTATTTCATTTAGAGACAGGAATCAAAGAAAAAAAAAAAGAATCAATAATGATGTCTTCAACAGATTACTGTATGAAGGTTTTTTTTTATCAATCTTAAGTTTTCAAAATCGTTAGGGCTACTCATCAAGAGCAGCAATTTAAAATGTTTGCAGGATGTAGAATTCTTCAAAAGGTAACGAATTTGGACAAAACTTAAGTTAATACCGAGAGACATTAAAAGATGATTATTCAAGTCCACAATGCTGTTCGAAAGCCATAGAAAGACTATATAATCATTGTTGGCGACGGAATATGAATCCATTACTACAATTTGAAGTACAACATCGTAGATGGATAGATAGAGCGCGAAAGCTGAACGTTAAAACTGAATATCCAAGTCGCCCAGATAATGCTTTGTATTTGGTGAGAATAGAAGACTCGTATCATTATGAGACGAAATAGAGACAGATGATTACAGGAGGAAAATTTCCCAAACATAATTTATTCCTTTTAAGCGAACATTGGTCGAAAATCGTTCATAGATATGATACCTCACTCGCTTTATAGTTCATACTCTCATTTGTTTCGAACGATGCAGAACATTTTCGTTGGAACACTTGAATTTACTTCGAAACAGGGCACTCGAAAATAATTTTCTTCGTTCTTTTTTTTGACTTGGAAGCTATATTTCGTAGGAAGGATGGGTGTAGTCCTTAGCTAAATATGGCAATCAATACTTTGAATGCAGTAGCTATAGTCTAGTAGTATGTAGTGTATTGGCTTATTAGACGAGAGTCTGTATTTCAAACACCAGCTCAGACATCTCAAACGAAAAGAAATATGAAAAAACTGTTTTTTTATGTGACTTTCTCTCAGGAGAGAGAGAGAAAAAAGCCAAAGTACATGAGAACATCTTTGAATACACTTGAATTTTGTCTTGAATAATTCTAAACTATTCTTGCTATTGTCAATGGAAATGGCCATTCCCCTAAACGATAAAAATAAATTCTCTTTATTCTACTCACTTTAATTTATTTTCAGTCTCCTCACGACGTGCTAATAAATCTCGTTTCCATTGCGGTATCTGTGATAGTCTTCGATTTTCCGCTTCTTTAGCCATACGTTCTTCGAATTCTTTTTTAGCTTTTTCGGCTGCTTTCTTTGCCATCATTTGTCGTTTCCAATCGGGTATTACATTGCCCGCTTGATCTTTTTCCGGTATCTGTAGGTAAATCTTTTTACATTTATGAAGGGCCCGCAAAAAGCAACAAACAAAAATCGCATTTTAAACTCTACTACTACTTACTTGATCCACATAATTGCTGGCGGTGAATTGTTTTGTTATCTCCGAATAGTGTTCCGAATCAAAACGATTGGCCATTTGTTTTTCCACCTTCATTTTCTTAATACCCGGTATATCTTTGGATATTTTCAATTCGGCAATTAGATCGGTCTTCAAATAAGTATCCGTTGTTGAGGACAGACACTGCATACTGAGACTTCTAGTCGGCATTTGATAGGGTTTCGGTACTTTTTGGGTATCGGTGCGGCGTAGCTGTTTAAACAAATTAAAAAATGTTCAATTTGAATGGAAAGAAAATGAAAGAAAACTTACCTGCACACTATTTAAATCCTGTATGGAAATGGCAGATAGCGGTTGATGTTGTTTGCGTGTTGCTGTATCCTGGTGATTATTTTGCGAGTGATGATTATTTTGTGATTTTGTTGTATTATTGCGTTCGTTGTTGCTAATGGTATTGTGATGTTGTGTCAATGGTGTCATGGGCAATGGCGGCGGTGGTGGCGGCTTTGGTGGCTCAAAGCTAATTGGATGCTGATTCGATACCTGTATTTGCATATAGTCTTCTGTATCCGTAGACCTGAAAATTACAGAATATTTTAATAAAAATTGTAAATAAAAGTGGAATTCTTTAGCGAGAATAAGCGAATACTTTTGAACACACTTTTTCTTATAATAACATAACCTACAAAATCTAAATCTTACTTGTGCAACGCTTGCTTGAAGATACGTTTGCAAAACTATGTTAAGAAAGATATGTTTTCATATCATAGGATCTGTTCTCAAATACTCTTAAATTTGAAAGTGACTCATTGCGAAAAATCAAATTAATCACGAAATGAGTTTTTCGAAATTCGATAAAAATTTAAATTCCATACATGTCTACTTCCTACTTTAAAATTTAGCTGGAAGAAGATAATAGAGATTGTTTGGTGATTCTAAGAACAATGAAGCAAACTCTTGGCTAAAGCTCTGAGAATATCTTACATTTGTCACTAAAATTCTTTAGTTAGGATTATGACGTAGCTTCTCACACCATACACTTTTCATTTCCCATAATAAATCAACGAACAAACGGAACAAATCTGACAAATTTCAAAAGGAGCACGATTTCGTAGTCGTTGAAGTGATTAGTGGAAATTGCATTCCGGGTAATATGCAAGACGCATGGGTCGTGGCCTTATGACCAATTACTTCTGAAAAAGCTGCAGTAGACACGAGGAAGAGAAAGAAATTGTTGGCCATCTTTTGGTTACATGTCCAGTGTTACTTTGTACGAGAAGAAATAGCTGATTGCAATGATCGGTAGCAGATAAGACATTGGAAATCTTAATGGTTTAATCGGAAGCTCAATATGGCTCGAGAACTAGGAAAAAGCAGTAGACTATTGAAGTCGGTTAAGTCTAGTTGGTAGTGTGTTGGCTTATTAGACGCGAGACCACGACATAAACCCCAGGTCAAACATCTCAAACAAAATGAAATATAATTCTTCGACGACTTCTACTCAACAGATTTCTGCCAAAAACTCTGAGAGTAAATAAAACTGCCAAGAAAAAGGTTCTCAAAAATCTGTCGTTCGGAATCAACTTTACACTGTAGGTCCCACCACGCCTGTATAAAATTATCTCACACAACATAAGTGGTGTTAGAAGCTAAGGTCGTAATCCTGACTGAAGGGTTGTATGTATGGTATCAAACAGGGCCTAAGTCCGTCTATCTTCATGCCACGATGTTCGTTTTATTGCGTTCAAAAACCATTTCTTACATGAATAATTATCTTTCAAAAACACAAATGTTTTGGAATTGTATGGCTTCCAATGATTTTGGAAGTTCTTCTCCTTAAGTTAACAACAATTTTTAAAAATTTATACCTAAAAGAAAAGGTTTCAGCTTGACTTGCGTGGTCTTTGTCTTCCGTGTATAAAATGAACGTTTCTAACCTCACAAAATGCATGTTGAAGCCGATTTGAATCTGTAGCCACTTTTGAAACTCGAAAAACTTTTCACAAGTTCACAACAATTTTGAAAAATTTATGACTAAAAGAAAAAGGTTTTTGCTTGACTTGCGTGGTTTTTGTATAAAATTAACGCTTCTAACCTTACAAATTGCATGTCGAAGTCGATGTGAATCTGTAGCCACTTTTGAAACTCGAAAAAATTTTTTTATACTAATTCGTTCACTATTTTTTACTTTCCGAATATTAATATTATCCTTTGAATGTTGCTTTTTAAGGTTATGTACGCAATAATATGGAAAACTGTGAAAAATCTTAAATGAGGCACTTTGAAAACATTTCCTATCTGCAGAACAAGGGTTTTATTTTTGAAATTAGATTTGCCAACTTAGCCAATTTTAGGCCTTAGGCTTAGGCATTTAATGATTTTTTTTTTGAATTAGAAATCTAATTTGGCAACACATGTTACGACCCAATTTCCTAGTTTTTTATTTAGAAATTCTTTTCATTTTTTTTAAGAATTTCCTTATACTTCTACACCCACATACACTTAATAACACACACATACCTATGCCAGGTGCTGCGACGTGATTGCAGTAGCATCGCGACGAATGATGAACTAAAACTAAACTTGTGATCTTGCCACAAGTTGCTAAACAGTATTTACTGCCTGCCTATTGCCTTACTACTTGCTTGCTGCCTACTGGTAGTAGGTAGGTAGGTACGATCGTAACTATAATGTGTGCTGGAGCTGTACTTAATTTAATCTGTTTAAGTTTTGTTAGTTTTTAATTAATTTTTGTTTATTGTATTTTTTATTGTATTTTCATGGTTTTTTTCCGATTTTTTTTGGCAAAAACAAAAGCACGCAAGTCTTATAATTTTTTTGGCGAGATTAACAGTAATTAGAGATGTTTTTTAATTGATTTTTCTTAACTGATTAATCATTAATCATTAATTATTGTATTTGGTTTTGCCGAAAAAAAAAATATCACGCATTTGATTTTAAGTGAGTTTATGGATTTAGATTAACACCCATCACGAGTAGTAATGGCAACAAAAAAAGATTTTCACTTACCTAGCCGAGGATGGACAAGAGCGTTTATCACTGATGGATTTCAAATATTCGGATGGTTTGATGAGATGTGTTATACCATCTAGTGAATTATTTGGAAAACTGGGTGGCACAAATGGAAGTACAAGTTGTTTATTCACCAAATTCGGTCCTCCCGGTCTAGAGGAGTTATTCGAAGCACCGTATTGGGCCTGTGTTAATTCGTAATGATCTTCGGCTGAAGAACCGTAATGGTGTAGGTGCTGTTGCTGTTGTTGTTGATATGAATGGAGTTGTTGTTGCTGTTGTTGGATATGTTGATAATGATGTTGTTGTGCTGTTGTCGATATCGATGAAGATGAGTAATTTGAATGACCGCCGTTGCCGCTTGTTGTATTGTTGCCACTAAGAATGCCACTGCTGTTATGTTGTAAATGCTGATAATGAGCTGGATTTTTGCCATGGTTATTATTATGGCCATAGCCGTTGTTGTTGTTGTTGCTAGTGTTAATACCGTTACCGTTCTGTAAATGTTGATAGCTGGCATTACTGTTGCTATTGTTGTTGTTATTAATTTCACCATTTGATGCTGCCAAGTTAGACGTTTGTTGCACGCTTGAGCCTCCATTGAGTAGTTTAGCTTTCTTGTTCGCTGAAATTGAACAAATTTATTTATAAGATGCATTTAACCAAGATTTAAACAAAATAACGAAGAAGAAAATAAAAAAAAAAATTTTAATTTTTTATACACAAAAAAATAATACAAACGAAAAGCTTACAATCTCTACTCTATATTAAACAATTTTGTTGTTGCTGTTGTTGTTGTTTATTAATACTTTTATTAACATTATTATTATTATTAGTTTAGCTGTGGTTATGGGTTTTTAAACATTATAGAGCAACAGCTGCAGCAGCATAAATAAATATTGTGTTAAGAAATACTATGTATGTATGTCTATAAAAATTTAAAAACTGTATCTATTTACACATTCATTTAAAGTTTATATTCTTAATGTTGCTGCAAGATGATGATGATGCGCCGTTTACTATGGATATGTATCTAATCTTAGCGCGTTGGCATGCTTTTGAAATGTGCAACAGACTGCAACGAATATGCGCTTTTGTTTCTTCTCTTTTTGTTTCTGTTTTCTTCTTAAAAAAGAGTGTTTGTTTATGTTGTTTGGGTTGTTCCAAAATAATAAGTGAATTATTTATGGCATTTAATCATGTCTTTGGTGTGAAAAAGAAAAACTACATACATACATGAAGACAGTAAAATTGTAATTAATTTAAATGAACTTAAGAGCTGACCCAGTCAGTTGTTAGTAAATATAAAAAAAAAAGAAAACATTTTGTATTGTATTTACTACAATACAACTACAAGTTATATTTAATTGTTTACTAGCTGATTAACTTCGACCGTATGCTTGGTGAGAATCGAATCCACAACCCTTATGCTAATAATAGCATAGAACACTACCCACTGGACTGCTAAGGCACCCATAAAACATGTTAATTCTACCCTTATATTGCCAATACCACGTGCAGCATGTATGGATCTGAATTATGTCCGATCCGCACATTGTACATTTGTCACATGCACATAGGCTAACATAACCTTAAAAGGCGACATTCAAAGGATAATATTAATATTCGAAAAGTAAAAAACAGTGAACGAATTAGTATAAGAAAAGTTTTTCGAGTTTCAAAAGTGGCTACAAATTCACATCGACTTCAACATGAAATTTGTGAGGTTAGAAGTGATGGTTTTATACACGGAAGACAAAACCCAAGCAAGTCAAGCAGAAACCTTTTTTTTATACATCAATTTTTCAAAATTGTTATTAACTTAAGGAGAAGAACTTCCGAAATCATTGGGAGGCGAGCTACACAATTCCAAAACGTTTGTGTTTGCCTCTAGACGTTGAAAAATAATTTTTCAAGTAAGAAATAGTTTTTGTACGTAATAAAACGAACATCGTGGCAAGAACATAGACGGACTTGGGACCAGTATAGTACTATACGTACAACCCTTCAGTCAGGATTACGTCATAGCTTCTCACACCACTTATGTTGTGTGTGGTAATTTTAAACATACATGAGTGGCGTCGACTCCGAATGATAGATTATTGAGCAACTTTTCATGGCAATTTTATTTACCCCCAGAGTTTTTGCCAGAAATCTGCTGAGAGGCCATCGCCGAAGAAATATATTTCGTATAACGTTTTGTTTTTGACTCAGATGTTACAAAATGTTGACGATGTTTCAACTCCGACTTGTCCATAAGATATCTAGGAGTTTAAGCCGATCTGTTTTTAAGCACTTGACTCGATCTTTGCCAAAATTGAGTACAGGATCAGTCTGTTCTTAGGTTTCAATATACATACATATTTACATAATTCTGGACAAATCTGTAGATTCCCTGCTTTTTAGCCTTCTCATAAATTTCCATGATAGTGGCATTTATGGCTCACGTGTTAAGTCAGATTTGAAAGAATATGCCTATGAGAAGCTAGACCGTAATCCTGACTGAAGGGTTGTAATGGCCAATTATGTATGTATGCCTATGCTCTCCCATAAATTTAAAATTCAACGGACATTATGCGAATGATAGGTATAGTAGGGCGGCTGGGAGTGATCAACCAGGCAATAATGCAAAATATTGGCAGTGGACGCATAGTTTCTCTGATAAGGATGCCTAGAAGCGATGTGTTCTTTTGCGTGTAATTATCGGACATTGTGTTATAGAACGACATGCGCAGCGGTAGAGCGTAGCATATTGTAGTTGATACAAAGATGAGAGAATTTACGCTAGGCTTTTAGCAGGGAGAGCTCTTATAAAAGTGTGTTTTACACTCTCCTATTCTGTCATCTTTTTTGTTTTGTAGTTGGTGGAGTCTAGTAGATAGTGTGTTCGCTTTTAGACGTAAAGCCCAGGTTTAAACCCCAGGTCAGACATCAAAACGAAATATTTCCTCGGCGACTTCCTCTCAGCAGATTTCTATTAAAAACTCTGAGAGTAAATAAAATTGCAATGAAAAGTTTCTCAAAAAATCTGACGTTCGGAGCTGACGTTAAGCTGTAGGTCCCGCCACTCAAGTATAAAATTAAGACACACAACATGAGTGGTGTGAGAAGCTAGGCCGTTATTCTGAATGAAGGGTTGTATGGCCAATTATGTATGTATTTCAGTTCGTAACTTTTCTGAATATATTGTTACGTTTTTAGATTTTTAATGCCGAATATTTCCTGTGGATTCAAGTATTGAAATTTTGTTATCACTTTATTTAAATAAATATGAACTTTATTTAGTTTAAAATTACACCCAGATATCACGTTTTTTACACTATTCTTTGGCAACTTCTAGAACAGACTATTGATTTGTTATTGTTATTATTTTTTACATAAGTACATAACAGAATTGGTCATTACCTAGAGATCTTACTTACCACATCACTTTTTCGTGTGTGTTAATTTCAAACATGACTGGCGGGACCTACAGTTCAATGTCGACTCCGAACGACAGATTTTTGAGAAACTTTTCTTGGCAATTTTATTTACTCTCACAGTTTTTGCTAGGAATCTGCTGAGAGGCAGTCGTGTTAGAAATTATATTTCATATTTAGATTTGTTGGAAATGTCTGACCTGGGCCTCATGTCTAATAAGCCAACATACTATCAATTTAATTACAGTGACTTCAATATGTTATAGAGTACAAAACACGGGGTAGGCCAGCCCACTCTTGTAGAAGACAACTAGATACGTCAGTGGCTCTCAAAAGCAAAAGGTAAAGCGTAGTCAAACCAATAATGCATTATGATAGGACGATATGTTCTTTACGGAATCGACTTTATATATGTATGTTTACGTGGTGAAAGATCGAATTTGGCCATCTTGTTTTGTAATTTGTTTACCTGTTTTTTTTTATTGTCTCAAAAATACCTTGTGTTAACAAGGCATTGCTTCAACAAAGCTTATGCTGAAAATGTTCAGTCTATTTCAACGAGTGAGAAGCGATTTGTGTGGTTCAGAGAATAAGTTGTTGTTGGCCTCTGTTGTGAAAAGGTTTGTCTTCACATCCTCTAAATGTGTGTTGTAACTACAACTTGCAAAATAATTTTTAAGTGGAAAATTCAAAACAAGGAGACTAGAATGAGACTACAAGAATAGAAGTCAGCAAATAAGTTCGATAGAATGAACATTGTTGGCAAATTCAAGAAGACCCTGAAAATTAAGTATCATAAGTGATGAAGCCAAGAGACGTCGAAGGATAATTTTGTATATTCAAAATGAATATGAATGAATAATAGAAAAAAAATAAGTCATAGTAGTAAGTAGTAAGTAAAAATAAGTCGTAGGCTGTGAGGTCACGGTTCACACCAGAGATCAGCAAGGAGTATTGAAAAAGATAAGTAGATTCGAATCATACTCATAATTTCTGATTCTTTTACTACTCATATTCAAAGTTTGAAGTACTCATCGTACTCATACTTAACAGCACGCATAATGTTGTTGGCTTCGGCTCGCCTCTACTCAACATTTACAAGAATCACAAAATAAGTACGATTCACGTACGAACACTACAATACTCACTAGAAGGTTGTGTGTTTGCTTTGCTTGATGCCTTTGTCTTATTCTTTCTTCTTTTTTTGTAAATGCAACAACAACTAAGACTGTAAATTTTGCTGAATGATTCGAATCACTCGAACCATTTATGAGTATTATAAGTATTTTTCTAAATTTAAGAATCCGAATGAGCAAAAGTATGAATCAAACATATTTCGAATGCTATGAGTTTGATGTTAACATTGTACTCATACTCATTGCAACCTGTACTTATAAATCAATGTTGTAATGAGTACGAATGAATACGAGTAGTTGAATTTTAATACTGTTGACTTGCTCATACTCAAAATACTCATGAGTACTTATGAGTAGAGAAATGACGATTCATTGCTGATCTCTGGTTCACACCTTAGGTCAGGCATTTCGAACAAACCTTAACAGGAAAAAATATTTCTTTCGTTGAGCTCCTCTCAATAGTCCACTGGCAAAAACTTTTGAGAGTAAAATTTCCATAAAAAATATATCTCAAAAAATCCCTTGTTCGGAGTCGACTTTAAGATAACATTAAAACTAACAATATGAGAGGTGTGAGAAGCTAGGTTGTAAGTCTGACTAAATAAATGGTTGTAATGAACAATTAACACGCTGACTGCCACGGCAATTTTCCGAAAACCGGACACGCAAGCCAACATTGATTTTTTGTTCTTTTCCCAGAAGCCATTTACCGATACTAGCACTGGTATAATGCGGTTTTATTCGTAGCTACACAAAAATGATAGGTTTAGCGAGTACGAGATAACTTGTAGTTGGCACCCTACAAGGGAACGCAATCAACGAGTTATCTCGTAGTTGGCAGTCAACGTGTTAAGTAAATAATGTAAGATATAAAAAGAAGTAATTTTTAAAAGAAATTATTTAGTACTGGCGATAAAAAATAACAGCACGAAGGCTGAGATATCGTATGTGAATTTTAGCCAACCAATCGATTTAACGTCAAAGCTGAAAATCCATGTATCAGAAGTAACTCATCTGTTATGAGCGCCATTGACTTGCAAAGATCTTCTGGGGGTTGTAATATTTTGTATTTCGGTTTTAATTGCATATCAATTCTATTTGAAAAATATATATTTTCACTATAAACCGCACAAAACTGTACACAGTATTGCATAGAAACCACCCACTTACTTTTAATTAAAACTGCTCGACTGTGGTTAATGCTTCGCTATTTCGTTTCTTTTTTTTATTTTTGCAAAGCCTTGAAAACTATCTCTACAAGTCCATTAACAAATTTCAAATGTAATGCCTTTGTGTGTAAATAAAACCGACAGCAATTAAGAGTTGAAAAAACATTCACTAATAGCCACTCAAAATATCTATTACAAGCGCAGAAACTAAAACTTCCACTTTAAATTTATAAAATGTTTATAATAAATTAGAAAAAGAAAAATTGTAAAAAAGAAAAATGTTTATATGGACTCTCGTAAACATACATATCCAGAGATTTAAGCCACAATAAACAAACAAACAATACGCTCCTATTCGCAACAGGCATTATTAGTTTTAAAGTTGCAGCAAACAAACAAACAAACTCATTTGAACTGAACTGTTTTGTGAAAGTTATGGCAGCAATACAACTTATGCGTTGCAACATTAACAAGATGAAAATCTTTTACAACAAAAAAAAAACGAAAAAATAGTTTAACAAGTTTTGCGCTATTTTCCAAAACAATTTTCAAACAACTTTTCACACACAGGTTTGGTTTTATGTTGGTATTTTTCTTTTTATCTATGCGATATAAATTTTCAATATTTTTATTTCGTTATAAAAAAAGAAACATTTTTAATTTGTATCATGTCGTTAAAATGTATTGCACATTCAATACTGGGCAAGAAGGTGTGCTTCATTATATTAACAACATTGTATTCGTCTCTGTATATATAAGATTCAGGTAACATGGTTCATTATCAATTGATATTGACATTGATTTTGAACGTAAATTGTCATCATAGACTACGATATATTTACAATATTGAGTCTCATATTTCTTTAAGCTAAGGTCACTGACAATCTTAATAATATGTTCGGATCGAAAATAAACGCCAGCGCAGTGCAGTTGCTTTAAATTCTTTTTTTTTTCATATAAAATAAGAATTATAATTTGTACCAAGCAAGCCAAACATTAGAATTTTCGATGCCTGCATACAGGCAACAGTCCTATGTGAAAGAGAAACTTGGCTAACAAATACCAATACACACACATACATACATAATTGGCCTTTACAAACCTCCAGTCAGGATTACGGCCTAGCTTCTCACACCACTCATGTTGTGTGTGTTAATTTTATACATGAGTGGCGGGACCTACAGTTTAAAGTCGAATCAGAACGACAGATTTTTGATAAACTTTTCATGGCAATTTTATTTACTCTGACATTTTGCCAGAAATCTGCTGAGAGGAAGTCGCCGAAGAAATATTTTTCATATTTCGTTTTGAAGTCTGGCCTGCGGCTCGAACTCGGGACTTACGTCTAATAAGCGAACACACTACCTATTAGGCTACTGAAGGTTATTTATCGCATATTCCGACCAGTCGTGAATTCGCCTTAGTCTAGTAGGTAGTGTGTTGGCTTATTAGACAACCTCGGTTAAATGCCCAGGTCAGATATAAAAACGAACGTATGAAAAAATAATTCTTCGGCGAATTCCTCTCAGCAGATTCCTGGCAAAAACTCAGAGTAAATAAAATTGCCATGAAAAGTTTCTCAAACATCTGTCGTTCGGAGTCGACTTTAAACTGTAGGTCCCACCACTCATGTATAAAATTAACACACACAACATAAGTGGTGTGAGAAACTATGTCGCCACCTTGACTGAAGGGTTGTAATGACCGATTATGTATGTATGTATGTATATTCCGACCAGTCACCATCCGATATAAGACCTATGCAAGACATCAAATCAGGCTACACAGTTCGCAAACACATACATACATAATTGGCCTTTACAAACCTCCAGTCAGGATTACGGCCTAGCTTCTCAACACCACTCATGTTGCGTGTGTTAATTTTATACTTGAGTGGCGAGACCTATAGTTTAACGTCGACTCCGAACGACAAATTTTGTGAAACTCTTTCATGGCAGGTTTATTTACTCTCAGAGTTTTTGCCAGAACTGTGCTAAGAGGAAGTCGCCGAAGAAATATTTTTTTTTTTTATATTTCGTTTTGAAGTCTGGCCTGCGGCTCGAACTGGGGCTTTACGTCTAATAAGCGAACACACTACCTGTTAGACTACTGGAGGTTATTTATCGCATATTCCGACCAGTCGTGAATTCGCCTTAGTCTAGTAGGTAGTGTGTTGGCTTATTAGACATAAGGCCTCGGTTAAATTTCCAGGTCAGATATCAAAATGATTGTATGAAAAAATATTTCTTCGGCGTCTTCCTCTCAGCAGATTTCTGGCAAAAACTCTGAGAGTAAATAAAATTGGCATTTTTTTTTTGCCAAATTAAAAAGTTTCTCAAACATCTGCCGTTCGGAGTCGACTTAAACTGTAGGTCTCACCACTCATGTATAAAATTAACACATACAACATAAGTGGTGTGAGAATCTAGGTCGCCACCTTGACTGAAGGGTTGTAATGAGCAATTGTTTATGTATGTATGTATATATATTTCGACCAGTCACCATCCGAGATAGGACCTTTGCAAGACGTCAAATCAGGCTACAGAGTTTGCAAACGGCAAGGAAGTACGACGTAGAACTTGGAACATTGTGGCAGACCTGTAACCAATCACCAATGCTTAGCTAATAATTATTACGTTAGCGAAACAAAACTATTTAGAAATTTGAATGTGAAACCAGGAATATTTGCAAAAGGATGTTATGAAGCAAGTAACCCACATTAGAAGGAGATTGATTTATGCTACTATAGATTCAACGCTATTAACTTTAAATCAACACGTTGACTGCAAACTACGAGATAACTCGTAGATTCCGTTCCCTTCTAGGGTGCCAACTACGAGTTATCTCATACTCACTAAACCTGCTACGAATAAAATCGTATTATATCAGTGCTAGCATCGATAAATGGCTTCTGGGAAAGGGTCAAAAAGTCTATGTTGGCTTGCTTGGCCAGATTTCTGAAAATTGCCGTGACAGTCAATGTGTTAAATGAAATTCGGTAAATAGCGGATAATATTGATCTGCATATTAACAAGGCCGTAGTTTAGTAAACAATGTGTTGTTGGCTTATTAGACGTAAGGACGTGGATGAACAAAAAGAAATATGAAAAAATTTCTTCTTCAGCAGTTTTCTAGGAGAAACTATAGAAAGTGAATAAAATTGCAACGAAAAAATGCCTCAAAAATTCTGTCGTTCGGAGTCGACTTTAAAGTGTAGGTCCATCACGTCAAATCAGGCTACACAGTTTGCAAACAGCAAGAAAGTATTCGCAGTGCAGCGTTAGACTGACATCATGTAGCCGTGTTTAGGGAAGACCACGTAGAACTTGGAACATTGTGGCAGACCTGTAACCAATCACCAAACCGTGTTCTTTTCCCAGAAGCCATTTATCGATACTTGCACTGATATAATACGGTTTTATTCGTAGCTACACGTAGCTACGTAGTGAGTACGAGATATCTCGTAGTTGACACCCTAGAAGGGAACGCAATCTACGAGTTATCTCGTAGTTGGCAGTCAACGTGTTAAATTAAATGAAATTTGGTAAATAGCAGATAATATTGAGCTGCATTTTACCAAGGAAGTCGCCGTAGTTTAGTAAACAATGTGTTGGTGGCTTATTAGACGTAAGGACGTGGATGAACAAAAAGAAATATGAAAAAAATATCTTTTCAGCTGTTTTCTAGCAGAAGCTATAGATAGTAAATAAAATTGCCACGAAAAAATTTTTCAAAAATTCTGTCGTTCGGAGGTGACTATAAACTGTAGGTCACGCTACTGATTTATAAAATGAACATGAGTGATGTGAGATGAGAAGCTAGGTTCTATATAAATAATAAAAAATAAAACCCTGCCAAGTTCACAGTGAACAATTTGAACATATTAAGGAGGCTCTTGCGAATCTTATAATAAAATAAATTGAAAGTGCCACAAAAGGTATAAAATTAAAATATTTTTTTAAAATTTTTCACTTTCTTCTCTCATGAGAAGCTAGACCGTAATTCTGACTGAAGGGTTGTAATGGCCAATTATGTGCGTATGTATGTCTCTCATACACTACAAGCATTTGTTAAACGTTGTTTGCAAAGAATACTAACAATATTCTGGCCGAAGGCAATTTTCATTAGCGAAGATCTAAATCAATAACAAAAGTTCCAAGGAATTTGCAAAATATCTGAATCTTTTGAAGAGGTAGCAGGCAAGAAAGACCTGTCTGATGTGCCTTTTAATCTACTTAAAACTGAATCTCTCGATATCAGAACAAAAAAAGACCATCAGATCGGTTGAGATCAATTACTGATAGGATTGCTTTTTAAGGAACCTGTTTCTATTTTATTTTTTTTTCGTTACCTTAAAAGGTCTCTAACCTTGTCTTATTATTCTTTGCTATTTCAGTTTTTAATCAAGTTTTTCAGTTAAGCAGATAATTGGCCTACTATAAAACGTTCTGGGCTGTTATAGCTACCATCTTGTATGGCTTATAAACAATGATTTCTTTGTGCCTGTAAATGCACTGCTTAATTAGGTGTAGTAAAGAAAAATTTATTCATTGAGCTCTCAATTGATGACCAACTGAACAAGTATTTTCGAATTACTGCGAAAAGAAAAATTTAGTCTGGTAAGGATACAAGCCTTTATTTATTTACTTCTAAAGGTCTCGTGAAATTTGTGACTGAGCCTTTGTCAGAGAAGTTAGCTACTGCACTATTTTTGACTTTAAGGATTACGGACTATATATTATGATGTTATTCGAAGAGTATGTGCCCTACAGAGGTGATAGGTTAGAAAACCTCACTTCACGGTTGGTTGAAAAATTATAATGTAAATGGACTTTGAAATCTATTTTGAGTTCTGAATCAATATGTTTTGATTTTCAGTCTGTATAAAGGACAGAAGGCGGTTATTATGAACGATTTTACCTTAAAGCAAAAAAAAAAATAATAATAATAATAAAATGGTATCACGAGAATGAAAAAAGATATCTTTGCGAATAAACTTTTGGCGTTTAAGAGTATAAAGTCCTTTAACTATAAACCATAGTCTAATTCAAATTCGTTTGGTTATTAGAAGAGTGAATCCAGTGTCGCTCAGACAGTTATTGAAATGCGATGAATGCCCAAATAGCTAGCCTATTGACTCGAAATACTATGTAAATATTTTCCTTATTAAACTTTCAAAAGTAAATGATAAATCGGCTTAGAGAGAAGTGAAATAGAAGTGATTAAGCAACATCAGCCTATTGAACACTCAAGTATTTTTATTTACGAAAACATACCAATTAAATGGAAATTTAGGAAAGGAGACATATAACCGATGGTTAGAAGTGTTACCAATACTTGGAATATCATTTCTTAATGAATATCAGTTATAGAGAAGACTTGGCCAGCACATTAATTACTTGAAAAGTATGTACTAGCAATTGCTTATGTTGAGGAAGGTTTACGAACATGGAAAATGGGTTTGGTCATGATTATTTTTTTTGGAGTGTCACGGCAGGCAGAGTAGCTAATCTGTACATACATAATTGGTTATTACAACTCTTCAATCAGGAATACGACCTGCCTTATCATACCACTTGTGTTGCGTGTGTTAATTTTATACATGAGTGGCGGGACCTACAGTTTCAAGTCGACACCGAACAACAGATTTCTGAGAAACTTTTCATGGCAATTTTATTTGCTCTCAGATTGTTTGCGCGAAATCTGCTGAGAGGTAATCGTCTCCGAAGATATAGTTTTTCATGTTTTATTTTGTTCGAGTTGCCTGGCCGGGGGTTTGAACTACCAACTAGGCGACGAATACTTTAATCTAATCAAAGTCTTACGAATACAGTGCATGTATGTATATATTATTATATTTTTATTTTTGTTAACACAAGGTATTTTTATTTTGTTCTTTCTTGTAGGAAAAATTCATTCAGGTGTTAGCCAAAATTTTTTCAATTTAAGTTCTTTTTAATCTGTTAAGGATGTTTAATTGTTAATAATTGTTGCTTTTTCTTAAATTAATACACATGTACATATGTACGTACATATTATGTATTTTTATAAATTAAAATAATTAAATTTTTCTATTTATTTTTTATATTAAAGGTCATGAACTAAAACTATTTAAAATTGCAAAATAAATGCTTTTAAGTTAAAAAAGAAAACGCTCACATACACACGCCAGCAATAGTTTTAAAAATTTCCCACAATTTAAAAATAACATTTTTTTTATTTTATTTTATTTTAATTTTCTTTTTAATTACTTTTTTGTTATATTGTTGTAATTAATGTTATTCAATTATTTAATTCATTAAAAGAAAAGAAAAAAACACAAAAACTTATTAAAATTGTTTACAGAAAAAGGCGAGCACTTACAGCGCAAATGAAAGAATTGAAACTGAGCCAAACGCAAAGTGAAATAGTTTTTGCGAGAACATTTCTTTTGACCCAACATTGGAGGTCAGTTTTTTCCTTCACTTTCGACAGTGAAACACACACACTTAATAAATAAAAGGAAACTCGACGACAAGGCACGCAAACCGTTTACCGGATACGTATTTAGCGGAACAAAGGCGATTACAAAATTACGAAATAATTTTTCTAAAAATTTTGAAGTTTTTTTTGGTTTGTTTAGCGGTTACTCTTTTAGCGTAAGAGTTGACGTTACAGCGTTAATACATAGACTGACATCGTGTTTTGGGTGCCTAATGCCACTGACACTAAGGCTATGCTGACAAAACAAAAGTTGCCCCAAACTGAAAGCCATAAATATGTGCATATGTATGTATGTATGTGAAACAATAAACACACACACACACACATATCAGTAAAACCACAATAGGCAAGTTAGTAGCAGCAACTAAATGACAAACTATGTATATACATATAAACATGGTATAATACAATATATTACAGGCATACAATCATCCATCTATCTCAACATACTGCCAGTCAGAGCCACCTCTATCCCACAACAACTAACCAACCAACCAACCAACCAAGTAAGTAAGTAAGTAAGTTTGCTTAACTGGAATTTAATTGTTCATATTTGTGAAGAGAAAAAAAAGATGAAATTGAATAGAAAACCGATTGATGCGAATTTTCGTTCACACTCTCTTCCAGTATTTTTTTTTTTTTTTTTGATTCCCGTAATCATATCAAGGTGGATCTGGTTGAATCTCTTGTTTTTGTTTTTATTTTTAAATGAACTTCAGTTACATTCATGCACACAAACAGACACACTTGAAGATTTATAAACATGTTCATATGTATGATTTGTTAATGTGATTACTTTTGTTGTGTTATATTGACAACATTAGTTAGTGATAACAACAGCAACAACATTCACTTTCATTTGTGGTAACACCGGATGACAACTTCTGCTTTTTGGTGTGGTTTTTTTTCTATTTTGATTGCTTGGTTGCTCTGTTTTCATCTTCTTCTTTCTTTTTGTTAAATGTTATTGGTTGGTATTGTTATTATGATTAAAACTGATATATGATTGTATCTTTTGTTATTTGATGTTTTGTTTATATATGTATGTATTTATTTATTATAAATAATATATATATGTATGTATCTTATTAACTATTGCATTTTCATTTATGAATTTGGTTTCATCATTTATTATTTTCGTTTTTGTTGTTTTTTTTTCATCCCATATTTTAATTTCTTTTTCTTTATTAATAAATAAATAAATAAATATTGATGACAGATGTCATCAATGTTTACAATGTATTTATTTATATTGTTATTGTTGTGATTGTTATTGATTATTATTATACTCGAATGTTGTAGTCTTACAAAAGTTTTCATTTAAAAAGACTCTAATTTGGCTTTGGTTTTAAGCAAAGTGTATATGTGTGTGTGCATTTGAAAAAAAAACAAAAAAAATTCGTTACGATTTCATTTTTATAAAAATTTTTTTTTTTTGATTACAGATACCTTGTTGTTGTTGGTTGTCTTCTTGTCTAAATCTGATTTGAAAGA
Organism: Sarcophaga rosellei; assembly: GCA_930367235.1. NCBI lineage: Eukaryota > Metazoa > Arthropoda > Insecta > Diptera > Sarcophagidae > Sarcophaga > Sarcophaga rosellei. The sequence goes on along the minus strand of OV884018.1, from coordinate 59,356,613 downwards.
AAGTAATCGAACCGGTCTCGTTGCACTCTAATTGCTTATTTATTAACAATTACATGAAAAAAAAGAAAATATTTTCTTATACGAGTACAATTTATGTTTTTATTTTTAAATTTCTCAGTTCAATTGATAAGTAATTTTTTGCTAAAGAAATTTCATTTTTGAAAAGTTGGTTTTGTAACACTTGGTTTACTAGTGTCAACAATATATGATTACAACTATAACAATTTAAAGCAATTACAATGTATGATAGTTTGTGCCATAAAATAAATACATATTATTTTAATGATCATTAAGTATCATCTGGTAATGCTTTAATAATTCCTAACGGCATCCCATGGGCAGCAGCATTTTTCTGAAACTGATCATCGTCTTCAATTTTTATTTCTAATTTCTTTTATTAAATGAATTTGGTGTGATCTTTGCCTTGAGGAAAGTTGAAATTTTTTTTTTATATAAAGGGTGTTTTTTATAGAGGTATAGAACTTTAAGTCGGCATTACTTTTCAAGATGGCGACCGATTTAACAGCTGTCTAGTGATTTATTCTCAGTTTGGTTTGGCAATTCATCATGAATAGACTCACGCCTGAACAACGCTTGCAAATAGTGCAATTTTATTTCGAAAATAATGGTTCTGTGTTCCCGATTTTCATAAGCGAATTTTGTTTAGCGATGAAGCGCACTTCTGGTTGAATGGCTACGTCAACAAACAAAACTGCCGCATTTGGAGTGAAGGTAATCCTCAAGTGTATGTGGAAACACCGTTACATCCAGAAAAACTGACTGTTTGGTGCGCTTTATGGGCTGGTGGAATCATTGGTCCGTACTTTTTCAAAAACGATGGTGGCCAGAACGTTACAGTCAATGGTGATCGGTATAGAGCCATGATTACTAACTTTTTCATTCCTGAATTGAATAACCATGATGTCCAGGAGATGTGATTTCAACAAGACGGCGCAACATGTCACACAGCTCGTGCCACAATAGATTTATTGAAAGACACGTTTGGTGACCGCCTAATTTCACGTTTTGAACCTGTGAATTGGCCTCCAAGATCTTGTGATTTAATTGGTCTATGCGATAAAGCCACAAAAGCTTGACCATTTGGAAGACAACATTCGCCGTGTTATTGCCGATATACGGCCACAAATGTTGGAAAAAGTCGTCGAAAATTGGACGTCCAGATTGGACGACATCCGCGCCAGCCGTGGCGGTCATATGCCAGAAGTCATATTTAAAATGTAATGCCACAAGATTATCTTTCGGATAAAGAAAAATTCATGTCAATAGAATAATCCATCATTCTTTTATTGCAACTTAAGGTTCTATACCTCTATAAAAAACACCCTATACAATCGACACTAGGGGCATGTTCCCTACTAATATAGTGCATTGTGTTGAAATTCGAAAAATTTCTTATAGGAGGTAGAAAAGTAGAACATGGATTGGAGTCTATTCTCAAGCGGAGATACGAACGATTAGGGAATGCATGGTCTGGCCCAGTTATGATTTGGTAAACATGAATACATCTTGCGACACTTGAAATTTATGTTTGTTCTAGCGAACATCACATTGAATTTTTATGCCCAGAGCATCAAGTGTTGTAATCGCCGTAGTCTAGTAGGTAGTATGTTCGCTTATTAGACTTAAAGGCCGAGTTCGACCCCAGGCCAGACATCAAAACGAAATATGAAAAAAAATATATTTCATCGGCGACTTCCTCTCAGCAGATTTTTGGCAAAAACTCTGAGAGTAAATATAATCTGTCATGAAAACCTTTCTCAAAATCTGTGGTTCGCAGTCGACATTAAATTGTAGTTCGCCCGCCATTCAAGTATAAAATTAAGGCACACAACATGAGTGCTGTGAGAAGCTAGGCCGTAATCCTGACTGAAGTTGGGTTGAAATGGCCAATTATGTATGCATGTAAATATTAAAAACTTTTAATCTCCAAATTTAATGATAATAACTTTACAATAAAATTTGTTTATTTGTATATTAATTTTCGTTTAAAAACCTTTAAACCAGCCTTTAACATCAATATTTCCTATATTTGTTTATAGTCAGTATAATTGATAAATTCATTTTTCTTCTGTTTCCTTTTCACATTATTTGAAAAATTAAGAAAAAAAAACAGAGACAAATAATTTGACAAAATTCATATTGAAATTATTTCCAGCAATTATTTTGTGTAATTTGATGTTGTAACATATAAAACTGAAATCTCATATGAGATTACCCATATTCCCAAGGCACTACTTCCACCTGGTTTCCAAATTGTAGCAAACTGTGAAACAGGAAATACGCGAAAAGCTTTGAATAAATTTTCAAAATTATATGTCAAGTTATGAGAATCATAACATTTTTCAAAATAAAAAAAAATGGAAAAAATTGATGGAAAAATTACAAAAAAAAAAAACGTCAGCCAAATAATTATTCACGATGTAGTTATAACAGATTTTAATTAAATTTATTCAGATGTATGCAGCAGGTTGTTGTTTTTTTCCTGTACTTTATTGCAGCCCATAATTACACTGCTCCATCCATCTTTGTTATATTTCTGCCTGCCACCCTCCTGCTCTATTCCGCACGCTTATGAAAGTAAGAAAAATGTTTTCCTTTTCGGTACAGATTTTTTTTTATGTTACAAAGACTGGATTTTTTTATTAAAATATATATATATATATATGTATATGTACATATGTATATATAGAGTGAATATAATGGAGAAAATTTGGAACTGGTTGAAAAACTGTTTTGCTTTTATTTTGTTTTTTTTGTGTACTTTATTGTATGCCTAGGAAAATTGTTATTAGTTTTTTTATAACTGCAGGCTATGGTTGTCTTAAATGCCATAAAACTAATGGTTTATATGACAGGATATTAAAGGAAATTGTTATGCAATATATGCAAAGAGACCAACCAAACAATTGGATTGTGCTTAAAATATGCAATTATTTTGCATGTGGAAATAATAAATAGCCTTTAAAAAAAGAGCTGAGTTCCGTATTCCACTATAAAAATATTCATATCATACATTTTTTATTCAAATTGATCATGCACAAGAAATTCGTTTTCGTAATTTGAAATTCAAAAAATTTTAAAATCAAAAATTCTTTACAACTTTAAAATATTTTTGTTTGTTTTGTTTTTTAAATAAAAACAATGCAATCTTACTATTTATGCTTTCATAATTTATTATTGCCATGCTTGTTATTGCCACATTAATGCAAATGAAATTCAAAATAAACAATGATCTAAAACAAAAGACTTAAGACACAAACTTTTTGTGTTTTTAACAGAAACTCTGTAACAAATAAAAACAAAGGGGGGCCTATTTCATTTTAATATATGAGAAAAATACTCTTGTTTATTTAAAATTTTTTTATGATTAAATATTGAAATCATTATCATGACACACAGTGCTATTTTAGGCTCTACTGGGGTTTTTTTAGGAATCGATTTTATATGCTATGCCATTGGTTCCAATACGGAGAAACTATTAAAAATTTTAAAACACTTTTAGGGGTACCTCAAAACATAGATGAAAGCCGACTTCATTGAGGCCATAATGGAATTCTTTTTCTATTCTATTTCTACCAACATATAGTAAAGTACACAAGGATAGAAAACATTGGGAAAGGTTTTAATAGGTGGCATGACATAATATCCATTGACATATGGACATATTAATACCTTTCCCAGTATTTTCTATCCTTGTGGACTTTACTATATGTTGAAAGAAATAGAATAGGAAAATGATTCCATTAACGTCCATATGCCAATGGGCATTATGACACCCTAAAAAGTGGACACATAATGCCCAAGAACATTATGCCACTTCGCAAAACAGACAAAATTTTATAGGGGTTTTAATGTTCTGAGAGAAGCGGCGTAGGCAAACAGACTTTGATCTCAGATAGAATAAGTTTGTTTAAGAATTTCCTTAGGCTACAATATATCATAATCTCATAACAGACTTAAGTTTGTTTTATGTAACGAAAGAAGTTTAGTAGCCATACATACATATACATAATTGGTCGTACCACTTAAGGCAGTATTACGATCTAACTTCTCACACTACTTACATTGTGAGTGCTAATTTTATACATGAGTGGCGGGCCCTACAGTTTAAAGTCAACTCCGAACAAAAGATTTTTGAGAAACTTTTCATGACAATTTTAGATTTTGTCAGATATCTGCTGAGAGGCAGTAGCCGAAGAAATATTTTTTCATATTTCGTTTTGTTGGAGATGTCTGAACCGTGGTCTCACGCCTAATAACTACCTACTACAGTACGGCGTCTATCAGTTTAGCAGCCATTTGCCGACAAAAGCAGCAAATTTATTCTTTTATCATTAACTTCATATTATCCCTTATGTCCTGGAACCCATCTAAATGCCACGTTTCTTTACTCGGCAAGAACGTCCATATCATCTTTCAGATAATACTGCACCATTAAAAAACTTTAGGAGCCACTGATAGATTTGGGTACCCCTCATTCCGCTGCATATATGTACATTCCATTCATTTTTGTCTGGGTAGCCATCACGCCATGTTTTTTTACGCGACAAGAACGTCCATACCATCTTTCAGATAATACTGCACCATTAAAAAACTTTAGGAGCCACTGATAGATGTGGGTACCTCTAATTACGCTGCATATATGTACATTCCATTCCACAATGTCATGCATTTTTGTCTGAGTAGACACTTGTTGAAATAGATTTTCTAAATTTGGGCACACATTGGGTAACTTTTCCGTTCTACTATTTTCTTTTTCAGGTTCGTCGGCCTACCATCCTTAAGAGCTCGGCTCGAAGGCTTTTTCGAGATTCATTGGACGCTTTTGAATCTCATTTGTATTAAAATCGTCTCAAATTCGGCAATTTTGTTGTTAACATTTCCATCCAGAATCAGGCCTCATGGCTGAAGATAATTTTTTGATTTCGATTTGATTTTTTCCATTTGCCTTTTGGTCCCATGGTGGTTTGGTGAAACAGACTAAATAAATGAGAACTAATTTGTCAGATATATCTTTGACAAGTAGTAGTCACCGTAGTCTAGCAGGTAGTGTTAGCTTACTAGACGTGAACCCATGGTTTAAACTGCAGGACAATTATCTCCAATAAAACGGAATATGAAAAAATACTTCTCAGCAGATTCGGAGTCATTTGGAGTCGACTTTAAACTGTAGGTCTCGCCACTCATGTATAAAATTAACACACACAACAAAGTAATGTGAGAAGCTAGATTGTGATCCTGACTGAAGGGTTGTAATGACCAACCATGTATACATACAGTGTATCACTAAAGTGAGTATGCAGCATGAAAATAATTAAATATCCCAATTTTTTTTCCAAAAATATGCAGAAAAATATATTATTTTTACACTTACAATAATATATAATAATGCCTTACACAAAAACACAAACATACCTCAAAATAATTATCCCTTTATCATATCTCGTTATCATTTCTTAAGAAATAGAAAAAATCACATCACAAAAGTAAGTATGCACTTTTTAAAGTTTTGAGGTGCACTTAAACTAAACGCATTTTAATCGCGGAAAAAGTGAATAATTGTTATTATAAATAAATATAAATAGATAAATAAATATAAAAAGATTAAATAAATAGATTAAATACCGAAATTTTTTCTTAACTTTTATTATGGCCCCTCATGGAAAAGAACTTTCACAAGATTTAAAAGATGTAATTATTAAACTTTATAAAGAGCAGAAAAGCCAACGTGAAATTGCAAAAATTATTAATAAAAGTAGCTCCACAGTGCCAAAAATAATAGAAAAGTATAATAAGAAGGGAAATACAAATAACAAGTCTCGACCTGGGCGTCCAAAAATCTTCAATGACAGGGAGAGACGAATTATCACCAGAAAAATAGAAGTAAATCCCAAGATGAGCGCTCCAAAAACTATGTCAGAAATAGAAAAAGAGACTGGAAAAACCTGTAACCCACAAACCATTCGTCGAGTTCTGTATGCTTCTGGTTACCATGGCCGTAACATCCGCAAAAAGCCATTTGTGAACAGCACCAATAGAAGAAAACTGTTGGACTTCGTAAAGGAGTATGAAACCAAGGATGAAAATTTCTGGAAATCAGTTATATTTTCTGATGAGATTAAATATAATATTTTTGGCTCAGATGGGTGTCAAAAAGTGTGAAGAAAAGTGAACACTGAGCTCGATCCAAAAAATATGGCTGCCACAGTAAAACATGGTGGTGGAGCGGTTATGGTATGGGGGTATGGGTACCATATGGGGTATGGTATGACAGCATCAGGTGTTGGAAATCTTGTGTTAATCGAAGGAACAATGGATAAGACGGTGTATTTGAACATTTTAAAAACAACTTGCATCAAAGTGCAGCTAAATTGGGACTAACAGGATCATTTGTATTCCAACAGGACAATGACCCTAAAAATACAGCCCATATCGTTAGAGATTATCTTTTGTGTAACACGCCAAAACAACTAAAAACTCCTTCCCAATCACCCGACCTTAATCCAATAGAACATCTATGGGATTATCTCGAAAAAAAAAAATCAGAAGTCATGTCATTACAAGTAAAGACACCCTTAAAACTGCACTACTTGAGGAGTGGAATAAAATTCCACATTCGGTTACCCAAAATCTTATAAAATCTATGCCATCGAGATTGAAGTCAGTCAAAAAGGCAAAGGGCTATCCAACAAAATATTAAATATCAGCCTGACTTCAAAAATTGAATCATAGTGCCAATTTTTGTGAACTGCATACTCACTTATGTGACCTGAATTCTAACCATTTTGTTAATTATATTGTTATCAACCAGTAATGAATTAGAAACATTTTTGTTCCTTATTATTTTTCTTAAGTTTATATGTAAAATAAATGAAAAAACATAATATTTGTGTTTTTATTTCAAATCTTAAGCAATTTTTCCAATAATTTCAAATATATATATCGCTGCATACTCACTTTAGTGATACACTGTATATGTGTGTACCAGAGATTAGCAATGAATCGTTTTTTTTCTCGCTACTCAAAAGTACTCATGAAATTTTGAGTATGAGTGAGTCAACAGTATTGAAATTCAACTACTCTGATTCATTCGTACTCACTACAACATTGATTTATAAGTACAGATTGCAATGAGTATGAGTACAACGTTGACATCAAACTCATAACATTCGAAATATGTTTGATTCATATGCCTACTCATTCAGATTCATAAATTTAGAAAAATACTTATAATACTCATAAATGATTTGAGTGATTCGAATCATTCATCAAAATTTACAATCTTAGTTGTTGTTGCATTTCCAAAAAAAAGAAGAAAGAAAAAGACTAAGGCAGCAGGCAAAGCAAACACACAATCTTCTAGTGAGTATTGTAGTGTTCGTACGTGAATCATATTTATTTTGTGATTCTTGTAAATGTTGAGTCATAGAGAGTCGAAATCAACAACATCATACGCGTTGTTAAGTATGAGTATGATGAGTACTTTAAACTTTGAATATGAGTAGTATGAGTATGATATCAAAATAAGTATGCATGCGTATAAGTATCAGAAATTATGAGTATGATTAGATTCTACTCATCTTTTTGAATATTCATTGCTGATCTCTGGTATGTAACTTCAACAAGATCAACTGTCAAAGTTAGGAAGTAACTGTTGGAAGACCCGATAGATAGTCTTGTATGATAGATTACAGCTGTTTAATTAATTCAAAAAATTTCACGGAATAAAATATGAATATGAATGAACGCCGAATGAACTGGCAAAGACTCTGAGAGTAAATAAACCTGCCTTGAAAAAGTTTCTCAAAATCTGTCGTTCGGAGTCGACGTTAAACTGTAGGTCCCGCCACTCAAGTATAAAATTAAGGCACACAACATGAGCGGTGAGAGTGGGAAGCTAGGCCGTCATCCTGACTGAAGGGTTGTAATGGCCAATTATGTATGTATGTTGTATGTGAACTCCGATATTATTTGTCATTTGATTTTAGCAAAGGAACACCCAATAAATTGTGTAAATTTCGTTTATCTAAATTAGGTGTTTTACCAAATTATTACTACTGTTGTACTGCGTTATCTTGTTTATTTCGTAACACAAATAAAAAATAAAAAATGAAACAACAATGTTTACGAAATATGTACTAAAAATAAGAAACAATTTGATTGAAAATTTTAAACATGACCATAAAAAAAATTGACAAAATATTTTGCAACAGTTATAAACGCCATAAAGAAAAATCTGTTAAAACAGATATGTACCAACAAAGCAATAGCAATAGTTAGAAAAATATTTGAAAATATTTGGCATCATAACGTTTAAAACATGATGGTCTCTGCCTTTTTAATCACAACAAATAATCAAACATTTATCTGATTTCTCAAAAACAACACATAGACTAGTAGTATTTCTATCTGAGTTTTTTGGCCAACAGACAGATTGCCAAATTATGTGTCGAAAAATACAAAAAAAAAAAAATTATTTTTAAATAAATGGTGAAAAACGTCATGAGTATCATTTATCACAAGGGGATTTTTCAATTTGAAGATTTTCATAATTTCTATAAAAACTGGCAATAAACACAAGTAATTGACCATTTAATGTAAATTATACATACGAACATTGAAATTAAATGACTACTTATTGCCATACATATGTACATACATACATACATACATGCATTTATACAATATTTTTATGTTTCTTTTTTTTTTAAGGAAAACCTGTCTAAATAATAACTTCAAAAAGTGCACACAGCTATACACTCAAATTTTTTTTTAACAATTATTGAGGTCCCTGACATTGGCCATTTTCAGAGATGCGTTACAATACCACAAAACAAGTTATACAAAACGTTGTTTTATATTGTTTTAAATGTACTATAGTATGTAGTATTTAGCCAACAACAAATGGCTTAAGTATCCAGGAACATAAAAGCAGCAGCAGGTGAAATAAGCCAAACTGCTGTGGTTGTTGTGGTTACAAACTACCTTAAATTCAATGAAAATTCAATACCAACAACTAACAGTACATGGTTACAATGCTGCACAATACACCAGACATTTGTGTAAAACATGCGAACGGTGATGTTGATAAAATAATAGAGACAATATGGGCAGCAGCAATACCGTTTTGGTGCTGACAACAAAGGGGAAACTGATAAATCAATTATTTTTAAACATTATAAAAAGTTGTAAACTCCTTGAATAACAAGCCAGTTGTTGATCGGAGGAAAATTCTCCGATTTTTTTTTAAAATAAAATTTTGTTTTTCCTTTCTAATCCTTAGGAGAGTTTAAAGGCATTTTTCTTCTTTTGTTATCTATTTATGGCTTAAATCCCAACCCCTTTTTTCTCTTGATTCAAAAACGAATGAAGCAATTGTTTAATTTAACACCAGTGGATGCCTCCTATAATATCTTGAATAAAATTTAATAAATATTAGTATCAGGGATTTGGTGGTACCTTTTCAAACTAAATATTTCTTTATTGAAATTGAATTTAATTATCCAGTGCCATTGGTCCTTTTTTCGGGTAGTTGTAAAATACCATCGTTATATAACTTCTGGCGTTTTTGGGTCAAAAACGACGCTGTGAATGGTAATTTTTTTGTTTTTATCAAACAAGAGAAGTTTGCAGAGATAAAAATAACTGACAAGCAGTGTCAAGCTCGGTCAACCATTGTTATTTTTTTTTTTAGAAGATTTGAATTATGTGTACTCTAGAGATCAGAATTAATCGTTTCATTAGATTTTAGTAATTACTAAGGAATAATATTTTTTCAATTTTATCAAATATTTAACATAACGTTGCCTGCAGTCAATTACGACTGACTTGAAGATCATTTGTGGAGGTTCACGTTTCATATGTATTTTCATACTAGTATTGATCGCTTCAACAATGGTTCGGTTTCGTTATATATAACAATGTTTCAGTGGTGATATATCGAATAAATAAGATTTACGTTGTAATTCCAATCTCCAATGAGATTGATGTTTAGCCCACACGTTATCTAAGGATGACTTCCATGTCGCTCAGAGAGAGATCATTTCGAATTTTTTGAAATCCGGCATTTAATCATAACATTTTCATCGGCATAGTATAGGGTTTCTATAATTTTTGTGTCATAAAAACACATTAAATACTGGAGATATGAAGCTGACTTCACTAAAACACATGTTTCATTTAACACAATTAAATCATTGATGCTAGAGATCAAGCTCTTCTGTTTGTTTTCCAGTATTTTCTTATTTGTTTCAAATATGTAATAATAAAAAACACTTCGGTTTATTGAAAGTTGCTTTCTATTGCTTTCAAATATACATTGTATATCTATTTGTTTAGCAGAATAAGTTTTTCTTAGAAATAAATACAAATGCTTAAAAAAATCAAAAGGAACAAGTTAAAGTTAATTATTTGAAATTGCATTTTTTCCGATTCTGAGTGCATGTCAGTCAACAAATTTTTATCTTTAATGTTGCCCTTTGACTAACACACTGCAATGATCAACTAATGCATGATCCCTATAAACATTAACCAAAATATGATAGACTTCCTCACCATATATATTATAATTTCTATCACTTTTAAGTATACAATATTTGACTCATGGTTAGTACTTTGTTGGAGTTTGTGATTTGAGAAACTTTAACATTGCCAATCAATTTTGTTTAATTAATATTTTTGCTCAAAACAATGCATAAAAGAATGTAAAAAATATTTCAGAATTAATTTGCGTTTGACGCCAACAATGATTTGGTATCTTTTCTAAGTATATAAGGAAAGGAAAGAGCTTTCTTTTATAAGTACTCCATATTTATGAGCCAAAGAATATGAAAGAGAAATTGTGGTATTTTAAAAAGTGTACAGTTAAAATTGAGAATTTTTTTTCTAATTATGGTAGCTTTTTAGATTAAATATTAAAAGCATTGCAATAATAGCTTTGTAATATTTTAAACAATAAGAATAATAAACAACATTAAAAAGCAATCGGAAAAACCACTAACAAAGCAGAGGGTTATATTCTAATTAATCAACTGGTAATTATTTGAAAATTTGGTTTTTATTAAATCAATTATTAAGGTAATAAAATAGTATAACTCATTAACAACAACTTTTTAACCATCAATGAGTTAAAGGGGAATCAATTTCAATTAAAAATATAAATCTTTGGATTATTGTATTGATCTTAAGATAAGAAGAGTATATGATTTCTAATTAAATGATTTTTAATTTAATAAAAATGTAACTAAATTGTGATCACAGTCAAATGAAAATTATTACAAATTTTAATTTAATTTAGTAACTTTGTAATTTAATTCAAATTCCACAAAATATAAGATATCTAGTTTACGAATAATATGTAATTGTACCCGCCGTAGTCTAGAAGGTAGTATGTTGGTTTATGAGACGTAAGGCCACGGTTCAAGCCCCAGGTCAGACATCAAAACGAAATATGAAAAAATGTTTGGCGATTTTCTCTCAGCAGATTTCTGGCAAAAACTCTGAGAGTAAAATTAAATTGCCATGAAAAGTTTCTCAAAAAATCTGTCGTTCGGAGTCGACGTTAAACTGTAGGTCCCGATACTCAAGTATAAAAGTATAAAATTAAGGCACACAACATGAGTTTTGTGAGAAGCTAGGCCGTAATCCTGACTGAAAGGTTGTAATGGCCAAGTACGTATGTATGTAATTAAGAGTCTTATTGTCGAATTTTGTTAAATTAAATATTATACAATTAATTGTTATTTATAATCAAACACTTTCATTTATAATAACATGTAATTTATAATAACAATGTAATGGTTTACAAAAAAATTATCAACAAAAATGACACTATTTGGCCACTCTTCAATGAATAATTGAATAAGGTTTCTCATTTTAATTAAGTACATATGTACAAATGGAAATCGTCGTAGTCTAGTAGATAATGTGTTGACTTTTTAGACGTGAGGCCAGGGTTCAAACAGCAGGTCAGACATCGCAAACAAAAAGAAATATGAAAAAGTATTTCTTCGGCGACTTCCTCTGAACAGATTTCTCTGAGAGTAAATAAAATTACCATGAAAAAAGTTTCTCAAAAAACTGTTGTTCGGAGTCAACTTTAAAGCAGGGATCAGCAATGAATCGTTTTTTCGCTACTCATAAGTACTCATGAAATTTTGAGTACGATTGAGTGAGTCAATACTGACTCACTACAACATTGATTTATAAGTACAGGTTACAATGAGTATGAGTACAACGTTGACATCAAACTCATAACATTCGAAATATGTTTGATTCATACGCCTACAGATTCATAAATTTAGAAAAATACTTATAATACTCATAAATGATTCGAGTGATTCGAATCATTCATCAACATTTACAGTCTTATGCCATGTTCGCACGGCAGCAATTTTTCGTAATTCGCTCTCTCATTCGCAATTCAACACCCAATTATGTGCTAAATTACGTCATTCGCCATACAAAATTTTGTGAGCGAATTACCCAAATTGTGTGTAATCCAATTTCTATTACCATGTGGATTACTTAAAAATCAATGTAATCTCTAAATTTTATCGGATTTTTGCCATCACCAACTGTCAAAGCACAAAAAATATAAACAAAAAATATTGTAAACAATAAACAATAATGGAATCCAAAAATAATATTTTAAAAAAGTATTATTTATAAGAAAGTTATTCGCGAAATTAGCGGAGGAAGCCACTATGTGTGTAGAAAACCTTTTGAAAAGTATTTGCAGCTTTTGAAGAAGCTGTATGAAAAATATTAATAATAATTTAGTAATAAAAAGAAGAAGAACTGTAAAAAAGAATTACAAAACTACCGTGTGAACATGATAATTCAAATAAGTAATTCAAACAGAGAGTGAAGTAATTCGAAGGCTCGTGCGAACATAGCATTAGTTGTTGTTTCATTTACAAAAAAAGAAGAAAGAAAAAGACAAAGACAGCAAGCAAAGCAAACACACAACCGTATAGTGAGTATTATAGTGTTCGTACGCGAATCATATTTATTTTGTGATTCTTGTAAATGTGAGAGTAAAGGAGAGTCGAAATCAACAAGATTATGCGTATTGTTAAGTATGAGTACGGTGAGTACTTCAAACTTTGAATATGAGTAGTATGAGTATGGTATTAAAATAACTATGAATGTGTATAGGTATTAGAAGTTATGAGTATGATTCGAATCTACTAATCTTTTTGAATACTTATTGCTGATCTCTGCTTTAAACAGTATGTCCCGCCACTCATGTAAAAAATTAACACACACAATATAAGTGGTGTTAGAAGCTAGATCGTAATCCTGACTGAAGGTTTGTAATGAACAATTATGTTATGCATAAATGAAAATATTAGAATTTAATGTAATTGAATTCTGTAAAGTTTTAGAGACAAGTTTTTTGTGTAAATACAATTACATAAATTATTGGCAATTAAATATTTCAGTTGTATGCAGAGATTTAAATATATTTACAACATATGTACGTTTGTAATAATGCATAATGTTTCATTTCATCAACAATTACATATAAAGCATAATTACAATTTCAATTAGATTTGTGTGGTCAGTCAATAGGCCTTTAACTAGTAATTTTAATTTTAATTAAAATATAATTGAATATGTTTTAATTTCTCTTGATCAGAATTTCTGCTAAATAGTTCTAATTAAAATTAATTGAATTATTTGTAGATGACCTGCTGATAGTTACAATGAAATTTTTTAATTGAAAATTTTCAATCAATTTAAACGATATATATGTATGTATATAGATAAAACGATATATATGAATGAATTTCACTTACCCGATATGGTTGACATAGTACGATTGTGATTACCACGCACCAATTCCGAAGGCCTTAAACTGGGCTCTTCAACAACCTCCAGACCCGAATCAGAGTCTAAACAATTTTCAGCATTCAAATTATTATTGGAACCACGATGACTTGAATTCAATGAACTCGAATGATTTAAATTTGTATTGTTGTTATTATTATTGTTGTTGTTGTGATAGTCAAGACTCTGCTGTTGCTGCTGCTGATAATAAGCTTGCTGGTGTTGTGGAGTACGTAAAGGTGGTGGCAAAGGAGGTGGTGGCGGACCATTTACTATTTGTGAAATTAAGAAAAATAAAAAAAAAAATAAATTAAATTAGATCAGAACATATGAGCACCAAAGAAATATATGTAGAAATAATAAAAAGAAAACTGGTCTACATTTGCCAAATCGAAAACATTGGACGACTGTTAGTTAGCCAGTCTGCCTGCCTGCTACTTACCAATTTGAGTATTTTGCATTGGTGGTGCAGAGGAAACTCGTTTCAAGTGACGATTGTTATTGTTGCCAGCATTATTATTATTGTTGTTGTTGTTATTGTTATTATTATTTATAATGCTGGAATTGTTGCTGTTAATGCTGTTTGTGCTATTGTAAATATTTTGATTGCTACTATTTACACTCGTTGCCATCGTATTGGAACTTGTTACGCCAGCCAATTTTGTATTGCTGCCATAATGCTGGCCACCATTGCCACCATTGCCACCATTACCACCATTACCATTGTTGTCCAGATTATTGCGTATCACGGAATTTTTATTGGCTTGTTTTGTACGCTCTACCACATCTTCGGGAGGACATACACTTTCGTAGGTATCGCTTTTTATGCCACTATTCAGTTGATTCTTTAGGTTGACATTTTTCATACTGTAGTTGTCCTTGGAGCGTTGAGAAGCCGTTTCGTATTTACCGTGCAGACCAATTATGGACTGGGATTTATTACGATTAAGCACACTACTGTCACGTTTATTGTTGAGATTCTGAAAAGATAAAGGAGATATAATTTACACAATTTTTTCCCAATTTTTACTTGTCATATTAAGTCTGCGTCTAAGCGATTGAGCAGACCTTACAGGAACAACAACTTACTTGGTTACCATACTGCAATACAACATCGGTACTACGGGTAGAGGAAGCACTAGCCGATCTAGAGTGTGAACCACTATCCCTGGAGCGGGAACGACCAATCATATATTTATGTTGGTTTTTACGTGCATCCTCACGCACCAAATAAATATCTTCGTAGTCATGATCATGATTGTTGCTGTTGGAAGACGTTGAAAGTTTTTGGTTCGAATTACTGTGTTTATTATTGTTTTTGTGATTATTTTGTTGGATCATCAGATTTTTTGAACTATTTGTTGTTGTTGTTGTCGTTGTTGTATTTGTATTATTATTATTACTGTTGTTGGTTTTATTATTCAAAATATTGGATTGACTATAGTTTTTATTCTGTTCCCGATCGCGTTGTGGCAATTGGGGCTGTGGCCTATTAAAACTATGATTTCGATGTGGTTGAACTTTTGGTGAATTCATACTGGATGGTATAGAGACAGACTCATCGGAGCCACTACCAGCACCACTGGAACTTGAATGTACATCAGCCTGTATGGTGAGGGCATTTGAGCTAGGTGTAGAATTATTGGAAGACATGGGTTTCTGGTGATGATGCTGTTTGTGGGGATTCGAATGTTTCACGCTACTCGAATCTGAATCGAATAAATCACGTACGCGATTATATATCACCTCATGGGGATCGTGTAGGAAGAAAGAGTCACCGGACATGCTGTCATTTGGAGATGGTGGCGTGTAAATACCATTCATACGCATGGGATTCACATAGAGGCCATCGGTATTGGGCACCAAAGAACCGTTATACAATTTTTCCGATGAGCTACGTGAATGCTGGGATTGGGGTGTGTAAACGGATTCATTGGCTTTACTGCGTGCTCCCACTGTTGATGGCGGATGTAAATAAAAGGGTTCTTGATCTGAGCTCATGGATGATGATGTTTTCGACTTGATGGTATTGCTGCGACTGGTCTGCTTGCTGCTCATCGAGTTGTTGCTACCATGTGAGCTGTGATGACCCATTGCTAAGTTACTATTTTGATTGTGATGTTGCTGCAGTTGTTGTTGTTGTTGCTGCTGCTGATGCTGTTGTTGCCTATTCGTTGAGCTTGATTTGCCATGTCTTTGTGAAGCATTCTTTTCTCTACCATTATAGTCCACAGACGTTCCATGCTGCACCAATACATTGAGACACTAAAGTGGCAAAAAGACAAAGAGAAACACACAGAGAGAGAATTAATGATGAAAATCGACAAATGAAAATCTGTTTAATAAAAATAATAACAACGTGTTTGGTTTCTTTTTTATATTTTTTTGTTTTTGTTTTTCTTGGTTGCAACATTTGAAAGTTGCTGCAGTTAGTAATCTGGTCTACTTGCCTCAACCTGTTGATTTTCAGCTGCATCGTTTATGGGTGATTTTCCATATTTGTCCAGTGATAATTTAGCACCATGATTTAGTAGCCACCGCACCACTGAGAGATGGCCACGTGATGCTGCAAAATGTAGCGGTGTAGCACCATCGCCATCTCGTAAATTTGGATCAACTGCTTGATCTTGTACCTGTAAAAAAACAAACAAACATATATCAGTGATTTGTGCAACAGCTAAGTAATTACAGTAAAAAAAATATCAAGAAAAATATGTTTTTTTTATTATTAAAATAGCGTAAAGAAAAATAACATTTTGTAATGCATTGATAATTTTTTTCTGTTAAATTGTTTCAATATCGTTTACATTTTATGAAAATTTTTTATTTTATTTCAATTTTTATTTGTTATTATAATTGATTAATGCAGAAAATTGAAAATTATCTAAAACATAATTATTTTATGTTATAATCGATTAACTATGATGGGGTAAATGGAAATTTTTTTTTTAATTTTTTATTGATAAATAATTTTATTTTATTTTAGAAAACATTAGAAAATGTTTATTTCCTTGTTTATGTTACCAAGTTCTTAAATTTTTCTAAAACTCCAAAGATAGTAGATTTCCTCTTTATACTTTGTAAACTTTATTTGATTTGTCTTCGATTCAAATTTGGATTGGCGGATACATCTTGTTGGAATTCTCTCGAACGTGAGTTTGCTGCTAATCAAGTAGCATTAATTAACTAACCATTAACCAGGCAAGTTGTATTGGCAAAAGAATGAGGCTCAGTGGGCTAAATGCAATGGCAGGCGAATTGTAGTCCATCAAAGCTATACATTTGGCCAATTCACACGACTTTGTATCGTGCATGTTGTATTGAATACACTTGGTTGTTTGTAAAACGTCAAAAAATAAAAAAGCGAAACTTGAATTCGCCAAGGCCCATCTCAACTGGAGTGTCCAAATATGGAGAATTGTGCTGTTTTCTGACAAATCTAAGTTTAATTTAAAGGATTCAGAACATACGGATTGTGCGCAGACGATATGAAATGTTTCACGATATGAAAGGTTTTTTTGCTGGTCGTCGACTAAATAATCCGGCCTCTACAACCCTTATGGAAATCGTTCTTTCGCTAATTTTTAAATCTAAGCGGGTTCGTATGTGATGAGAAGACGCTGTAGGATCATTTTGGATTGTCCTTTTAGTTCAGGAGTCTTCATATCACGAAGTTTTAAGTGGTCTTCCTCTAGAATGAGTAGGAGATGTGCGACTGGTATGCAAAAACTTTTTAATTAACCTAGAAATAATTGATCTGTTGATGGAATATTTTGCATTTAATTGATCTTAACCCATTCTAGAACTTGTGGGAGATCGTTAACTTAAAAATCAAGCGAGAAAATTGGAAAATCAAAGAAGATTTATTTGAAGCCGCAAAAATAGCCTGGGAAGCAATATCACCTGAAATAATTAATAGTTTAACATCCTCTATGCCTAAAAGATGTGCGTGTGTCTTCCAGAATAAAGGATTCGTAACGAAATATTGATTTCAATAGTTTTTTTCTGTAAATTAAATTGGGGGTGCTTTTGTTTTGTCCGCTTATATTTGTGGCTTAAAATGTTTTTTGAGCTATAACTTTTTTTTATTGAATTCTGAATTCCTTAAGTTTGTGTTTTTCAATAATAAGGATATAAATAAATAAAAAAAATAAAAAAACATTTTTAATAACTTTGTTTTCGTAAAAAAATTATCATTTTATAAAAATGTACTGAGGGCGTGCTTAAGTTTTGTCCGATACTGTATATCAGAGATCAGCAAAGAATTTTTTTTTCTCTACTCATAAGTACTCATGAGTATTTTGAGTATGAGTGAGTCAACAGTATTGAAATTCAACTACTCTGATTCATTCGTACACACTACAACATTGATTTGTAAGTACAGGTTGAATGAGTTTGAGTACAACGTTGACATCAAACTCATAACATTCGAAATATGTTTGATTCATACGCCTACTCATTCAGATTCATAAATTTAGAAAAATACTTATAATACTCATAAATGATTCGAATCATTCATCAAAATTTACAATCTTAGTTGTTGTTGCATTTACAAAAAAAGAAGAAAGACAAAGACAGCAAGCAAAGCAAACATACAATCTTCTAGTGAGTATTGTAGTGCTCGTACGCGAATCATAAGTATTTTGTGATTCTTGTAAATATTGAGTAAAGGAGAGTCGAAATCAACAACATCATGCGTATTGTTAAGTATGAGTACGCTGAGTAATTCAAACTTTGAATATGAGTAGTATGAGTATGATATTAAAATAAGTATGAATGCGCATAAGTATGCGTATGATTCGAATCTACTCATCTTTTTGAATACTCATTGCTGATCTCTGATATGTATGTATGTACATTTTTTAATTTAAATTAAAGGCAGGCAGCGCTCAATGAAAGACCCTATACATACATATGTTGTTAAAAACATTATATTGTTATATAAAAAAACTTCTTCACCAATGATGTTTAAAAAAGAAATATATCTTTGATTAAAATAAATTTAATTTTTAATGTTTTAATTCAGACTCTTAGCAATAATTTCCATTGTCATGCTAATATGATATGAGAAGACATAAAAGCTGTAGAGAGTGTAAAACATAAAAAAGAAATTAAAAACTAAACTTCAAATATATTTTGCAGCTTTCCAGGCGTTTAAATAAAATTATTGGTTGCTACAATTTTCTCTTTTAAAATATCACTAATTGAGAGTAAATGTTTTGCAAAAAGGCACATAATAATACGAATTAATAAAATAAATTATTTTACACCCTCTAGTTTCTAGTTACGGAAAAGCTTTTAAACGATATCATTTAGCCGAAAACATTTAATTCAAATCATTTAAATGAATACCATATAATTTTCAATACAATAATGCATTGCATTGTGTGGATTTGCTTATTTACTAAATATTCACAACAACAAAAAAAGAAAGAAACACTTTTTCAGCCAATTTCAGCTTTAGTGATTAGTTGGAAAACTCCTTTCTAAATTAAATTAAATTATAGTCATCTCACATACCAAACTATTTTGACTTTCATTTCTACTACATTGTTTTTATTCCTACAATTTTCGTTAACAGAAACAGAATTAAATTTGGCACAATCATCGACTCTATGGATGGTGTAACACAGTCTGGTTGATTATAAAGAAATAAAAAAGTCCACCGTACCCAAATGCTTAAACAGCAAAAAAAAAAAGAAAAAGACAGTGTTGAATGCAATTATTAAGGGTATTCATATTTAACTACAAAAGTATTCTCTGAATTATGCTCGGTGGGAATCGAACGTACAACCCTAATGCTAATAGTCTAGTAGTGTGCTAAACACTGTCAATTAGTTAGTTTCTCTAAATTGGATCAGATATTACAAAATGTTGAGGATGTTTCATGGGTGAAATTAACACACACAAAATGGGTGATGTGAGAAGCCTGCTAGGTTGAATTCCTGATTAAAGGGCTGTAATGGCGAATTATGTATGTATGTATTTACAGTGAGTCAACACCCACTATAATTTTAAATTTTCTATTATGTTCTTAAGTATAAAAAAAGTTTCTTTATGTTTTATGAATTGTTGTTTTTGTTTTAACATTTTATAAGTAACAAATAAACGTTTTTATTTTTGGAAATTTATTCGACTATTCTCATTTACTTTGAATTATTTCAGTGGTGTTTACTCACTTTTGGCGCTCACTGTATGTATGTAATTTCATCGTTTAGTTTATTATATTGAATAAATGAGAAATCTAGAATGCAACACAGCGAACATTTTTTTAAATATTCTAATCTCTGGTGACTACCACTACAGATTGTCATTGTAATATGACGATGAAAACGTAACTGAATCGGCTAAATATTATTAGAAAACTTTACTGGCATCGTGCACATTGCAATCGATGTTACCCTAAACGCAGCTATAGAAGAGGATGTCATTAAAATGGAGCAGTAGATAAGGCAGTAAGGACATCGATATGGCAATAAACCAGAGCGACGAAGTTTTGTTACGACCCAATGCTCTTTATGGAAATGAAGAGAAGATATCGGGTGGACTGTCTAATGGTTTAAATATAAACCATCGGTTATTTCGAATCTGGCAATACTTATGTCATTCTATTCTGTCACAAAATTCAGTATCTTATCTCCACTGAACGTAATGAATCGATTTACGCTTGAGCAACTTTTAGATTTATTAGGCCAACGAGCAACTGCATGATGATGTCGATTTTGCCAAAAAAAATCTTTTCGAATGAAGCTCATTTTCATCTTGGTGGGCACGTTAATAAGCAAAAAAGCCGTATTTGGGGCTCAGAAAACCCACACATTGTCTTAGAGAAGCCAATGCACCCATTACGAGTGACTATTTGGTGCGTTTAAAATTTGACCGCAGAGAAGGACCAACAGTGCCCGGTATACGCAAGTTTATTGCTAATGTTCGTGAAACTGGTTTCATTCTTGATGCGCCAAGACGTGAGTGTGCTCGTACAGAGCGTATACCCAAAAATATCGAAGTTGTAGCTGAGATAGTGCGTGAGAATCCAACAACATCAACTCTTCATCGTTCTCACAACAAAATAAAAATAAATTTGGCAAAATTTCAAACCGTTTTTGTTTTATTGCATTTTTAAATTTAAAGTTTTAAATTGCCCACCCTTTATGTATATATCTGCGGTCCCATCTAATAACAGCGTAAGTCGAAACTGATACTTTTGAGACAAATGTTTTTCAATATGATCCATATTACGAAAATTATTAAGTAAAGGGTGTTTTTATAGAGGTATAGAACTTTAAGTTGGCATTACTTTTCAAGATGGCGACCGATTTAACAGCTGTTAAGTGATTTATTCTCAGTTTGGTTTGGCAATTCATCATGAATAGACTCATGCCTGAACAACGCTTGCAAATTGTGCAATTTTATTTCGATTTATTGAAAGATACGTTTGGTGACCGCCTAATTTCACGTTTTGGACCTGTGAATTGGCCTCCAAGATATTGTGATTTAACACCGCTAGACTACTTTCTGTGGGGCTATGTAAAGTCATTGGTCTATGCGGTAAAGCCACAAACGCTTGACCATTTGGAAGACAACATTCGCCGTGTTATTGCCGATATACGGCCACAAATGTTGGAAAATGTCATCGAAAATTGGACGTCCAGATTGGACTACATCCGCGCCAGCCATGCCGGTCATATGCCAGAAATCATATTTAAAATGTAATGCCACAAGATTATCTTTCGGATAAAAAATCTATAAAAACCACCCTATACATACTCTTATATTAGAGTGAATTAATTTAAGTTAATAACAAATTGATCTGATTTTTACGGTACATTATCATACCACTTTTTACCAAGACTAATTGGGTACAAGTTCCACACTGACTGATAACGGAAGGATTTATTAAATGCGATCAAATGTTTCTTTTTTCGCCAATTAGTTTTTGGAAAAACAAAACATCGATTGTTAAAATATATGTATGTTGTCTGTGTAACGAAAGATCCAATCGATATTTCAATTCAAATAAATATGCAGATATGCTAAAATGTTGTTGCTCTAATTGACAGTTTTTTTTTTTGTTTTCGTTTACTTGTCAACATCATTTAAAACAGGATGTGCGTTCATTTTTTTTTTTGTGGATTTCCTTTGTTTTCCCGTTGATGTTCTCTTATTCTATTTATTTTTTTCTTCGAACATGTGTTAACCGTTAAATCTGGTTAATTTTATTCCATACAACTACTACATACAATCCATTAAAAAATCTAAACGATTTGTTATTGTTGTTGTTATTTTTGTGTTTGTTATTCAAATTTGTAGCACGAGACCATTATTCTGAAAGATGCCCCAGTTTGTTACACTGAATGAATGAATGTTTATCTAAAAAACAAGTTCTCGAATAGAATGTTCTTTTTTTGTTTTTTGCATATTTTGTTGTTGTTGTTTTTTTTTTGTTCGATTACAACCTTGACATGATGAATGCAATCAAGATGCTGTTCTTGAATTGCGGAAATAATTTCAATGATGTGGGCAAAGAAGATAAAGAAAATATATGCGAATAAACTGGTCTTATAAATATTTTCTTATTGTGTCAAAAATAAAAACGCATGCATTTTGATCTTTTCCAATTTTCATTAAATTTTTTGTAATGCAAAAATCGATTCATGAAAATTATTGAAGTTGCAGCAGTATTTACGTAGAATAAATTAAAATTCTCGAAAGCTGTATGGGGTTGTGAAAGGATGGTTAGTTGCCTATTGGGGCAATTGTCTAGGCAAATGGAATAAATTTTAAAAACAATTCAAATCGAGACTTGATAGCAAAAATGAATGAAGTAATCTGCAAACTGCAGACTCTATTTAATGAAGAATTATTTTGTGATAGGCAGATGGATCAAAAACGGATGGATTCTGAAACAGGAGCATTTTTGGTCCCGGAATGAAATATTTCGACCACATGGGCAAACTCGCAGGTATATTCCAAACAGAAGTCTATACCATCGAAAGATTTGCTCAATTCAACTTGAATAGAAGGTACAAAAGACAGGACATAGCAATACTACCAGACTCTCACGTCGAGCACTTGGCTCTTATGAGGTTAAGTGGAAGATAGTATGGAGCTGTCTGTCTATGTGGACAAAATGAGGTTTCCCTCTGCTACTTCCCAGGCCTCGGAAATGAGCGAGCAGACAAGAATGCAAGGAGGGGAGTTTCGACATCCCTGTTGGTGTCAGAACCTTTCTGTGAGTGGTAACGGATCTCTGGAAAGATTTATTCCACGAAACGGGAGATAAAAAGATAAAACAAGTAGGTTTGAGGCAATTGAAACTTTTTCTTGGAAAATTACAATAAAAAGAGATCTGAAGCACGCATCCGACTATTCCGAAATAATCGGAGGTTGAAGTAGCAGTTGTCTAGTAGGTAGTGGTTCAAACCCCGGGACATCGGCAATACAAAGAAATATGAAAAAATATTTTTTCAGTGACTTTCCCACGAAAAGTTTATCGAAAATCTGTCACTCGGAGTCGACTTTAAACTGTAGACCCCAATGTTCATGTATAAAATTAACACACATAACATAAGTGGTGTGAGAAGCTAGGTCGTAATCCAGAATAAAGAGTTGTAATGACCAATTATGTATGTGTGTATGTAAATACATATCACGAAAATGTGTATCTTCTGTCTGCTGCCGAATTGCCCTCTATTGTAACGTGTGATTTTTTAAGAGCTATAGGAAAATTAAAAAAAAAACACATAAAAAATGCATGAAATCTTTATTTGAATCGATAGTACGGTCCATATAATTTAATGTTTGAAGATTATTTCATGCAAGAAATAAAGAAAAGTGTTATGCTGACAAACCAGAGAAAATTGGTCCTATCGAATTTAAATTTGTGATTTAAATTTCAAATCGTTGTTTTATTGCATTTTTGAATTTAAAATTTTAAATTTCCTACCCTATACCAACGAGCTCTATATGCAGGTCATTTTTCTATAGTTTTGTTTAAAAACTTTGCATTACGAATATGAGACGACACAATAACAACCTATAAAATAGGCTGCTTTAAAAGAAAATAGGATAAATTTGTAATACATACATACATAATTGGCTATTACAACCCTTCAGTTAGTCAGGGTTGGTTGGTTGGTTGGTAGCTTTTCACACCACTTATGTTGTGTGCCTTAATTTTATACTTGAGTGGCGGGCCTACAGTTTAACGTCGACTGCGCACGATAGATTTTGAGAAACGTTTTCATGGCCGGTTTATTTACTCACAGAGTTTTTGCCAGGAATCTGCTGAGAGGAAGTCGCT
This sequence comes from Sarcophaga rosellei, assembly GCA_930367235.1. Lineage (NCBI taxonomy): Eukaryota > Metazoa > Arthropoda > Insecta > Diptera > Sarcophagidae > Sarcophaga > Sarcophaga rosellei. The sequence goes on along the minus strand of OV884018.1, from coordinate 59,332,456 downwards.
GAAGAAATAATTTTTTATTCATATTTCATTTCGATGACTGGCCTGGGGCTCGAACCCGGACTTTACGTCTAATAAGAGAACACACTACCTACTATAGTAGACTACGGCGTCTAGTATAAAATTAATCCCTTATTGCGATTTTTCTACAAATTAAAAATGTGAAAACACAAACGATTTCCATCACTTGTGTAGTTTTTCTTTAACCCACCCGCTGTCTATTTAGTTGTTCAATTCAGTTTAAGTTTTTATTTTAAATGTCACCATAAGATGACAATCAACATTTATTTTTCATTTTAGTTTTCTTTGGAGCCGTTTCCATAGAAAAAGGCGTTTACAATTTTTCACCTAAAATATTTCTATTTTCAACCGCCGTTTGGCCGGACTTAATGTAGTCTAGGAAAGCAAATTTTCTAACGTTGGTTTACTTTTATTTCTATTTTTTGCAAAAAATTAAACACACAGCAACCATGTGTTTTCGATTTCTATCTTTCCGAAATGAAATATTGATGCGTTGAATTTCCATTCATCGTTGGTCCCGTATTTAAATGTTGCATTTCGAGTTTTGTTGTTTTTCACCCAATTTATAAACCGCTGGCCAATGTCAACCAACATGTGCCACTGGAAATTTTGGTCGGTTGCCCAAAATAAATGAAAACGCAAAACAAATAAAATAAAACGACACAAAACGTTCGTTTCAATTAATTTCAAGGATTTTTGCATACCAGCTTTGTATGAATGGATATGTTTGATTTTTGTAAAAGTAAAATGTTTAATCATTAATTGAATTCTCTCTCTATATTTGGCTTTTTTGTTTTTGTTTTGTTTTGTTTTCGTTTATACGTTTCGAGTTGATTTTCATTTTCATGCTTTTCTTTACAAGCAATTCTCTTGGCCGCTTAGAAACTTGTCTTAACGGTTTAAACCTCTTTCGATTGAGTTTCTCAGGCTGTATTTATTGGAAATGTTCAGTTTGTTTTTAATTAAAAAAAAATAGAAAAATCGATAATTGAATAAATAAACCAATGCGTTGGGAACTTCTTATTACGATCGAAGGCCTAACTGCAACACAAAAGAAAAAGCGGCTATTATGGGCGTCAAGCCTGGACTCGCAGACAATGTCAATCCGTATAATAACATCAATGTTTTAGAGTGGCCATTGTCAAGTCCAGACTTGAATCCTATCGAGTCGGTCTGGGCTATTATGAAAAGACGGCTTAGAGATGATCCCCAAACAACCATGTCTGGTCTTAAAAGAAAGATACGGGAAATATGGGATTCCATTACTCCTCAAGAATGCCTAGACTTGATAGACTATATGCACAGTCGGGTCGTTGCAGTTATCAATGCCAAAGGTGATGGTTTGAATAAGGAATTATTTTTTGTTTAAAAAATGTATACATTTGTTTCAATCGGACCCATAACATGGAAAATACAAAAGAAAAACATAGCGTACGAAAATCAAGTTGTTAGGGTAGTATAAGCAGTTAAAAAATTCTCAAACGTTGTTTTACTTTTTCCCAATGGAGGCCTATTTACTGACTAAGAAGTTGTTCAAAAGGTTATCAATTAAATTGAAAACAAAATTATTCAGTTTAGTGGCCAGATCTAGCAAACCTAACATGCATCTGTCTTACTTCAACCTGCAAATATCTTAATGAAATTTTATTTTACTTTTTCCCAATGGAGGCCTATTTACTGAGTCAGAAGCTGTTAAAAAAATGTTATCAATTAAATTGAAAAACAAAAAAAAAATATCCAGTTTAGTGGTCAGACCTATCAAACCTAACCTAGACGAGAATTCTTAACTAACTTCAACCTGATACGGCGCTTTCAAAGATCCATCTGCATTATTATTAGTAGTGACTTGTAACTAGAGATAATTTTTTGCCGTTTTACCCTATCTTGTAAGGGCTTGACGGCTAATATCTCGGCAACTGGACAGTGGCATGGATTAAATACTGGTCATGCTAGGATCCTGAATTGAAGACTTTGGAATTATCGGGAGTAGTACTGCCACGATATGACTCCTCTCAATGAGCCGTAGATCTTCCATTCTGGGTAAAGAGATTAGCAAAAACCGCGTAGCGCAGCTCGCAAAGAACTTTGTGTAAATTTTCACTCATATCTACATATTAAATGGATATTTGGGTGAAGAAATCTTTTCGGAAGCTAATGTCACTGTAGCATCTTTCAAGCGGAAATATCGGCAATACCAGCTGCGGCCAAAATTGTTGAGGAGGATAATATCTCCAGACGTGATATTACCATTGTTAGGTCAACGTATAAATATTATTTAATTCATTTATTTTTTATTTACCTAATTTTGCTTTATTCTTTTAATTAAATTTCATTGCATTTTTCTTATTTTGTACCACTGTACTTTCATTATATTTTATTACAAAGTGGCCCACTGCTCATATTCTTGTTGCATATCCCGTTAGTAATCATAAATTATATTTTTGCTTATTTCTTAAAATCATATTGTTTGGTTGTTGTTTTAAAAAATTTTAAATATTTCACAGTTATCTTAATCTATTTGTTTTTGTAAGAAATGAACCAATGTAAATAAAGTAAATGAAAACCAACAACAGTGGCCCTTTGGTAAAGAATATATGTATAAATTTGCTCAAATACATAAATAATGTTATTTTAAGTAGAAAGGAATACTTTTAAAATTAATAAAACATTGTTAATCTTGAAGTGAAACAAATCGGTTTTTTTTACTTTACACGGTCGCAAATTCTCTAGGAACAATTAAGTTTTTTGTAGTGCCTCAAAATATAAGTTTAGCAGCTTATAGATAACAACTTTAAATTACCAAGTTGCTCTATATTGCTGCCGGTAAGGAAAACGCTCCTTATCGTACAACCATGCTTTCTGATAGTCAGGCGGCTATTACAATCATCGAATTCTTCGATGAATTCTTAGCTTTGGGAATGCTTCTAAAGACCAGCATGATATAATTGATAATATAGTCATGAATTTCGTCAATTTTGGAAGGGTGACTTCGGACACAGGCAAAATGGCCTACTAAGACTGGCCAAAATAGAATAGAGAGTATATGCTAAGCTTGCTTAAACCCCAACGAAGCACGTTCAGTATGGTTGTCGGGGTAATTACGGGGCATTGCATTATGGTGTCGCATGCGAGGCGTATTGGCATTGATAACCTGTCAATGCGATACCCAGAAGCTATGGGGATAAGAAAGAAGAGGAGAACGTTCTTCAGCTATTGGATACAGGCCGGCCCAGCACTATGTCAGAGGATAGAAAGGCACCTTGGTGCCCCTCTGCATAGATGATCTGGAGGAACTGTCACGCATTTATATTGGCAGTCTCGGCCATCAGAAACTGCGAATAGTTTCGAGACTAGGGGATAATGGAAAACTGTGGTATCACAACGGGCTCTATAAGGCCTAAGTGTGTCCATCCAACTTCTTTAGGAGGTCTCTAATTTTGTACAAATTTTTTTAATTCCCCGTCATATTATTTTGTAAAAGAGATTTAAAAAGAAGAAGTCGTCATAGTCTAGTAGGTAGTGTGTTAACTTATTAAACTTGAGGCCTTGGTTTAAACCCCAGGCCAGATATCTCCAACAAAATGAAATTTAAAAAATATTTCTTCTGCGACTTCCTCTCAGCAGATTTCTGGCTAAAATTCTGAGAGTAAAATAAAATTGCCATGAAAAAGTTTCTCGAAAATCTGTCGTTTGGATTCGACTTTTAAACTGTAAGTCCCGCCACTCATGTATAAAATTAACATACACAACATAAATAATGTGAGAAGCTTGGTGGTAAGTCCTGATTGAAGAGTTGTAATGATCAAATTATGTATGTGTTATGTTGTTTTAAAAATTTGTGAAATCTAATTAAATAAATTTGATTTTGAATTCATTTCATTTTCACTTCCCCTCGAAATAGCGTACGATTATGATTCAATACAATTTAAATTGAGAATTTCATTTTGAAAATTTTAAAATTATTTCATAGACTTACCATCCATTTGACACAATCCAAACAGCCCATTTGTGAAGCGGCATGGATCGGTGCCATGCCATCGCGTGCTCGTACATACAATGAACCGCCGGCTTCAAGCACCAAAAACTTTAATACCTCCAAGTGTCCCTCTTGAGCTGCCAAATAGACTGGTGTGACATCATTGTCCATTTGCGTATTGGCGCTACAAGTGCAAAGGAAATACAAAATTATGATAAATGAAAAAGAATTAAAATTTTAAAAATAAAAGAAAACATAATTAAGAAATAAAAACAAAATTAAACAATTGTAATTAAAACTTGTTTCGCTTTTGTATCATTCAAAAAGCAAAAAAAAAAATTAAAAAAGAAGGACAAATAAATCGTTAAATTGTTAAACACAAGAACTGTGTTTAGTGTTTCGGTTGGAATCTCAATGCAACTTGTGGCATGCAGAGACACTATAAATAATTTTGTTGTTTGTTTTCCATTTAATTGTTCTTGTATTTCTTTCAGTATTACTTGGTTTTATTTTTTTGTGCAATTTTAGTTAACGCGTCTAATGCTTTTACTTCAGTTGGTTTGTTTGTTTTTGTTTCAAAGACTTGTTAATACTCGTACTTAAACAGCGCTTGCCTTGATTTTTGTTTCAATAAAATTATTTTTATGGTACTGCCTCTGCCTGGTAATTTTGCTAATCATTTTTTTTCAATTACAACAGCTTGGTGTTGTATAAGTTCTAGTTTTTAATGCAGGATGCATTTTTAGAAAGTGTATTCCACTTCATACAAAATCTCATAAAAAAAATAGGCGCAAACGAAAGTCAAAATAATAAACAATTTGTAGAGAAATATTAAAAACGTTATTCATGAAATACGCTAGACACAGACTTTCACATACATTTTAAAGTAAACAAGATTTTGTTTCTTTACTTTTTTTCTTTGTTGTTTCTCAGGCCCATTTATCGACCTACACTCATTAACATGAAAGAATTTGCAGTAATTCCAAGAGAAAATAAAATTCCTTAAAAAAGTTTCTTAAACAGTAGGTTCCACCATTAATGAATAAAATTAATACAGACGTGATGTGAGAAGGTAGGTTGTAATCCGGAATAAAGAAGATTGTAGTAACCAATTAAGTAAGTGTGGGCAGTGGGCAGACAATGTAGCAAAGTGCTATGAGACGATTGTAGGTTTTCCTTTGCCAAATTGAAAGCATTGTACTTGGCTGACATACGGCTTCAACAAAACAGCGCCAAATGCCCCACTAAACGCAATGCCATAAACTAATTCGAGTAGAGAGTTTGGTAAGTAATAACTCTCACGATTAGGAGCAGCCTATAATCATGTGATTTGATACCACTAGTTTATATTTTATGGGTACACATAAAGCCTCTCCTCATGTACAAGGCGAAAACAACAACAATTCCTGGAAGACAACATTACAGTAGCCTATGGTAAGTTATCACTCGAAATTCTGGAAAAAAATGATAAAATTGGAAATTGATGATGATCTATGGTGTAACTGCTGGTAATATTTACATGAAATAATTCTTAAAAAATAAATTACGAGCATTTTCTTAAGAAGCTTTATAATTCCATTGGTGCAAAATTTTTGTAGTTTTTAAGGTCTGGACTTTTTTCTATACTCCAGAGGAGTTATGTACATAAGATTTGTATGCAGTGCCATTGTCAAGCCTTTTAAGGTTTGGAAAATACAGTGGAGTTACATAAGATCTGTGACATTGTCAAGATTGATGTACCAAAATTATCTCTTTCGCTAGGTTGCAGCAGTTCAAAATAAATAATACTATTCTCTCCCTTAAGGAGCGCCTTCGGAATTTTTTTTCAATTTAATTGTCGTACTTAAACAATAATTTATTGCCCGTTGTTACGATTCGTTTCAAATATTTCATTCGACTTCGGTGTGTTTTAGGAGCGTTTCAATAACAGTAATTCGAATTCTCAAACTTCACGTGACACAACATTGAGCCTATTTGAGTAGCAAGCCAGGCGTTTATAAAATGTTCTAGGTTTAGTGCCACCGCTGTCCACTGGCAGGTTGCTCGATGGTGTTAATCTACCAGTAGCCAATTTATTTTTATTTTTAGTGGCTGGCAGAAATTTCTGGAACGAATTTTATAAATTTAAAATCATTTACATGTCTGGCGTAATTCATAACATTTTTCGTAGGATTTTCCTGCTTATATGAAAAAAAACAGTCAAAGAAAAAAGTCTACATACACCGCAAATTTTTTTAAATTGTATAAGATGTTATAGAGTTGTTAAAGGCATTTACAATTAAGAATTTTTGAAAAACAAAATAAATTGAAAAAAATATAACAAAAATTATTGGGAAAGAAAAAAAAATTTGCGAGAAAAATATCTACATACAGCGATGTATGTACACTTTTTTCTTTGAGTGTAAGCCAGGTTGTAATCCTGTCTAAAGTGTTGTAATGACCAGTTAAGTAAGTTCAGTAAGTAACACGATTAATTAATACAAGCAAGAGCATCACTTCTATTTAGTGGCAAAAATACATTATTAGACCTTAAATAACAACATATTTCTGTTCATTGCTCTTAAAATTATAGTTATTAAACTATTCAAATGCTTTTTTTTACATATTAACTGGTCGTATTTAGTTTCATTGGGTTGAGTTAGATAATGACGAAATTTACTGATAACTTTGTTCGATTGCAAAGGAAGTTCCTTATGACCAGCTTCATAATTTCTACATTTTCTTATTTCTTTACTTTGTTTTTACAAACCGCATTATATCCTAAAAATCCAAAAAAAAAAATTTACTTTCAAAAAAAAAATTTATTTAAATCTTGTTACAATCACTTTAATAAGTAGAGTAACAAACAGTTCGTTGTGAGTGAAAGTCTGCTGTGGGCGAAGTATTTTTTGAACGTAATAAATTGAACGAAAAATCCATGTGAAACAGTTAAGACCGGGAAATTTGTTTGATATTAACTGTTATAATCGATTTCCACCTGCATATATGTAAATTACCACAAATAAACATTCAACGATAAGACAACGATAGTAAATGTAAGGTATTATTTGAAAAACTCCCATGGGATAAAAGATTTAATCCCATTCTTATGTAATATAAGCGATTTTAGACAACCGACAGTTTGTAGGCAAAGAAAATATGAGAATAAATTAAATTGTATTTTCTCTTTAAAACGTGTATAATTTTTACACTTTGAGTCAACTGGTAAACATTTTTTTATTGCCCACAACTGTATATTGAGTGTTACGTCAGTCATCAGTGGCTTAAATTGAACTTACCCTACAGACTATAACTTCTGTAGGGTAAGTTCAACAGAATAGCTCAAGTGGCGCAAACAACAAGTCTACAACTAGTTAAAAAAGGAGAATTAAAAAAACACGGTTCAATCCACAGGTCAAACATCTCGAACCAAACAAAGTATGAACAAATTCTTCTCAGCAGATTTCTGGCAAATACTCAAAGAGTAAAATAAAATAGCCATGAAAAGTTTCTCAAAAATCTGTCGTTCAGAATCGACTTTAAACTGCAGGTCCCGCCACTAATGTATAAAAATTAACACACAACAACATAAATGGTGTGCGAAGCTAGGTTATAATAGAGACTAAATGGTTGTAATGACCAATTGTGTATGTGTAAGTATGATAGCACGATACGACTTCTGAATGCGATTCAAGGTAACCATTACGGATAAAAAGGTTTTAAAAAGTTATGCAGCGAACCTCGCAAAGAACTTCATGCAAATTTTCAATGACAACTCCATACTGTTTAGATCTGTGGATGACGAAATTTTTTCGTAATCTAGGATCACGACTGAACACAAGCACTTTTTTGCTATATCTAGTGTAAACTCTATAAATTACGCAGATTTATGTTTAAATAAGAAACTTTTTTCAAAGAGACATCAAGCGCGTAGTATCACATCCATAACGAGATAGATAAGACAGGTTTTATTTGTTTAGTTATTAATTGGAATACAATTACAAATTATATTCCATTATATACGAGCTGAGTAACTTCTACCATATACTCGGTGTAGTGTAACAGACCAGCGTCTCTGGCGGAAATCGAACCCAAGACTCACACGCTAATAGTTTACCACCCTATCCACTTGACTATTAGAACACCTTACCGCAGGTTTTATTATTAATTTATTTATACCACACAAAATATATAAAAAGTATTTAAAAGAGTGTACAAAAATAATTGCTTTAGTGTTCGAAAAAATACTGTACACTAACCATTGTGTACGTAACTGATAGAATACTTTTAACTTTCATTCAAGTGTTTGCGAACTCGTACGCAACAACATGTACACAACAGATGAACGCAAACTCTAACATAACGTACTGAACTCTGTGAGAACATGAACTCTTTCGTACACTAAAAATGTTAGTGTACACAAAAAAAAGTTCACTAAAACCCAATTTTTTTTCGTTGTGTACTGATCTTTTTAGCGTACTTTGTACACAAACACTAAGAAATAGTTTTTGTGAACTCTGTTCAATACGTTATGTTAGAGTTTGCGTACATGTTCACAAACATTAAAAAAGAAACGAAGAGTTTTGGGAACGAGTTTAGGACCAAACCGGCTAGTGGAAGAGTTGCTGAATTGTAGGAATCTATGGAGCCAATATAGTCAGAGAATGGCTGAAGTTATGCTAGAACTCCGAAGACTGGAGAAACGGAGGCGAAATTTGAATTAATGTGATGGAGCTTTCGAGCTAACCAGCCCTCCGCGAAGTAATACCTTACAGCAGTCCCGCGGGGGGAGAGTGGTTGAAGTGTGTAGGGGGTGGGTTTAGTACGTAGGCACCAGTGTTGGTGAATCGTGCACTCTTTTGTTGGAACAAAAGTGTCTTTAGAAGATTCCCACCTCTGGTGGGACAAGACAAAAAAAATGAAGAGTTTTGCTCTCGTTGCAGTGAATGTGTTTGTATTCTTTACTCACGACATACAGTACAGTATATAAACGTTGCGTACTTTAGAGTATTTTTTCGAATACTGTTCAGATTTATGTCTTAAGAGGATAATCATCTAAATAAAGAAGATTTTTCAATAAAGACTGTTAAGCTATATATTAACAGAGCTCTGTTAAGTTAAGTTTAGTAATTGGCTTCTCTAAAAAGTTTTTAATTTTTTCTATAACTAATCAATAAAAAACCTAAAAATAAACATTTAAAAATGTGGTTACAGATGTTTTTAAATGGTTTAATTATTCTGTACATAATTATAAAATATTCTTAACATTGTAAAAAAAATAATTGAAATACTACAACCTTAAAAATGGTTTATTTAATTAAACAATTACACACGGTATTTAATTTATTAAAATTATTTTAAAAACACAGAAGGTAAAAAGTACTAAATTGTATGGCTCACCTAACAATGTTACGACGATTATTATGTTCCTTGCGTACACCGGCCATATTATGGCCATTGACATCATTAGGAAAATTATCACCATCTTCATCCATATCATTTGCATCATCCATGATTTCGGCTAAATCCGATAAATCATCACTTGAAATGCGTCTTAAATTCGAGGCATTATGATTGCGATTGCCATCGGAATTATCATTGATTTCATTAGCAATTGAGCAGATGTCATTATTTGATTTGCTTTTATTTTTGGTACGACGATACGAAGCCAAACTAGTGGTCATTCTGCCAAGAAAACCTTTCTTGACGTTGATGGTAGAGAAATAACTAAATGATGGAAGGAAGACGAAGAAAGTTTTCGTTTTGGTTTTGGTTTTTAAAGTGCAAAACAGAGAGAGACACAGTAAACAATGCAAACGGAAAACAAGTACGAATAGAAATGTAGAAAATTAAGAAATTGAAGGAGAATAGAATAAAAAAAAATTTTTTTTTTTTTTAAATTGAAATTTAATTATACCCGTAGTAATGTTTTAAATTATGATGATGATTGTTAGCAGAATTAATATCCATCATGGTTATCATCAATCATCATAAATTTTAAGTGAAATTTTTTCTTCTTCAAATCAAAGAGGCTACAATTGGTGAATAAAAGAGTTTAAAGCAAAAGCAGCAGAGAGTGCAAGGTTTGGTGCAACGTAGAATGATTGCCTTTTTTTTCTATTTTTTTATTTTAAATAAAACTTTATTTTTAATTATTGTGCAATAGTGCTTTAAAATTATTATTTTTAATATTTTTTTTTTAACCAGTTTTTTTTTTTTGTTTGTTTGGTGATGTCAGAGTTCAGCAGTTAGGTTATGGTGAAAAAGAAAAAGTTTTATAAATTAAGAGTTAAACGAATTCACTTTCCATTTAGTAACTAACAAATTTACCTTCTTCTTTAGAGAGGTTCTATTATTTGTTTAAACAATAGTTTACTTTTTATTACTTCAGTTTATTTTATTTAGTTTATAGGTTCTGTTTATTGAATTCTTTTGTTGCAGGCCTTTTTTTTTATTAAATCATTTGAAAGGGGGTCTATTTTTAATCGTATTTTAATCGTATTTCTCTATGTGTGAGTTCGTTTTTATAATGTTAATTTCGTTTTGTCCACTTTTGTTAACCAAGTTTCACTTTTCATTATATTTTTTTTTATTATTTCGCATACCACACATCACAGTTAGCTAGCCACCTTTTAAATCATTTGGAGTTTTCTATAGAATTCCAACATTTACACGTATCATTTCGTTACTTTATTTTTCTTTTCTTTTCTAACATTTAATTTGTCTTTTTCATAATTTTTTTTTTCTCTCTCACTTTGTTTTCTTTTATGAGTAACATTTAATTTTTATGTTAAAGTTGAAGTTTTTTTTTCATAAACCTGGTTTTTAACCTGAGGTTAATAACAGTTTAGATTTCGTTTTTTTTTATCTTTTATTTTTTATTTTTTAGCGGTGTATTGAAATTTTAATCTTCTTCTTTTTAAATTAAAGGGCTTTTCAACGCATTACAGTGTTAGTTGTTTACACTATTCTTAGTTGTAGGAATTAAAAAAAAATATTTTGTTTTCATCTTGTTTAAATGAAAATTAATTACAAGGCATTAATTCAATTAGCAGTTAAGAATCTGTTCAACAACCATACAATAGACATTTTAACTACGCCCAACTGTTAAAACTGATTAATCTCTTCAGAATGAAAAACATGCATTATTAAGAGATAAGTCATTAAAGAAGTTGAAAATGATGCTGCAGTTTTTAAGTTGAATATCACACATCTAGTGTTCTGTAGGCACATTTTTAACACGTACTGCCATGCACAATCTTCGCCTATTTTGCTTTCGTCTATGTAATCTATTTTGATGTCAAAGTTTCAATACGTCCTGAAAAGCCTAATTATCGAAAATTTCGAAATAATGTTGTGTTTAAAGCACTTGGCTATCTATAATTTGGCTTCGAATTCATGTTTTTAAATTTTAAAAAATTATGAAGTATTAATTCTCATCTCCAGATCCATCCAATAAAGAAGGAATCTGAACTCTAATCTGCTTGTTGTCGAGTTGCTTTCAAAATAATCTTTTCCATTTACACACACCCATGTATTAAATTTTTGAGAGATTGCTGTGTTTTTGCTGCGTTACATTTATTGTGTTTATAGCACAACTCCCTTTGAGCCATTATTGCAACTTGCCGTTAAACTTGGGTTTAGTTGAAGGTACCTTTAGCTAAAGGGAACCGTAACTTATTTTCGTCATTATAACTTACAGATAAAATGAAGTTAACTTTTTCTAAAATGGCAGTGCCGGCTCAATGTCGACAACACTGCTCGATTACACAAGTTTTATTTTTAAAATCAGTGGCAATCATGGGCTTCTTTTTTTGTTGTATTCGCTTATTTTGTTTAAATTTGAAGTTGCCATATTGAAAATAATATATCGACGCCTCCATTCTATAACATTCTAAGTGTACTTAGAACGTTTTTAATATTCTTGCATTTTTAAATTCTACGTTCTCTAACTTAAATACTGTCAAAATTTGGTTAAGATGCGCCGATCCGTTCCGAAGTTATAGGGAAAAATCTACTTAGAATACACATATATTCGTATGTTGCATGAAAACTTTGAGAGCGCCTAACTCAAAACACACTTTTTCGACTTAGAATGTTATAGAACGGAGGCGTCGATATAATATGGCTAGTTCTAACATAAACTTAACTTTAAAAGTTACCGGCAGGATGATCCTCCCTTTCTGTCTTATTGGGTACTCATAATAATGAAAAACAATTTATCTGCCCGTCAAAATTCTCCCTTTAGTTAACGGCAAGTTGTAATAATGGTCCTTAGTCTACATTATAGGGATACTTTTTAAAGTTATAGTGGAGTACAATACAGTACAAAGGTATTATTGTCAGAGAGGATAACATAGACAACGAACATCATAGAAAAGTAATGCAGCACCACCTCGGCAGGAAGACTAGAACTCTATTCCTTACCACTATATACAATGCAACAACGCAAAACACACAGGACGATGGCAAAACTTATCGCCCTAGGATTTAATGTAGGCATACGCTTTATGATGACGCTTGCTTAAACAAAAACAATTAAAAGAAGTACGATACGTTGCGAACACTATTTTTTTTCTCATATGTAAAGCTGTTAAAACGCTGTTACTGGTCAGAAGGCTTTTGCTAATCTGCTTAGCAGAACTCATAACTCGAACCTATGTATACCGTCGAGAAATGGATTTGTCTGAAGGAAATAATTGCTCAGAAGTAGCTACTTTTTCTTAATACCTCTGGAGTTGTATTTAACATCAGGTGATATACATCAACAGTAACTCATTTTCTGCTTCAGACAGCAAGTATTACTGTCTGTTCTTATGCATGGCGAATAATTTTGTAAGCGAAGTGTTCGCTTCAATAGAAGCATGTGGAAATAAACTGTCCCTTAAGATTACGAGAAGGATTTCTATAAGAAGTCACCATAGACTAGTTGGCTTATTAGGCCCGAGTCCAGTGTTCAAACCCCGGGCCAGATATCTGGAACAAAACGAAATAAAAAAGTATTTCATCGGCGACTTCCTCACAGCAGATTTCTGGCAAAAACTCTGAGAGTAAATCAATTTGCCATGAAAAATTTCTCAAAAATCTGTCATTCGGAGTCGACTTTAAACTGTAGGTACCGTCAGCCATGCATAAAATTAATACACACAAAATAAGTGGTCTGAGAAGCTAGGCCGTAATTCCTGACTGAAGGGTTGTAATGACCAATTATGTATGTATGTATTGTATATACGACTTTATTAAATAAAAACGATTGTGTTCGAATCGCGATAAGCCGATTCAAATGGTGGCCAAGCCAGCATTGACAGTTTGCACTGTTTTGACATGTTTCTGAAAGAATGCGTTGCCATATCGTGGTCTGGCCTACTTTGACAGTTACGACTGTTTTGATATGTTTCTGAAAGAAAGCCTTGTCTGTAGATGTCAGTCAGCCAAATGAAGTTGCGAATAGTGAATCGCATCAAGCTTCGAAAGTTTGCTTGCTTAATTCTTATGCTAGTAGTATATCCATATGTAACCGTTCATGGCGTATAATCTTGGTGGTAAAATATTGGACTCAAGAGAAGCTTGTGGTTATTAAATGCTTCATATTTTTGCCAGTGAAAATGAAAGCAAATTAAATATTGAATCATCGAAACTTAAGTCTTACATTTTAATGGTAAAGTAAATGACTGATTCTTTATGACTTAGGGTCATTATTGCAACTTGGGTCATTATTGCAACTTGCCGTTAACTAAAGGAAGGATTTTAAAGGGCAGATAAATCGTTTTTTATTATTAAAAGTGGACAATAAGGTAGAAGTGATCGTTAAACTAAAGGGAGGATTAACCTATCGGTAACTTTTGAAGTTGAGTTTATGTTAGAACTTGCCATATTATATATTATTTTCAATATGGCAACTTCAAATATAAACAAATTGAAGAAACACAACAACAAAAAAGAGGCCTTCTTGCCACTGCGTTTAAAAACAAACTTGTTTAATTGAGCAGTTTTATCGACATTGCTCCGGGGCACTGCCATATTTTTGAAAACAGTTGACTTTATTTTAACTGTAAGTTGTAATAACGAAAATAAGTTAAAGGTAACTTTAAAGCTCACTTTAGCTAAAGTTACCTTAAAGGTGACTTTAAAGTTCACTTTAGCTAAAGTTACCTTAAAGGTAACTTTACAGTTCCCTTTAGCTAAAGGTACCTTTAACTAAATCCAAGTTTAACGGTAAGTTGTAATAATGGCCCTTAGAGGGACAGGTTGAGATTGGGTGGCTTAATGCTTAAATGGTTGGTGTGTAGAGTGGACTTGTGTTTGTTTTCATCATTATTTTTTTAATTTAAATTTTATACACTAAAAAACACGCTGCACATTACATTTAAAATGCTTTTTAATTTATTTTACTTTACTTTACGCATTGTTTTTTGCGTTTGCTTTTTCTTAATTTTCCGATTTAATTAAATTGAAATATTATTTTTGTTGTTGGCTACTCCTTTTGATTTTTCTTTTAAAAATTTTCTTTTTTAAAATGTAAATGAACTTTTTTTCCATCCATTTGATTTAAAATAAAATGATGCCGTCATAATACGATTTAATATGCCAGACATTAAATGTTAATGACATTAATAGTGTTATTATTTTCTCTACTTCTTTTATAATTTTCTTTTTTCTGTTTTTCTTATTTTCGATTAATTTTGCAATAATTTCGTTATTTAATCCGTAGCATAAATTGATAATAATTTTTCTGCTCTTCTTTATAACATTTTTTTTCTAAAAACTTTTTTCAATTTCAATATTGAAATTGATTAAGAAAAATTCAAACAAAATCACTGAAAATTATTTGTAATAAATACGAGAGTATTGTAATACGACAACAAGCGTTTGAAAGAAAGAACTGCCACTAACTGATCGAATTTGTTTGACTGTCATGATCTGAATCTGAGATTTTGTTTTGTTTTTGTTTTCGGTGAAAACCATAGCGGTGAATGGTTTCTTTCAATGCTGGCAGTATCATACAAAAAAATAAAAAAAAAAATAAAAGATTAAATAAATAATACGGCTTTAACAAAACAACAAAAAGTTTAAGAAAAATTAAATGCAAGTATAACTGCGAATTTGGTCTGAAGTTGTGCCTATTGGTGTAAAATTGAAAACACTTTTCTCTTTTCTTTTATTTTTTTTGTTTTTCTTTTTTATTTTTGCCGTTTTATTGTTTTTGGTGGATATTTTCAATTTAATGGTGAAAAAATCAAGTTATACACGTAAAATATCAAGTTTGGACGTTCACAAAATTTTCCTTAAAACTCTTTCGATACGATTTACTTTGCAATAAATGTTGCTTGCACAGCAATTTATTTCTTTTTGCTGCAATTTTTTTTAACGTTTCAGTTTTAGTTTCAGTACGTTCAGTTCAGTTTTAATTGACTGCTGCTTTTCAAACAGTTTTCATTGGAGTCTATTTATTGTGTTTTCCTTTTTAAAGCCAATCTGCTGCTGTTGTTGTTGGTGTTCGTTAACTTGCTATTCTTGTTTCCTTTCCATAACTTATGCCAGGCAGGCAATGAGAAATTGGAAGATCAACAAATTCAAGGTAAAGTGCAAGATTAGCTCCAAGGTTAAATATCTACTCAGTTGAAAAGTGTTTTCGAAACTATTTTCGATTTAAGAATTTCAACACATACATACATAATGAGCCATTACAACACCACTTCAGTCAGTATTACGGCCTAGCTTCTCACACCACTTCATGTTATGTGCCTTAATTTTATACCTGAGTGGCGGGACCTACAGTTTAACGTCGACTCCGAACGACTTTTTGAGAAACTTTTTCAATGGCAGGTTTAATTACTCTCAGAATTTTTGCCAGAAATCTGCTTGGAGGAAGTCGTCGAAGAAATATTAATTTTTCATATTTCGTTTTGATGCCTGGCCTGGGGCTCGAACCCGGGCTTTACGACTAATAAGCGAATACACTACCTACTAGACTACGGCGACTACAAAGAATTTCAACAATTATTTCTTAATGCTGTAAAAATTGACTGTAGTTTTATTGCATTCAGATGCCAAGTTGTATGTTTCAACAGGTTCAATTTGGGTTAAATTGCCAGCAGACAGCCTTTGCGAATATAAATGATGATACTCTGAGATAAACCACAATCTGCTTAAGCCGATATTTGATACGATACGATTATTGAAGATCACGTTTTGAAAACATCCCAGAGATATTTCTGTATTTGTTCATACGAGCCTGGAAAATCAAAAGTCTAATGTGGTTAGAGCAGAAGTATTGCCCTATTATGTTAACTAATATTGACTAGTTTTGTCAGTGTCTTATAATTCCCTTTACTGCATTAGAACGTGGAAATCCCACAAGTTTTAATGGTCGTCGTACTTACTAGGCATGAGGCCTCAGTTCAAACACCAGGTCAGATATATCGATGAAAACGAAAAATCAAAGAGTATTTCTTTGGTGATTGCCTTTCAGCAAATTTCTGCCAAAAATCCTGAGAGTAAATATACATACATACATAAGTGGCCATTACAACCCTTCAGTCAGGATTACGGCCTAGCTTCTCACACCACTCATGTTGTTTGCCTTATTATTATTTACTGAATGACGGGACCTACAGTTTAACGTCGACTCCGAACGACAGATTTTTGAGAAACTTTTTCATGACAGATTTTATTTTACTCTCAGAATTTTTGCCAGAAATCTGCTGAGAGGAAGTCGTCGAAGAAATATTAATTTTTCATATTTCGTTTTGATGCCTGGCCTGGGATACGATCTCGGGCTTTACGTCTAATAAGCGAACACACTACCTACTATACTACGGCGACTTCAAGAGTAAATATAATTACCATCAAAAGTTTGAAAAATTTCTCACAAATCTGCCAATACTAAATTGTAGGTCCCGCCGCATATGTATAAAATTAACACATCCAACATAAGTGGTGTGACCCAAGTGGTAACACCCAACATAAGTGGTTGTAATCCTGACTGAAGTCTTGTAATGATGAATTATGTATGTATGTAGTGTAATTATTACGAGCTTAGTAACTGAGAACTTAAGCTCTGTGTGGTATAACAGACCAGAGTCTCTGGTGGGAATCGAACCCACGACCCACACGCTTATATATAGTTTAGCACACCACCCACTAGACTACCAGGGCACCCCCATTGAACGGTTTATCTAATACCATTAAAAGTATTTTTGGGTTTTCAAAGACTTATTCCACCCACGTCCATCTCTGTCTTTCTTCTTTTCATTTAGAATCTGAGAATACATTTGGCAGGCGATAATGTATTGAGGTTTAAAAATTGCATTTAAGGAAAAGAACATGTTACAAAAATTTCGGTTTTTATTTGTAAAAGCAGTCTATTATTTAAGCGATTATAAGCACTTTTTTAATTAGTGCATTCATTGTATTATTACGAGTATATAGTAGAACGCCTGCAATAAATTTTTGTAGATTTTTTCTTCTTTTTTTTTTTTTTGTTTTTAGAAAGTATCTTAGATTTTTATTGTTGGTGCATAAAAATTTTGAGGCCGACAATAAGCTCCAACAGTGTTCTTTGATGTTAATGCTAATGTGAACAAATTTTTTACTTTTCCTGTGATTATGCGAAAATTGCTTGTAAGCAATAAAATATGAGGAAAATACATATTGATTTATGAGCGAAAATGCAACGTTGAAATAAATGTTTAAAAATTTAATTTTATGTCTAAAATATATAGTTTTAAATACGCGTAGTTAATTATTTTATTTAAGTTAATGGAAATTCGATATTGATACGTATGTATGTATGTATGTAGGCAATGCGTTATGATTTTTATGATTTTTACCATTGTGATCTTACACTGGCAATTATGTATTGCATTGGAAATGTTTTCAAATGATAGTTTTTTATTATTTTATTTTTATTTTACGATACGATTTAATTGTAAGTTTCTTTCGATTGCATTAAAGTTTTTTGAACTTTTCAATTTTTTTCCTATTAATTGTTGATATTATTTTCTTTCAAATTGCGTAATTTAGTGTATGTTTATTCCATAAATTAAATTTATTGAAAGTTATTGTTTGGATTTACTTATGGTGTTTTCTTTTCTACAAAGAAAATGTCACCCTCTTACAAGGTGCATTAAAAAAATTGCTGACCAACCCTGTTATAATGTAATTTTTATTTGAGATGAACATAACACAAATATGAAAAAAGGGTATGCCCCGTGCCCTTAAAAATATGTTTAATTTTTTGATTTGTTTTCAATAAAATATGTAAACATAAAAAAGGTGTTGCCAGATCGATAATTTTTCGATATCTTTTTTTTAGAGCTTATTTTTATAACCAAATAAAATTTTTTTAACACAGTTCTAACACTGAATGCAATTTTTTATATTACTGACCATATAGCTTTAATAATGGAATGTTCTCTTAAGGTTACCCCACAAAACAATGAAAAAATTAACTTCAAAATTGGATAACGATACTAGGCGACTTTTTTAAATTTCATCTGGTAGCCCTATAAATAAACAAAAGCCATTTGCTTTACAGGGCATTATCAGCACTCTCGATTTATACAGGGCGTAAAATGCAATGCCCTCCACCATTTTCAAGTGCGAATTATTTAGAATAAAACATACCACCCTTTTAGAGGGAGAAACATTTTGAAGAAACAAACACAAAATTGCATTTTTTAAAATAAAGTGCACATTTTTTGGTAGAAAAGAAAACACCATTAGTAACTCTTTTATTATACAATGTTTGGCATTATTTTTAAACAAGGAAATGGAAGAAATTTTATATCTACTCGTATGATCATAAGCAGTGGGTTTAATAAATTTAAAGGAAATACATATTGAAAAACAATAAAAAACGCAAAATTTTAAGGTAGGTTAGCTGACTCAATCAGCTTAAATAAAAGGGATATCGTAATAATTTTAATTATTTTATTTCATTAATTAGAAAGCAAATACAAATTATATTATAATTATTACGAGTTGAGCAACATATGTATGTAGATTTTATGCTCGGTGTAGTGTTACAGACCAGAGTCTCAGGTGGGAATCGAACACGCGATAATATCAGTCACCATATAGTTTCACTCAAGTACCTTAAACTTCATTGTGGCACTTAAGGAAGATTCGGACGATCACACAAGTCAAACATGCGACAGAGAGCGATCAGCATAAGCTCAATATGTAATAAGAGCATACGACATAAAGAGAATGGACATTTGGCAACCAAACGGCTGTCTTCATTTTTTTTAATTTATCGGAGTCTATGTTGAGAATCGAACTCGCGGCTACGTCTAGCACACTACCCACTAGACTTCCAGGACATTAAATTATTTTATAATTGACATCAAGTAAATAAAATATGTAAAGGTGGAATAGGAAGGACCAACCAAGGTCCAGAACTAGAGTCCATAAGTCTATCTTTCTAAATATTAAAAGCTCGCTTTATTAAAATTGTCGCTTTGCATCGAGGCTTTTCTATGCCCAGTTTATATTTATAAATGAAAAGTACTTCGTCATATCGAAAACCGAAAATAATTTCTAAATTTCGAAATCGGTTAAGTTTAATGCAAAGAATGATTAGGATTCTGTCATCTAAGCGTATCATGCATGGAATTGGTTAGTGTGATATTGGGTAAAAAATAATTTAAATGTAAAGAAGGTTCCAAAAATGCAATTCAATATTTTTAAAGACTCAAATTTAAAAAAAGTATATAATATTTCATAAAATGTTTACGTGAAATATTATGAAGTTTTTTGAAAATAAAACCTTACAGCACAGATGTCCAGAAGCAAATGTATCGTTTTCCACATGAATTGTTAATTTGAAAGTCAATTCAAATAAGTAATATAAAAGCTAAATTAAATACAATTAAGCACTGGCTTGAGATTGTATCGATCAATTCGCCAAATTTTTACACTAGTTAGTTGTGTCATATTAAGGATAGTCAGTCATTCTAAGATAAAATCCTATGATATCCATATTTTCAGTACAAATCTGTCTTATAATTGACATACTATCCCACTTACGACGCTGGTAGAGTATTTTAGTACGGCATAGAAAAACGTAAAGTACCACAAATGTCATGCTAAGATTCCTTAAATATGTGTATCAAACACATAAGGTTATGCTTATGTAGTTAACCTTTAGAGATTTAATTGCGACTTGTCTATCTTTAAAGAAACCATAATTTCTGTCAAATTATCGCTAATGGCTGAAAACTTAGCCTACTATCATGCTGCAGAGTATTCGAAAACTTCTTTCAGATGAGATCCACGAGTGACCGAGGTTCCAAAACACATTTCGAACAACCGAAATGTTTAGAGACGATTGTTTTCTTTTTTCTAATATGATACACTCTCTTTGCATACAGTTTCAATGATAAGGCAATATTCTATTTTATAGCTAGATAGGTTGGAAATATTTTGTTCCGAATAACTATAATCAAAGCTTACTAATAAACCTGAGTTAAGTGGCAATACTCGCAATAGTAGCCTTAGTCCTGTAGGTGGTGTATTGGCTTCTTAAACCCCAGCCCAGATATCTCGAACAAAACGAAACATGAAAAATAATTTTTCGGCGACTGCCTCTCAGCAGATTTGTGGCAAAAACTCTGAGCGCAAATAAAAAAATTGCCATGAGAAAGTTTCTCAAATATTTGTCGTTTGAAGTCGACGTTGGACTGCAGCTCCCGACCCTCACATATAAAATAAACACACACAACATAAGTGGTATGAGAAGCTAGGTCGTAATTCTGATTGAAGCGTTGTAGTGACCAATTATGTATATATGTATGCAAGAGGCAATACTCGCATTACTACATCATAACGATGAAAATCTTGGAAGTAAAACTATCCTCAAAAAGCTTTTTCCTTAAAATAATAATACATATGTACATGCATAATTGGCCATTACAACCCCTCACAGTCAGAATTACGGCCTAGCTTCTCACACCACTCATGTTGTGTGCCTTAATTTTATACTGGAGTGACAGGACCTACAGTTTAACGTCGACTCCGAACGACAGGTTTTGAGAGAAACTTTTTCATGGCAGATTTTATTTTACTCTCAGAGTTTTTGCCAGAAATCTGCTGAGAGGAAGTCGCCGAAGAAATATTTTTTGTTTTTCATATTTCGTTTTGATATCTGGCCTGGGGCCCGAACTCGGGCTTTACGTCTAATAAGCGAACACACTACCTACTAGACTACGGCGACTGCACAATAACAAAAGAGCTCTCACCAAAAACTTGTACGCTTAATGAGAAGTATTGCCTGAAAGTTAAGACCCATGATTTTTACATATGATAATGCATCTGTGTTCGTTCATCATTATGTAATTAATTATTTGGCTCATCGGATTTGACCGTCCGAACGGAGAGGTGCCATGAAAATATGCCAGAAGCGTGTTATATCTTAGTGGGATTACATATGAAAATAGATGTATAGGAAAATGTATCATAGGATCGGGTTCAAATGTAATCTGATCACATAATCGGTATTGAAACGTAGTCATTAAATATTTAAACTTAATTGTGGCAAAGAAAAAGTAAAAAACTAAACGTTTAAAGTGTTTAACAGATATGAAAAACAGAAATTATAATTAATGAATTTAAATTTATTATAATTATGATTAATTAAATTAAATTTATTTAATTAATTTTGATTTATTTAATTAAATTTAATTTATTTAACATTTATCATTTTATCAATTATACTGTGATAGAAAATTGTTTGAAAGTTTTAAATTATTGGAAATTTCTTTTAATTTGTTTTAATTGAATTGATTTTAAAAATTATTTGAAATGAGGAACACACAGAAATTATACATTTTTTAATGTTTTTCATTATATTTTATTTTATTGTTTTATAATAAAGCAATTTGATTGGTCATTATATGTCATACAACTCTGTTAATTGCATATGTATTTCATTATGATAGAAGCACTTTAATTTTTTTTTATAATAATTTTAATTTGTTTTTTTTATTGTATATTTTTAATTGGTTTAATTTTTATTTTCTTAGTTTTCGTGTTTTAATTTTTAATTATCTATTTAAACCATATATTTTTGTTTAATTATTAATTATTTTTTTATTTGTTTATAAAATAAACACTGATGTTTCTTTAAACGAAAAACTTTTATTTATTTTTTTTTTTTGCCAATATTCCATTAAAAAAGTTTGGCAATAACGGATTAAACGAAAAAAAAAAAATATTAAAGACCACGTTCACAATTAATTATTATTGCACTCATCGCACTTGTATGTATGTCTGCCATTAAACGCTCTTTTCACCAATTGTATTGCATTGGATGGATTTTGTCGAAAAACTGAACGAAAATGAAAAATTCAAAAGAAAAATATTAAAAAAAAAAAACAAAATATTGCTACAATAAAACCGAAATATTATAACAACCGACTGACTATTTCATATCATCAATCCGATAGAAATATTTGTTGTAACGGTGCAATTGCTAGAGTTTTTCTTTATGGCTGATAGACAACCACAACAAAAACTCTCTTAACAAAAGCAGCTGGTTGCTTTGGAAAATGTAGCAAATAAATGCAAACGGCGGTAAATGCAAAAAAAAAAAAAATTTTTTTTTGTTTTGAAAAACAATAACAAAAATCATATGCATTTAAGGGGAAGTATACCTAAGAAAAATTAGATTTTTTATGGAATTTTTTTTTATTATTTTTGTTTAACAAAATACATGATATTTGAATCCATTTACGCATTTAAATAAATTGAACGAAAATCTCCTCCCTTTTTGAAACAAGGCCTATTATGTAATTAAAATAAATCTAAAAATCCTGTATGTTTACTTAGCTAGAAGTTGTTTAACACGTTCACGCCGGCGCTTTAATTCATGCGTGTTTCCTACGGGCGGCTGTTATACATATTTATAAGACGTTATTAATTGTAATTGTTATTAAAAATAAATGCTTTTAAGAGAATGTGACTCTCAGATATTTTTTTCGACAGCTGAAGTGCTAAAGATCTAAATATTTGGTATTACGTATCGTCTAATAACTTGATCAATTGCAGTTAAGTGCGGGCCACCGGTGGTACACGCCGCCCGATAAGGCAGTCAAGTGCCTGCCACCGGTGGTACGCGCCGGCGTGTGCGTGTTAACCCATGTACCATACATATATCCAAAATATTTCTATTCTCAACGTTTTAATGTTAGCAAAACAATTGTAATTTGAATATCGAACTCATTTTAGTGTCTTACAATAAATTGATTTCAATTACAAAGCTTATGTCCAAATATTTTCAAAATTTATCGTATGAATATCAAAGAGGGAATAATGGCATTACTGAAAGGGCATAACTTAACACAATTGTGCAGAGAGAGAGTTCAACATATTTTTATGCTCTTTTGTTTAATCGTTACTTATCCAGTGACAAATACACGATCGCATCGGCTTTAAACAAATATATGCGAAATTTTTTTCTCCCATTTGAAAATTTTTATCGAACATTTTGAAACGTTAAGCACTCTGTATAAATAAATATATCTGTGGCATTAAATAATAATATAGGGCTATCCACTTCATGGTTTCAAAAGTATAGGAAACCAATTTTTTTCTTTTCAGTTAAAAGTCTGACTATTACACAATGCATAAAAATTATCAAAACCTACTACAAAAATGGTGGACGGCAATTTTTCGAACAAAATTTTCTTCAGCGATGAAGCACATTTCACACTCGGTGGGTATGTTAATAAACAAAATTGTCGTATTTGGGGTTCTGAGAATCCTCAAGTAATTGAAGAGAGGCCATTACATCCAGAAAAAGTCACGTTTGGTGCGCTCTTTGGTCCGAAGGTGTTGGACCTTACTGGCTGAGATACCGCCCAATATGTGTCAAAAAGTGGTCGAAAATTACCTCAAAAGAATCAATGCTTGCAACACTTCGCTTGGAGGTCATTTAAATGATGTAGTGTTTCACACATAATGTCAACATTCAAACTTTACAATAAAAAAGAAATATCATGAAAAAAATATTTCATGTGTTTTATTTAGGTTTAGTTTTGAAACTTACGAAATGGATAACCCTATAGCTTAAGACGCAATTTCGCGTTTTGAGATATTAAGGTTTTTGTCTTAAATAAACTGTGTTTGATAATTGAGTTTGTAAAAAATAAATGCGTATAGTTTTATTAATAATGACATTTTATACATGAAATTTAGCTGAGTGACAGATCTTAAAGAAGAGAATAAGAATATGTAATGAAACGGAAAAGCACTTATGTCAACTTAAGCCATTATCATTTATTGCACAGATATAAATATCGCTCAACACATATGCAGTTCATTCACTTAAGTACCTTAAACTTCATTTGGGAGATTTGGACGATCACACAAGTCTTACAAACATAAAAGGAAGAGAGCGTGTAAACTCAATATTTAATTATTGAGAAGATGAATAGAAATTCGGCTGTCAGAATTGTTTTAAATTTCTCAAAAACTATTACACTTCAGCAGTGTACTAAGAATAACTCTGAAAATTTTTTCAAAAATTTATAATTCGGAGTCGACTTTAACCTGTAGATCCCGCGACGCATGGTTAAAATGAACACAGACAATATAGGTATTGTGAGAAGATAGGTTGTAATCCTAACTAATGCAGTCATTGTACTTTTTTTTCTAATGCTGTAACATTCTTACTTTAATTTTTTATAATAAGAATGGAATTCTATAATATTTTCTCTCTGAACCTTATATACGTCGTCATAACTTATCGTGTATAAAATCCCCTTTAGCCCAATGAAATTTAGAGATTTAAATAATTTAATCACAAACTATTTATGCTGTATGGGTATACTTCCCCTTATGCATATGAATAAATCGAACACTGTTTTAAGTTTGACTGACTATGATGACTACCTTTTCATTATGACGTTGTTGGTTTCATATAAAAAAAATGAATTTTTTTTTATGAATTTATAAACAAATAAAGACAATAAAAAATAGTACAATGTTTTTTTTTTATTTATTTGTTTGTTATATTTTTAACGTTATTAATTTAATTTTTTTTTTTGGTTTTTTCTTCAAGTTGGTTATGCAGTGTTTGCTAATGTTGGCTTTTAATTAAAGTTTTTCTTTCTATTTTTTTTGTTGTTGTTGTTTATTTTTCGCGAATTAGACAATTGTAACACCAGCATACATATAATGTTGTTGTTGCTGTTTATTTGTTTTTCTTATAATTTATTAATATTGTAATTATAAGATTTTTTTTTTGCCTTCGTTATTATTTCGATACGTTTCGTTAATTTTTTGAAACTCTTCTTGATGGAAAAGCAAAAACAAATAGAAAAAACTAACTCAGCAAAGAAAAGTTTTTTTTCTTCTTCTTCGTCTTCTATTATTATGATGGATTATTATTATGGTTGGTTTGTGTTAGTTGTTGAGATTATTGGCCATAGTTAGAGACCATAGTTAGTGTTGTTGTTGTTGTTGTAAATATTTTAACACGCTTAATTACAATGGTCGAATGCATTTCAAATGCTTAACTATTTAAGCCAAATGAAATTCTAAAAAACAATGGCCGATTACAGTATTGAAAACAATTTTAAATACACATACACACAGACACACGCGCACGTTATTTAAAAAAAAAATAGTTAAAGGCGCCCACTCGAGGGTTTCATTTTTCTTATATGTACGAGCGACATACAGTCAGTTGTAACACTTTTAAAGCATTTTATTAAATTTCATATTTAAAGAATATAAAAAAAATTATAACAAAATAACGGTCAATTGTTATGCTTATTTTTCTCTCTCTCTCTTTTCTTTTTTTTTTTTTTTTGTTTAATGATTTTGTATTTATTTTTTGAATTCACGCTATTTCATAAATTCTTTTGAATGCGCCCCGTATCAAAACAAATGCTTTTGTTTTGGCTGCGAATAAATTTTTATTTTCTTTCTTCTTTCTATGATATGCTTAACAAACACCACCATTCGCTTCTAACAACCGTACATGAATAGTTCAACTCATGTTGGCCGTATTGAGCTCAAGCAAAACTTAATGGCCAACAGTAACAGCTTCATTCATAACATAATAAATATAAACTCATATAGAAGATTAAGCCAAACAGACAGCCAAAGCCAGTCAGCTTATGTTGTATGCCTGTGCTTGCTATTACACTCAATACCGCACTGCTGCTCAGCACAAACGCGAAAATAATTTGACTCAAAAATCTTCTCCTCTACCGTCCCTCCCTCTCCGTTGTGCATAAGCACCAAGCACAAGCACAAACACAAGCACTTGCAAATCGAATTTAAATTTTTCAACCAAAAGCTTTAACGTTGGCTAAGAGTCACAAATACAAACAGCCAAACGAATAATTAAATCTATTGTCATATAAAAAAGCAAGCTTATAATGCTCGAGACCACTACTAACTGTCATTGCTATGTATTACCGCTGAAAGCCAAAGCTAGCTATAGAGTTACTCTTGTAGTTCTCATTGTTTAAACGTTTCTTGTTAAAATCATCATTGAGTTTTTCTTCTTCTTCTGATACCTCTCTACCATATACCATCTTTCATATGTGAATTGAATATCTTTCTTCAAGTTTTATATACAGAATAAGCATGACTCTCGTTCGTATTATTTTTGATACAATATTTGATTGACAATAATTTTATCATTTTTTCAACTGCTTCTCACATCTTTTCTTCTAATTTTGCTAGCTCTTCTCCTAAATAACAGTTGGGATTACAATGTTTTTGTCTCGCTGGCTGTTTTGTTTTGTTGTTGGAATTGTCTTGTTGTCTCACAGTTGAACTGGTTGGTTTTTCTTTTTAATTATTTCAAGATTTCCACTAATTATCCAATAAATCACAATATGGTTACATACATACATACTCGTGCATACATACATAGTACACTCAGCACATCAATTTAGAATTCTGTGTTTATGTTCGTTTAAGAATCGCACACCAGTTTTGGTTTTTGTTTTTTGCTCTCTTAATGAGGAGATACAAAATGAAAATTCCATTCTTAAGCATTGGACAGAACGAAGAAAACTTGTTGCATTTTAGAAGAAAAATAAATTTTACAATCTGTCTGCGAAAACTGTCAATGAAAGTCGTCCAATACATACATTTTTAATATTTTTTTTATTGTTATTTAAAAAACTTTTCAACTAATGTAAAATTTAAGGTGAATTCTAAATCATGAAGAATTGATGTTTGTGGAAGAATGTGATATAAGGTATAGCCAAAAGAAATCAATGAAAATGATGGCTAAATATAAGTTCCCACTTGAATCAGAAGCCTATTATGCTATCAAAAGTCAATAACTATGCTTTTTAGTAAACAGTCCTAATGGAAATCATCTTCACACCAATATAAATCTCTCTATCGCAGTGTTTTTATTTAGAATTCAGTCAAAGATGATAGAAAAAGAGAGGTCAAGGCCATCGGCATCTTCATAGCAAGTACCGTGCACTGACATCAGTGGTGAAATATGGTCACCTCCTATTACTCAGATCCACGGTTCCTGCAGAAATCATTTGGAGGAACAATCAGGCAGTAGCCTGTGAAAACCACATTAGTACCATGCACGGCATGGGGTTAGTATGCTAATTTTCAAAAAATTCATATATTTTCATGGTTTTTAGATACTTATATCCATAGAATTAAGATAGAAAACTTCTTCTACCTCAAACAATACGAAAAAAGGAGAAAAACTTAAACGTGTTTTTCTCGAAATCGCTTTTTTCACTTTGGTGACCACTATTTAGCAACAACTACTTGACCGATTTCAATGAAATTTTGGTACGGTGTTCCTAAAACGAGTAGTTTTAGCTCGAACTAGAATCTTTTTGATCCGTCAATATTGATTAAACAATTAAAGTAGAAAAATTAAAAAAAAAAAAAATTTGAAAACACCGCCATCTTGTTTTTCTTTCTGACCGTTCCAAAAAAATCCTAGTTTAAGCTACAGCCAGTAACATATTTTATAAGAATCCATTTCGATTTTTTACTTTCAGACACTGCTAACTCCTCAAATCATGGTCGCTAGATTTTGAGATGCCCCTCTTCAGGCTGACGTACCACCGCTGGACTTCATCATAATGTAAAATTTTTTCCTAATCAACAATCAAATGTCTCCTTTAATATATAAACAAAAAATTACTTGTTTAAATAAATTTATCTTAAAAAAAGTCGAAAAAAGACCCTTAGGAAGTATACTAACCCCTTAAGGAAAAAAGACAATTCGTCGTCTGCCTATCCAGATCAGTTCAGCATAGTCTAACAACATGTCTAACATGCCCTCACAATTGGTCAATTCACACAAGCCGTTGTATCGTTGTATCGTTGTATTCATTGTATTGTTGGAAGAACATACAACAGTGTATGATTGTTGTTGATAATTTTCATATAAAAATCCGATACACTTATACACATTTTTTCCATATGTTTTTAAAGGTTGTATTGGTTTTGTGCTATCAAATTGTGTGAATGAAAAAAATGTGTATATGTTTTCATATGTTGTGTTGGTTTCGGGCTATCAAATTGTTTGAATGCCACGAAATACGCAATACAGCATAGCATTGAGCGTTCACAAAGAAACAAATGTATTCAATACAACATACACGACACAAAGTTGTGTGAATTGCCCCAATGTTAACAAAATCTGCGTACAACGGCAGAGAGAATAAATACCTAGTTTAACTGAGGCAATTGAAACACCTATAAACTGTAACATGTTGCAAATTGTGAGATCTACAACCCGTTCATCACTAATGCAAATTTTTAATGAGATTCCTATGTCCTGAACTATCTTTGAATGATCCGAAATTTCTCTGTGAAATTCCTATAATTCATGGATGAGAATGAACGTCGAGACGTTCGTGTGCGACTTGACCGCAGCCTGGTGGTACAAGTAAAAGAGGAAATTTTCAGAGGAAACTCCATCATCTACCAAGCATTGTCTCGATTTCAATATAGCGAAACCTTGACCTGAAAAACACTGCAGGACAGATAGCCTGTACGAAAGTTAAATGTCAGAAATTACTCTTTGCAGCCGTACATCATGTACATAGTCCAGATTAGATCAGAAGTTATCTGCATTGTGCTATATTTAGGCATTGACAATAGTTAATATTGTTTAACTTAACTATTTCAAGCAAGTTCTTTGGATTGAGATCTTCAATTTTCTTCTTCCATACTAAAGCGCGTCAAATGAGTTTTGAAATAATGTGGTTTCTTGCGACGAGTCAAAATACAACATATTTTAACCGATGTACGTTAGTGTGGAAGAAAAAGAGAGGACCTCGATCTCAACATACGGTTAATCATGGTGGTGGTAGTACAATACTGTGGCGATCTGTGTCGGTACCAAGTGTGGGCAATTTGGAATTCAATGAGGAAATAATGAATAAGTATTTAAACATTCTAAAGAACAAATTTACTTAAAGTACGGAAGAATTAAGAATTCGTAATGATTACTACTACCAACAAGTCAATGAACTCAATCATCTGATAATTTATTCATCATTGCAACCTTTCAGTCAGGACTGCGGCCTTGCTTCTCACACCACTAATGTTGTGTGCGTTAATTTTATACGTGAGTGGCGAGACCTACAGTTTAACGACGACTCGGAACGTCGGATTTTTTGAAAAACTATTCATGGAAATTTTATTTATTCTCAGAGTTTTTGCTAGAAATCTGATGAGAGGAAGTCGCCGAAGAACAAAATTTTTTTTTTCATATTTCGTTTTGATATCTGGCCTAGGGTTTGAATTCGGGCCTTACGTCTAATAAGGCAACAGACTACCTACTAGACTACGGTGACATCATACTGCTGCTAATAAGAAGATATGGTTTGCCTACCAAAGTCCCCACAGGCTTAATACTGTTCCAAAAGGTCCCAATACGACTACAAGAGAGTATTTAGAAGCTCATATGGAAGAACGGTTGCGTAGTCGCCTCAAGCAAAAGTCAAGTGAAAAACTAGCTCAAGAGTGAATGGGTAGCAAATATCAACAGAAAACACAAGAAAAACAGGTACATTCAGTGCCAACAAGATTAAATTCTACTAAATATAATGGGAATATAATTTTAATATATATTGGGCCTTTGAATTCTTCTTGAAACCCATGAAATTGCTCAAAAATAAATTGTGGTACAAAGACTTTTTCTATCCACTGTATGTACAGTCACACAGATAATTATACGTACCCGCCCTAAAAATAATTTTTTTAAAAAGTAATGAACTTTTAATGTAAAATTTCTTTACATTAGCGTCTGTAACGACACATTTACTTAAATAAAGAAAAAAGATTCCCAAAATCTATGAATTTGTGACTGCAGTGTGCTTAAAACCACTAGGGCACCACAGAAAATTATACGTACGACGTATATTTCTAATACAATTTCTCCAAGGGTAGCCCGGTATATAAAATGTATTGTGATAAAGTGATCACAATGTTATTATGCGTTCCGAAACAGTTCGAAGTGTTTTGAGAAAGAACGGTTTCCGCAGCCGAGTGCCGAGAAAAAAGCCACGATTGGAATTTGCCCAATAATATATGGACAAGTCCTCTGATTTTTGAGCGAATGTAATATTTAGTGATGAGAACAAATATAATTTGTTCGGCTGTGACGGAAAACAAAAAATTTGGCGCAAAAATCAGTGGACTTGTCCATATATTATCATTTTTAAAAAAATGATTTTTAGGGGGTTACGTATAATTATCTGTGTGACTGTATATCTAAGCCGGGGTCATCAGTTAAAAATTGTATTCAAATTCAATGCTGCAAAGTAATTATCTTTTCTGTTAAACAAAATCAGTTGCTGCTAACAATAGAAATAATTTGTTTACTTTAACGAAAAAACACTTACAATATATTTTTTTATTCTCAAAGTATTTGTATGTATTCCTTACTTTTACTACGACTACATATAATGATAAATGGCCAATTTAAATATCATATGCATAACACACACACATGATAAGCAAAAAGTAAACATACTTATGAACACAGTAGTTACATGGCTACAGTAATATACAAGCTTCCTTTCATTCTAATTTAACACTTTCAATGAAATGTAAACAGGTTAAAAAGGGGGGCAACAGAAAAAAACTGCACAAAAATTTAGGTTACTAATGTGTATAAAAAAACTTGCAAAAGTTGGAGAATATGCAATATACTCATATATGGACTCCAGATAATAAAAAGAAATCCTTTTCAATACAAATCAACTTTACAAAATATTTTTTTAAATTAATTATTATGGCATGAACTTTGCTTGTTTTGTATAAAATGTAATACAATACTGCGTCTAATACAATTCTATTATATATTGTATACAAATTATTTAAAACGGACAACAATTTAAATGCAACATCAGCATCAAAAAGATCAAAGTAAGATTGACCCCGCGGTTATAATAAATCATCTCATTAGAAAAATAACGTGTTCATTTATTACTTGGCATAGAGTGGTAAGTATGAAAAATGAATGGCCAAAAACGACTGTTTGAATATCCTACACCACAATCTAGCAAACAAACAAAAAACGATTGTCTGATATCGTATTTTTCGAGGGACTTGTTCCCGAAGATCGTATATGTTTATGTAAAGCACGTAACGTAGAGCACAACCTTTCGTAGACGATTAACCGGTTAATCGCACAATGCACTATAAAGTTGAATACAATTTCTAGTCGCATTATCTGTATTCAACTCACCTGGAACATGATGGATAGAAGGCGTACCAACCAACCAGTTACTTGGACTTGGTCGTGGCATCATCTCGATCACAGTGGCCATGCTTACAGGTCATTGTGTTATGGATATAGTCTCGTTTATCAAACTTTCTGGCTGGTTTTCCAGCGCGGGGTAGTCGTGCTTTAAGATGGGCAGACCTTGCGCTGACCGACTTCTTCCTCCTATATTCGGGGGGACTTGGTTAGTACAGAGACTGGGTTCACCTGTGGCGTCACAACGGGCCGCTATACGTGCTCAAGTGAACTTTTGGGTATAAAAGCTATCACACTAACCTAACCTAATCTGTATTAAAATTTTGTGTCTTATCTTACCTCCCATAACCTATTTTTCTAGTTCCAACCCTGTAATGCATGAGTAGAGATCATATATTGTGTGTTTGTTGGACGTAATAAAAAACGTTTATAGAACTTTTACCATCAATGTGGAATAAGATCGTTTCGTACCAAGGCCAAGTGGTTCTAATAGCAAGCGGAAAGGGAGCTGAAATTATAATTCGGTTGTGTATGTTACATACATACATAGTTGGACATTACAACCATTCTGTCAGGATGTCTGAGTAAATTTTATACATGAGTGTCGTTTTACAGTTTAAAGTCGACTTTTAAACACAGATTTTTGAACACCTTTTTCATAACAATTTTATTTACTCTCAGAGTTTTTGCCAGAAATCTGCTGGGAGGAATTCGCCGAAGAATTACTTTATCATATTTCGTTCTGTTGAAGATGTCTGACCTGGGGATTGAACCGTGGCCTCACGTCGAATAAGCCAACATACTATCTACTAGACTCCCCCGACTACATGTTGCGATTGCAAAATAACCCACGCAAAACTACCATACTACCATTCACTTCCTAAATGGAAGAATATTCGATTACTGAATGAGGTAGTTTTATGGAAAAAAAGACAAAATGCATGAAAACAGTACTAGACAGTAAAGTGATGTAAAAGGTTCATATTGATAGGATTTTAGGGAAATATAAGTATACTCTATTGATAAGCATAAGACTTGCAAATACATTTAAGGGTGTGTAACTAAAATGTGCTGAATTGGATGTATAACACGATGGTCATATCAATTAATAACTACATGGTCATTGTATACGTTGGCAGTGGTTCATATGAAGTGGGATATGTTGCAGAGAATAGTACGCATTGACATAACGGAGGCAATGTGAATCTTCCCAGTGCAACACTAGAATATAGAGAAATGCAGGAAAGAAACGAGATTAATTAGAAGATACTCAGTAGTTGAGAGTTCATTAATGGCTCTTCCCTGGACAGAACCAATAAGCTTTATCATTTTGAGAAATGCTTTATAACGAGATTCAGTTTTTTTTTCAGTACCTCTCTTGGCAGCATATGGCTTTTACAATGCATTTCTGCCTTGTTTCCGTTTCTTTAATTCATTTTGTTGTTGTCTTCTGTAGCAAGTTCTAGAATAATGGGGCTGCCATCTACTGTTGCCTAAAAACAAAGAGATTCAGTAATAAACGCAAATGAAGTAAAGAAGAGGATGCATCATTCTGTGTATTCTGTATTTGGAGAGTTCGTAGTCTGGCTATGGTACAAGAGTATGTTTGGGCTCACAATTTAAAATTCGGAATCCTTGATGCGACTCGATAATATTTTTCAAGTGGAAGTTAGCCCTATTCAACATGGTTAGAAAGTACAGAGAAATGAATATTACAAGACAATCTGACAATCAGTTCTCAATTCAAGCACTTACCTCACATGAAGTTTACTTGATGTTAGTATGAGAATATCTCAACAAACAGAGTTATTTAGACGGGGAAAATAGGCGTACCATTCGCTAGATCCCATGTCATGTAGAAATTCAGAACAATGAAAAGTCATCTAAACTTACACGTACATTTGTTTTCATACCGCTAATGGTGCCCAATGTTTCCCGTGGAATTTAAATAAGAGATTGGAAGGACATAGGGAAGATATGGAAACAAGACGATTTGGAGACTATCTAAAATTTTGGAAGGTAAATAAGAGGAAAATAATTGTCCAGTATATAGTTTCTATGAAGGGTATAAGGAATCATCAGTCCACATAGTTGGCATAAGTAAACGCCTGGGAGTGTATCAAGTGCCAAGCAGGGAGTAATTTCTATTAAAAATATCAAGAAAATAGGGTTGCAGATTGCGAGATGCATAAGAGGGTTATAGGTTGAGGGCAGTACAACAGACAATTAGTACCACAGATATAGCAATCAAATTCAGTCCAATAAAGGTCAGGCATAAGGCAATAATAAATGACTTGAAAGTGAAGTGGCGGTTATAAACAACAGTAACACAAGATTTTGTTCTGCTAAACTTTTTCTTATGCACTAAACAAATATTATTCTTATGCGTTACAAACCTCAGCACTAATCAAGTTTACCACAAACACCTACATACGTTGTGTTAAGAATATAGAAAAAAAAAATCTTCCTATCAATTCTAATCAAATGCATTCAAATGAATATTGAAATATTGCTGACCGAAGACAAATTAAACTGCTGTTAAGTATCGTAATAACAGGGGCACTGGGTTAAGAAACAACGGAATCAAATCTATCAACAATTGGAGCAATAAAAGGAAAGAGAAGAATCCAAAAAGAGAGAAAACATATGAGGAAAAAAGCAACAGTAAAAACAAGTCTAAAACCGCGAAAGTCAAAACAATCTATACGGCTCATAATGTCGTACAAAAAAAAAAAAGAGAAGAAAAATTAACAGACTGACCAACATATTCTATAACTTTAACGAGATGTTCGTTTAGTTGTCTAACTGTCTTCACTGTCTTCTCATAGAGAGACGGACGGCTAATGACGAAATCTGAACACACTCACTCACTCAAAACCATGCATCATTGCAATCAATCGATACTCTCCAATGAAGGTGAGTATAATTCTACGCTCAAACGGTTAAATGAGTGAAAACGTAGCCGTTTGAGTTTAAATTTCCTTTGAAAAATTCCTGTTAAAAGTTGTTGTTGTTTAAACTGAATTAAAATATACAAAAACAACTGCTCATACTGAAAACTTTTCTTTTAGCCAACATTGCAATGATTAGACAACAGCACAAGCAAAAGTTGTCGATACAGCAAGAGAAAACAGAACAGAGAACCGACAAACAAATTATCCCGTTTTCTTAGCCTGCTCTGTGCTGCGTCGTGCTCTGCTCTGCTCTCGTCGGCTGTAGTCTGGTCTGGTCTGGCCTGCAAGTGTAAATTTGTGGAGCATTAAATTATTTATAAAACTGTATAACATGTGCGTGCTTTAATAAGCTCAGTTTAGAATTCAAATACAAATACTCAAGTAATTTTGCTTACACGTACACGCGTACATATGCTCCTACTTATAGATACAATTAAAAGAAGAGATGACGTTAGAGACATACTAGTAGCACTTCCACATACGTTAACGAGGATATTTAGCTGTAAAGAGATGGCAAATATACACACTCCAAATCATAGACGGTTAGATACGACTGCTTGTTATGCTATAAATTCAATAAAACTATTTATGTTCATAAATAGTGTGTGCATAGCTGACTAACAGGCGCATAACTATGAATATGAAACCAAAACTCCCTTGGGAATGTTATACAAAGCCACATACAAATGGCAGTCCATCATTTAATTATGAATTACAATAATAACACGGCTAAATTTGCAGCATTGTAGGGTATTAAGAAATTAAATATTCTATTGATTACATTATCATTGGATTTTATTTTGTTTTATATTAACCGCAAATAATTCCAATGAAATATTTTTACAAGCATTTCTGTTAGCGAAGCATTTATTAATTTTTTCTTCTTTTTTTTTGGAATACAAATCAACTGTTTGTGTCATACACAAATCATTTATAGCACAATGGCGAATGAATATGCAATTTTGTAATACATACTAATAAATGAATTAAATCGTAAACTGTGCATTTGATCATGATATGATTTTTAGCAAAGTTGTTGCGCATAAGTCGACGGAGGTTTCTAAGTTGGTGCGACTAATTTCCGATAGATGGCGCCACTGAGAATTATTCAAAGTGAATTGAATAGTAAACTATGCATTTGATCATGTGTTGATCGGACAAATATCAGACATTTGAGGATTCATCATTTATGATTTTAATAACATTTAATATGACTCATTCCCGTAAAATGTCAATCACAAGTTTGAAACATTTTAATTTTAAAAAAATTTTAAAAAATGCTATGGGGTTCAATTGGATTGGGTACATTGTGAGATTCTAATAAATTTAATCCAAAACGACAAGCAATTGGTGGACAAAAAGAGCATTACGAGCCTCAGAATCAGACGGGCAACGAGCACTGATAATGGAAAATCTTCGAGTAGATGCCGCTAAGACCCGTTGACATGAATCACTTGAACAAGTGAGAAGTGAGATTAGAAACTGATCGAATGCGTACTACTCAGGCCTGTTCGTCTGAATCATCTGGACAATTAATTGGATATTTGTGTAATTTCTTTCCTTCAAATTTATTTTAGTTGGTGGCGCAGCAACACGCGCAGTGTACAGCTAGTGGTCAAATAAAATTCAACCCACTGTTATATTATTACTGTTATTAATGTTTGACTTAAGCTTTAATTTTTCCTTTACACCTTATAAGTTTAAATTTTTCTTTAACGGCATCACGTTTAGTAAATAAAAAAATATTTAAAGAAACTTCTAAGTTTCTTTTCTCCATATTTTTCTCTTTAACTATTAGGTTATATTTGTTCCACCTTGTAGTCACGCAATTGATTAACAGCCAAAATATTTTTGTGAAGCTTTTAAGCATTGAGAATTAAGTGGAAATTTTCAATTTTGTTCTAAAAATAGTGAATATCTCCTCAAAAAAAAAATTATATTCAAATACAGGTTTTTTGTTTTTAATTTTTGAAAGCAAAACAGCTTAATGTCAGCTCCAATTTAATTACACTAGTTTAATAGATTTCACAATTGGTGAAATTATCTGGTTTAGTTTATTGAAAATGCGCAATTAATTATAATAAAATTTAGTTTCATTAAGTGAATATAGTATTAAGAAGAGAATTACAATAATAAGTCAAGTCATTATTGCAAATAACAATTATTTTCGTTTTTTTCTTCAATAATAACTCAATTGTTAGAGTAAAACAAAAGACTTAAGAAACACACTTGCTTAAGCGTTCGTTCAAACATGAAACGCCCAATTTAAAATACACACAGAAGACAATCTCTTTTGGTTTTTACTTTATAACGAATAATTATTATTGCAATATTTTAATTAGTGTGTGTGGCAAGTAGAACAGACTTGTTAACACTAATTTCAATAATAACAAAGAGGCATAAAGCAATAAAAGCAAACATTTCATACAATAATAAGCTGCAACTATTTAGTCAGCTTCAGTGAACGTTAATATCAAGTCACTCTCATAATCTTTATAGTGCATTGGCAATTAATCAATTAAAAATCAATTGAATTAATTTTAAAAATAATGGACAAATCATGTTTAACTTGATTAGAAAATATTAATAAATGAATCAATTTCACTTATTTTCTCTACAACCCAAAGTTAAGTTTATACATGTATAATTCAGAATGATTTTTTCTTTGATTTTTCGGCACTTAAGAAAATAAAAAATTGGATTATCACTTACCAAATATCAGCTGATGCTGATACCAAGAGTTGCACGCAATCTAAACAACCTCTGGCTGCTGCATAATGCAGTGCTAATGCGCCTCCATTGGGCCTTTCAACTGATGAAATACTGCCCGAGTGCATTGAATCGGAATAGGTATCCAATTGATGGGAATGCATTTTACTACCACTGTTTTTATTAAATATATTATTAATGTTGTTGTTGTTGTCGTTGTTAATATTATTATTATTACTACTGCTATTGTTGTTGTGGTGTTGACTAAAGTTTAACTGTGGCGGCGCGTAATCATGGGTTGTTCTGTAATTAAAATAAGAGAAATGAAAATTATAAACATTTTACAACACTTTTCTTGAAAAAAACAGCATAAAAATATGCTTTAAATTTTTAGTAAATTAATAAGGCATAAAGTTATAAAGACTTAAGACATAAAGTTATAAACAAAAAAATCAAAGCAGCATTTTAGGCTGTAAGAAGAAATGAATAATGATGGCAAGGTATTAAACAAAAGACTTCAGCAGCAAACTTGATTATACTAAACACTAAAGTTGTTTAGTAAAAATTAATAATTAAAGAAATAAATAAAAAATAAATTAAAATTAAAAAATAAATCAAAATTAAAAATAAATTCAAATTAAAAAAAATTTAATTTGAAAAAAAATTAAAATTAAAATAAAAAAAAATAAATTAAAAAGTAAATAAAAAAAATATAAAAAATAAAAAAAAAATATAAAAATAAAAAAAAAATTAAATTAAAAAAAAATTAAATTAAAAAAAAATTAAATTAAAAAAAAATTAAAATAAAAATAAAAAAAAAATTAAAATAAAAATAAAATTAAATTAAAAAAAAATTAATATAAAAAATAAAAAAAAAATTAAAATAAAAAATAAAAAGAAAATCACAATTAAAAAAAAAAAGAATATTAAAATAATAAAAATTGACAAAAAAAATAATTGTAACTCCAAAAATAAAACAAAAATTCATACAAAAATAAAAAAGAGATATTCAAATGCAATGTTAGTATAGGTTGAACCTGGCAGACATGAGTTTCAAGCTAAAAAATTTTGCATGTGCTGAAGGGAAGAAATATGATTCTGAAATGTGACATGTTAATTGTGAAATGTTAATTCAAAATTGACTGAAAATTATAAAATCTTAGTAAAATTATAACAAAGAGTGTACAATTTAAAAATGCGAAAACGTGAACTAATATTGGAACTTTATTAGGGGACTTCGCACGCCTTCTGGCCACATATATTTTGTGTAATAAGAAGTACTAATATTAAAAGATCAAGAATGAATCAAACTTGGAAACATTGTTCGAAAATGAATAGTATTCCATTTAGGGTTTCCTGTCGATCGAAACAAATAATCGTCGGGCGATACAAAGTTTAAACTACTATAGGGTGGATCGTTAGTTTCCGTTAAAAAGCGAAATATCTGAGGATTTATTTGAGGAATAATTCAGTAATCCTTATCGAAATCGACTTTAAACTGTAGGTTTCGCCACTCATGTATAACATAATAGAAGTGGCGGGAGAACCAAGGTTCTAATCCAGACTGAAGGGTTGTAATGACCAATTATGTATGTATGTAATTCTAAATTATTTTATTAAAATTTTTTAAAAGTAAAAGTTGAATTCCCTTTTCAATTTCTAACTTCATTTCTATCTTTTTTTTATTTGAAAAATTACAATAAAAGTAGAATATACATTCTTCAACATTTTACATTTACACTCTACATAACAGAAGTTTAAACGTCATTAGTAGAGCATGTAAAGTTAAATAAAGAAATTAAAACATACTCGCGTACGTATTGTGTTGCTTGCATTCATTAACTGGAAATTAAATATTTGGGCACCTGCTTAATAAAACCGTAGAATATGTGATATGGAACCAAGCCATTATTAACATGGTGTGAATGAATTCATTTGCTCATGGTATGTGTTTATATTTCAAGTACAAACTCTTGAAGGTACAATTTTTTTTGTTTCTACTTTTCTTGGAAAAAATGGTTTGTGTAACAAAACCAGAATACGAGTGTAAAAAGAGCGTGTAAAATTGAAAAAAAAAATCATTTTCATTTTTATGGTAATTAAGAAAGTTTTTGTATTTTTAATTGTTGAAAAAGTGAATTAGATTTGGAAAGAAAAAAGTAAGAATTAAATTAAATTAAAATACGTCATAATAAAAGGATTAAAAACAGATCAATATAAAGGGGAGCAGTAGCTGCTGTTAATAATACTAATAGAAGAATAACATTCAATTCTGTACATTCATTACTGGTATTCAATTTAACAGAATTGGTCAATTCACAGAAGCCGTTGTATCATTGTATTGAGCGTATTATTGGAAGAACATACAACAGTGTATGCTTGTTGTTGATAATTTACATGTAAAAATCCGATACACTTTACACATTTTTTTTATATGTTTTTAAAAAGTTGTGTTATTTTCGTGCTCTCGAATTATTTGAATGCAAAAAATTATGGATAAGAATATGAAGAAGAAGATTGGAATACGAAATACACAATACAGCATAGCATTGAGCGTTCACAAGTAACCAAGTGTATTCAATACAACATACACGATACAAAGTCGTGTGAATTGGCCAAATGTGTTTGATATCAAAAATTTTAAAATACGATAACGAGTAGACAGGATACCCTTTTCATCAGAAGAAGATTTTAGTTTTACGTTATAAGGGAATATGTTAAGGGAATATGATAAGAGTATGGTGGTTATACACTTAGCGGCCTTAAGGGCGCCTTTATTATTTATTGTACTTTAAATTGTACACGCATTATAAATATATTTTTTTTCTAGATATGAGAATAGTCCGGTATATATGAATTCCTAGATATTGCAAACAAAATATTGTCCGAAATTTACTAATAAGCCAAGTCGAAGTTTGATGTATTACAATTTTTTTTTATTAAACTGCTGTCGGGTAGCTGAATGCTCAAACTGAAAAATGGTTCGGGTGCAAAGTTGTACAATAGAATCCATGATTAGACCCTTTGCTGAGGTGATCTACAATCCTTCAGTCAAAATTACGATCTAGCTGCTCACACCACTTATGTATGTTGTATGTGTTAATTTTTATCCGCAAGTGACAGGAGATTTACATTTTAAAATCAACTTGGAATGAGTTCGATTCGAAGATTGAGAAATATATGGCAACAATCTAGATTTCCAGCAGACAAAAAAGGCTTCCTAGAATGACAAACGAACTTAGCTTAGAAATAAAATGTATAAAGTTTTAATAACTATTTGTAAGAGCTGAATAATGAGAAAACATCAGAAATCATTTGTAACAGAAATTCCTCAAATTCACATGGCAGACGGAAATTGGGCCAGAACAAGTAGCCTAAGGGCAGAATTAATTTCTATCAATCCTGCTGGTGTGTTCTCTGTTAATATTAAATGATTGTATGTGTTCTCTCTAAAAAATGATTGTTTCGCTGTATTCTTAGACGTTTCACAAGCATTCGCCAAAGTCGGTCATACGGGTGTACTCACAAAACTAAGCACACAATTGTCAAGGGCATACTGCCTTCTGAAGAATATGAGGATGAATTTTCTTAATTAAGGAAAAATTCTAGCAGAAGCACCATTCACTTTTGATGTTTTATACACTAGTGACATACAAGATTTTGCTGCAACGACTATGCCTGTATTTGCCGATGACACGACTATTTTGTTTGTTGCCAGGTCTGAAAATAAGTCGGGACATGCCTTAACTCGGTCTTAGAAAGGACTAGAAAATGGTGCATAAAACAGTTTCAAGTCAATTTTAGGTAGTCCTATCTTTATGGACAGTACACAGGTACACAAGTGAGAAAATTCTAACTACTATACAACGTTTTCAAAACAAAGTACTTAGATGCATTGTAAAGGCATCATAGTATATACCAGGGATTACCATTTCATAGTAGCACAATTGTGCAGAGAGAATTCATACATATTGCTTATGCTTTTTTGTTTAGTTGTCGATTAGACTGCGACAAGCACACATGTCACCGGATGCTATAATATTTTTTTTTTAGGTTTACACTCAAAAAATAATTTGTGTTAAAAAATTCTTTTTTTTTTAAATTCAAAGTTTTATACGTTCTTCAAACACATTTTGATTGTTTTAATAGTCAAGTAAATAATTTAGATAATATGGAAAGAGAACAACTTTTTTATAGACATAAATCATTATTTTGGAAAAATTAAAATGTTGGTTATTAGTAGGAGAGGAAATTTATGAACCCAGCAAATATCCAAAAAACATTACCTAATTATTAAGTCAAAGATGTATAACTTTATGTATGTTGATTAAATGAAAATCAAAATAGGGTATATTACTAACATTTTTCTATGACTGTAAGCTCTCAATTTATTTTCTCTCTCTTACTCACTAATACACAATCAAAAAAATTTTGGTAACCCCTGGTATATACGCACAACTGATTTACATCGTGATCTTGATTTAAATACAATCCTTCAGTCAGAATTACGGCCCAGCTTCTCAACACCACTCATGTTGTGTGCGTTAATTTTATACATGAGTGGCGGGACCTACAGTTTAAAGTCGACTCCGAACGACAGATTTTTTCATGGCAATTTTTACTCTCAGAGTTTTTGCCAGAAATCTGCTGAGAGGAAGTCGCCGAAGAAATATTTTCGTTTTGATGTTTGACCTGGGATTCGAACTCGGGCCTTTCGTCTAATAAGCCAACACACTACCTACTAGACCACGGCGACTTCATTGTTTCTGTTATATCTTCCAAATCTGTGGATAAAATTGTTTGTTATTTAATTTATTGAAGTCGCCGTAGTCTAGTACTTAGTGTGTTGGCTTATTAGACTCGAAGCCAGGGTTCAAATCCTCTGTCAGAAATCAAAACTAAATATGAAAAAATATTTCTTCGGTAACTTACTCTCAGCAGATTTCTGGCAAAAACTCTGAGAGTAAATAAACCTGCCATGAAAAAGTTTCTCTCAAAATCTGTCGTTCGGAGTCGACGTTAAACTGTAGGCCCCGCCACTCAAGTATAAAATTAAAGCACACAAAAAGGGCGGTGTTGAGAAGCTAGGCCGTAATCCTAAATGGATTGTAATGGCCAATTATGTATGTATGTATGTATATCTTCCAAATGTGTGAATAAAATTGTTTGTTATTTAATTTTTGTGGCTTAACTTTTACGTATTATATACAGGTTTGTTGTAAAAGAAACATTTCATAGGCAAAATAAACTAAAAGACTGTTTTTTCTTTGATCACTTATAATGTAAGCATTTTCAAATTTTCCTAATTATACACAATATTAATAACATATTTATGATTTTCCTTAATTTTGCAAGCAAATTATAAAAAAAATTATTATACACATCAGTGAAACTGTTATATGCCTATTATATTAACTTCTGGCATAGTTAAACAAATTAATTGCGCTTTAAATGTTGTTACTTAACAGACGGGTGTTGAAGTAAACCTCATATTAATTTAAATTCATCTTTACTTTGTAGGCATGTACATACACATGTATGTGCCAAAAACATTACAAATTATTTTAATTGAGTACTAAATTTTTTAAAATATTGCGTTTTTAACGAAAGCAACCCACCTATTCAATATTTTTCTACATTTTATGGCTTTATTTGCGAAAAAACGAAAAACAAAAAAAAAAAAATTAAAAACACCAAAAAAAATTAAAAGAAAATATTATGCAAATTTTGTTTTAAACATTTCACCCAATTTATTTTGTTAAGTTTTAAAACAAAACAAAAATAATAAAATTTTTGTAAAAAACAAATCAAACAAAACGAAGATTCACTTTTATTTTCTTTTCTTTTCTTTTTTCTCTTTCAATGCAAAATGAAACAAACAAACAATTGTTGCTTATGGCTTGAATCTCTAAGCATGCGTATGAGTGTGAGTGTTTTTGTTTGGAAACTTTTTAAAAGTTTTATTTTGCTGTTTTCT
Source organism: Sarcophaga rosellei (assembly GCA_930367235.1). Taxonomy (NCBI): domain Eukaryota; kingdom Metazoa; phylum Arthropoda; class Insecta; order Diptera; family Sarcophagidae; genus Sarcophaga; species Sarcophaga rosellei. The sequence goes on along the minus strand of OV884018.1, from coordinate 59,289,119 downwards.
TAAGTTTTTTTTTAATTTCTTTTCAGTTTCTAAACAAAAAGTCACAAACTCATCCACAGACGTGTTTAAAATTTTTGTATGGGAAGCGTATATAAGAAGGCACATATTATGCTATGAACTGAACTGAAAACCGTTAATAAATCTTGTTAATGGCGAAATTGTTGGCTAGTGTATACATATTTATTGTGCGAATGTATAAACGACTCTTATTATTTTAATTTTTTATTATTTCTTTCAGAGTTTTTGTTTTTATTTATTTTTTTGTTTATGCAGTGAATGCATAATGTGGTGCTGATGAGCAGGTCAAGTATACCCAATTCGAAGATGTCAGGCTGGGTTGATCTCGATCTTGACATGTAATATAATAGGCTGTTTTCGGTTTAAATTTAGTTGAAAGTTAAATACAAATTTTAATTGTTTTACATGAATTTTGTAATTTCGTAATAAATAAATTAAAGTATTTTACTACAAAAATTTGTTTAATTTAAAATGAATTTATTGCCTGTAATAGAGAGTTGATTGAAATCCATTTAACTTTCCAAAACATTTAATATTTACATCGCGTTTTCGACGCGTGTTGTAATAATCAAAAGTTTTCAGTTATATGAGCAACTGACAATTTATTTGCTTAATACGAAGTCGTCTTAGTCGTTAGGCCATGGTTCAAACCCCAGGTCCAGACATCTACAACAAAACGAAATATTCAAAAATATATCTCGAGCGACTGCCTCTCAGCAGATTTCTGACAAAGGCTCGGAAAATAACTAAAAATTGCCATGAAAAATTTCTCAAAAATCTATCATTCGTAGTCGACTTTAAAAAATTAGCACACACAACATAAATGGTGTGAGAAGCTAGTTCGTAATCCTGAATGTACGCATGTAAGAGCTGAGGTATGACGCAGAAAACAAAAAGAATATCGTTTTACTTAACCCACAGCAGCTTAAGCTTTTCTTTACCCCATATACGGAAGAATATTAGGAGCTTCCAGAAGGACAAGAATTGCTTCCCGCAATTGCCAGTGGAACAGCATTTGCCAATGAACAAAAAGCACAATATTAACCCCCTGCAAATGCGGCCATTGGATATTATGCCACAAATAGGATCCTGAAAGCAATTCAAACCGAGATTGTGGCATAGGAAAACAAATTCTAAGGATCGTAAAATTGATCCTCTTCTAAGTCAGGACGGGATCATGCGGTATACTTAACTCATATAGGGCGGCGAGAAGTATCTCTAACACCTTTGACCAATGTTCGTGCATACCGAAAAGAACCATACGATCTGCTATTTAATTGTCCAGAGAGAGTTACCTGACTAACACTATTAAACCTCAGGACAATACCGCTTTAGATAGAAAACATCTTCCACCAACAACATCTGTACGACAACACAATAAACATCTGTATGACAAGCCAATGATTATAAAGTGATAATGAAAAATGTCAACATTGAAGGCCGTAGCTCGCTATCGATCCAAGTTAAGCTGTCATAAGTGGCAAATACAGCAGTGATAGAAAGAGTTTGCTGTCAGATACGACTGATAAGGAATCATGTTATATTAGCTGCTAGCCTACAGCCAAAATCGTAATTTAAAATTGTATTGTGTTGACAATTAAATCATTTGTGAGAAGCGAAAACTAGCAAACGATCACATTGATCAATGGAGTATAATAGTACTAAGTTAGTGCAACACCAGAGCGCTTATTTCGGTGGGGTATTGATGGAAAACTAGCTTATACTTCTTTACTTAATTAGTCATTACAGCCCTTTAGTCAAGATTACAACATAGTTTCCCATTACTAGCCTAAAGCTGATGAAAAATTCAAGTCAATAGAAGGTTATTGAAATAAGTATACTATCCATACTTTTTGCCAACATCGGCAATTTACATCAGAGAGACGGAGAGAAAGAGAGAGAGAGAGAAAAAATAAAATCCAAAATATCAAACAAAGTAATACTATGTTCAGATATGCACTTTTATTGAGACAATATTCCGTTTATTGAGTACAATATTTTAAGTGTTCAGACATAACAATACACGAAGTTCAAACAAAGCAGCTGGTTGTTTCAACAACATTGTCTTTATTTTGTTTGTCGTTGTTGACATCCGAGTTGTCAAATATCAACAGAAAGTGTTCGGGATAATTGTAATATGCGCACTGAACATACTTTGCGACATACTTTGAACAATTTGAGTATTTATTGCGCAATAATTAACTGAAACTTTATATGAAATATTGCGCTCAATAATGGCGTTTATTGCGATTTAAGCAATAAAAGTGCATATCTGAACACCGTATAATACAAATTTAACCTGATTATGATAAATAAAAATTGGTCAATAAATAAATTTCTTTTCATAACACCTAATATTATAAGTTTTAGAATTTATTCTAATCGATATACATTTTTGAATGGACTTCTAGCCTGTGTTTTAGATTTGATTTTCACTACTTGCACTACGTGGTTCGTGCTAAACTTTTAAACAATCTGTCTAGACACCTTGCAGAACGCTTTAATATTTAAACATTAAACGCTATAATCCGCTCTATTCGGTATTCGTTTTAACTAGATAATAACAACTAGATAATAAATATTTTAGTTTTTCTATCAGCATTGTAGACAACAATATTGAATGGAGTTACAATACTGGCAATCAGTGTAAAACCTTTATATTGTTTCACTTGTAAACTTACAAAAACAAACAAAATTAATACATTTTTATTTTTCGTTTCACATTCTATTCACAATACCGTCTAACGTCTAACGTTAAAATGAAGGTTCTTATTGTCAATGGAATTTAGTTGTATCAGAAACAATAAATAAAAACATTAATAAATTGAAATGTAAACAAATAACTTTTACACATACATATGTACATATATACATATATTGTGATCGTTACTAACGGTATGCATAATTAATTTTCAAATACAAATTGTATTTGATAAGACACACAACTTATACGGTGTTCAGATATGCACCTTTATTGCGTAAATCCCAATAAAGGCCATTATTGAGCTCAATATTTCATATAAAGTTTCAATTAATTATTGCGCAATAAATACGCAAATTGTTATAATATTGAGCAACATTTAAAATGCAGCACTTTCATAAGTATGTTCAGTGCGCATATTATAATTATCCGAACAGTTTCTGTTGATATTTGACAACTCAAATGTCAAACACGAACAAAATATAAAAATAAAAACAATGTTGTTGAAAGAATCAGCTGTTTTGTTTACCAGCTGTCAAATGAATATTGAATAAGCAGCTGAACTGCGTATATTGTTATGTCTGAACACTTAAAAATATTGTACTCAATAAACCGATTATTGACTCATAAAAGTGCATATATGAACATAGTATTAAAGATAAAGATTCATAATATGAGATAAGCACAAATGTCAGTCTCGATTTTTCACTAAACATACCGATATATTCATTACGTGCTAGTCAATCACTAGCAAATTGTATTTCATGCACCATGCACTAGTTAAACAATTGTTAAAATGTCCATAAAACATTAACAGCAAGCGTATAAAGATGCAAACGGTCCAATGTTGTTGATTGACTAACAAGCATTACATTTATAACTAAGAACGGGATGGTGTTTATATTGGAAAATGGGAAGCACTTTATGTTCTGGTCATAAAAATTACTTGCGGTATCCTTTGGAACCACTATATTTTTAAAATATCACAAAACTTTTCAACGGAATCATTTTAATGTTCTACGATTGCCATCTTTCTGAAGATACATCTATCAAATGAATTATAATTTATTCATTCTGTTTTACCGAATCACCGTAGATAACCATAGACAGAGACCGCAATTGTTGGCTGACCTTAATTATTATCGAAAAATCATTTTCAACTAAAAGGCTCATTTCTGGATGCATGGGTACGTGAACAAAAAAATATTACCTATCCAGAGTAAATCCAAAAGTGACTCATGCACTGCAGAAAACTCACTATTTGGTGTGAATCATGAGCTGTCGACATCATCGGTCCAGATTTTTGTGAGAATAATATTGGTTAGGCTATCACTGTTAACGACGAGCGTTATAAGTCGATAACTGTTAGCTTTTTTAGTCTGAATTGAATGATCTGGATACCAACGACGTGTAGTTGTGTGTGGATGACAGCGCACCGCACACAACTCATGCCGCATTGGATATTCTGAACGAAATAGACTTCACCCAGAGAAGTTGTGGCGAATATGTGCACGATGTTATATTTCATACATAATGACATCAAGGGGTCTTTCAAGGGAATAAAAATTTCGATTATATTTCACACACAATTCGTGTTATTTAAATTTAAAGATAGGAAGCTAGATTATAATCCAGACTAAAGGGCTGCAATGGCCAATTAAGTAATTAAGTAAGCGCTTAAGAAGACTACATATACATATGAATTGTGCTCTAATGAAATAAAGCAATTTTTTTTTTAAATCATGTGCTTTTGAGCAGTACTCGTCAGCCACTTCGTCTGTATGTCCAAAGCACTTAATCCAGAAATTTTTCCTGCCACTTACAATATAAGACTCAAATCAAACGTCCATAAATACTACTTCCTCTTTCCTAACTCCCTCCATCCGTCATCCTAGTGCTAACTGCATATGAATGCAGGTCATCCCCTGAGTGGTGATTATAATAATAAAAAAAAATTACTCTTACGAAAGCAAACAAAACCACACTTGAATACAAAATGATTTTGTGGTACATACAGTCACACAGATAATTATACGTACCCGCCCTAAAGATCATTTTTTTAAAAAGTAATGAACTTCTAGTCTAAAATTTCTTTACATTAGCGTCTGTAACGACACATTTACTTAAATAAAGAAAAAAGATTCCCAAAATCTAGGAATTTGTGACTGCAGTGTGCTTAAAACCAATAGGGCACCACAGAAAATTATACGTACGACGTATATTTCTAATACAATTTCTCCAAGGGTAGCCCGGTATATAACATGTATTGTGAATAAAAATCCTAGGACTACAGCCGTAGAAATACGAAATACCTCGGAAAGTGATCACAATGTTATTGTGCATTCCGAAACAGTTCGAAGTGTTTTGAGAAAGAACGGTTTCCGCAGCCGAGTGCCGAGACAAAAGCCACGATTGGAATTTGCCCAATAATATATGGACAAGTCCTCTGATTTTTGGGCGAATGTAATATTTAATGATGAGAACAAATACAATTTGTTCGGCTGTGACGGGAAACAAAAAATTTGGCACAAAAATCAGTTGACTTGTCCATATATTATCATTTTTAAAATAATGATTTTTAGGGGGATACGTATAATTATCTGTGTGACTGTATGTGGCTCACAAAAAAAAGACGTGTTTGAATAATTTTTACACTACCATTGAAATTTGTATTGAATTGAAATTTGAAACACTGAATTTGATAATGACTCGCTTGAAGCTGTGGTAGTTCTAATCTGGCACTTTCCGATTTACACTTATTTTGGCGATCTTTCTTTCTTTTAAAGAAATGTGTTCATAAATTCTATGTGTTATGACCATTGAGAAGAATTATTTAAAAAACAAGTGAAATAAGGCATTTTGTTTGAAAATTATGAATATCTGACGTTCAAAAAGCAACATTACTTCTAACTTTGCAAAAAACAACTTTCATGCAGAATCAAAAGCTTTTCTTTAACTGCGCTCAATATAATGTTTGAGGGCGTTATTACTTTCACGAATACAAAATAGAAGTTTATGAATAAAAAAAAATATTTTGTGAGTAAAATGAAAGGGACCTTTTTTAAAGTAAATGGAACTCATACTGATCAATAAAAAATTTATTTTTAATCACTTCCTATATTTTTCATTGTGTTTTTAAACAATTGTTTAAATCATGTCTTACAGCATGCCTTAATACTTTCAATGTATGGTTTTGAAATAATAAATCAAAAGCAATTAATTTCACAAAAATTAGTTTACACAACATCATTTTATAATGATTGTAATTGTAAGTATTATGTATTAATCAAAAGTCTTTGTATAACAAAGTGTTGCAAAATTTTTTGCCAAATACAACTGAATTTGCACTTCCCTTCTAATATATATAGGCTTTTGATTTGTAAACAATTTAATACAGTTTTTACATTTAAATTGTTTCGAAAAAAAATAAAATTATTAAATATGTTTTATTTATTCCTTTTGGCACACCTTCCTATTTCATTTCATTAATTTTTTTTTTAATTTTCTTTATAACAACAGACAACAAGCAAACACACACACATTTATGATTTACGCAAAATTTTTATTTGAATCGTTTTCCATTGTATTTGTTTGAAATTTTCATTGATTTCTTATTTAAATTTCTTTTATTTTTATTTCATATCTTTTTTTTCTCATTTTTTTTTACCTTAATTTTATGGCAATATCACGGCATTTAACACATGGCACTCGTTTATTTTTTAACAATAATTCCACAGATGTTATGGGTGTATTTAGAGAATCATATGAGGAATCCTCGGTTTCACTTGATGAGAAATTCATTTTTTCTACGGGTTTCAAATGAAGACTACTTTTCTTTTCCTTATCCGTAAATGATTCATTAGCACCACCCAGACCTCGTTTACTAAAGTAACCCAAATGATCTTCAACACTTGAATGGGCATTAAATAATATGCGTTCATATTCGGCCACATCACATTCACTTAAAGACACTTTCTGTTCAAAGACCCGCGGTCTAAGAGCCGTTTGCTTAAGCAATTCCATTCTTTTGTGTCGCAATTCTATTGAAAATATTAAACGTACTCGTACGAAACGTCTTAAACGCGCTTGAGAGGCCTTTGCGTTGGCCTTTTTCAATTGGCGGCGATTCTGTTTACGTTCTAATTTTTCTAAACGCGTTAACGATTTGGCACTGATATTAACCGGTGAGACACTGTTGTAGTCGTTTAATGTTTGTAAATCCAAAGCAGAACGATAGCGACGCCAAGGCACTAAATCGAATTGACCGAAACGTTTCTCACAATTACTATAAGCCGAACCTGTCGTTGACCAGGGATGAAAATTTTCTTTTGTATCGTTATAGCACAGTATCCAATCGGACGACGAAGAAGAACCCGCCGCTGAATTTGAGGTAGACGTTGAAGTATTTGGTTTCTTAGCGGTTTTCTTGCGCGTCAGTGGTGAGTTGACCAGTTTGTTTTTACAACTGACTTGTGGCTTATGAACCAATTTGTAGCGTGGCACTAATTTCTTTTCCAACATGCGTGTATCCAAACCATATTCGGTACGCAGCAATTCCACTTCTTTTGATGAGGCTGCATATTGTGCGCCATGCCAAAGCGTTACGGGAGTCAATGAATTCTTTGTGGCTGTACTGTTAATGGATAGAAAACTCTCACGGCGAGACATAATCAAATTATTAAAATGACCGTAATTTGTTAACCAAATAAAACAAAAACAAAAACAACTTTATATTGTTTTTTTTTATTGGTCAGGGTATTGTTTAAATGGCTTTCTTTTGTATATGTTTGTAGTTGTTGGTTTTTGTTTTCTTTTTTTTAATTTTATTTTTATTAATAATTTTCATTCTAAAGTCATTATTTGTTTACGCTTTATGATTTTCGTTTCCGTTTTTGCTTGTGTTTCGTTTTCTGGTTTTTTTTTGGGATAAATTCGCGCACTTGTTCGCTTGTGAGTGAGTTGCGACCGAAAGCTTCTGACGTCTGATCGTTGTAACTTGTTTTCCGAAAATGATGACAAATAATTTCAAAAAGGTATGCAAAACCCCCTCTAACACAACTATAAACAAACAATAGCCATAGCACTAGCAATGATAATGGAAATGAAAATAAAACCTTAAATTAACGTTTAGTTCAGTTCAAATTTGAGTTTTAAAAAGTTTTGAATTTTTGTTTTGTTTTTTAACTTTAAGAGTTAAAATGTGTATGTTTTACTGCTGCTGCTGCTGTTGCTGTTGCTTTCTTGTTTTATAAAAACCTCATATGAATGATAACAAACTTCAATTGTTTTTGTTGTTGTTGTTTTTGTCATTGTATTATTATTATTGTTATTATTATTATTAGTATTCACACATTCATTTATTTATTCATTCTTTCATTCATTCATTCACTCACTCAATCAGTTGGTAGCTTGTGTTTTAGTTTTGCTTTTAAAAACAAAAGAAAAGATTTGTTTTCAGTCTGCATTGTGTGCCGTGTTTGTTTTTGCTTTCTTAATCGTTTTTAATACTTTTTTTTTACAGAGATTTTGTAATAAATTTAAACTGTTTAACGTAATATTTTTTTTCTTATTTTTACACTCAATGATGTTGTTGTCTATTGTAATTAATTGATTTGTGGATTAATATTTCATTTTTTTTACAACAACAAAAATAACAATTATTTTGCCAAATTTAAAATGGTGTTGCCAAATTATATATTTTGCCCTAAAAAATTAACACTTTTTTTTAAAGAAATTTGACCTGAAATTGATTTCTATGGCAGGCATACGAGTATAAGCTGCAAATCCCATGTACTCCTATATCTGTACAGTAAGTAAGTATTGTATGGTCTAAGATCAATACATACATATATACATAATTGGCCACTACAACCCTTCACAGTCAGGATTACGGCCTAGCTTGTGTATGTGCCTTAATTTTATACTTGAGTGGCGGGACCCACAGTTTAACGTCGACTCCGAACGACAGATTTTTTGAGAAACTTTTTCATGGCAGGTTTATTTACTCTCAGAGTTTTTGCCAGAAATCTGCGGAGAGGAAGTCGCCGAAGAAATATTTTTTTCTTTCATATTTCGTTTTTGATGTCTGGCCTGGGGCTCGAACCCGGGCTTTACGTCTAATAAGTGAACACACTACCTACTAGACTACGGCGACTATGCAAATGCAAATGAACAGGAGTTCCAATATTCATATATATTTGTTTTGCGATCACTTAATGGTTCAGATATATAGATTTTGATTTCTTGTTGATGTGAAGCAGAATCATGCTTTTCCCATTAAGATGAACCTCTTTTCTGCTTTTTTTTGGCGTCTTTTTGATTCCGCCTCTGATACTTTTTCCATCACGTTAGATGTTTCAAAATTAATTGAATTATCATTTAAAAAATTAATTATATCCTGTGTGGATTTAAAATAAATTAAATAAAAAGTTCGGTGTTCGGCAAAATTTTGACCGAACGCGGAACTTTGGCCGAACCACACTTTTTACCGTACACCAAATCCGTACCCGAATGTTCGGTCGGACTCTAATCTGTACACTAAGTAAGTATTGTATGATCTAAGTTCTATATTGACTATAAAGACTTTTAGAACAATTATGATGACTTGCATTTTTTAATACATCGGGTGAGCCATCTTTTAATTTAAATTTGAACCATAGGTTATTTCGAATCTGGCTATACTACATATGTCATTCTATTCTTGGTGGGTACGTTAATAAGCAATATTGCAATATTTTGGGGCTTAAACAACTCACACGTGATCTTACAGAAGCCAGAAGCTTGTGGAGCGGAGGAGGCCCATATTTCTTTGAAAATGAGGACGGCGCAACCATTATGATCAATGGAGACACCTATCGCATCATGATAACTGATTGTTTTGTACCCATTTGTCATGGCATTAATGTGACCGTTGTTTGGTGTGAACAAGATGGTGCAACTTGCCACACATCTCATGCCACAATTGATTTATTGCGTCAAACGTTTGATGGCCGTTTAATTAGCTGAAATGATGATGCCAATTGGCCTCCAAAAAAAGCTAATATTTGACATCGTTGTACTATTTTCTGTGGGGTGCCGTTAAAGAAAAGTGTTATGCCGACATACGATCCCATACACTCGAAAAAATGTACGAGAATTGGTTCGATCGAATGAGGTACTGTTAGGCCAGGAGCGGAAGCCATATGAATGATGTAATATTCCATTTCTATCCGGAACAATATTTCTCAACAAAAAATAAATTTGACACCGTTTTTGTTTTGTTGCGTTTTTAATATTGAATTTTTAAATTGCCACCCATAATAGTACCAAATGCCATAAAACTACTGCATCAAAAGTATTTTCCCCATTCTACATTTGGTGTGAGCACTGCTAATCTTACCAAAAAAATTTTAAAATAAAATTTTTTGTTTATGTTTCGAGGATGTCCTAGAATGAAAATTAGTAGCTTAGCATTTTCATTGTATTGATGAACATTGAATGAAAATGTTAACGTACTAATTTTCCTACGATGATCTCTCAAGATGAAAAATATCGCTCAAATTAAAAAAAACATTTGAACAAAATCATACAACAACAATTGAAAAAAAAAGAAGAGACATGAAAGACAATATCAATATCAATCGAATTTTAAGAGAAAAAAGTTCGTGTGAAACGGCTGTAAATTATGTTATTAATGGATAGATGGTGCATTAGGTATGTATGACATCCAATATGAAGGGCTCAAATGATTTGAATCATACATTTTAAACAGAAGGTCAAATAATTAACTAAATATGATGATATCTAATGCAATAATGTTAATGATTTTGGTGTCACATATTATTATTAATGAATTACTGACATGCCAAGCATACTGGATAAATATAACGTGGTATTATATGCAGACGATACCCTCATATACCCAGAAGGCTCCACGCAAGTGTAGAGTATTGAAGCAAAATGATAAATGATATGATAAATAACGTTAACAAATGTCTACAAATCAAGAAATCAATGTTAAATGAAAATTAATATTAAATGAAAAAAAAACAGCGAAATCACAAACAAATTAATGAGAAAGCAGACAAAATATCTTGGATACATAACAGATCTGGAAAAGAAATATTAGATTCAAATATGTAGAATACATTTTGAGAAAAATTAGAAAGAAAATTTTTTTCAGTAAAATTCAAACTTCAAATTCCTGTAATGACGGCCATCAACAAATACACCATCGTATTATAAAACCTCACTTTAAATTAGGATCAACAATAATATACTCGTACACATGCTGTAATGTGTCCCAATTGGAGGGACCTCAGAAGTTGACGATTAAGGCTATAGGGCGTATTTTAAAAATGCAATAGATACAGTGAGCGCCATAAGTCAGTCAACACCCACTATAATTTTAAATTTTCTATTATGTTCTTAAGTATAAAGAAAGTTCCTTTATCATGAATTGTTGCTTTTGTTTCAATATTTTATAAGTAATAAATAAACGTTTTTATTTTTGGAAATTTATTCGACTATTCTCATTTACTTTTCTCGCTATCCTGTGTGGTGTTTACTCACTTTTGGCGCTCACTGTATACATAAACACAAGCTATGCTTGATACATTTAAATGCCTAAATATACATACATATATCGAACAACGATTTGAATTTCATGCTTTAATTACACAATGTTCACAAAACGAAATATGAAAAAATATTTCTTGGTCAACTTCCTCTCACCAGACTCTGAGAGTAAATCAATTTGCCACGCAAAAGTTTCTCAAAAATCTATCGTTCGGAATCGACTGTAAACTATTGGTCACTCCACTCATGCATACGATTGGCACACACAACATAAGTGGGATGAGAAGCAAGGTCGTAATCCAAACTGGAGGGTCTACTAAAAAAAAAGTCAGTAAATAATTCATCCAGGAATCGCTTAGACCACTGATCCCTAATCCTCCAAAACGTCTCCTCTTAACCCTTTCCACTCCAAGCCTTTTTTTCTTTTTATTCCACCAGCTCTATATTTTCGGCTATTGGCCTTTTAGACGCATTTTGTTCTATTTTTTTATCCATGATATAGGCAGATAAATTGTTTACGACGCGGTGCGTATCACAATGCAATAACAACTATAGCAGAATTATTATTCTGTGAGTGACACTCGACATTGGAGTGGAAAGGGTTAGGATTGATCAAGACTTAATAAGTAAAAGTTAATTAATAATAAGCACAATACAACAACCCAACACATTTTCATGGAACGTTTTGTTTTTAGACAATTCTATCATTCCAGAACTTGTCATACTTGACAAATTACCTGTTTCGCTTGAAATAACTTTATTGATTGACCAAAACAAAATAAGTAAATAATGAAATAAAAACTTAACATTTTCAAATTCAAGATTTAATTTTTGTATTAAATTGAAAATTACTTGAAATAATCTTATTCTTTAATTCAATCGAACCATATTATCTCTTCCTATAGCACGCGTATGCCAAAGAATGTATAAAACATGCTTGATATGCTAATAAGATATGAATATCATTTTAAAACTTTGAAAATATTTTTAATAATATAAAATAAATGTTTGAAAAAAAATTAAATCAAGGATTTGCATTAAGTATTGTTATAAAAATGGTTTAAATTATAAAAATACGCGATCGATTATTAATGACAAATTAATCAAGAAGTCACCACCAAAGTTTTTTAAATTTGTTTAATGCTGTGCATAAAATTATTTACGAATTCGAAATGTTGTCGTATTTATTTTTATTTATCTTTAAGAAAAATAACAAAAAAACTATAGAAATGAATAAATTTGAAAGCATTTTATAAACAAAACACAACAAAACGAAATTAAATTTTAATCAAATTAAAGAAACAAACAAAACATTCAATAACTAAATCAAGGTTTTCTTTTTTGTTTTTTCTTTGGTAAAAACGCATTCAGAAGTATACGAATTACAACGAGTAGATGAACAAGTTATTGGAAAAAAGCCTACATTTTTTAAAATAAATACTTAATCGTACACATTATTAAAAATACAACTTTCAAAGAATATTAACAATAAGAATTGATAGTAAATTATATTCTAAATGTATATATCTAACAAATGTATTCAAGAAGTAATTTAAACTACAATAATCGAGTTCCTTCTTATGTTCTATCTTAGAACACACACATCATCTCATTTGTACTCTATTTTTTTATTGCCTATGATTTAAAAAATTTTTATAGAAAATTACGGTTCCGGCTATCCAACAAAGTATTTTAAACGTCTAACCTGAATACATTAAAGTTACTAACTATAGGCAGTTAATTATGCCTGAAACTGTGTCTGAACTTCCCAGCGTACAAGTGATGAAAGTGATCATAATACAGAAACATAAAGTTTAATATATACATATATCGTTAGAATACGCATCAACTTCAAGACAAACCTTATGAGAATTAATATCACAAGTATGTTTTGCCTACAATCAGGACAAACACGTGCACGTTCAGAGAGATGTGGATGTCTACTGGTACCTTAGACTATCAGTTGGTAAACAGTATACATCGACTTCAATCAACCAATGTCTCTAGCGTATAATCCGATGTTTCTGGTCAAACACTATTAATAACATCGAGGCTCTTACTACAAATAAGATTGAAATGCTATAACGCAATTGCATTTGCACCAACGTAGTACAGCTCTCTCTCTTTCTCTTAGTCTAGTTGGTAGTGTGTTGGCCTATTAAACCGCTAGGCCACGGTTTTAACTCCAGGTCAGACAACTCGAACAAAATGGAAAATGAAAAAATATTTCTTGGGCAGATTTCTGATAAAACACAGGAAGAAAATAAAATTGCCATGACTCAAAAAATTTGTCGTCCGGAGTCGACTTTAAACTGTAGGTCCCGCCACTCATTTGTAAAGTTAAGACCCATAAGCAGACTGAGAAGCAAGGTTGTAATCCTTAAACCTTAAAACACTTTTCTTCATTTCAAAATTTTACAAAAATTTTTAAGCATTATTCTGTTCTCTATTTTACCACAATCACCATTAGATGAAATGAATTTTTGTAATTTCCCTTACATAACATCAATTACATCGACTAAAAATTACTCAAAACACTCTTGATTCTTTTCTCCTCTTTATTAAATAATGATTCATGATCCCTTCTAAAAATGAAAATTCTGTGCCTATTTTGTTGTACAAGTATTTGTAGGCAGGCTTGAAATAAAACAACAACAACAACTAAAAACTCATTTAAAATGCGTTTCAGTTGGTTGCGCACGCGCCATTAACACGATCACTCATTACTTTTTTTTCCATGCTTGTTGTTTTTATTGTTGTATTACATATTTTTTATATACACAATATTCATCCAAGAGAGCCAAAGTCTGCTCATTATTGCCTTACTACGAGTGAGTGAGTATTAATGATATACAATAAATAAATAAATAATTGTTTAGAACTTATCGTACACGATAAACGTTAAATAATTGTTCATAAATAAAAATTTTTCAATTATAGATACTCATACAATTATAAAATGAAAAAATTATTAGTTTTGTTTTTGTAATGTGAATGATTTCACTGAATCCAGTCATTTGTTAAAAGGTCATGTACCCATCACCAGCACCACCACCACCACCAACTACACTTGAATGGTTTTTGACCAATAATTACGTGCAATTATTAGAAAGAAACATTTTTTTTAATTTAAATCAGTTTTATTTTTTAAATATGGTTTTGAAATGTATTTTTAGAAAATCGTAAGAATTTTTTCAATTTAAAAATAAAAACTCTCAAAGGGTAAAAATAGTACATTTTTAATATGGGCATTACAGAAGTGAAATATTTCTGTACTTCTGTAATATTTCTTCGGCGACTTCCTCTCAGCAGATTTCTGACAAAAACTCTGAGAGTATTTCATATTTCGTTTTGATGTCGGGCCTAGGGCTCGAACCCGGCCTTTACGTCTAATAAGCGAACACACTACCTACTAAACTACGGCGACTACCAGGTTAGGTTAGATAAAATGGCGGGCTTTTTGAAGGAAAAACCTAACAATTAGACCATCATATAGGCCTATTGTGATACCACAATCAATTTTCAACTCGGGTATCAAACATTCTCTTAGCGGAAACCAACTCGAGTCCAAAATTAATCTTATTGTTGCAACAATCTTTTTATTAGAGATCTCAGTCAAGGATGCCAAAAAGTGAGGGATAAAAACCTCGGTTTTTTTGTTACAATACCACGGCACTGACACATAAAATGACGCTAAACTCCTGGAGAAGTCATTGGCCAGAATGCCAACTTTTTCGGCATGCCCACCAAAAGGACAGTGGCATATGAGAATTGCTATTGTGTAATGGATGGCTATGCAATTTATGGGTAGAAATGAGTCGGTCCTCCTCTTATCCATACGTACCCAGCAATATTGCACCGACTCTCTTCTTCGAAATTGAGTTCCAGGAGACAAGTGGATAATATTCAATTTAACAGAATCAATCACAATAACTATACCTTGTAACATGACGGAGATTGTGAGTTCCTTCTACTATATTCAGATATGCACTATTATTGACTCAATATTCAGTTTATTGAATACAATATTTTAAGAGTTCAGATAGTTCAGCTGCTTATTCAATATTCATTTGATGACTGGGTAAACAAAACAGCTGGTTGTTTTCACAAATTTTTTTTTTTTTTTTTTGCTTATTGTAGGAAGTGTTCGGTAAATTGTAATATGCTTACTGAACGTACTTATATGATAGTGTGCTGTATTTTAAGTTTTACTCAATATTATAATAATTAGTGTATTTATTGCGCAATAATTAATTGAAACTTTATATGAAATATTGAGCTCAATAATGCCATTTATTGCGATTTACGCAATAAAGGTGCATATCTGAACACCGTATTACCGGCTATGCAATTTCGAACGATATCTCTATGACCCGAAACCCGAGTTAGTACATCATCATTGTGATCATATAAAAACAAACCCAATAAAAGCAATACCCTTTATGAGTGTTCAATCTTTTATTGTATCCAGCGTTGCCATTATTTTTTTTGAAAAAAACTTTTTATTTCGGGGAAAACCACTTTTTTTTACCAAAAAAAACTTGTTTTCTATAAAAGTTCCAAAATGTTTAAAGGAAACACGGGAGACCGGTACCCTCTATTGGTGTTTTTTGATACTTTTGCCCGGGACTTGTATTTTTTTCTTTAAAAATGTAATTATTGCGTGTTATTATTATTAAATTTATTGAAAAAAATTTAAAATTAATTTTGTCGAAAAAACTTGTTTTGTTAGAAAGCAAATTTAATGAAAACTTTTTCGCATCCTAAAAAAACTTGGAAAAAAAGGGAAAACTTGGCAAATGGCAACGCTGATTTTATCTTACGAACACTGATTTCTTGTATTTTAAGCAGAGAATCAAATCTTGCACAAAAATTTAATGAATAAAGAAATAAGTTTTTTTAAGAAAAAATTCTCTTTTTTGGGCCTACTATTAACCTCGTTTAAAGTATTCGTATTTACTTAACAAACACTGACATATATACATATCTATGCTACATTTTTTAAATTCTATGTCATGATATTAAAGCATTTTATTGTTTCAAACTATCTCAAAAAAAATTTAAACAATTTTCAGGTTCAATGGTAAACAATCACCATAAAGATGACAATAGACAACAAAAAGTTGACTTAAGGTTACAAGTTCATTAATGACAGGTGAAAAATTGACAACAGTACGTAAATTCAATGTAAGCATTGTATACGACAATTTTCTGAATAAATCATGTAAAACGAATATTTTTTTTCAATGTTTTCTTTTTTTATTTTCAAACAATAAGTCAAAATCATTGAAGCATAAAAAGGCCATACAAATATTCTCATTGATAAGATAATTTTGAAAAATATTTTGCATTCAAAATAAACACAAATATTCAAAAAATATTTTTTTTAATGGAAATTTCAAACAGTTTTTATTAAATATTGTTGGAATACGAAAAAAAAAATAAATTACAATACCTTAGCTATTTATGAACTTTGTATTCTAAATACATAAAATATGTACACACATATTTACTCGTATATAAAATCAACCAACCATAAAATAATTGTCAAAGTTTTATGTATGAAAAAAAAAGAATAATTATGCAGAATTATATATAAGCCCTCATAATGGGGTTGAAAAATATTTTCTGGTAAAAAAAAATATTTTCTGTCAATTATGGTGATTAAAGTTACGCATTGGTTCTCAATGCTTTAAGGTAATTAACCTTGATAAACCCAACAGAAATTATTTAAAAAAATAATTACTTTTTATTCTCTATATCCATGATTTATTTTTAAATTTTTATTCATTGAAAATGCAAATATATTGAAATAACACAGTATAAAACAAAGGTTTTTATTTTTCAATGTACGAGTATGTATAAATAATTAAATTCATTATTATTACATCAGGGTGTTAAAAATGTGTTTTATGTCACAGGTTTTTTTTTTGTATAAATATTCATACAATTTTAAAACTATTGACTTAGGTAGGTAGGTAGAGGTGGCTGCCCATCCAAGAACGTTCCTTGGATGGACTCACTTAGGCCGCATTGGGCCCATTGTGCTACCACAGTTAACTATTATCCCCTAATCTCGAAACCATTCGGAGCTCCTGATGAAGCGATTCAGGCTGCCAATGTCAATCCTTGACAGTTCCTCCAGATCATCCATATAGTAAGTGCCCAAGTACTTCCTTCTTCTTTGGCAAAGAGCCGGGCATGTACCCAGCAGGTGAGGGACAGTCTCCTCTTCCTCCTCATCCCTGCAGCTTCTGCAGAAGTCGTTAGCAAGGTGTCCAAGACCAATGCGCCTCGCGTGTGTACCCATAATGCAATGCCCGTAATGACGCCGACAACCACACTGAGCGCGCCTCTTTGGAGTTTAAGTAGACTCATTGTGCGCTCCTCACCCAGCCTTGGCCAGATTTTACGAGCCGTTCTACCCGTGTCCGAGGCCGCCCACCTGTCGTTGACGGAATCGACGATCGCATTATCAATTCTGAGCTTGCAGGTCCTCATAGGTATGCCCAGATTCGAGAACTCATCGGAGAGTTCGATGGTTGTGCCCCGCCTGGCAAGTTCATCTGCTCTGCAGTTACCCGGAATTCCACTGTGCCCGGGTACCCATATGATATGGATATCATATCGTTCCGCTATCTCGTCGAGATATCTGCGACAGCCGTACACCGTCTTGGAGTTAATCACGTTAGAACTTAGAGCCCTGATAGCCGCCTGGCTATCAGAAAGTATGGTGACGTTCCGCTCGGAGACCCTTGCGTCTCCAATGATACTCGCCGCAGCCTGTATTGCCACCACCTCCGCCTGAAAGACACTACAGTGGTCTGGCAGTCTTATAGACTGAGCTATTCCAACCGATTCCGAAAAAATTCCACTGCCAACAGCTCCATTCAGCTTAGAACCGTCGGTGTAGATTTGTATGGAGTCCCTTATCAGGTGGTTCCAATCACCCTTCCAGGCCCCGTTGTCCGGAACCGATGTCCTGAATCTCCTCGTGAAGTCGTACCTCGGTGTCATGTAGTCACATCTCCCGACAGCTCCAACTTCCCTCAGGATCCTTGCGTGGCCAATATCCGAGTCCTGCCACTGTCCAGTCGCCCAGAGACGTTTACTTATTTTAGCAGCCACTCCCCTACAGAAAAGGTCGAGCGGAAAGAGGCCCAAAATTATCTCCAGTGCCGACGTAGGTGTAGTGCGCAAGGCACCACTAATGATAATACAGGCAGATCTCTGCAGTCGCTGTATTAGTTTCGAATTCGTCGCCTTTTCAAGGGATTCCCACCAAACTAGGCATCCATAGGTCAAGATAGGTCTGACCACCGCTGTGTAGATCCAGTGAGTCATCCTAGGTCCTAGGCCCCATTTTCTCCCCAACACTCTGTTACAAGCATATAGGGCAATGGAAGCCTTTTTAATCCTGTTAATGATGTTCGATTTCCAGGACAGCTTCCTATCCAGAATGAGTCCTAGAAAGTGTGCCTCCTGTTTGAGTTTCAGTTCCGTCCCGTTCAGTTTCAGTGGACGAAAAGTCGGTGGCTTGTACCTTCTCGTGAAGAGTACTACCTCCGTTTTCACCGGGTTAACACCCAATCCACGATCAGATGCCCATACGCAGACACTTTTCAGAGCCAGTTGCATCCTATCCCTGATAGTATCGACAAACCTTCCGGAGATCACAAGAACAATGTCGTCCGCATAGGCAATTGCCTCACATCCATTTTGTTCCAGTATCACTAGTAGCTCATTCATCACCAGATTCCACAAAAGAGGAGAGAGTACTCCACCTTGTGGAGTTCCCCTCCCTATAGCCCTGGTTGTTTTTGAGCTCCCAAGTGCGGGGTAGATTGTTCTCCCACAAAGTAGCTTAGATATCCAGTTCACCACGGTGGTCTGTACACCCAGCCTTATCAGCGCCCCGGATATAGCGCAAAGTTCCACATTATTGAAGGCTCTTTCGATATCCAGGAAAGTAGCCAGAGTGTATTCCTTCTGTGACAGCGATTTCTCTACTCTGCACACCAGGCTATGTAGGGCAGTCTCAACAGACCTTCCCCTATTGTATGCGTGTTGTCCCCTGGAAAGGAGATTTCCATCTAGGTTTTGTCGCAGATTCACGTCCACGAGTCTCTCCATGGTCTTCAATAAGAAGGAGGACAGACTTATGGGTCTGAAGTCCTTGGGTGTAGTATGAGAGTTTCTTCCAGCCTTCGGTATGAAGACTACCCCCACTTTACACCATTCCGACGGTATATGACTCATCCGAAAACTGGCGACAAACATCTACTACTATTGACTTAGTTTTAATTAGGCTAAAACCTAATTTATTGTGGGCGTTCTAAATAATGTTTCATGTGACATATTCTGTGAATGACATTTCTATGAATGTTACAAAAAAAGAAAACATTTGCATACAATTGAAATAAAATCGAAAAGTTATGAAATCATGGAAAAATTCTCTAGATTTCGAAAACGTTTCATGGTCAATGATAATTAAATATTAACGTCGGATATTTATAGTCGCCGTAGTCAAGTAGGTAGTGTGTTTGCTTATTAGACGTAAAGCCCGGGTTCGAGCCCAGGCCAGACATCAAAACGAAATATGAAAAAAAAATATTTCTTCGGCGACTTCCTCTCAGCAGATTTCTGGAAAAAGCTCTGAGAGTAAATAAGCCTGTCATGAAAGAGTTTCTCAAAATCCGTCGTTCGGAGTCGATGTTAAATGAATGCACACAACATGTGTGGTGTGAGAAGCTAGTCTGACTGAAGGGTTGTAATGGCAAGTTATGTATGTATGTGTGTATATTTGCTTTTTTAAAATGTTGTACTACTGACAATCGCAAATATTTTATCCGAAGAGGTTATAAACAATGGTCCGTGTTCGTGGATAGATTTTCCACCATTACTTCGAATACTGTTGCCATTACAATATTGTGCGCCTATTGCTTTTTATTCTGGACAAATTTTCAACCATTAGCTTTAACGGTTCTTCCGAGTCACTGCTTTGCCTGCATATGCATGTTTTGTCGTCTGTTATCTTACTTACTTACTTAATTGCCTAATACAATCCTTTCGTCAGGATTAATATCTAGGTTCTAACACCACCCAATCAATGTAGTTTGTGTTGATTTAACCCGTGAGTGCTAGGACCTACAGTTTAAGTTCGACTCCGCACGACAGATTTGAAAATCTGTTCATGGCAATTTTATTTATTCTCAAAATTTTTGTTACTATGCTGTTGACAGGATTTTTGAGCTACGTCATGTACAAGTTACATGGCTTTGAGAACATAAAAATCTTCTTAACGCATCAGACTATTTGAGTTTTACAGAATATTCTCAGAAGATTTTATATTTTGCAGATTTGTTGATCTACTGGTTCTAGTTATACTATAATGGGAACAATTTCAAATACAATGTAAGCGTGTTCTTTAATTTTTATAGGGAAAAGGTATAAACAAAATGAGTGAACAAAATTTTCCAAAATATTTTTAATGTGAATGTAATATTGTTAGCACAATGAGTGCGGGACACGCACTAGTATATTTCCTGATAATTAATATTTAAACACTAGTCACGTAGTAGTACGGGATGGTATGGTTTCCTTGTATCGTTCTTAGACAGAAATAGTAGGCTGTAGTAAATATAAATATGTTTGGTTGTTCTTTGTGCAAAATAAATTAGAACAGAACATGCCAAAATGCTTTTGTAATAGACTAGAGGCTGTTTGCTGTGCTGTTTTATAACATGAGTTAAAAAATTGTCGTCTGAAAAGGAAGTCGAATGTTTTTAGACTACTTTCACAACACTATTCCGTCACGACACGTGCCCGCACACAATGTGTAAAAAAAAGTAGTAAACATTTATAAAGAATGCCTAAAACAGGAATCCCCGAATACAATGTGTTTTCAAAAAAAGTTGTACAAATTTATAAAGAATGCCTAAAATAGGAACCAAAGAAGAACCTAGTTCTTCAGAAAAAATTGAAATATACAAAGTTTGTTAAATCTAGATTTTTCTGCAGGGGCTGACACCTAATTTTATTTATCATCATCAAGTTCATTCCAAAGATGCTTAATTTTAATTTAAAAAAACTACTAGCATGAATAGGAATTTTGCAATAATGATCTCAATTTTTTTTTATCATAGTCAAGTATGTATGTTTAAGTATTTTTTGTGAAATATTCTATCAAATAGGATTTTTTTATTTTATAATTATTCCGCCGGAAGAATATTCATGCATCAAAAATTAAATTTAGAAGAGTATTGTAGACGAAAATTTAATTTTGAATTGTTATGGAACAGAAAACATTGCGTAGAAAGACATCCATACTAGTGTGCCTAAGGAATAATTTCCTTTCGTAATACCTTGAGTAACGGTCAGTTAGTTTTAAGAATGACCTTCAAATTCCTTCGTAGACCTTTTCAGACATTGCTACTCATATTGCTTACTAAAGCATTTTATTTTGTAAAGAAATTAAACAATCTTCAGGTTGAATGATAAGCAATTACTATGACAATAGAAAACAAAGAAGTTAAAGTTCAATAACGACGGGAAGCTGCACAGAGCATTGTTTCTAAGCATCCCTATATATACTCGGATAAACTATAAAAACTTGGTTAATCTAAACAAAACAAAGAAGAAGAATATTAAGTCAATAGCGAATATAAATGCTTTGTAATATTCCTTAAAGTGAAAAAAGTAAACAAATAATCCACGTTCAATTCTTCGCGCCTTACGAGAACGATGAGTACTACATTTAACAATGATATTGTTACGAAAATGGAAATGGTGTACTTAAAATAATAAACAAATGCTCCAAAAACAACACAATGGACTTGATCATGTTATTAAAATAATAAACAAAAGCCCCAAAAACAACACACTGGACTTGTTTACATGATCAAAGAATAAACAAGAATATAACAACAACATCAGTGTATAAAAAAAACGGGATAATTAAAGTAAACAAGCAACAACAACACTACAAGGCCAAACGTAAACAAGATACACAAACAACAATAATGAAAACAACTTGTTTACATTTTTAGATTTTTCCCGAAAGCAGTCATTCTCCTTCGATAGTATTAATTAGACTGTTGATCCAGCGATATAAAAGGCAAGACAAAGCGAGCAACGAGAAGTAATAATTCAATCAGTCTTGTGTGGAGACACGAATTATGGTTTGAAGATCTCCGCTATAGATCTGTAAACACTATAAGTGTTTTTGCCTACGAAAAAGGTTGTAAGCAGAGAAAGAATAACAATTTAAGTAAATTGTTGTTGTGTAAATCAATATTACCAAAGGTGGCACACGGAATCGTGCGAGCAATAAAGAATTGATTTAAAATTAAACACAAATTAATTTTTATTTTATTTGCAATCTACGAATTCAAATTTTTAACGTTTTTTAAAATGGTAAAAACGTAACAATATTAACAAACAAAAGCTTTTTTGTTTCATTAGAGCACAAAGCATTGTAGTATTAGAGAAGTAATGAAATACTACCCACTCAGGAACGATTCTCAAACCATTCCTAAAACCATTATCGATTCATCAAAATTATAATAATTTTCATCATATGCCTCATTATATGAACCTTAACTGCACTTTTTCATTGATAACAGAAATCTGAAAATTTTCTGAAAAACTGTTTAGTATTTCCAGCATAGCAAACTCCTAATATTTTATTGGAAACTAAAAATAATTTTATTATTTATCTCTTCAAATC
Organism: Sarcophaga rosellei; assembly: GCA_930367235.1. Taxonomy (NCBI): domain Eukaryota; kingdom Metazoa; phylum Arthropoda; class Insecta; order Diptera; family Sarcophagidae; genus Sarcophaga; species Sarcophaga rosellei. The sequence continues at coordinate 59,266,116 of OV884018.1, read as the reverse complement.
AGTTGTAATATTAAAAGTATGTAGTCTGTTAAAAACAACACCAATACAAAAGTAATTAAACTTTAATATTTTCAAATTAAATTACTTTAAAACAATAAATTTCGTTTTAATTTATAATTAAATATTTTATTTAGTATATCCCCTAACAAACTGTCACTCAAATTGAAGACGAAAGACTTAAGACACCAACTTGTGAAACAAAAAAAGTGTTACTAAACACTTATAGTATGAAGAAAATCATAATAATTGCTACATACATATGTATATAAATATATAATTAAAAATAAATGAATCTTAATTATAATAAAGCAAAAAAAAATAAACAACAACAGAAAAAAAAACATTAAATGACCTAAGGTGTCAACTTACATTTAAATAAACAAAACAACACCAAAAAAATTTGTTAATAATAAAACATAAAGAAAAAGATTAAAGTGGAATGGAGATAAACAAACATGAAAAGTAAAAGTGTGAAGATTTATGTTAAAGTTTAAAAATATAAAATATTAAAGCATTAATCAATAAAAAAAAATTAAATAATATAGAGATGCTATACGCTTAGTAATTGCAATTCCTACTTATATTTCTGCCTTAAGTTATGCTGTGCATAGTAGACTGACTGTTTGGGCCCGATTATGGTTTACAACAGTTGTAAATTTAATGTTGTATTTTTTAAATTGCGATTATGATTTACAATAGTTGTTTTTAAGTGTTGTCAGAACTGTCAAAAACTTACAACAGCTCATTAGCTGTTGTATTGTTGCCGCGGTAAGTTTAAAAAAGGAAATGGTGAAAAATTTCTAAGTACATAGTATATATAACAGTGCAAATAATTTTTTGTGGAAATTTTAAAAATTATGAATAACTGGAAATATTTTATAGAAAAATAACCAATTGGAAGTAGAAGGAAAAGCTGATCGAGTCAACGACAGCAAATGAAATTAATGATTTTTGTTCGCTATAATTCACATCCATACATATGTACATAATTGGCCATTACAACTCTTCAGTCAGGAGTTAGAACCAGCTTCTCATACCACTATGTTGTGTGTATTAATTCTATACATGAGTGGCGGGACCTACAGTTTAAAGTCAACTCCGAACGACAGACTTTTGAAAAAACCTTTCATGGCTATTTTATTTATACTCTGAGAGTTTTTGCCAGGAATCCGCTGAGAAGCGATCGCTGAAGAAATATTTTTTTTTCGTTTGTCTGTTCTGAGATTTGAATCGTGGCATCAGGTCTAATAAATCAACACACTACCTACTAGACATACTTTCTTTATTTGTATTACAATTTATCATATAACGTTAGACAAATCGGTGGGAACTGAATCCACAATCTCCTACCAACTAAAATAAAGAGCTACTCTCTACGAGATGGATTAGAGTCACAACGTTATAGCCACTGAAACAAGAAACTGTGCAATTATTACTATCATACAAAATAAAAGAATTAGACTCGGTTGAAATGGGGTTTCAACAATCTGCACAATGCTCGATACCATAAACCTATTGAAAGGTGAGACTGATATGCAATAGATCCTATATATAGTCCTGTTTTATGAGCTTCCTATCTTGAAATTTTTAAAACAGAGTTAGTGTGAAATCCAATTGAAATTTTTCCTCGTTTGAAAAACCTACATATTTATGCCATCAAATGTCCGCCACGTCTTTTTTTGGTTACATTGCATCCGAAATGAACAATTTTCCATGTCTCTACCGGATAAATCACGATGCAATTGACCGATGGCTTGGATTATATTGATTTAGAGCACCACGGTGGTTTATAGCTTATTCGCTTTAGCCTGCGTTTTAAGAACAAACAAGAAAAAGTCTAAAGTCAGAACACCTATACGTAATACGACAATGCCTTCAGACAGCTCATACAGGATGCGCAATGTGGCATGAGTTTTGTGACACGTAACACCGTCCTGTTGAAACCATATGTCGTTGGTTTTCAGATCATCCAATTTAGGCCAATAGAAGTAGGTAATCAGCTGTCTATGCTGCTCGCCTTTAAAATAAATGGTGAGAAATGTGGACCGATCGCATCGCCAATCCAAAAAATATGCCACATAGACACTCTTGAGTATCATGTGACTTACTATTGTCCCAAATTCGATAATTTTGTTTCTTTATGTACTCATTCATCCTGAAATGAGTCTCATCGCTGAGCAAGCGTTTTCGATGATAATCAGAGTCAGCTGTCAACTGCTTCAGGGCCATTCAACAAACACATGCCGTTGTCTATGATGAATTGCAGAACATATTGAACAAATGATGACTTATTTCACCGATGTAGCTGCAATAACTGTCAAAGTGCGGAAGTCATGAGGGACAAAATTATGGGATTTGACCCCACTACTCCAATTTTAAAAGTAAACGAGCAAGTTTATCGTTTACAGGACAAGCGAGCCACAATCCCAGTCCTGGAGGGCAACATAACATCTGCGATTGGGGAGAATATCGACTGAAGTGCTATAAAAAGCATGACAAAATTGAAGCCTACTTATAAGCATTTACGACATACAGAGAGCAACATTTGCATGGTACACATAATTGGTCCTTACAATACTTTAGTCAGGATTACGACCTAACTTCTCACACCATTTATGTTGTGTTTGTTAATTTTATACATAAATGGCGGGACCTACAACTTAAAGTCGACTTCGCACGGGAGATTTTTGAGAAATTGTTAACTGTAATTTTATTTTATTCTCAGACTTTTTGCCAGAAATCTGCTGAGAGAAAATCATTTTCGTAACAAGCTATTCACTTTCGCAAATTATCTAGGCATTTTTCAATTATAAAACGGTTAAAAAATCACCTTTTATATAGACAGATGGAGAGTGGAGTGAAGATACGCATATGTTACCCATTTGACAATAAAAGATGAAAACAAAACTTAATTAATTCAATTATTTATAAATTAGTAATTCTCATTAAAGGTCAACAAATAGACGAAGAAAGCAATGACCTTTAATAAACACCTGCTGTGCTTTAAAGAATTTTTTTTTTATAGAATTTATTTGCGTGTGCGAATCTTTATAACGAAATGAAATTACATTTGCGTTAACAATAATTTTATTATCATTTTATTTTTTGCTGTTGTTGTTTTGTTTTTGTTTTGGCAAAACAAGTAGCAAATTATAATGATTTCAAAATCTTATACAAAAACAAAGACACACAGAGAGTAACAAATAAAACAGTTGTAGAAAGAGAAAAAACAGAAGTTGGTGTGAAAGTATGTCAGTCAGTCTAAATAGTATTAAAAAAAATGCGAAGAAACAACAATCTAGACAACAGACACAACATATTCACTGAACAATTAACATTTTTTTGTCTCTATATCTATTTCTGTTGTTTTTTTTATTTATTTTTCAACTCAGATCATATTAACAAACATATACGAAGTTTTGTTTCATTAAAAAATGTATAAGAAATATAAGTCAGTCAGTAAATACGATACAGAGTTGTTTAAAGAAGAAAAAGTTCACACAACAACAACTGTGGAAAACACATTTCTTTTTTATTGTCTGTCTGTCTGTCTGTTTGTGTTTTTTTATTACCACAAAGAAATGTACTTCGAACCAAAGTGAGTTCAGTTAGAGAGCTAAATGAAAGAGAGTTGATTTTAATGATAGTTATTTAAGCTAATGAACACTACTGGCAACAACATAACGTGCAATGAATGGGCCAAGTTCAAAATCAACAGCAGTCCATAATATTGTATTATTTTCTCAAAGCCATAAGCACAACCGCACAACAGCACAACATCAACCACACAACAGACACCCACCCACTAATTTTTGACAACGAATTTTCATTTTTTTTTTTTTTCGTTATTTTCCCTAGAGGCAGAAGGTTCATTCACTTCTTTTTCAAATAATTTGTCGTTAATCATATCTAACAAGACAAAAACCTAAGCTTGGCACAATCTTTGTTGCACCATTTGAAAATAAAGACACGATTTTATGATTATTTCTCTCGAAATAATTTTTATTAAAATTTATTCCATCACGTATTAAATAATTTCTTAATATTTTCGATTTTTTTTAATTTCTTGTAAGCTTAGTCTGTCAAACAAATTTATTAAAATAAGTTTTTTCTTTGCCCGTTTTCGTTTTTGTTTAAAACATGCAATTACTTTGAAGATTTGTTGTCAAAGAAAGTTCATTTTAAATGCGTTGAATTTTCTTGAATTTTCTTTTTCCATGGAAAAATCGCCAAATAAAACAAGTTTAACACAATTAGCTAAACACTGTTTTTGTACAACTGGGAAAAGCACTAGAAAAACAGACGTCCATAAAAACGTACGTTTACACACCTTCATGGACAGCAAAAAAAGAAGAAAAAAAACTTTCTTTGCTGCTTAGTTAATATGTTGATTATGCTTGCTATTGAAAGATTATTGATAGTAATTTATCCAGATATGGTTTGTAACTTAATAATCAGTATAAACAGTGATTCCCAATATGTTTTCGCATGTTGAGCCTCCATTTTCTAGTATATTTCTAAACAAAAAACATCGCTTCACTTTAGGAAACCCAGAAAAGCAACAAACGACTTTGATGTCAATATTGTATGCACCAATCAAAGTTGTTATTTTGTTTACAACTTATATTCTAACGAATACTTCTTAGTAGATGTCGAAGTGAAAAAGAAATGTTTGGTGTAGTGTGTCTGGTGGAAAATGAGCCTACAATCCTGACACTAATAAATTAGCACACTACTAGTCGTTGCAGTGTAGTGTAGCGTAGTGTGTATTAGCTTAATAGATGTGAGACGACGGTCAGACATCTCCAACCCCAGGTCAGACATCTCCAACAAAACGAAGTACGAATAAATATTAATTCTGCGCCTTCCCTTTAGCTCATTTCTGGCAAAAACTTCTACGACTTGTGGTCCTAGTACAACCACAAAAAAATTATTGATTACTTATTATTTATTGCTAAAAAACTAAGCCGCAAACCTCATTCGAAAATTCAAACTTTTTTTAAATTGGAAATGGATATGTAGTATTAAATATCGGGTTTATCCATTTAGTGGTTGCAAAAATCGGCGGTCTAGCAAGGCTGTTAGTTTTAAATATCCTTTATCTGAAGTACCATTTGTTTACACTTTCTTCAAGTATCGAAGGAAGCATTCAAGAGCAATGAAGGTCTTCACTTCATCTGATCTTCTTACTATGACCCATACGGATTTCCGATTGAAAATGAAATACAACTCTCATGAATTGGCAGATGCGTCGAAGTTTTATTTGAGGTTTTATAACCTGATAGAGGAGAGATAGAAGGTGTTCATTACTGATGGTAAGGTATCTATTGATTCGTTGGAACTGTGTCGTAATGTAACTTTTATTCACTCTTCTATCGCAACTGTAACGGATTGTGCTGTAGTGAAATTAAAGGACTTTTTCTTGAAAATCTTATACTTTTCTCTCGAAGATGATTCATAGAGAACATTTGTTCGATGCCGATTGGTTAGTGGATTACATAATGCAGCACAGAGATAATTCGTTCTCCAGCTGGGCTATTCATATGCAGAACATAACATTTACATACGTGTAAGAGATTTAATCGATTATATCTTAAAAAAGCGATGGACTTTTAACGGTTATAACCAAATGTAAGCTAAGGCGTCGATTACCAAAACAAAATAACATAAAAAAAACGAACTGATTATTTTAAAATATCAACAATCAGCTATGCTATCAAGACAGTATTGTAAAGGTAAAAAATCTCGTTTTTTAATGAAAGGCTTTCGACTTTTTATGATCTAATGTTTTTAAGTGACTGTATACAGAAAATTGGAAGGATAAATGCTGAAAATTTTAAAATATATATATATGTATACTCGTATATATTTCAGCTTCAAATTTCTGTGAGTAAATAAAATTGTCATGAAAAGCTTCTCAAGAATCTGTCGTTCGGAGTCAAAATTAAATTATAGGTCTCCGCATCTAATACACACAACACAAGTGGTGTGGGAAGCTATATCGTAATCCAAACAGAATGGTTGTGATGACCAATTAAGTAAGTAAAGTAAGGATATAAGATTAACAGTAAAATTACACAAAAAAGTCTTAAATAAAAAATGACCATGATCGTGGATATGTATTTGAACTAAAAATAAAATTTCAAATAAATGAAAAAATATTGTTAAAATCTATAAAGTTTGAAAACCACTGCCCACTAGTGTATAAGTGTAAAATAATAATAGATTTAAGCTGTAAACAGATGCAAAGACAAAAAAACTCAAACTATAATAATCGACTACTAATAGTGGGGACTTGTTTTACCGTTTGTTTTATTTTCAACTTTATTTTTTTTTCTTTTACATTTTTTTTCTTTTAAATTTAAAATAAAGCATCAGCATAGAAGAGTTGCAACTATTTTTGTAAATATTTTTCTGCTGTTTTTTTTCATTTTACTTTACATGACGGATCATATACAGAAAGCGAAAGGATTTTCACTTTTTATATTTCAATTTCAAATAAATAAGAAGAAAAATAAAAACTGATAAAAGAAGAAAAGCAAAAAAAGAAACGTACAAAATCGCCACTGGAAATAAATGGCAAATTGGTTATGGTTGGCCATTATAGGAAAGGTGGAATTTCTTTTTTTTTTCTTTTTGATATGTACATTATTAATACGGATCATATTGTCTGCAAAAGACAGTTGTTTAAGGCAATAAAGCTTAAACATTAAATAAAATCTTGCGAATAAAAATCATACGAAATTGATCATAAAATAAAACGTTTAAAATTTATGCATTAAGTCTCTATAAGAAACAAAAAAAATTCAAGCAAAAAAAATGAAATAAAAATATACTTATGCATACATTTATAAGGGATTTAAATGGACAATTAAATAAAAAACAATTAAATCATTTTGTTATAATTATTTTGGTATGAAAAATAAGCTATTCATACTCTAAGAAACGCATTAAAGTTCAAATTTTTTTATTTGAATTGAACGGAACATTGAAATTAATGATGCTTTACTTTACAACCTTTACATGTTTCTTCCTAAAAATATTTCTTCTTTTAATCTTAACTTTTCATTCAATTTAACAGCCACTTATGCTTGTGATTATACTTTCCTATATGGGAATTCAAATGCTGGTTATAAACTTTCTTTCATCATTAGTTTTTTTTTATACTACAAAAGAAGATGTGAATGAATTTCTTGGATTTAAATCTCTTTTTGAGAAACCGTTAGAACTACAAACGAATACAAAATAAATACATTCATCATCATATACTCTATATACGTAGTAGTAGTTGTAGACATTTATCATCAATGACTTGAAAGCAAACAAACGAAACAACTCTAACAAGTTGTATTTGTTTGATATCATTTCAGGCTTTTTAAATAAATTCAAACGACGCGTCGCTTGAACACAACTTAAATAAATATGTAATTTAAAAATGTTTCTTTCTTTTTTTTTTTTCTAAATCAAATACATGTTCAATCTAAATACAGTTCCCCAACACCTGTTACCGATTAAAATATCGGGTCCGCCATCTAACGTTTTTTTTTCAACTAATGCTTATTTCGTGAATGGTAACACTTAGCTCCTGTCTGATTTGACAGATAATTAGTTTCATCCTTCCGCTGAACGAATATGGCTGTGTATACGCTTCGCTTCGCTTCGTTAAGAGGGCCTGCGATCGATTTACAGAAGATGCCGATTTTGGCAAAAAATCATCTTTTCAGATGAAGCTCACTTTGATCTTGGCGGGTATGTAAACAAGCAAAATTGTCGCATCTGGGGCACAGAAAACCCGCACGCATACATTGAAAAGCCGACGCACCCAAAACGAGTCACTGATTGGTGCGGATTTTGGTTCAGAGGCATAATTGGGCCATTTTTCTTCGAAAATGAGCAAGAAGTGGCCGTTACAGTCAATGGCGATCGCTATCGAGCCATGTTGAATGAATTTTTGTTCACAAAAATTGAAGAGGAGGATATGGGCAACATTTGGCTTCAACAGGACGGCGCTACGTGCCACACAGTCGAAGCTACACTCGATGTTTTGCGCCCTGTTTTTGAAGATCGCATTATCAGCCGCAGCGCTGATGTCGTTTGGCCACCTCGGAGCTGCGATTTGACACCGTTGGACTATTATTTGTGGGGTGCCGTCAAAGATAAGTATTACGCCGACAAGCCAGAGACAATTGACGCTTTAAAGGACAATATTCGTGAAGCCATTGGTGAAATACAGCTGCACACAATCGATAATGTGCTTAAAAATTGGACTGATCGTGTAGGCTACTGCATGGCCAGCCGAGGCAGCCATTTGAATGAAATTAATTTCCATTATTAACCGGAGGGATTGTACTTTCAAATAAAAAAAGAAATTTGAGAAAATATTCAGTAGTTTTTTTTAAAGCATTTTCAAAAAAAAAAAGTTATTTGGCGGACCCTTTACAAGCACAATGCAACATATCATTGTGCTGGGCGCTGAAAGATGCAATGCAGCATTTCAAATAGATTGCAAACAGCAGCAGCACTAGTAGTATAAACTATCGAAAGAAATTATAATTGCGTAGCAGAAATTCTTCTTCTCTTTTTTGTTGCTTCTTCTCTATTCTGTTCCTTTCAATAAACGTATAATTTCTATTTTTTTTCTTCTTCTTGGATGAACTATCCAAGCAACATAATTGTTGCCTAGAATGTAGCCATGTGAGTATAATTTGTTGCTTCGGCTAATAGAATTTCAATCGAAATGATTATATAATCATTTTAATTATTTTCAAATGATTACAAGATATTTATGATTTACTATGTATTTACAAAAATATTTAAAAATAACGTTAAAAAAATTATAAGTTTATTCAAGCCTACATTAAATGCTGTAATGCTGGCACTAATTGTGGTTGTAAAACTAAAAATACATTACGTTTTGGAAAATGTTTAAAAATTAATGGTATTAAAAACATGCTGTGCCTTTTACCGCTGCCTCCTTATGTTTGGTTAGTAGCAACCACACACTATACGTGTTTCATAAAGATTTTCTTACGTCACATGTATTTACCCCACACCACAATACGTGTTCGAAAAGTTTGAATTGAAAATTGTCGGGTAGATGGCTTTAAAATGTAATATTTCTGGTAATACCAATCGAATCAGCAATCCTATATGTAATTCATTTTCAATTACACTGTGTTAGAATACATTGAACTGATCATTGTTTTCCTATTATAGAATAGGCAAGCACACGTAATAGGTTGCAAAAAAATTTAAGAAATTTGTGGAAAGGATGGATAGGTTAATGTGGTAGCTTTTATACCCAAAAGCTCACTTGAGCACGCATAGCGGCCCGTTGTGACGCCATAGATGAACGCAGTTCCTGTACTGACCAAGTTCCCCCGAACATAAGAGGGAGAGTTCGGTCAGCGCAAGATCTGCAAATCCAAAGCACGACTGCCCTGCGCTGGAAAACCAGCCAGAAAGTTTGATAAACGAGGCTATATCCTTCACATCAATGGACATAGCTCCGTCAAGCTGACAAGGTTTGGAGAGCCAAATAGAGGATGGATAGTATACACCGAAAAATAAAAGCCAAATAGATTGCTTTTTTCTATTTTACAATACGAGCGACCAACTGAAAAAGTTGCAAATATCAACACAACAAAAACTGATACATTCAATGCCAATAAGGTTAAATGGAGTATTAAAACTTAAAGAATGTCCTGCTAAAATAACGAAACAAAAAAAACTTTAAAAAGTTTTTGCTTTATAATAATCAAAACTAAGCTAATAAAATAAATATAAAAAATAGCAATTATTTGTACATATTATTGTTGAAATATATTGGGCTACATAGACTCATGCTATCCACTGTAAATATTGCAAAAAATTCGGCACATGAATAGCGTAGGTGTTGCTAAAGAACTAAACACTCTTCATCAAATAGTCATCAATCATTTGAAGTAAGCTGAATACAAGAAAAACTCCTTGTTTTAGTACCACATAAATTAAACACATCAGTAGCGTAGACGTTGTTCCCAACGAGTACTCATTTGAAGTAAGCGGAATACAAGAAAAACTCCTTATTTTAGTATCACATGAATTAAATACATCAGTAGCGTAGACGTTGTTGCCAATGAGCAATGATTTGAAGTAAGCTGAATACAAGAAAAACTCCTTGTTTTAGTACCACATAAATTAAACACATCAGTAGCGTAGATGTTGTTGCCAACGAGCTAAGCATTTCTCATTTAATAGTTAACAATCATGTCGCAGGAATTAAATGTGAAAAATTCAAATGACCGAAATTGCATTTGCGATTCTCTGTTAAATCGGAACAAAATTAAACTATTTACGGTAGATGGAAAGTGGATCACGTATGACAATAACGTAGGAAGGAAAGTAATGATGTGTGTGAGATCAGCTGCTACAGCCTGGTGGAACGATTGATTCCAATCCCGACTGCCAACAATTAGTGAAAGTGATACAATTACAATCACAATTACACACATCTTTAATGACCCGGCCGAAACAGAAAGAGCTACAGTGGAAACCTTAGAACTTTTCATACTTTTATTGGCGGAAATTTAAAGTCTTTTGTTGGATGATCAGGACACCAGTTTCAAAAAGACGGCGCTTCGTGCCACACAGCTTATATTATATAGGATACTATACACAAGCGATTTGAGGACTTGATTATCTCACGTGGAGGTGATGTGAACTGGTCACCGAGATCGGGTGATTTGACGCCAGTTAGACATTTTCTTTTTCGAATAAAACACACACCGCAGCGTTCCTCAAAGCCAACAAAACACATGACATCGTTCAAATTTTTGTGTGCGCTCCACACAGAGAGGTTATGGTAGACATTTGAACGATTTTATTGGTCTTTGAAACGATTAAAAAATATGAACGATGTCTTTATCCGAATTCGAACCCTTGCTAGGCTTTGTTGTCAAGCAATAAAACACCTCTACCCACATTGAAATAGTCTGAAGAGATCAAAACTATGCATATACCAGTTGATGGTCAATTAGTTTCCCTATCTGGATGCTGATGAAGACAGAGAATATGGCGTCATTGAGAAAATAAATAAGGACCAGCATGCTTACGTTTCTCTCGACAAAGTCTGACAGACTATTTCTAGATCTAAAATCTAACCAGTTTTAAATTCATTTTATTTTGTGGTTGTAAAACACGTAAAGCCAGTAAGTAATTCAAGAGGTTGCAAATATTTATATATTTATTATGCGAGTATGTGAGAAGCTAGGCCGTAATCCTGACTGAAGGGTTGTAATGACCAATTATGTATGTATGTATCTATGCGAATTCTCTTAGCCATTGTGTGTTAGTCACCATGCACTATTGCAATAAAATAATAGGAAACCAATAGACTTAGAAATTTCCCACTAGAAGTGGAGCTGAATTGGACACGCTGATATTGCTATGTTCTGATACCGATAGAATTCTCTTGATATGAGAGCAAGGCCAAGAGCTACGTAGATTAGACTTGTGGAAGATGATTTTAAGAAACACAGGATTAAGACCTAGCGTCTCACACCACTTATGTCGTGTGTGTTAATTTAACGTGTGAGTGGCGGGGTCCGAACGATAGATTTTCGAACAACTTTTCATGGAAATTTTATTTACTCCCTAATTTTTGGCCAGAAATTATGCGATGTAGGGTCAAAAACTTATTTCCGAAATTCGCATAAAAAAAGTTTCGAGACACGATATCTGTTACACTAACTACCCAAAGTGAGAAATTTGTTGAATACTGATATATTACTGTAGAAACCATATAAAATATATTTACAAGCTAATAACACTGACTAACTTATGTATGTGTATATTAGGCATCAATTTAAAACGCATTCACACAAAATTAAATAATTGTTGGTGTACCGCTTTTTAAACACTTCTTGCGTATTATTCAAGTAAATTCTATTTTAAATATTTTGCATTTAAAATAAATATTTAACGCACACTGTACTTTACATGATTGATATATAATTTCTTCAGTGTAAATAGTTCATGCATCATATTCAGACAAACGGCATTTTCGAATAAAGATATGCTTTATAAAATCTTTATACTGAAGAAATAAATCAGATTGCAAACATAAGGAAAAAAAAGAAGAAAAACAAAAATAAAAAGCAAAATATTTTCATTCAACTTCCTTCCTATTTTGGTATTGTTGTCTATAATTATATTTGGTCAATTACAATTTTACAAGCAAATTAAAAATCCTTAAATAGTTATAAAGTTTGTAATAAAAAAACGGGTATTCATGTTCACACATGTTTTAGGTGTGTATAATTGAACAACGAAAACACAATAATAAAAAAGTGTATAAATTTAACCAATTGCAGTATTTAACATGCACTCTACAAATAGACAAGGTTTCATTTGGTGAAAGAAATGTAAATTTCTTCGCAAAGTAGAAAATTATTTATGGATTTAATAATTCACTTTACGTCCTGAGCTATAAGAAACATCCACAACCTAGGGTCGTTAGTCGTTTAAACACACCTTTTTCCCTTATTATTCACGCTAGGTGATCTTGTCAGCAGTTCAGTAATCTGCGAGTGTAGACGTTGTAGGTTGAAGTGGCACAAGAGACAATGGTATTTTACATTTATGTATTAAAACCTAGGTTTAGGAGATATCCTAACTTATTGGACGACGATATACAGACGTCAATGTTTTAGAAACACGTGAAGCTTATCGATACATCGGAAAAATTCGATGTTTTTCTGGTTAATCAACATCATTTAAGGATCGATGCTTCAAAATTAAAGATTTAATACAAATACACTTATACAAATACACTTATACAAATACATGCATAATTGTCCTTTACAACCCTTTCGTCAGGATTACAACCTAGCTTCTCACACCACTTATGTTGAGTGTGTTAATTTTATCCATGAGAAGGGGCATCTACAGTTTAAAGTCGACTCCGAACCACAAATTTTTTAGAAAAACATTTCATTGTACAATGGGTCAATTCGACCCCCGGGTACTGTACTCGTCTTAATCGACAAGTACACGTCCTCTAACCTAACTTTTCATGGCATTTTTATTTATTAAGCTGCTGAGAGGCAGTCGCCAAGGAAATATTTTTCCACATTTCATTTCAATGAAGATGTCAGACCTGGAGCTTGACTCTACCTACTACACCACGGCGGCTATAAGCAAAATAAACAAAACGTTTTGTAAATACATTCTCGAAAACACCAGAGTTGGATTAGACACAGAGAAGGGCATACGTTGATATGACCGTGACAATTAGAATCTGTCCTATTTAAGCGGGTTTGCATATGGTATGCATATGGTTGCCATGGCAACTATTTTTAGGGAGATTTCAATGAGAGACAATTGTAAAGCAAGATTTTAGCAAAGCACATCAGTACCCAACAAACGGAATGGCTGACAGTTCCATTCTTATGAGAAATAGTTCGCAACGAGATTAAGAATTATTAAAATGACAGAAAACATTTGGTTGCCAATTACAGGTTATGCTATGGTATACGAGTGATTCAAGCTTCAGACTATATAGCAAGTATCCACATCGTTTTTATGGCATATCACAAGCAGTGGGTTTAAATCAAATTGGGATCAAATTAAATCTGCAATACCTATTCAAGTTTTTCATAAGTTTTTTTCATTTTTTAATTTAAAAATCAGCCTGCTTGTTAAGTAGAATTTAACTTTAATGTATTTTTCATATTTTGTTGTCGTAGTCTTCGGAGACATGAGGCCACGGTTCATACCTTAGGCCAGACGTCTCCAGCAAAACCGAAATATGAAAAATTAATTCTTCGGTGACTTACTCTCAGCAGATTTCTGGTAAATACTTCGAGAGTAAATAAAATTGCCTGGAAAAGTTTCTCAAAAAATCTGTTGTTCAGAGTCGACTTTAAACTGTAGGTCCTGCCACTCATGTATAAAATTAACAAGCACAACATAAGTGGTGAGAGAAACTAGGTCGAAATCCTGACTAAAGGGTTGTAATGATCAATTATGTTATGTATAGTTCTTATTACATTATCACGGTGACAAATTTGTAGGGTAAAGTTAGCCCTTAAAGTTATTACAAAATTTGGGATAAGGAAAGTATTATGTAGAGAAGAAGGAGGTGTAATTTGGATGTAACAAACTAGCCTTAGCCCTTTGTTATTGCAACCAATTAAGATTGCTGATCATTGTCCCGAATTACAACTATTCCTACTGGCTTAATTGGCTTTTACAACACTTTAGTCAGGATTACAACCTAGCTTCTTTCACCACCCTTGTAGTGTGTGTGTGTTAATTTTACATACACACTTTAGCGTCGACGTCAAAATGACAAATTTTTTGTCAAAGCTTTTGTCGGGAGACTGACTTAAATATTTTCTTTATTTTCCTTAGACTACTGCGAGTTCAAATATTCTACGTGATAGTAATAACATTTGAGTTCGTCTAACTATAGGTGTGAAATAAATTTTACGGAAATAATAAAATTTGTAAAAAATAAAATTAAATGTTGCAAGAAAATTCAAACACTATTTAAAATATGTATGCTTTAGCACGTACATACATATGTACATTGTACATCCCCTTTTACGTTAGAGAAGGCGAAAGAACTCATAATATTGTAATAAATAATTAAAATATGAAAAATAGAAAAAAAAACAAAAAAATAACTGTTAACAAGAAAATTATTGGAGTGACCACAGCATGAATAATGAATGCCTCTTTATAAGCAAACCAAACAAAACAAAACCCAACAATAGTACTACAAGTAATTACAGTTTATTACGAAGGAAAATAAGTGAAGCAGATGTATTTAATATTCCATTTTAACTCTTTCTCTTGTTAAAATCATTACAAAAAAAAAAAAAAACAAAAAAAAAATTGAAATAAAAATAAAAAAAAATGATTATTATTTCAACAACCAGTTTAAAACAAAAATCTATGCACGAGTAAACTTCCGTATTTAAATACAAATCAAAATCAAAACAAAAAAAAGTACAAAATAGTACAAAAATAAATATGAAGAAAATGGAAATTACAACAAGATTAAGAGCAACAGCAACAGCAGAAAAAAAGAAGGTAGAAAAAAGTAATAATTTTGTTGTAACTAAAAGCAGCAGAAGTGAGGATGCAAAGATAAGTGCTAAACTTACCGCTTTAACATGCAACAAAAGTGTTTCATTCATTCATTCATCCAAGCAATCGGGCATAAATCCAAATATTTAAAGGCACCCAAACAGGCCAACAAATAGAAATTCTTGCTTTTAAGTATTGAATAATTTGTGTATTAATGGTGGTTATTGTTTAACTTTATTTTTATTTTTATTTTTTCGTTTTATAATTATTAATATTTGTTAACGGTATTTGTTGTTTTTGTTTTTTTGGATAACTTTTATTTTTTTTTTCTCCTCTCTCTCTCTCTTTAATTTAATAATTTCGAAATCTTTTATTCAGTAAGAAATCAATAGAAAAAGATTCTTCACTTTCTTATGATTTTTTTTCTTGCAATTTTTTCTTTAAAAATTTTTCTTTTGTTTTTTTCTTCTTAGAAATACAAAAAAAAAACAATTTTCTTTTGTTTACTTTTTTTTTAGTATTTTCTTTTCATAAATTCTCTTTTTGTATCATCATTAGGAATGTATAATTTATAATATCGCTGGTAAAAATATATTTTATTTTGTTATTGAAACTGACGCGTTTATTAAGATCCACGTGCGTTCCTAACAATGTTCACCCAACGTTTGAGCTGTGGTTGGCGCATCATTCAAAAGAAATGCAAAAACATAGAAGAAAAAAAAACGCAAGACTAAAAGAAAAAGAAATTGATCAACGACTCCACCACAATACAAAAAGAGGCAGCAGACGCAGAGCAAGATCAAAACTCCATTCCATCTTTAGTGTACGAGTAGAGTATTTGGTTGTGTGGTGGATTTAAAGCCGCTTATGCCTTGTATACAAAGTGGCTCTGGCTTTACAGTTTTGTTAGCAAGTTGGCTGTGTTTGGCTACCTCGTCTGTCTGTCTGTATGTTTTGATTTTCCATCAGCAATGTCTGGCCATATTAAGCACATGTTGTTGGTTGAGACGACGACTTTGATTTTCTTTGGTTTTCTTACAATTTTCTATGCTCTGGTAGTTTTTTTCATTTCATTTATTATTATTTGTGTTTTTGTTGTTGTTATTATCTTTATTATTTTATGGTTTGATTTAATTTTTCATTATTTACTTAACCATCTTTGCTTATTTTTTATTTTTATTTTTGCTTTTTTGCTTCTCCTTTTTCTTGCTGATTATTTTTTTGCACAGATTATTATTATTAAGAGACCCATCATCCTCTATGATTTTTATGGTCATCTTTAATTTTCGTATGAATAAGTAAAACAAAAACAAAAAAACAAAAATTTAAACAAAATTATAGCATAACAAATTCGTAATATTTAATCGCCAATGTTCGTTGAAGTTCTTTAGAAAATGTGTAGATTGCATGTGTTTATTGTAGCATGATTAAATTATGTTATATGTGTTGTTATTGTTTTTATTCTTTTTTGTGGCCTTATTTTGTTGTTGTTATTATTGTTATTATCTATTTTGTAATTTTTATTTAAACGCAATACAAAAACCAAATTCTATATTAATTTATTACGGACTAATAATAACGGTACAGTTTTTTTCTCATTCGTCCATGATTTAAGTAAATATGTGCATGTGTCTTAAGTCTTTTGTTTTCATACCGAATTCTAGCATAGGGGAAGTTTGTTTTGAATTTCCAGTAACTAAGATTAAATAAATTGAATCGAAATCAGATTCCTGAACAATAATCACATGTAAATAACCGGGAGTAAAGATTTATTTTTAAAACAGGATTGGAATTCTTACAAACAAATTGCAATTTGCTAAGAAATGTAAAAATTTTCCCATGTATCGATTACTGTTGTGAATTCTATACGTTTTGTGATGTCAATATTTCTTCGGCGACTTCTTTTCAGCCGATTTCACTTAAAAACTACTTTAAGAGTAAATAAAATTGGAATGAAAAGTTTAGTTAGTTAGAAGCTAGGTCGTAACCCTGACTGAAGGGTTGTAATGACATGTATGTATGTTAAAGAGATTTAGAATTATCCTAAGCTAAATAACAATAGTACCCTTAG
Source organism: Sarcophaga rosellei (assembly GCA_930367235.1). Lineage (NCBI taxonomy): Eukaryota > Metazoa > Arthropoda > Insecta > Diptera > Sarcophagidae > Sarcophaga > Sarcophaga rosellei. The sequence continues at coordinate 59,248,970 of OV884018.1, read as the reverse complement.
CGAAGAGGAGAAAATCCCAGAATTGAAAGAATATATGACTCCTGGATAGAAGTATGCAAGAGTATGCCTTGGGAGTGTAATCATCGTAGAAAAAAAAAATTTTTAAATGAAGCCACTTAGAAGCTCCATATTATTTTAGGAGCAGAACCATTCCATGATAAAGGGTTGAAGCGAAGATTGGTAATATAGGCAAAATAATGATAGTGATCGAGCTAAAAATGAAATACACCCAAACCTGTTTTTACACGGATTTTTTTACGCGAATTTGAAATAACACGGTTTTTTTTTAACAAATTCACTTTTTTTTTTTTTTTGTTCGCTCCTTTGTATACGGATAAAATCGTTTAATCCCGTTTAACTCACACACTCACAACGCACTATAACAGAATTTGCTGTTAAAAGAAATAAACCAGCGCCAGAAGCAGCTTCTGAAGATGTAGAAGTGATAAGTATTTCTAATGACGAGACTGATATTGAGCCACCCCAGCAAAAGAGAATGCGCTTGCTATCAGAAACTGACTCCGAATAAAATAAAAAAAATTTTTTATTGAAAATAATTCCTTTCCCAATTGTCTTAAGAGTTTGATAACTAATTTTATTTACATATAAGAAGACGCTGTAGAATCATTTTGGATTGTCCTTTTAGTTCAGGAGTCTTCATATCGCGAAGTTTTACGTGGTCTTCCTCCAGAATGAGTAGGAGATGTGCGACCAGTATGCAAAAACTTTTTAATTAGCCTAGAAATAATTGATCTGTTGATCGAATATTTTGCATTTAATTGATCTTAACCCATTCTAGAACTTGTGGGAGATCGTTAACTTAAAAATCAAACGAGAAAATTGGAAAATCAAAGAAGATTTATTTGAAGCCGCAAAAATAGCCTGGGAAGCAATATCACCTGAAATAATTAATAGTTTAACATCCTCTATGCCTAAAAGATGTGCATGTGTCATCCAGAATAAAGGATTCGTAACGAAATATTGATTTCAATAGTTTTTTTCTGTAAATTAAATTGGGGGTGCTTTTGTTTTGTCCGCTTATATTTGTGGCTTAAAATGTTTTTTGAGTTATAACTTTTTTTTTATTGAATTCTGAATTCCTTAAGTTTGTGTTTTTCAATAATAAGGATATAAATAAATAAAAAAAATAAAAAAACATTTTTAATAACTTTGTTTTCGTAAAAAAATTATCATTTTAAAAAAATGTACTGAGGGGGTGCTTATGTTTTGTCCGATACTGTATATCTTTTCAGTTTGTTCATACAGTTACATACATATATAATATTTGTCTTTTTTTACGCGTTTTTTTTTACACGGTATCCACTGGAACGTATCTACCGTGTAAAAAAAGGTTTGGGTGTATACGAAAAATACACAAACGCGGAGACTCTTTCAAATCCAGATGGGTTTGAGACAATCTAAATTTCGCTAGAGAGTTGAAAAAAAAAATAGAAAAAAAGATTCGGATCTTGCATAAGACTATCCAAAAATAAACTGAGAATAGTCACGGGCCTTCTAACCGATCATTGTAGTCTCAAAGAATATTTGTTCAGAATAGGAATCAGTTTAAGTCCAATGTATACATTCGTTGATGAATTAGATCAGCAATAACCAAAAGCTGTGCCCCGTTACTACATTTCAAAGGGATACAATATTTGCTCAAAAAGGAATCGCTTTAGATCTAAGTGGTGAAGAAGATCAGGAATCACCAAAATTTAGGCAGCGTTACTCTACGAACAACAATTTTAATTAAACTTTTCAAAATTTAATTTCAATATAAAGTTTTCTTTCTTAATTGGTATGGTCTCTATACAAACGAAAATCTATTATAATCAAACAAAAATTTAATTTTAATGTGTGTGACAAGCTAATCATGTTGCTATTGGACAAAATCGTTAAAACAAAATATGCAGCAACATTGTTTATATGGAAGTGATAAATAAATGTTGTTGCACAAAATCAAATAAAATTAATTAAATGATTAAACAAAACAGTGACTTTATCTTATGGGTTAATGATCTACGAATATTTATTTACAACTTAAACTGGAACTACTTAAAGAAATATACAGCGTATTTGCTTGGCTTAAATGCAAAAACACAAATAATATTCACACATTGCATACGAGTATGAGCATATAAAACGACTCGCCGTATTTTTTTTTTTTTTTTTATGGATTACTTGCAATTGTTGTTTTAACTGAAAATCAGATTTGAACCATTATTTGGATTTTTTTTTGTTTTTGTGTATACTTTAATGAAACATCACTCTCACTTTTTTCATATTTACGGTTTTTTTTTCTCATTTTGTAGTATTTTTTCCTGCCCAAGTCCACTAACATGTTTTCCATTTTTTTTCTTATTTTTTCTTCATTAATTACAGAAAAAACAAAATCGCAAAAGAAGATGGAAAAATAAAGGGGGAAAGAAAACTACATGTGTGTAGCATTTAATTTCAAGTTCATTGCAGTTTTCAATTTATTTTGTTAGTTTTGTTGTTGCTGGTACATTTGATTCGTTATTCATTCATTCATTAAAAATTGTTTTCGATTTTCTGCTTCTGCTGCTTTTTTAGTTTAAGCTTGTAGTAATTGCCTAAGGCTGAATAATGCATCATAAAACATGGGGTATATCACCTGCCCAAAAATATCAATGGACTGACTTTGACTTCGATATCACATATGTACAGACATATGTACATACATATATACATCTAAGCCACAAAAAAAAAAAAAAATAAAACTGTCTACACTTTAAAACTTTTGAGATTTATTTTCTTAAACTTTGTTTTTCCAATTATATTTGAAGATTTCAAATGCGTAATAACTTTCATCATACGTACAATCATGAGTAATTTCTAGAGATTTATGTATATCCTATGCGTAGTCAGTTTTAAATGGCAAAATGTATCGTTTATTGCAGACGTATATGGTAATACTTATGAATACATTTGAACTATGTATTGTACCATTTCCAAAAACAATAAAATTGTTAAACAGACTCATTAACCTGCTTAGTTGCGGTAGGCGCATTCCCTCTATATTCACAATCTACATCTAGACATGCTTTAAAGAAAACTGAACTATTCCGTTGGCAATTCGACTCCGAACGACCGATTTTTTTAAGAAATTTTTTCATGGAAGCTTTATTTACTCTCAGAGTTTTTGTCAGAAATCTGCTGAGACGAAATCGCTGAAGAAATATTTTTTTCACATTTCGTTTTGATGTCTGGCCTGGGGCTCGAACCCGGGCTTTACGTATAATAAGCCAACACACTACCTACTAGACTACGGCGGCTGCTATCTTCGATTACAACCAGAAATATCAATGGGGAAATGATACCTCCTTGTCGGACAACTAAAGTGATATCAATAGAGCCAGACAGTACATCCGCATGCAATACTCTACATAGGGAGCCAGGAACTAATTTGTCTCGGAGCCCTTGAGTGTGTTTCGAGTAGTGCCTTTTGATTTCGCCAAAGAAATATTTTTTTTTTCTTATTTCGTTTTGATGTCTCTCTTAGACATACTGAACTATTCCGTCGGCAATTGCTTCGAGCCTAACGATCGCATAAACATGTTCTATAGTCTCCTCATATTTCTCATATGTCTATACGTCCGATCCTACAGTAACTTGTTATATAGTAACTTAAGTAATTAGCGCTTCATCGTGCTTACTAAAATTCACCATTAGGCAAGAGTTTTGGGACTACGGAGTACAGTAAATGTATCCATTCTCTCTAGCATTATTTATCAATTTTAGTGACCATTTTACCACCTTATTGTTCTCTAACATTTAGAGCGTAGCATTCATTAAATAGCTGAGTGTTCCAGTAGCATCATCAGCTAATGACTTTATTGAGTGGATGCAAATACCTGATTTAGAAATATTTGAATACAGTAAAAGCCCATTTACTGCACAGATGAATATGACGACTTTAAATCATACGTATCACAGTAATGCAATTGTATTATCTCAAATCAAACCTCAGGTTAGCAGCTTACAAAGTATATGTACTCCTTATTTGAAACCGCTAGAACGACTGGTAGTGATCGCCGAAGTCTAAAAAGTAGTATGTTGACTTACTGAATGAGAGTTCAAGAGTTCAAATCTCTGCTGCGACGTCTTAAAAAAGAAATGTGAACAAAATATTTCTTTCGACAACCTTCACTCAACAGTCTTTTGGACTGCTATGAGAAAGCTTTTCAAATCTATGATTCGCGTTAAACTATCGAACCCACAACTTACGTATAAATTATATACGTAATATATATATAAATTATATATATTATATTATATAATTTATATAATGTAAACATGTCTGGTAATAAAACGGATGCCCTAAAATTGTCTTTAAAGAGTATGAACATATTTAAATTTTTTTTTTTTGCATATGGAGGCCTATTTATCAACTCACAATATCCTCTATAAATCCTCGATTGAGAACGCTCAAGGCTGGTAGAAACATTAATTCTCATCATTACAAAGCACAAGACAATGAGGCTTTGTATTCTCCTATCACGATTGATCTTCCATTTAAAGAATACAAATGAATTGCAAGTAAAAGCTGATATTTTAAAGAACTTTTCATAATCGAATCTTCACCATGCCAGCAAGATTAACGTAGTTATGAAAGATTTAGACATTTTACATACCTCTACTTTTGAAAACACATGTATGGATATATTGTTACGAAAATGAAAACATCGTTTAACATTAACGATAAACAAAAGCCACACAAACACATACAACGAACTTGTTACAAGTAAACCAACTACATCAACATGAAAGGAAAGGAGAGACAGGCAAGTATGAAAGAAAGCAACAACAAACAACATGAACAAAATACACAAACAACAATGCAGTCGCGATAGAATTCTCGTCAAGAACAAAAACCTTCTGCTTCAAGAACCTTCATCAGACTGTTTACGTGAGCATATAAAAAGGCAAGACCAGCGTTGTCAACTATAAATTTTCAAAAAGCACCAAACTCGTTTAAAAAAACGCGTAATTTTGACAAAAAAAGCACTAAAACATTATAATATTTATTTTAATTTTATAACCATTTTATATGGGTGTCCTGGTAGTCTAGTGGGTAGTGTGCTAGACTATTAGTGTGAGGGTCGTGGGTTGATTACTGAAATTTTGCTTAGCATTTCGTAGTTTTTATGAAGTCTTAATCTTATTTCTTCGACCAATTTTTTTAGTTTTTTTTTTTTAATTTTTGATTTGGTGTCACTGACATGAAAAGAAAAGCACTAAAAAAAGCACTAGGCACTAACTCGAAAATTTTCCGCGTCGAAAGTTTTAAAAAGCACTAAAAACAGTGCTAAAAGCACTGAGTTGACAACGCTGGGCAAGACAAAGCAGACAACGAGTAGTTAGAATTCAGTCAGTCTTGTGTGAAGACGCGTTGCGTGCGAAGTAAACAGTCGTGGTTTGAAGATAGCTGTTGTGAAGGTCTACCGAATAGTTGTTAGTGTTTGCGCAGACAGAAAGTATAAAGTAGAATCGTGAACAAGCAATTATTGTTGAGTCCATCAAGTTGTATACGGTGGTACACAAAAGTAGTGTGAACAATAAAGAGCTTAATTGAAACTAAATACATATTTGTTTTTATTTTTGTTTGCAATCAACGAACAACGTAACAATATGAATTAATGATTTCACTAGTTCATAAAACAGTGATGTATCAGTATATGATAAGTATTACCAATAGAATCATTATTATAATGCGAAAAAATTGCAACAGATGTTCACGTCCAATATTCAAACTTTTGATTTCAATTAAAAAATTTTCACACGGAAATGGTGTTGTTATTTAAATTAAGTTTTATGCATAATTTTAATTAGTTTTCGTTTTTTTTTCCTTAAAAACTTTTATGAAAGTTTTTATGTTTCAAATCGCATTTTATTTAGTCTGCCTACTAAAGACGACATGACGACATTTTATCCTTTTGCCAGAAACTTTTGAAGAAACTTTAATTTGTTAACAAAAAGCTAATATGTAATTCCAATGTTTATTTCTGTCTGTAGTGCATGAATTTAAAACAATACGACAGGTGAGGTGATAAGCTACAATTGCAGGTTTCATTCAATAATTTCCGATCGTAATATAGTTGTTAAAAATATTTATTAAAATACAAATTGTATAAGAGTACCGGTTATTATTAATTATTTATTTGCAATAATGTTGGTGAGTTGTTAAAAACAAATTACCGATAAAAAATTTAGTATGTATATAATCCATGCTTATTGTCTATTGTTCGGTATGGCACACAAAAAGTATTTGAAATCCACAATAATTCGTTTTTTTTAATTTTTTAATAAAAAGCTTTTAAATGAAAATTGAATTTTTGTTTTTGCTGTTCTATTAACAATTTTCGATAATGTTCTTTTGCAGTGTTGCAAAATTGAAAATTTGAAATGGTACTGAACAATAACTGAAAAAGTACTTTTTTGCATCGAATGGTACTTTTGTAAGAAAATACATACATACATAAGTAGTTATTATAACCCTTCAATCAGGATTATGACCTAGCTTCTCATACCGCTTATGTTGTGTGTGTTAATTTTATTTTATACATACATACATTCATCCAAAATCACAAAAAAATCTAAATATATTATAGGAATAGCAAAAATTTTGTTTTCAATCTTTTTTCTACCGTTTAAGAAAAAATAAATCGTTTAAACAAGAAAGAATTTTCGATCTTTTATTCGGTTGTAAATATAATCTATGTTTGGGTGGACACTGTCCCTATTATTTTTCACATAACTGTATATCAGTTGTCAGCATATGGCGACCAATGTAAAAGTATACTGAAATTACATTACTGTTCGGCAAGCATTCTCATTGCTTTTTATATTCTGAAATCGAACGTACGTTTCGTGGACGTTTGGCTTATCAGGGCTAAAGACTAATTCTACCTATAGCATTACGTTGAACATGCTGCTAATTCATTAATAGTTGAAAAGCGCAAGACATAAAATATGTAATAATAAAAAAAGTACTAAAAACGCCGCAGGGGTACGGCGGTATTTTTTAAAATGGAAAAGTACCGAAAAAAGTACTAAAGTACTGAATTTTTTAAGACTGTTTTTTTTAATAATAAAGTTATTTAGATATTTCTTTATCTACATTCTATTGATGTATGATGTTGGGTAAAATTGAGGGTCCTTGTTAAAGTATTGGCAGCAAAAGTAAAATAAAGAGTCCTAATGATGACCCCTTTAATCATACTAATTTAAACTTTTGGAGAAACTGAAGAAAATTACCATATATGAAGGCAAAATAAAGAGAAGGCAAAATAAAGTATTTTTGCATTATTGCATTTGGTAACCATGTCGATAGCCAATATCCTTAAGTATCAACGCCTATTGTAAAGATTTTCAGAATTTTCGAAATTTTCTTGTGTCGTAGTGGACTGCAATTGCCAGAGAAAATGATTCTGTTTAAGGAGAACATTATCAGGAAGTGGTTTAAGTGATACATTTGGTATTCATTTTGAAAAATTAAGTTTCTCTGTTATATCCAGGAAGCGTTTTTTCCACTGTAACAGAAGGGTTTATTATATCTCTTTTTTCTATTTTTTTTTTGCATCATATTTCAACATCCAAAGAAGACGAAAAAGCTGTAATTGTAGTTTTTAATTTAATTTAATTTAACTTCAATTCCCTCACTTCATCCATCGGGTTGCTATGTGACAAATTTTTTTTTCTAAAGGAACGCAAAGGATATTAAAAACTCACCACTATAAATAGCATCAAGTGAAATGAGAATATGAGAATATAGTAGATCGATTGTCCCATATTCTTCAGAAATTTTGAACTTTGTTTTAGAATAAGCTAAGAAATTATCGTAAACTAAGGAGTTAATCAAAATTCAGTCTACTTTACAATACAATAAAATAATCACAGCTTCCTCTAAAAACGTTTTAATTGGGATACACTTGTACATGAAGATTAAATGCCAAAATAAGATGTATATATTTTGAACTGAAACCTCTCCTATTCAAATAATGAAAATAACTTTCAGAAAAGCGTACATATGTACATATGTGAGTAATATGATTTGCATTTTATTTCCTGCCATATTTATTTTCTTCTCAAATACTTTAGCAAACATTTTTGCGTTCAAACAAAAAAGATGTGAAAAGAAAATTAGCGAATGCATTTTAATTTTTAATGCTAATTTTTAAAACCAGAAACTCGAATTAGAAAGTGAATTGAGTAGAAAAAAAAGTAAATATTTACTCTTTTTATTTTATTTACAAACTTTAAATTTTTTTGTTTTATAAATCTTCATGACATTTTTTAGATCTTAATAATGGAGACTTTTAGAAATTAGATTATTATTAATTTTATTTAATTTATTAATGTTGCCGTGGTGGTGGAAGGACGGACGGACTCTAAAATTAATTACTATTTAGTGGCGTGCGTTTCAATAGCGGTGAATTTGCTCGGTGTGGTGAATAAAATTGAAATATCTGCCTAAATGCTTGCAAAAAAAACTACTAATTGAGAATTTCTTTGTCGAAATAATTTATAATTAATCGTTCGAAAGGAAAAAACCTAAATTTAAGATCAGGAAAAAAAATATATATATATAGTACATATATTTGATTATTTTTTCCTCTTTTCTGAAAAGTTGGTTACGAAATTTTCATTTGCCGGCAACATTGATAACAATTTAAAGAGTAACAGCAATGCCATCACTATTTTTTATCTCCTTGTATGCAACTGAATTCACCATACAATTTACCACTACATAAATTACAAAAAATACAACCCTGCATGTAATTTGTGTTTCAATATGACAATGCTATCATTACAATGGCGTTTCTACACCGTCAAACACATGTTATTAAATACTGGAAATAAGAAGCAGCAGCAGGGAAAACGAAATCGGATTGATAAAAAAAAAGTTCAGTGCACCAAAGATTAATATAAAGCATTTGTGTACGAAGTTTTCAATTAAAATTTTAATAAATTTTCTATAAAATCCTTAAAAGTTAACAAAGTTTTATATTATTATCAAATATGTCGAACATTTCAAATCTCTCCGACAATGAAAAAGGCGAAATAATGGATCAAGTTAAACAACAAATTGCCGTTGCCAATGCACAGGAACTCTTGACGGTATGCTTAATAATCAATTTACACGGTTGACACCGTCAAAATTACCTAATCAAAATACAAATCGACGATCTAAGTTCGAGAATAATGTTATTGAGAAAGATATTTTATTTTTGTTTTTTTGTTTTGTTTTTAGAAAATGACTGAAAAATGTTTCAACAAGTGTATTAATAAACCCGGTCATTCATTGGATTCATCCGAACAGGTGAGTGACTGTTACATGAGAGCAAATTTACAAAGTTGTAAATGGGAATATGTGTTGGAAAAACTTCTTTAAAGAGCCAGTATAAAATATTTGAATAAATAGCAAATGCAGGCAGTTGAGCCGCGAAAGAAAATATTTCTGCAAGTAAAACTAAGATGAAGAAAGCCATCAGAACACGGTAGTCTGTGTGTCGTTCTCTGTAGTAATGACCGGAGTTATACCGACAGAACAGCATTGTTGATTATTTTGATATTAAAATTGCAAAGTTTAATAGGAATGTGCTCTAATTTCACATGAATAGATACCGGGGCTTAAAAACGACAATTTCGCGGGAGTTTACGGAGCACGTAGCCATTTTGCAAATGCTTTCTATGTGAGTCAAGCACTGGTACTAAATAGATAGAATAGAATGCTTTTGCCTGAATTATTTCATATTAAGTTTACATTGCGTAAGAAAGAAGGGCAAAATTAACAATTTCGGACGGACAGTTTCACATTAACCATGGCTAGAGAGACCTGCAGTTTAAGTTAGAAACAGATCGACTGATTTGAGTAGCTTTTTATGAGTTTATTTTCAAAACTTATGCCAGAAGTCGACTGGCAGGAGTACGCCATAAAGAATATGTATTTTTAATGTTTTGTTTTTTGTTATTATTTTAAAGGAAAGTATTATGTATGTTAACCTTGCTATTAACTTGAGAAAGGCAAGGAATTTGAATTGAAGTACTAATTCATCTTATAATGAATGAACCCCAATCAATTAGATTCAGCTTGAATATTAGTTCTTCTTTTAAAGTTAATTAGGAAAACCGGAATAATAAGTTTCACAAAATTACTTCGTATCAACGACATTGACAGGAATAGACGTCAATTCCTTGATTTCAGATACGGACATAATAAATTGCCATCAAGTCTTGCGTTGTTCGAACATAACAAAATTTTTACACAATCCTGAGTCAAGCAATAGTTATTTTTTTAACTACAATACAGTTGCAGTTTGGAAGAAATTCATGGCATACAAGTTATTTAAGTGGAACAGACGTTTTTTAACAGTCAAATTTCTATTGGGCTTTTTTAAATTATTAAAATTCGAATTCTGAAATACAATATTCCCTACTATTTTAACTATTTCTATGTACTTAAAAAGACGTAATTAAAAATCTTTAATTTTCTTTCTTTGTTTCAGAAATGCATATCAATGTGCATGGATCGGTTTATGGATTCGTGGAACTTAGTTTCACGTACTTACGGCAATCGCTTGCAACGTGAACAAAACAAACTCTAGAATAAACTTTAATTTGAATCTATAACTTAAACCTAAAATAGACCATTAATTTGTTGATTGTTTTTAATGATACTCTATACAGAGCAAAAAAAAAACTTTTTTTTAGTTAAAAAGAGTTTTTAAATATTTTCGCAATGAAAGTTTTACTTTTACTTGAAACTCTTGTTGTTAAAGCCAATAATGAATGACTTAGTCATTTACAATAAAAAAAAAATAAAATAATTATGCAAATAATTAATAAACAAATATAAAATTATTGGAATAATGTAAAAAATGTAGTATGCAACTTACCCTAATTTATTATTACGCTGTATTGTAGGTACAAGTTCTTGACTATCACGACTTGTGTGTGAACCATTTTCGGAATTACATTTCGATCCACATTGTGAATTATCACAATAGCGACAGCACTTATTATAACTAAAACTGGACGTACATAAGGTACAAAACGAATCCAATAAAGTATCATCGTTATCACAACAATTATGTAATATTGCTCCCAAATTATTTGGATTGTTATTGTGAACAGCACAATAATCGATTAATGTTGTGTGATCTTCTTCTGATGAATAAGGACAACTTTCTGTATCGTCTGTGGTCACTGGATTATCTGACTTTGAACTGGGCGGTGAGACACTGTCATCACTATTACTAAATGTACTTGGAGGACATGAAGGATAGCGATTCATAGGAAATTGTCTCATATCATATTTGCTTGTCATTGTTAAATTTTCATTAAAGTAGATAACACCGTTGTTTGGAACATTGAATCCTGTCCCATTTCCTCCTACCTCATAGTATTTACGTAAAAAGGCTGCATTACAATCTGCAGCTGTGTACTCATGCAGTTTCTTTGGTTTTTGTGAATTCTTTGAGGTAGGCATTGCTTGACTTGTATTATTACCACTGTTATTATTATTATCGCCAACTGAAATACCGCCTGAACGTAATAAGTCCAATAAACATTGTTTAAGATCACGCATTTTGTAATGTCTTCATTCAGTAGAAGCAATGATATGTTGTAGTTCTAGTTGTGGAAGAGTTCATATGTTACAGTTGTCTACAGATGAAATTTAAGGAAGAAATTAAACTGAAAAGAAATATATAAATAAATAAAAATGTGTGTTAGTTTTTTGTTCAATTTAACTAAAAATAATATGTGTTTTCTTTAAATTTGCAATACAAACGATAAAATAACTTTTTGAAGACGAAAATACCTTGTAAATCCACATGTTTTTTAAAGGCTGAGCCTAGTTGGTGCATAACGCCATTTTTTTCACAAGAAAATATCTTTTGGCTAAAGCCATTTCAGAATTGGCAGAATTATAAGAAAACACTTTAAATATTTAAAATCTTAAACAACTTTGAATTCTAAATGAAGTAAGTAAAGCTGCGTTACTATTATAACTATTATATAACACTTAATTTGATCAGCTTTTTCACAAAACACAATTTAAATCAAATTTGTCTCACTTAACTGTAAAATTTATTAATGACACCAGTGTTGCCGTTTTCGGTTATTTGTAACCAAAGCTGGTTATTTGTTGTTCAATGAATTTTGTTGTGGTGGTGAATTTATCCGGTGTGGTGAATAAAATAGAAACTCACCAAAGCGCCGTTATTCGAAATGGTATTGTATTATCATATACCAACGTACTGTATATCGTGAATTTGGACAACGCATGTCTATAAGTAATTTTCACCTCTGTTAGCAGAGACATTAACCGACATTCTGGTTACGATTGTAATTAACCGGTGTGTGTCTAGAATAAGTAATTTTCCCCACATTAGCGGAGACAGTGGGTTAAAACAAAGCACACATCATACATAATAAATTAGGGTGCGAAACAGGGAATTGTTTTATATTATAAAAAAATTAAATTAAATAAGTGTTTATTTAATAAATAAAGAAATAAAATCTAAATTTTTTCGTTATTAAATTTTCGCAAATTTTTCACTCTTTTACACTTATTCAAAGACAGCGTGTACAGAAATAAATAAATAGGCAATGAAAACAGAAATTTTTCTTTTCGACTAACTAAACTTAAAGTTTAGCAGACAACTTAATATAATCCACGATGAATAATAACAACAAACAAATATAATATCCTTTTTTCACTTCTGCCTAAAGACTTGCAAACAAGTTACAACAAATTGGAATTTGGTATCGAAATAATTTATAATTTTTTGTGCAGAGTACAACATTTAATGAGAAGACATCTCTGCTTTAATTTGTATGTTAACATAACAGACGAGGTGAATACACATCTTTGACGCTTTCAATTTGACAGCCAATTGTTTTTGTTTTGTTTCGAGTAACACGTTTTCTTCTATTAAATAGAAGTAATTATAGTTAAAATATTTTAATTCTTTCAATAAAATTATACATTTTTTATAAGAAAACCTATTTAATAAGTTTACAATGAGTACCCAACGTGGTAATGCTTCGCGAACACGAGCCCAAAAACATAAAAATCGTCATGTCTTTAAGAATGATTTGCATGACAAGACGCCTCTACAAAAAAAGCTAAATTCTCTACACATATCCGAGGTATGCCAGCATTGCAAAGGAGTTATTGAATGGAAGATCAAATATAAGAAATATAAACCACTCAGCCAGCCCAAAACCTGTACGAAATGTTCACAAAAGAAAATTCGTAAAGCGTATCATGTCCTCTGCCGTGAATGTGCTTTAGAAGCAAGAGTCTGTGCGAAATGTCTGAAAAGTGCCGATGAGGTAGAAATTGAACCGCCACAGCCTACACCTGAGGAAGAAATTAAATTGAAGGTAGAAATGGAAAGACTTATTAAATCGTTTCCAGAACGTAAGCGCAGAGCATTTTTGCGTTACATGGAAAAAGGTAAAAAAGAGAAGGATCTGGATGAAGAGGGTTGTGAAGACAACACTGAAGAAAATATTAACAAAAAACAAGAGAATGGTGTTGATGAAGAGGAGCCCAGTGATGAAAAAATAAAAATTAGAACAAGAATTCCTCATACAAGAGATGAATTACTGCTTAAGATTGAAGAATTAAAACTTAAGGATGATGAAGATGACGATTATGATGATTTCGATTCGGATGACTTCGACGACGAAGATGATGATGATGAGGAGAATGATTTAAGTGATTCATAAATCAAAAACTTTAGTAAATGTTTTTAAGGAGTTGTAAAGAAAAAGAGTAATAAATTATGCTAAAAAATATTTTCGAAACGTACACAGATTTTTACTAACTGAATAAGTATTTAATTTTAAGTAATCTTGTACAATTTGTATAATAAAATAATCTAATCTTCCAATGGAGGGTGTTCACAAGCATAAATAAATATTTGTTTGTTTGTTTTCATCCAGAGAAGCAAGTTTCCTCGGACAATAAGTGAATGCTTTAGAATTCGCTTACTTTTCCCATGATAATGTTGTTTATTAAGCTAATAGATACGCAAAATTTGATTTTATTTGAAAAAATTGCCTCGACTGCATTTTTTATTAAAACAAGTTATCAAACAGTTATGTTAACATAGTGTATACAACTGAACACATCGCTGTTAAAAATTCAACTTTGTATTATGAGCGGTGTAATATGGCAGCATTTCACAGTTTTCAGCTTTTGTATAGCAAACGCTGAACATATGTAGTTTTTGACAATTTATTCTTGATTTTTTCATTGCAAAGGTTTGCGTTCTGTCAGAAAATTTTATAAGAAAAACTAAATTTTACATAAAATAATTGAATTTAAATGGAAAAAAGCAGGCATAAAACACAAAGAACTATAGAAATACTAAAATAAAACAAAATTCTAAGAAAAAAATTAAGGAAAACATTCGCTTGGTATAACGCAAAAAATTTCTATCTTCCTCGTATTGTTAGAGAATGTCAACAAATCCAAAAAAACATCGTCAGAAAGCAGCCGGCATCGATGGAGGCTCAACCAGTACCAGCAAAAATCGTAACAGAGACACGGAAGTAAAATTGCCGGAAAGTGAATTGCTGCCGTTGCAATTGAAAATATCCGATTTTTTGGCCAGCAGTGACGATGAAATTGTTCTTAAGGGGCTCACCAATGTGCAACGCAAATACTTACATCAATATGCTCAAAGGCTTGGTCTCCGATCTCGAAGCTATGGCAATAAAAATAATCGTATATTGTATGTACGCAGACGTAAACGCCTAACCACTTTGGGCGATGTAAGACCCCTCAATATATCGGCTGCCACTCGAGCTGTGCTACAGAGTCTTCTGCCAACCATTCAGAGCCAACTGGTAACCAATCAAGTTGTGGTCCAAACGAATACCGTTACATCACATCGATATAAAAATTTACGCAGTGATTCTATATCAGTAACCTTGGGTCCGCGCATGATACCACCCAGGGCACAGCGTATAAGCAATGAATTATTTCGAGACAAACAGGAATTGCCAATCTATCACTACCAAGCGGATTTAAATCAGATGTTGAAACAACATAATGTAAGTTGATCTCATCTAGTTGCTGTTTTGTATAGAATGAGAATTTTATGTTGTATGCTTGTTTAAACATTATTCTTTGTTTACTTAAAGACACACAGAGACTAAACAAAGTTATTAGATTCTTAAGAAATTTCATTTGTGTTCTCCATTCGATAGTAATATCCTAAACAACATCTCATTTCCTCAATGACTGATATAACTTCGTCACACATAAATACATGTTTCTTTAACTTAGAAATCTAACATCATTGTGTATTAATTTTAGGTTTTTATAATAAATGGTGAAACTGGTTCCGGTAAAACTACACAAATTCCTCAGTTTATATTAAATGAAGCCACAAGACGAAATCGACCCTGTCGTATAGTGGTGACACAACCTAGAAGAGTGGCAGCTGTATCTGTAGCTCATCGTGTAGCAAAAGAGAGGGGTGAACCATTAGGCGAAACAGTAGGTTATCAAATACGCATGGAAAGTAAGTGGCGCTCTGTTGGTTATTCTATTAAAAAAATATGTATCCTCTAATAACTACATTTATTTTCAATTCCATTTTAGGTCGTGTAAAAAAGACATCAAATTTAATCTATACAACATCTGGCTGCTTTTTGCGTTCTATTATGGCAGATGTGCGAGATCTCTTCCGTAAAGTTTCACACGTCATAATCGATGAAATTCACGAACGTGATAAAAACACCGATTTCACATTGATCACCATAAAGGAACAATTGAAATTGAACAAAGATCTCAAGGTGATACTCATGTCGGCTACGATGGATATACAATTGTTATCAAATTATTTTGATAATTGTCCAGTATTAAATGTACCCGGTCAAGGTTATGATGTTAAAATTTATCATTTAGAAGATATACTTTTTCATACGGGCTACCGTACAGCGCTTATGGAAAAATATTTACGTTCAATGAATGAATCCTTTCCCACACCTACATCTATGTTTAACGATAACATATTGGAAAGCATGAATCGTACAACGGCTGAGCGTTTGGAAGACGATTATATGCAACAGGTACTAGACTCGCTGATAGAACAGTGTTGTGATAATGTGGAAGGGCGTTCAAAGGAGGAATTGAATGAAATGTTCGATCAAATACAATACTACATAGAAAGTGAGGGCATGTCTATCAATGCTGGTCATTCGGAAACGGGTTTAACACCCTTAATGGCTGCCTGTAAATGTAATATGCCCGAATTTGTACAGTTTTTAATATTACGTCAGGCTAATGTTACCATCAGGGACAATGATGGCTATGAGGCTATTGATTATGCCCGTTTACATGCCGACGGTTTGTGTTTGCAAATTCTAATGGGATCTACTAATTGTGTGGAGAGAGTAAAACAGCAAGAGGAATTGACCCAGCAAGATAAAGAAAAGCATCGTATTTTAGCAGCCTATCAGCAGCAATTTAATGACGACAATGAAGTGGATCATGATCTGATATTGTCTTTGCTGGAAGGTCTTTATCGAAATGGCCATAGTGGCGCTATAATGGTCTTCTTACCTGGCTACAATGATATTGTACAACAAAGGGATCTAATTCAAAGCACTTTGCCTGCTGGCACTTACAAATTATGCATACTGCATGGTCATATGGACTCGAAAGATCAATTTGAAGCTTTGCAAAGGCATCCAGTACGAAAAATAATTCTCTCCACTAATATTGGCCAAACCTCAATTACCATACCCGATTTGGCTTATATTATAGACTCTGGTAAAGTAAAAATGAATACTTATGACTCAATAACCGAATCATCACAATTACAATCGATATGGATTTCACAAGCGGATGCCTGCCAGCGTTCCGGCAGAGCTGGTCGCACACAAAACGGCGTTTGTTATCGCCTTTACTCTAAGGCAAAATATGAGTTTATGCCTCAATTTAGCATACCCGAATTTATGCGTATTCCCCTAACAGAAATCTGTTTGTATGCTAAGACCCTAGAGCCGAAATGTGAGGTACAAACCTATTTACAGAAAGCCCTTAATCCTCCTTCATTCTTGAGCATACATAATGCTGTAAGAAAATTAAAGATTTTAGGAGTTTTTCGTGAAGATGAATCGGTCACGGAATTGGGTAAACATTTAGTGGATATACCCTTAGACGTACAATTGGGCAAATGTTTGCTATATGGCGTATTTTTAAAATGTTACGATCCCATATTAACGATATGCGCTTATCATTCGGTTAAGGATCCGTTTATACTGCCCACAGACCGTTCAGCCCAGGGCCAGGCATCGTTTCAGCGTAAATCATTTTCCGGTCAATCGTTCAGTGATCAAATGGGCATTTTATCATTGCACAAATCGTACATGGAAGTACGACATAATCCCCGTAAAGTAAGAGAGTTTTGTAACAAGTATTTCCTTTCACACTCGGCTATGGAAATGTTCTGCGCCACACGCAAACAAATTAACGATGTCATCAAGAATATGTTTAACATTAACTACATGGATAAGATGTTTAACAATGACTGGCATATGATACAATTATGCCTTGTGGCTGGTTTTCATCCAAATGTAGCACTAATAGATCGCAAAGCATTGAAACTTGTTTGCGGAGCTGAAAAACTATTGATACTACAAAGGACGTCTTCGTTAAATCCGCCGGGCAAGAAACATCTCAGAGAATTCATTAATCAACTACCACACGATTGGATAGTGTTCTATGAGAAATCGCGTATATCGAACACGTGCACCATCAATATGAACACGGTAGTGCCATCGCTAATGATTGCCTTACAATGCGGCTTAGATTGTGATATAAGCACTAATATAGGCGATGACGATGACGACGAAGATGATGATGATGTCAGTGATGCTGACGAACCGGACTGTACGAAAGAGATTGTGGACTCTGATACAGATTCGAAAAACTCACTGCAGCTAAATACTTCCTCGGGGGCACCAACTAATTCTTTAAATACATCACCATCGAATATTCAAAATGATTTCGAAGTTTTGCAAATGAAATTATCGAAAACCCTAAAAAACATATCCCTCAATAACGACAACTGTAAAACCATTATGTCCTTAGATAATTGGATAAAATTCGACCTACCATCGGGTGATGCCAAACTATTACTCCTAATGCGTATAGCTTTGCATACACAGTTCTTGGCGTTTTTAAAAACTGGCCCCAATACGGCGACCTCATCGACAGCGTTTTGCATACAGAAATTATTGAACACATTACACTCTTCTCATGCGGCTACATTTAAGATGACAGTTTAACTGTGTTTTTGTTTTTCCTTAAGATACAAATCATTTTTAAAGCCTAAGTGTAGGCTTATTTTTTGAAACGATTATTTTATGAATGTTATGTGGATGGATGGACGGACGGACGGTAGTGCGGTGAAAAAGTATAATTTAATAATTAATTCTTTTATTACAAAACATTTTATATATTTTTTTAATTCATTAATTTTTCTTTCTTTTTTTTATATATATATTTTCAAACACATTTTTAAGATTTCACACACACAAACACTAATGGATTTATTAATAAAAATATTGTTTATATTTTTTGTCTTCAAACTTTTATTATGAATTATTATGTTAAAAAGAAAATAATAACAATAATAAGAAAACAAAAAATCGTGAACTACATATATGGTCTATATATTTAATTATATATAAAATAGTATGAGTAGCATAATATATTTAAAGAAACATTTTATCAAACACACAAAAAAAAACAAAAAAAAAAGAAAAAAATGAATCAGAAAACATAAACCGTTTATAATAATTTGTGTAACATACAATATTTGGCTTGTTATTGTTTAAAAAGAAATTTAGAATTTTCAAAAACAGAAAGAAAAACGAAAACTTCTTATATACAAAGTAAAATCTATAATGAAGAAGAGAAAATCTTGAAAAAAAAATACAAAAAAAGAATAAAATGTACGCATAAAATTATGTTTTTATGAAATAAACAAAAACAAAACAAAACAAAAAAAAAAACATATTTAAAAACAAACAAAACAACAAATCAATTTCATTTTAAATTATCATATTTAAATTTATACATTTACTATTATCTCAAGTAGTTTTCATATTTTATGCTTAAACAACTCTTTGTTTTTTTTAGTAAAGCTCCTTGAAATTTTACAACAAATTAATATACATTAAATAAACCGATACAAATTGAATTCAACGTTTTGCATCATTGAAAACAACACATTTAAATAAATTCATAAATTTTACACTGTATATAAAAGAAAATCTAACTAAAATGAAGTTTTATTTTTACAACTAATGTTGTTAATGGGGAGGTAATACTCATTTTTAGATGGTTATGACATTTGTTATGAAAAATAAACAATACAGGATATGCTACAGTAGACAAATCGTATTTAGTTTTAGTTTACATTTTTAATTCTTTCAATTCCTTGGATTTTCTAAAATATTTAACCTTTCTAAAACGATTTTATTTTGTATTATAATTTTAATATTCTGTTGTTTTTACTTCAACTACTTTCACTGCAAGAAAACAGGTCTCACTTGGTACGATATGTGCCACTTGGGACCTACAATCACGTCGCTTGTGATATCCAATACGACGAGTAAATTAGTTTCCTCTTATATGGGTACTTCGCAGTTTAGTAAACTTAACCTTGTCCAACACAGCCATATAATAACTGTCTGGGATGACAAGAAACCAATTAAGCAAATTCATTTTCATTCATGAAATTAATAGAAGTTCTCTGGCTAATTTCTCAAGGAATTTGTGTAAAAATTGAAATTATTTTCAGCAATTTTTGGAATGCTCTTCTAGACAAATTGTTAAGTGCATTTCATCATCAGAGGCAATTGATAACGTTATTGTCCTCAGTCACATACATAGGTACATAATTGGCCATTACAATCCTTCAGTCAAGATTACGGCCTAGCTTCTCAGACCACTCATGTCGTGTGCCTTAATTTTATACTTGAGTGACGGGACCTACAGTTTAACGTCGACTCCGAACGACAGATTTTGAGAAAATTTTTCATGGCAGGTTTTATTTATTTTCAGAGTTTTTGCCAGAAATCTGCTTAGAGGAAGTCGCGGAAGAAATATTTTTTTTTCATATTTCGTTTTGATGTCTGGCCTGGGACTACGGCGACTTCAGCCACAGTTAAACCGAATTCTGATCAAGAATTTTGGGTCATCGATCATGTGCATGCCTATTACCTTGGTTCGCCGAAATATTTTTCGGATAAATAAAAGTTTTTTTGGCTATCAAAAATTCTTAATAAACCCATTGGATCGTACATATATAGGTGCACATCTACAAAAATGAATTCATTTTGTGGACAGAAAATGTATATTTTGTCCCACGTTTCTTCAATTTTTAAATTTAAATTTGTTTGTGAGAGGATTTTATCGCACAGTATGTTAATTTCTTCAGGTTTAGAAAGAATAATCAGTCACTCTGGATGATGAGAGAAAAATTTGTAGAAAAATTCTAGAATTTATGACATTTTTGGATGAAATTCAATATTTTATCATTTTCTCCTCATGCTCTTCCGCAATCACACGGTAGTTTGATATACATAAATGATGCATCTTAGCCAAATTCTAAAACGAGTTAACTGACAGATACGTGTTGATAAGGGCAGGAAGGAATTTGAAAAAGTTACAGATTTACTGGCCCATCCTCGTATTTAAAAGTTTGGTACCAAGCAATTACCAATCTCCCATAAAAGCAGTTTTATTTTTTAACTGCTATCTCCATGTGAAAACTGGTGGATCACTTCTTATATTGCCTACGAGATTCCATTTTATTGCCGTTACGTTCTCATGAGTTCTTTTCAAAACACAGCCAGTCTTTTAGCGTTTTCAAATCGGATTGCTGTTTCTCCAGTTCTTTCTCACAGAACTCCGCTTGTGGTGACATTCGGCCAAAATATTTGAAACAGCCTCCGTAGTAAATGATTGATGAATACCTGTTGTGGCTAAAGGTCGTTAAATGAGATAAATTCCGACACATGCAATAGCACATAACGCACGCTCGAAGAAAAAGAAGAAGAAGTAGAGATGAGCAGATTTCCATCATTTCTGAAGTAAGCCAAAAGTTTGGCTTGGAATATGAATGCGGTTTAGGATATCATCTCCTCGGCTAAATGACGAGATATTGATGGTTCCTAACTATACAAAAATACGTAACGTTTGGGTTTTCTACATTATATGCTAGAGTGTGTATTTCACGTAGTTTAACTACTATAATAAGTACGAGAAGATATACATGTATTATCGGCAAAATCAAGATCTATAGGACGCTTACGCACGCCTCAATTGCGTCTCTCTTAATTAATTTTTTTCGAAATGAACACTTAGGAGATGACCCCTATTTAGGCTCTCCATTGTGTTGGAAAATAGGAAATATAGTTTATAGGAGAAAGGGGTAGTGTGTGTGAGTAATCACATATAATATCAGACAAACAATCAGATAATCACAAACACCCAGATTCTCTGGTGAGAATCGAACCCATGGCCTCGGCACATGAAATTTAGTACACTACCAACTAGGCCATTAGGTCTACCTAATATTATATAGAATGGGAGAAAATCACAGCTTGGTTGAACATCTACATACATTGACGAGGAATCAGTCTAATTATAAAGTTATGCCATTACAATTAATTTTATTATTATTCCAGTACTGAGCTTAGAAGATAATTCGTGTGAAAGTTGAAGTCTTAAAGCTTATTGCTCTAACATTCTCTGTTTAATCTATGATCACTGTTGCTGAGGACGTCTATGAAGGGCTTTGGTATTTTATTTATTTATACACTTCGGAGAGAACGAAAAGCTTCTATGCAGACTGTGTTTATATCACATCTAAATCTGTGATTTTCGTATTGGTAATGTAGAGGTATAATATTGTTAATTGCCTGTCCTCAGCTGATGCAGTTTAGCCTTAATGATCTTTCACTGTAGTTAATAGATATCACAGGACCATATTTATAAGAAACTTTATTGGGATGAGTTTCAGTTGCATTGGCCATTAATTTTCACCAGATGGTTACAGATGAATCTTATGAATTTATTATATTTCAAATTTCCCAAGAGCATATTTATTGGCTCTATAAGATATGAGGCCACAGTTCAAAGCCTAGGTCAGACATCTTGAACAAAAGGAAATATTAAAAAATTATTCCTTCGGAAACTTCCTCTCATCAGAAGTTTCTGGCAAAAACACTGAGAGCAAATAATATTGCCATTAAAAGTTTCTCAAAAATCTGTCGTTCGGTATCGGCTTTAAACTGTCGGTCCCGCCACTCATGTATAAAATTAAGGCACACAACATAAGTGGTGTGAGAAGCTAGGCCGTAATTCTGACTAGAGGGTTGTAATGACCAATTAAGTAAGTAAGTCTTCACGAATAATTAAGGTCATCTCCTCCATATTATAATACAGTAGGTAGGTTTGATAGGCTTTAGATGGCTGCCCATCTAAAAGAGTCGGATGGACACACTTAGGCCACATAGGGCCTAAGCAAATAATTAATACAGCAACTAATGTACAAAATTTGACACAATCAAAGCTTTGGATTGTTCAAACAAAAAACTCTAATTCTCCCGATAGATGACCTCACTGGGGACCATATCAGCTTTCAATTTACTGTAGAGCCAAGGTAAACGGGTACGATAATATTTTGTCAACAATTAAATCAATTTTATCTAAAAACGTAAAAGTTGTAGTATATTGCAAGTATTTTTCTATATAAAATCGATTATTGAACCATGTCATGTAACAAGTTTGTTATTGAATGAACCCCATGGCATAATTGGTTTTATTGGAAGAAAACATTTATTTTTCTGCGTTAGAAAACAAAAACAAACAACAATTACGAGTATAACAATAACTTGATTTTCTTTTTCAAATACAATGCAGCTGTGATCGATCTAAATAAAGGATACGAAAATAAAACAAAAACAATGTTTGTTTAAACATTAATAACTAAAGAAAATATTTCCATTATTTATTAATAACTACAACAGATCACAATGTAATGAAAATCTTTTAAAAAATTACACACCAGATCGTTAGCAAAGATTAAGAAGAGAAGAGATTACAACGACATATAAGCGCGCTCAGTTTAACAAATAACTGTTGCCATACGAAAGACTTAAGAAACAAACGTTTTTCGGCATGTTTCATTATTTTTTTTGTTGTTATTCAATCATCCACATACAAATTTCAGAAGAAGTTTAAAGATTTAAGTTTTCTTTGTAGCAGAAGAAGAGGACTTTTTTTTCTTATTTAAATCCATTGAGTTTGGCTGCCATACATGCAACCCGAAATGCAACAGAAGTGTTATTGTTATTATTAGTGAGGCAGACTATGTATGCCTCACAATAATAAAATAAAATAATTGTGTGTAAATTTATAAACAAACTGGTATTATATTGTTAAAAAAAATCAAATTGTCTCGTCTCTTATAGGTGTCCCACCAAAAAAAAAAAAGAAAAAAAAATTATTTCTGAATATAATGCTCCAATCATACCGACTCTAGTTGCCAAGATCCTATTGCAACAGAGGTTAGTTAGCTAAGCACTCTATGCATTAGCAGCAAAGCAGCCTGCTTTTTTTCTTCACAAAAAAATAATTGAATCATTAAAATTTATACAAAAAAAAACCATATTGAAGCGTTGAAAAGTGTAGCAAATTTAAACTTTATCATTATCATCATCATCATCATGAGATAGAGACAGGTTGAGAGCACAACAACAGAATGATGAAACGAAATGATCATTTCACTTTTTTTTGTTGCTTTTCTTGCTTTCTTTTCGAGCGATTATAAGCTTCATAGCACAAGTCCATAAGACGTTGAAATAACTGTAATTTTTGTTTATAAAAGTTTATGAAATGAGCAAAAAGCATCAACGCAAAATCAAACTAATGCGTCTGTAACAGTTTTAATTTTTTTTTTGTAAATTTCTGCGATTAAAACACAAAGCAAGCGAAAAGCGTTAGAAGGGAAATAAATGCAGTTTATCCATTAGCAATGGAAAAATCGTGTTCCTTCAAAATTTATGATGATTTGTTTAATTTATTCTATACGGAGCTGAAACATTGTCTGAAGAGCAGTTGCTTCAATAGTGGGAAACAGGAACTTACATTTACAATGATAAGGAAGGAAATTGTGAAAATAAAATGAATTTCGTAAAATCTGCATTATTTTTGGGTGTTCGAAAAAGTTTGGTTACATCTATCTTCTTCTATATACATACATATACTTATAAAATGAATGTTCGTTTGTATGCAACTTATAGAATCGTAAACTATGCATTTGATCATGATCTTTAGCAAAGTTGTTGCGAATGAGACGGGGAAGGTTCCTAAGTTGGTATGACCTATTTCCGACAGGTGGCGCCACTGGAAATTACTAAAAATGAATTAAATCGTAAACTGTGCATTTGATCATGGTATGATCTTCAGCAAAGTAGTTGCTCATGAGCCGGGGAAGGTTTCTAAGTTGGTATGGCCTATTTCCGACAGGTGGCGCCACTGAGAATTATTCAAAATGAATTAAATCGTAAACTGTGCATTAGATCGTGTTATGATCTTCAGCAAAGTTTGTTGCGCATGAGCCGACGAAGGTTTCTCAGTTGGTATGAACAATTTCCGATAGATGGCGCCACTGAATATTATTCAAAATGAATTGAATCGTAAACTATACATTTGATCATGTGTTGATCGGACAAATACCAGACATTTTAGGGTTCATTATTTATGATTTTAATAACATTCTCGTAAAATGTCAATCACAAACTTGAAACATTTTAATTTTAGAAAATTTTTAAAAATGCTAGGTTCAATTTTATTGGATACATTATGAGATCTTAATAAATGTAAATGCATTTTTCACGTCGTTCCCGTGCCATCGTGCCTCCAAAGCGACAAGCAATTGGTCGACCTACACCTCAAGCACGGAAGAAAAGGGCATTACGAGCCTCAGAATCATGCTGCTGAGACCCGTTCGCTTGAACCGATTGAACAACGAGAAGTGATCGAATGCGTACTACTCAGGCTCGCTCGTCTGAATCATCAGGGCAACGGGAAACAAAATCAATAAAATGATTCAAAATTAATTGGATATTTGTGTAATGTCTTTCCTTCAAATTTATTTTAGTTGGTGGCGCAGCAACACGTTAGTGTTGTACTTTATAAAAAGTGAAACACCAAATATGTGGCATTTTAATTTATAAAATCTAGAAATTGTTGGGGTTCCATTATTGTAAAATTTCTTGGTTTTCTGAGTGAAAAACTGATTCAATTGTATTTTGCAGATCTGTACAGAAATTTAGATTTACACCATTAGCAGAGATCGAAAATTATAATAATTTGCAGATACTAAATCCAGGCAATATGATGTAGGCATCAAAATGCCCAAGCCAGGCTCTCCTATTGCTCATTTAGGGTGTATTTGGTCTGGCTTTGTCGTAATGCAATAATACAGAAAGGGCATATTGTGTAATTCTGACTATTTTAATTGCATGGTTTCCTTCACATACATACATACATAATTGGCCATTACAATCCTCCGGTCTGGATTACGGCCTAGCTTCTCGCACGACTCATGTTATGTGCCTTAATTTTATATATGAGTGGCGGGACCTACAGTTTAACGTCGACTGCGAACGAAAGATTTTTGAGAAACTTTTTCATGGCAGGTTTATTTACTCTCAGAGTTTTTGCCAGAAATCTGCTGAGAGGAAGTCGCCGAAGAAATATTTTTTTTTCATATGTATTTCGTTTTGATGTCTGGCCTGTGGCTCGAACTCGGGCTTTACGTCTAATAAGCGAATACACTACCTACTAGACTATGGCGGATGCTACACCTGAGTCAAATAATTGATTGTGGCATGCGGTCAGAAATCTAAGAAGACCGCGTTACATTTGCAGGTTAGCGCTTTCATTGTAATTTTACTTCATGAAAACCTAAATCGCTTATTGAAGCAGAAACAGAGAAATGAAAAGAAATTAAGAAAGAAGAAAAGAAACGAAAAGAAAAAAGAAAAGGAACAACGCATTTTACTCGTTAAATTTAAGTTAGTAGGCAATTAAGAGCTTTTTTTTTCATCTCATACTTCTATTCTGATTATTATAGACTTGAAGTCTTTTTTATTTTTTTCATAAAGTGAAGGCATTTTACATTAATAATGTGAAATATTCATTGCCACTGAGTCAATGTGTTTTTTTTTTGCTTACTTTCTTTGCTGCCGATAATTACATGTATACCCTGTGGTGTTAAATGTTTTTGTGTGTCTCTCTTAAAAAAATTTACATCATCAGTGTTGCAGTATCGCAGTTGTTAGATTTAGCTGCCACTAATGGTCACTATTAATCATATATGTTGTGATAGAAAATTCTTTTTATAATAATTTTTAATAATTCATTTTGCGATATTACCCTACATGACCTTGGGTGGGGACATATTGCGTTTGTGTTTACTTAAGTAAACATGTTTTAATTGATACAGATGTACTGAGAATTACGTAATAAGAACTTACGGTGAATGAAGTACGTGTTACCACCTGTATTTCCATAGAAATTTTATATTTAAAGTATGGGATAGGCTACATACATATATTGTTTTCGCTATGAAGGCAATTAGCATGATAACATTAGAACTGCTATGTAAGAGGGAATACCTACCCAAATCTTTACAGAAATACATGCATAATTGATATTAAGCAACGTAAGAATATGGAAATCGAGCTCAAAATAAGATAAATATGGTAGATTTCCGATTTAACGAACCTTATTGCAATCAGGTCTGTTCATTAAAGTCAATTGTTCGTTATATTAGTATTAAGCTAAAAAGGAAAACTGCCCTCTACTTTATTCAAAACTTAAAATATATGTAGTATGTATTTTTAATTTTTTTCTAAGAAAGTTATATTCTTTGTTAGGCTAACAGAGACTGTTAACTTAACAGAATTGTAAAGTTTGGAAAACTATAAAAATAAATTGATAAAAACCACAAAACTAGGAAAATTTGGAGAAAAATTGAAAGACAGAAGAGAAAAACCCACAAAAAACAAATACGAAAAAAACTGTAACTGATAATCACAGTTAAAGCAGATCAGGACTTTGTCACCAAATATACCCTTAAAAATTATTATAAATAGGATAAAAAAGAGAATGGTGGAAATGGAATGCCTAGTGGGCTGCAAAGCCTGGCAGGATACCAAATCAGTTTTAGTTACGGTTGGGCTTTTATCAAGTATGGAGATATCGGTGATGAAACTAATACAAAGGGTCCGCCAAATAACTTTTTTTTTTTGAAAATGCTTTAAAAAAAAACTACTGAATATTTTCTCAAATTTCTTTTTTTATTTGAAAGTACAATCCTTCCGGTTAATAATGGAAAATAATTTCATTCAAATGGCTGCCTCGGCTGGCCATGCAGTAGCCTACACGATCGGTCCAATTTTTGCAGCTGTATTTCACCAATGGCTTCACGAATATTGTCCTTTAAAGCGCCAATTGTCTCTGGCTTGTCGGCGTAACACTTATCTTTGACGGCACCCCACAAATAATAGTCCAACGGTGTCAAATCGCAGCTCCGAGGTGGGCAAACGACATCAGCTCTGCGGCTGATATTGCGATCTTCAAAAAACGGGGCGCAAAGCATCGAGTGTAGCTTCGGCTGTGTGGCATGAAGCGCCATCCTGTTGAAACCAAGGCCCCGATTATGGTTCACAACAGTTGTAAATTTAGTGTTGTAGTTTTAAAATTGCGATTATGGTTCACAACATCTATCGCTAGTGTTGTACTTTATGTTGTGTGTGTTCACATAGCCCGATTATGATTTACAACAGTTGTTTTTAAGTGTTGTCAGAACTGTCAAAAACTTACAACAGCTCATTAGCTGTTGTCTTGTTGCCGCATTCAGTTTAAAAAAGAAAATGTATAAAAATTTGTAAGTATATGTATATAACAGTGCATATAATTTTTTGTGGAAATTTTAAAAATTATAAATAACTGGAAATATTTTATAGAAAAATAATCACTAACAAGTAGAAGGAAAAGCTGGTCGAGTTCATGACAGCAAATCCTTGGAGCAAATAAGACTCAACACAAAGGGACGCGCGAGAAATTTTCATTGGAGCTAAATGACTCGGGTCCACCCATTAGAGTTTCAAAAGAATGGCAAAGGGTTAGTAGATGAATTGTAGCATTTTTAAGGCATGGACTCATTAAAAAGCCAATTTGAAAAGAAAACTCTCTGCCAATAGAAAAAAAACTTTCAAATTACTGGCGGTGGTCCGTCGACGGAAATTAGCAGGAAATTGGAGCAGAGCACCGTAGAGTTGGTGTTTATGCAATGGAAAGTAAATCCAAATGCATCTGCAATGGGATTGCAAATTCAAGACGAATCGTCATACGATATTAAAGGGCCTTAAACTAGCACTAACCAATGGAAACAGCAGTTGTCGAAAAGCTACAAAATACAAAAAATAAGATGAGGGATGAGCGTCTAAAAACCTTAAAAAGGCAAGAAAATAACCAACAGGAGATATTGCTTACGTTAAAACGTCTTGAGAAGGGCTCATATAAAAATGATATATGATAAAAAAATGCTAGAAATAAATAGGGAAAAGGCTGAATTACAAAATGAATTATTAAAAGACAAACTCCTTTTAACCCAAAAACAAAACTTGAAATGTAAACTATTTATGAATTTGTATTTTAGCTTTAAGTAACTATGTGATCTAAATAAATTTTAATGTGATAAGAAGGTTTTTTTATATTTATATATTTTAATTTGAAGTACTTTTGAAATGAATTTATTGCAAAACATACATAAAATATAAACGCTAATAAAACTAGCCTTTATTTTTAATTGTCATGTTTTAACAAGAGTTAAAATTTGTGTTTTATGTAGGCTTTTTGTTTTTTTTAACGTAATAATTTTTGTTTTCAATTTGCAGTTTTGTACACTCAGGGTTGTATTTTCAAGGAAAAGTATACTAACATTGAAGAGCAACACTGTGACATACACAACATCTGGATGTTGTAAACCATAATCAAGAAAGTAATAAATGTTGTGTTGTCTCTGTTACAACACAACATTTATGTGTTGTGAACCATAATCGGGGCCCAAATGTTGCCAATATCCTCCTCTGCCAATTTTGTCTTCAACATGGCCCGATAACGATCGCCATTGACTGTAACGGCTACTCCTTGCTCATTTTCGAAGAAAAATTGCCCAATTATGCCTCTGGACCAAAATCCGCACCAAACAGTGACTCGTTTTGGGTGCGTCGGCTTTTCAATGTATGCGTGTGGGTTTTCTGTGCCCCAAATGCGATAATTTTGCTTGTTTACATACCCGCCAAGATCAAAATGAGCTTCATCTGAAAAGATGATTTCAAAGTAATGTCGCAATATTTCCCGGCGTTGTTCAAGCGTATACACAATCATTCGTTCAGCGGAAGGATAAAACTAATTATCTGTCAAATCAGA
Organism: Sarcophaga rosellei; assembly: GCA_930367235.1. NCBI lineage: Eukaryota > Metazoa > Arthropoda > Insecta > Diptera > Sarcophagidae > Sarcophaga > Sarcophaga rosellei. Next base: position 59,219,395 of record OV884018.1, on the reverse strand, counting down.
CATGAGCTAAGTGTTACCATTCACGAAGTAAGCATTAGTTGAAACAAAAAACGTTAGATGGCGGACCCGTTAGGATCTGAAAAGCTAATATGTTTATCATCGACCAAAAATGCGAGTCATTGACACAAAAAATGCAAGTCATCTACCAAAAAATGTAAGTCATCGACCAGACATATGCAAGTCATCGACCAAAAACATGCAAATCATAGATGAAAAAAATGCAGGTCATCGACCAAAAAAAATGCAAGTCATAGACCAAAAAAAAAAAAATGCAAGTCATCGCTCAAAATAGCAAGACATCGAAAATTTTGCCCGGTTTATATAGATAACTTTCCTCATTAGAAGAAAACAAATGATCTTCAACGCTTATATCTCCGCTCCCAAGTAACATTTGACCGTAAAGAAAGCTGTTTTGGAATCCTTGAGACTATGGCTATCCAGTCCATTACCCCACTAGTGTGCATGTTTTTATTCGATTTTGCCCGATTGCTATAGAGAATTTTTTTTTTGCTAATTTGAAAAGAAAGTATCTTCGTCGCCTGTGTTGGCAGTGTATCGATATCAGGCATTGGGCGGATGGATCAACAGCAAATCGTATCACCAAGGTGTAATTGGGATACTGGATGGATGCCTAATATAGCAATCGATTGCATTACTCTACTCTCGGCTTTCTTGGTCAACGTACACGCGGTACAGATGACTGAGGGAATTGGCCAGTTGCATTCGGAGCTTGAGGTGGTGGTCAAATCCACCACTAATAGGACAAGTGGGCTTATCTCACACTGGGCCATATGGGCCACCGAGTTAACTTGCCTGTGAACGGTAAGCTACCCGTTAACCTAACCCAAGCTAATGGTTTCCATTCGTCATTTATTTTTCACCAGATCTGTACCCGCAGAAATCATCTTTTTAAAGGATGCAATCGTCTGAATATATTCAGCATAAGTTTTGGTATATCAGTTGCACTTTTTTGAATTTCAAAAATTGAAGAGTAAAACAAAAAACCACTGTAACTGACAGATGTCTGCCCTCCAAGATACCGCATAAGATATTAAAGACACAAACCATGTGTAAAATGTATGATATTTCTTGTGACTCCCCATTTTATAGTTGTACACTGCCAATCATACGAACCATTTCAAAAATCCATTGTGATGTAGGGTTAAGTATAGTCGGACTGGAGCAGTTTAGTTGCTTAATTGTTTTGGTTTTTTTCAATTCTGTCGTTAATATTGACATCAATTTTATTGATCGATTATTGTATTATTGATCACAGCTAGTTTTTTAGTATTAGACAAGCCATTTAACAGTTCTGTGGAAACAAGTTCTTTTAAATGTTTCTTGTGTGATTTCTAATGAGTTGAAGAGAACTGTTTTGTAAACTGATTTAAAAGAATTTTTAATCATTTTAAGTAATTGCCATCATTCTTAACACGTTGACGTAAATGACGTCTATAGACGTCAAGTATGAGTGCACGTAAATGCAAACGACGTCTATAACCGTCGAAAAAATTTAGAGTTATAAAACAAAAATTTAGTTGTAATTCAGTTTGATTTAGATTTATACCAATTCACTCAATAATACTCCAAAAGGAAAATGTTTTATTTATATTTCTTGATTTATTTTTAGATTCATGATTTTGTTGCTATAAGAATGCATGTAGATTTTAACGACGTGTATAGCCGTCCCTTTCAGTCTGACTTAATTTGAATCAATGTAAGTGTTTGTTTTTGTTTTTATTGGTTGTTACGTCCAAAAAATTAAAAAAGGTGAGCATATTTGGCGCAGACAGGGTCAGATTTATGTGTCTAAATGGAGAGATAAGCGTGAAGTAGTCTCTATAACTACACATCATCACCCAACTATGATTGCTACTACAAATAAACATAAAAAAATCAAAATGAAGCCAAATCACATAGCGGATTACAATTCAAATATGTCAGGAATAGATAGATGCGATCAGATGATCTCATATTATTCTTCACCAAGAAAGAGCATTCGTTGGTACAAAAAAGTAATTTTCCATGTGTTAGATCTATGTGGTTCATATTACATACATAATTGGCCATTACAACCCTTCAGTCAGGATTACGGCCTAGCTTCTCACACCACTCACGTTGTGAGCCTTAATTTTATACTTGAGTGGCGGGACCTACAGTTTAACGTCGACTCCGAACGACAGATTTTGAGAAACTTTTTCATGGTAGGTTTATTTACTCTTAGAGAGTTTTTGCCAGAAATCTGCTGAGAGGAAGTCGCCGAAGAAATATTTTTTTTCATACTTCGTTTTGATGTCTGGCATGGGGCACGAACCCGGGCTTTACGTCTAATAATCGAACACACTACCTACTAGACTACGGCGGCCTCCTGTATACCTGTATAAAAAATTCCACAAAAATGTAAAGTTCCTTGAGTTTCGGGAGTCTCTTATTAGATCGCTAATAAGGTTACCCAAAGATATTTCTAATAGCAACCAACTAATATCTAAAGTGACATATGGCAGACCACAAAAAACATCTAACACATCTTTTGTAAGTTTACGTGAACAACATTATATTGAGAAGATTCCTACACCGGAAGACTGTAAAAGAGATTCTTCATATCGCCGCTGCAGAAATTGCACAAAACATAAATTTCGAAAAGAAACAAAATATATGTAAAACGTGTCCTGAAAAGCCAGCTCTATGTCCCGAATGCTTTGAGCCGTACCACTTATTTTGTTGTTAGTACATACATATGTGAATAATATTCGATTTTTTACTTTATTTAAGCTTTATAAAAATGAATTTTTTTATTTTTGTTATGAATTTGTGTAAAAATGAATTTAAGTTAATAAAAGTTAATATAAATCATGATTTTCTAAATTATTTTCAAAAAATATCTTTCGGTATCCGGACGTCTAATGCCGTCATTTGCACATCAATGGAACGAATATTATGAAAAGCAAATGACGGCTATAGACGTCCACCTTTACTTTAAAAAATTTTATAGAAAAAACCATAATTTTAATCTATAAGTATTAAATCTCCATCAAACTCGCCAAGATTTGAATAACTAAACAAAAAAAAGGAAGTGTGTTTCTGAGTGCCTTCGTCAATTTCGTGGTGAGCGTCAACGTGTTAAACAATTAAAATATGTATTAAACAATTAAATGAAATGCTTTTTTCTGGATACTAGTATGTATTTTATTTGCTTTTAGATGCCCTTGTCACTCGTATATTCTCAAAAACTAGGATATTTCCAACAACTCTGTTAATAAAACTTGTTGAATAAAATTCAATTTAACGTTGTACGAGAGTACTATTATTTTAAAAAGAAAGTTGTCTTGTTGAACGTCTTCATCATAAAGTATTGAAGTGATAAAATTGAAAGAATTGCATGGTGATCAATCATCGTACATGTTGACAACATATAATTGACGTTTAAAATATTTCACGTTATTTGAGAATATGAATTGATTTGTTTATCACTTTCTTTAGTCTGTAAAAATTTTAATTGAATTTTATATGAAATACGTCCTCATAACAATATTTTAAAAAATAATTTTCTTTTTGCATATTTTGTTTTGTATACGATCATTATGCGGTTGTTCTTTAAAGATTTCTATAGAATTTCACTCAAATTTCTCAGACAAATATTTCGCGCAAGAGGAGATTACTCGCTGACGTACACAGAAAAAATTATGTCCAAAATCCGTGTAACAACTTTAGTTGTTAATTATCAATTTCTATATTGAAACATGCTTAATTAATACAATTAAGTACGATGTTAATATAACAATTATCCAAAAAAAAATTCAATAAATTTAATTGAATATCAGTTTTGTCAAATTTATGTTAAAATGTCAATATTTTGCATAAGAATTCTGATTGTTAAATTTTTTTTAAGATTTAACAATTTTTTTTATTAATAAAGCCAAAATATTTGTAAATTTTACAAATTTTGGTTTATTTTTTAATTATTAAAAAAAAAAAACATTTAACAGTTAAAATATAAAAATGAAGAAGTTACCATTTTTTCATTTGTTAAAATATAATTTTTATTAAATAAAAATTTTATTAATAACACCATCAACATTGTTAATATAACAATCTTCAACCTTTTTTTTTCAATTAAAAATGTTGACAAATCATTTTGTTAAAAATCGCAACGAATTTCTAACGGAATGCAAGACACGTATGGAAAATGTAAAAAATAAAAACAATGTCACTAATTTGCGTTTTATATACATGATAATTGAAAAAAAGCATATTGTGTTTTATTTTGTTGAATTTGTTTGTAATAGTAACAATATTATTTGTTACCATAATGACCAATTTAATTGAATAATTATCATTATTGTGACAATATATTTAATTAAAATGTGCGTGAAATTTAACTAAATATTTTATTACTATAACAACCAATTTTATTAAAAATATATTTCAGATTTAACAATTGGTTTTTTCAAAAAAAATAATAATTTTAATTAAAAATATATTTTAATTCGACAATCGCATTTGTTAAAAATATATTTTGTTTTTAACAATTTCTTTAGTTAATAAAGCAAAAATATTAATTGAAAAAAAAAATAAATTCATTTTTTATAAAACTACAAAATCCCGTGTTTATATTCACAAAAAACTGTTGTTGGCTGAAAAAGAAACAAATTTTTAATTGTATATGCAAAAAATTAATTGTATTTACAATCCATTTTTTTCTGTGTACAATACAGAGTTTTTACAGTTCAATCATGGCGAGGATGTGATAAAATACATTAAAGCACAAACGTTTTGGGAGAAAGGTCATATACTTAGTTCTTACTTCCTTACTTGGCCATTAACAACCCGATTAACGGATTTGGGCCTGTCGCAACACATCCTTCCAGGCGCCTCTGCTTCTTGCGCGCCTACGCCAGTTGGTCACACCAATCTTCCTCGCTTTGGTCCTTCCAATGCAGGCAAGGTCGTCCTCTTAGCCGATTTCCGCAGATGTCCGCATCAAATACCCTTCTCGCTGGAGCATCCTCCTACATTCGAACGACATGGCCAAGCCAGCGCAGCCTCTGGATGTTAATACGCTCCACAATGTCCATGTCGTTGAGGAGCTCACTGTTGGACCGGATGCGGAAATCATCGCCAACTCGTACTTTACCGAAGATCTTAGGTAGGACTTTTCTCTCGAATACACTCCCCGAAATATTTATAAGACCAAACGAATGTCGCGAAATTTCGGTGGAGGCACCGTAATGGTTTGGGCTGGGATTTCGACTACGGGAAGGACTCCTATTTGTTTTATATCAACTAAAATGAATAGCGAGAAGTATATTGAATTATTAGATGACGTTTTAATTAATTTTGGGGATGATTCGTTAGGCAATAATTGGATATTTCAGCAGGATACCGCCGCAATCCATAAATCAAAAGCAACAAAATCATTTCTGTCCTCCAGAAACATACCAGTTTTGAATTGGCCGGCATGTAGTCCAGATCTAAATCCGATAAAAAATTTATGGGCAATACTATCGGACCAAGTTTTCAATAATAACACTCAGTATAAGGATGTAATATGTTTAAAAAGTGCCATCATAAGAGAATGGAGTAGGATTAGTCAAAATTGCATTGAGAATTTAATAAATTCTATGCCCCGTCGACTTCAGGAAGTCATTATTAATCACGGTGGACACACTAATTACTAATAAATACAAAAATTACTCAGTAGTTGTTTTTTATCATTGTTATTTTAGCTTTAGGTGAATATTATTTAATTTTGGTCTTATAATTTTTTCGTTTGAAAATGAAATTCATTTTGTGCTATCCTTTTATTAAACAAAGAAAAAAATATTTTTTTTACATAAAAAGATTTATATTATAGTTAGTTATATTTAACCCAAAAATGGTACGAATTGGTCTAAAAGATTTTAAGTTTTTCGAGAAATACGTTTGGTCTTATAAATATTTCGGGGAGTGTACTCTCAAAGTTGCTGCATCAGGGTCCATGCCTCTGCGCCATAAAGAAGCACGGGGAGGATGAGCGTCTTGTAGAGTATTAGTTTTGTCGTACGACTGCTACTCAACTGCCAATTGAGACCATAGAGGCAAGAGTGATCCTACGCTTGATTTCCAGGATGACATCATTTTTGGTGGTAACGGCGGAGCCAAGACAAATAAATTCCTTGACTGCATCAAAAGTACAGTTATCGGCCGTAATCTCAGAATCAATACGCCGCACGTCTCTACTTATCGATAACATATACTTTGTTTTGCCCTCATTTAATGCCAGACACATCTTAGTAGACTCCCGTTCAAGAGCACTAGAGGCAGCAGTAACATTTCTCCCTATGATGTCAATGTCGTCGGCGTACGCAAGCAACTGGACACTTTTTTGAAAAATAGTGCCATGGTGATGCACTTCCGCCTTTCACAGAACACTCTCAATGACGAAGTTGAAGAGGTCACATTATAAGGGGTCGCCTTGTCTGAAACCTCGCACAGTACTAAAGGTTCGGAGAGGTCCATTCCTAACTTGACTGAGCTGCAGGAATTGTTCAACCCTAGCCCTATCAGCTTCGTAGGTATACCGAGCTCAGACATTGCGCAAAAAAACACGATCCCTTATGGGGCTATCAAAGGCTGCCTTATAGTCGACAAAAAGATCGTGTGTGTCGACTTGTTTTTCGTGAGTCTTTTCCAGGATTTGGCGTAGTGTGAAGATCGGGTCGATGGTGGAGTTGCCAGTGAATTCCATACATTTTTTAAAAATGAGAGTGGAAGTTTTACGACAGATTTTTCGATTACTAAAGTAGCAAAGTAAAGTAAAATTTCGGAAAGGAAGGGAGCCATACGGTTTGCTAAATTTCTATCCGTATTTTCTCGCAATGTCGTACGCTCCTACTACATACATACATACGTATTGAGTTCAAGGGATACTATCCTTTCTCTTTTACACAAAAACTTTATATGTTGTACGACTTTGGTGATTGACTAAATTCGCCTTTTAAACTTAAGCTGCGAACTTGTTTATGAGTTAATTAATTAAATAAATTTTCTGACAAATTGTTATACAACATAAATTATATAAAATAATTTTTAGTTGCTATCTTCAGTAGAATTAAAAAATAAAGTAAAAATTGACTCACTTTTTCTTATACAAAATGCGAGCTCATACGGTTTGTATTGTATTCGAGACTTACCTAGAAAAAATAAGAAAAAAAAAATTAATTATTAATCTTAAAAGATGACCCAACTTATTTATAAAGTAGGCTTTTAAAGGTATTTGTTAACTTAATATGTAGCATATGGTTGTCTCTCTTTAATGAAGCATATTTTTTACTTTTTCTTCGTATTTTTCACTTTTCTCTCTGTTTAGACTTAGACTACTAATAATATAGTAATTAACCAATAAGAAAGTAAAATTAATGCTTTAATTAATAAAATTTATGATTTATTATGGTTAGTAAGCTCCAGAAGCGTTAAATAAACAACAACAAAAACATTTAATTACTTAATATTGTGTTTTTCTTCTTCTTTTTTTCTATTTTTTGAAACATCATTAACCACCACTCAAATGAAGGCTATTTTATTACCTTTCATCGCTATGGAAATGGTCTTTTCAATGATTATTATATGCACTGGTCATCCATAGACTAATAGACTTTCACTAGCTCAGAAAAAAAAACCAAATATTACGTCACTTTTTTAAAATCGTTTATTTGATAAGCTCCATGGCCAGATGTGATGACTTATGGCCAGATAGATTGATGCCTTACGTGAAACACTTTTAATTGATGGAAAATTAAAAAATTTGATTTTGTAATAAAAATTTAATTTAATTTTTCATTTTAGGCGTGTTAGTTAGTTAATTAGAAATGTGATGGGTAATAATATTAAATAATGTTTTCAATTTGATGAATTACATAGTTTTGAAAGGGTAAAACATTTAAATTGGACAACAACTATTAGAGATCAAAAGCATATTAGTATTAGTATTGCTTAGTATTGCTACCATACGATCTCTTGTACTCTCTTCCAATCTTATGGGGTATTCCTATAATATCTTCTACAAGTTTATTGCCTGCTTATTAATTTTTTTTATTACTACTTCAATGGGAAATAAACGCACTTGTTCCCTAAAATTACATATTTTTACATATCATAGTATGCGTCTCTTTCGTAGAGCACATTCGTTCGTTGCCAATGCATTAAACAGGAAGTTCACAGTGCAGCTATTATCCGAATGTGGAACCTTTTTTCTCCGAAATGTTTACAATATAAACAGATTGAAGTTTAATAACCGTATATACTACTCCCCCTCTTCTTCTCGCCATATATTAATTTTCTAGTTCCAACAAAATACACTGCATAAATAGGTGTCATCTCCTGAGTGTTTCTTATTTGCCCAGACGAATTTCTAGATGCTTCTCGGTGTTAACATTTACAATTTCCTACCTAGCAACTGATATGCACCCAGGTCTTTCCTTCTGATGGAGAGGATAGCTTTATTTTTTCTACATACTTTATTCAGCTTTCCAAAACAGTCCATACCATCTTTTATTTAACCTCATAAATCCCTAGTGCTCGAAAATGCCTAACTATCAATGGCATAGAATTTCTCGGAATATTTCTATCAACTGAATGGGTGATAAGAGCATTCATTGTCTTTTTTATTGTCTTGTGGAAAAAGAACTTTCTTTTCTGTTTTCTTTAATTTTATCAGTTAAAAACTCCAATAGTTTGTTTTTTTCCCCATTTTTTTAAAAAAAAAGGCGCCTTAACTTTGGCTGCACTTTGAATAATTTCTTCCAATCGACGTAAAAAAACTAGGGTTTATTAAGGATATGAAATCAAAAGCACTTTTTGTATTGTCCACCAGTTCATGTAGTCAAAGCCTTTAGCTGGCTATTATTCAACACTGTTTTGTGGATTTGCTTAACCTTTGGTCCATTTGGTCCCAAACCACTTTGTCAGCCTAAACTCTGCTAGCTATAGTCGCAAACGAAAGAACAGGCTTCCTAAGATAAGAATTTGAGTAAGAGTAGGTTAAATTAGCCTATTATACCTAATTCGCCATTGATCTATACCTTCCTCTAAAGACGTAAAGCACTTCCTGGCAGGACCGCTGTTATATTCTGGGTGCTAATAAATGCAGCACTTCCAGAATACTGGCAGGATCGCCATGTAAGACGTTCAAACTAAAAAAAACGAAATAGTCTTGCTAGAGCTCAAGTTAAGAGCTCTGTTCACTTTATTGATTTGGATATGGGAATACTTTCCTCTTTTATACATTATTTTAGCTGATTCGACAATTTCGAATCAACTTCCTTAACTCTATATAGTTTCTTGAACTTAATACATATGTTCGCTTAAATGTTCTAGTGACCTATATTCTATCGATTAATTATACATGGGTTTGTGTGTATACAACACGATCCAAGCATTCAACCCAACACAAGTAATGCAAGCAAAGCATAATTCCCACGCTAGCCAGCGGAGAATACACAACAACAACAACATGCACATAATGTATTGACGGCTTGAGCACGCTTCGAGAGTCAATGCCCAGAATTATGTTATTTGATATTTATTTGTTTATACACATTGTGCTGTTAATGATCATCAGCTATACAGAACATTGTTCTGGCATAAATGAAGGATCGTGCTACACCGCCACTCATGTATAAAATTCACAAAACGCAACATACATAAGTGGTGTGAGAAGTTAGGTCGTAGTCGGGATTACGAATTGTAATGACCAATTGTGTTTTTTTTTTTTTTTTTATAGCTTTACGAGCTAAAGGTTGGGAATCTTCAAAAGACATTGGTAGCCCGGCCTCCCAATGTGCACGATTCGCCGCAAGACTTACTCTCGGCTTGCTAAGCGCCTGCGTACTAAACCCAACCTCGTTCGTCACACTTTCAACCATTTGCCCCCCCCGGGACCACAATCAAGTATTACTTCGGGGGGGTGGAGATTCAGCGAGTGCTGCCTTCTGACTCTGCTGGTCTTGCTCTCTCAGCCAATCTTTGCCGCATCAAAACCCTCCTCGCGAAAACACATACTGCGGTCCAGTTATCACTTGAGGTTAGCATTAGCCTAACCACATTATCGGGTGTTACCTGGGATCCTAATGTCCTCACCAGGCAAATTCGTTGATCGTCGTACCGCGGGCAGGCAAAGAAAACATGCTCCGCCGTCTCCTTCTCATTACGGCATTCTGGGCATGCTTCATCTACGTCGTGTCCATACTTATAGAGGTATGCTCTATAACATCCGTGGCCCGTTAGCAACTGTGTCAGGTGGAAGTTCACCTGGCCGTGTTTCCTTTTGGTCCATTCGCCTATACTTGGGATGAGTCTGTAGGTCCATCTTCCTTTGCTGGAATTGGACCAGTCTTGTTGCCATCTATCCATGGCATCGTCAACTATTTGCACGGGGTTTAAAAGATTCGTCCCCCTCCTTGCATCCTGTTTCCTCTTCTCTACGTCTACTACTAGTTTCAGGGGCATCATTCCCGCTATCACTAGTGCTGCATCAGTAGACACCGTCCGGAAGGCGGAGATTACCCTGAGAGCTGACCTCCTGTGGGCCGTTTCAATTCCTGCTCTATAGGTCCTCCTATCCATAGCCTCGGCCCATATAGGGGCTGCATATATGGCGACCGATGTCACTACCTTCATCAGTAGCCGTCTTCTCTCCTGTTTCGGGCCTCCTAGGTTAGGCATTAATCGGGCAAGTGCACATGTCGTCGCCGCACATTTCTCACCGATGTACGTCAAGTGTTCCTTAAACGTGAGCCTGTTATCAATCATCACTCCCAAGTATTTAATCGCCTGCTTTGATGTTATGCGCTGGTCACCCACCGTTATGGTAATAAATTCAATCCTCTTTCTACTGCTTACAAGTAGGACATCTGTTTTGTGGTCAGCAAGTTTGAGACCTTTTTCTGTTATCCAGCTTCTGACCGTGCCCACCGCTCTCACCAATTCGTCTAGATGTTTTCCTCTTATCGCCAGGGCAATATCGTCCGCAAATCCAATGATCTGTGCACCTCTAGGGAGTCTAAGCCTCAGTACACCGTCATACATGACGTTCCACAATATAGGGCCCAGGACGGAACCCTGTGGGACGCCCGCAGTCACCGCGTATGACTTTCTGCCGTCGTTCGTGTCGTATATGAGTACTCTATCCTTAAAATAGTCCTTAATTAGTTCCACTAAGTAGTTCGGTACGCCCTTTTCATCCAGGGCAGCTAACGTGGCATCCCAATCCGCAGAGTTGAATGCATTCTTGACGTCCAAGGTGATGATAGCGCAATACTCCTTATCGCCCTCCAGCCAACGCTCACCGCTGATGGCGTCCTTTGCCACTGTCACTACTGTTTCTATTGCATCCAAGGTGGAACGTGCTTTCCGGAAGCCAAATTGGCGATCCGACAGGCCTTCTCCCTCTAGAAATGCTTCTAGTCTCCTACAGATTATCCTCTCCAAAAGTTTCCCGGCTGTGTCTATCATACAGAGCGGGCGGTATCCCGAGGCATCCTGTGCGTTGTTACCCTTCGGAATGAGAACCAGCCTCTGCCTTTTCCATATCCTAGGGAACGTTCTCTCCTGGATACAAGCATTAAAAACTTGCCTAAACAGCTCAGTATTACTCTCAATGGCTGCTTTAAGAGCGATGTTTGGGATCCCGTCAATCCCCGGTGTCTTATTTAGTTTCATCTCCTTGCAGGCCGCCTCAAATTCCTGGCTGCTGACTTCGGTGATTTCCTCTGGAGACCTCATGTCTCGCACGGAGTACGTAATCTCGGCCTTCTGCGGAAAAAGGCTCCTGACGATTGATTGCAGCTCAAGAGCACACGTCGTTGCTGGTGGTCGGAAGCAGTTCAGCTTTCTCATCACCACCTTATATCCAGTTCCCCAGGGATTCTCGTCCACATCGGCGCACATTTCCTTGTAGCATCTTCTCTTGCTGTGTGCAATGGCCCCATTAAGGCTGGCCCTACACCTTCTATACATTTCCCGTAGTTCAGCAAATTCATCACGGCCTCTGGCCCTTTGGAAAAGCCGCCGTGCGCGATTACATTTACGCCTTAGGTCCGCTATATCCGCGTTCCACCAGTAGACGTGTTTCTTTCCAGACATATGGCGCCTCCTTGCCATAGAAACGTTGCAAGCCTCCGTTATGGAGCGCATAAGTCCCGTCGCCTTGTCATTCGCGTTCCCGAATAACCGAATGTCCTCCAATGCGAGGACGAAGGTTTCCCTGTCAAAGGTGGAGTCCTTCCAAAGAGGGTTCGGCGGTGCGGCAGGAACGTTGTGTCCCGTAGAGCGTTCCCGAATTTCGAAAATGATTGCCTGGTGATCACTATGTGTGTAGATGTCAGACACCGACCAGGTAGATGAGGACGCCAGGCAGTCGCTGACAAATGTCAGGTCAATTTTTGAGCAGCGTCCATTCCTCGAGAATGTATCCTTGTCACCACTATTAAGTAACACAACCTCCAACGTTGCAAATGCGTCGAGTAAGCATTCTCCTCTTGTGTTAGTGCATGCCGAGCCCCATTCAACAGCCCAAGCATTGAAATCCCCGGCAATTACCACAGGTCTCACGTTCCTTGCTTCCTTAACGATGTCATCTATTCTGCGTCTAAAGTCTTCTATTGAAAGGCTAGGGGGAAGATAACAGCTGAAGAAATGTACCCCATTAACGGTGCATTTCACAAAGCTCTCCCACCTGTCGTCGACATTCCCCACTGGGAATTTACCACAGGACCATATCGAAGCCTTGTTGCATTTGCTGGTTATCCAACGTTGGTTTCCAGATGTTCTGTAGTGCTCGCTCAGTATTGACAAGTCTATTCTCTGCTCCCGTACAGTCTGCTTAAGCAGCTCCTGCGCCGCTTCGCAATGGTTCAAGTTCAACTGCAGAACTCTCATTTACCCGCGCCTGTTAGCTTCCGTCGTGCCGCCAGATAGTGTGCGCACTTATGTCCTCCGGTGATATGTTTCGCGTCAGCGTCTGGATCGCCTCTGCAGAGAAGGCAGTGGGGGTCACGCCCACAAGCCTTGGCAAGGTGACCCTGCGAACCGCACTTGAAGCAGTGTTTGGACCAGTCGCTATTGCTGCGACACTTTCCAGCTACATGCCCGAAATCTAAGCACTTGTAACATCTCCTTGGGGTCAGCTTCCTCAACAAACGGCAAACTGTCCACCCTACACGCAGTTTGCCAACTTCCTCGGCCCTGCATGCCATCTTCGTGGGGATTGCAATTATCGCCGTCCTAGTGCCTCCCGGAACGCTTCTGATCGTCTTGAGAGCCGACGGTTGTATTTCGCCGATTTGGTCCTTCCATGCGGCGATTATTTCCTCCTCAGTTGTAACCTCGTCCAGGTATCTCAATTCGAAAGTGGCCTCCTCTGTTATCGTTCTGACCTCTATCTCTTCTGCCAGTAAGTTCTTCAGCTTAGCACGGTGCGTCTCCGTAGCCACCTCGGCTGATCTTCTAAATTCCAAGAGGATTTCGCCCTTTTGTGTCTTCTTCACGAGCTGAACATCCTCCCCGACTGATTTAAGTTCCGGGGCGTTTCTTACCTTCCTTAGAATGTCCGCAAAGGATAGCTTCTCAGTTGGCTTTATAATAACTGCATCCGGTCTTGGAGGTTTTCTGCGCTTCCTAGTTTTCAAGATCCAATCATTTTGCTCTTGAGTGTCTTTCTCTGTCGCTGCAGGCACTACCATAGTCTGGTTCGAAGTCGTTGCTGGTCTCCCTGCCGAGTCTCTACTTCTAGCCTCAGCGGCAGGCTTGACTTGTCCACGAGGACGGATTGTCCTGGTCTTCTTAGATGGTGTTCCCCTTGGTTTCTCCAATTCTTCTCTCTGCCTCTTCGGACCACAAGGTGTCTGCTGTTGTAGGATCGTCTGAGTGCTCCTATCATTGGTTCTGACCTTTTTCTCTTGTTCCGCTACTTTATCCTTAGCGGCTTGCTGGTAAAGTGACGATATAGAGGCCACTAAATCACGCATTGCTTGGTGTATGGACCTTCTTCCTCCGCCCATCATCTCCACGAGTTCGGAAATTCTATCGCCTAGTTTGGTGAATTCATCAACCTCTTTTTCAGGAACTTTGTTCCTCTGCAGCTCCGGTGGTGACGAGTGCGATCGCTCGCCATTCTGCTTCAGCGGTGGTGAGTGGAGCAGCCTCGAAGCCCTCCGGAAAGGGTTCAGGAAAGGGCTGTCCTGCTGGGTCTCCTTTGCATGTGTGTATGTGTGTGTGTGTGTGTGTGTACGTCAGAGGAAATATTTCAGAATTCCATTCGAATTTAGAAAATTAGAGACAGAATTAGCAGAACGTAAAGGAACTTAAGTTAGTTCTGGCATGTGAATGGCAATGAAAACGATTAATCAACCGTAATGGAAATACGGTAAGCATTAGCAAATATTTATAATCGGCTAATTGTACCTTAAAAATCTTATCACACAGTTTTTTGTGTTTACACGTTTAGTAAAAGTGACAAAACAAAGTAAAATGATTCTTGATTTAATGACGTTTGATAGTTATTGAAAAATTGAAGAGAGGCGTACGACTACCAAATTTCTATCCGTACGTTTTCATTAACTTGAAGTCGCCGTAGTCTAGTAAGTAGGTAGGTGTGGACTAGAAGTTAGGCCACAGTTCAAACCCCAGATCAGACACCTGCAACAGAAAGAAAATTATTTTCAGCTCAGCAGATTTCTGGTAAAAACTCAGAGAGTAAATAAAATTGTCATAACAAGTTCAGAGTCGACTTTAAACTATAGGTCCCGCTACTGATGTGAGAAGCTAGGTTGCAATCCTGACTGAAGGGTTGTAATGACCAATTATGTATGTATGTATGATGGTTTTTGAAAAGTTGAAGAGAGCCAGACTACTGCGAAATTTCCATTCGCACGCTCTTATTGCATATTGAGTTTACACGATACGATCCTCTCTTTTCAATATAAAAACTTAACATGTCGTACGACTGGCGCAGTGTTGAAAAACTGAAATTTTGAAATGAATTATAACTGAAAAAGTACTTTTTTGCACCAAATAGTACTTTTTTGCACCAAATAGTACTTTTGTAAAAGATACATACATACATACATGCATATAGCAGACAGATTTTTGGGAAACTTTATCGCGGCAATTTTATTTCCTCTCAGAGTTTTTGCCAGAAGGAAGTCGGAACGTACGTTCCTTAGACGTTTAGCTAACCGGGGCTAAATAAAGCCTAATTCTACTTTAGCATTGCGTTGAACGTGTTGCTAATGAATGCATTAGTAGTTGAAAAGCGCAAGACATAAATTATGTAATAATAAAAAAGTACTGAAAGCGTAGCGGGGTACTGCGTTATTTTTGAAATGGAGAAGTACTGGAAAAAGTACAAAAGTACTGAATTTTTCAACAGTGGACTGGTGAGTTCACCTAAATCCCCATTTACAGAATTTCTTTATCCAATCTTCGTCTACTTGAGCAATTTGAATATATGAAGAATATTGATTTCGAAATATATGCAATGTAAAGAAAAATTTGTAAAATTCATCGGAAAATCGGATTCCAGATTACCAACTACAACTATAACGCCTATAGTTGTTAGTGATTTTATTTATCTTGACAAAAATGCTGGCAGTCTGGAGATTAAGCGTAGAATAACTCTCACTAACAGCTGTTATTATGCTCTTAAAACGATAATCTTTTTTGATAAAAATTTTTAATGCCTAAAAGAAGTGATTTATTTAATAGTTGGAGGCCTATTTGTAATGAGAATAATAATCTGTAATGCAAGCAATAAGGTTTGACCTAAAAATTCGAATACTCTTGCATTCATGGCTTTGAATTTTAAATAACTTAAAATATTTTAGAATATTATGAATAAAATTAAATTTAATTTAATTGTCTGTATTAAAATAACATTATTATAATTGAAATAAGCCCACACTGCCAGAAACGTGTTCTATGGTGTCCTTAATACTGTATAGCGGACAACTCCACATGGCATTAATGCTAAACGACATACGCCAAAAAGATGTGCACAATTTTACAATTTCTTCTAAAACTCAGCAGCAGTTAGTCGAAGAAAAATGGAAAAGAAAACAAAATAAAGAAAACCAGGCAATCAAAAGTGACTTTGTGTATAAATCACAAGTTGTCAAAACAACAACAACTTTGCAAATATGGTGTTTCATTTTTTTGTTTGTTGTTTTGTTTTTGTTTTTTTCCATATACACAAATGAATGACCTGTACTGCTGGCTGACAGCCAAGTCATCCTCTTAAAACTTTTGGAATTTTTATTCAGATAATTTTCCTTTCTGTAATTTTCATGGAAAATTAATATTTATAAGCCATGGTAGAGAAAAAGGTTTATCACCTTCTGCTTTAAGTTTTTCTATTTGATTTGCGATGTATTTTTTTTTTTTATTTTTTTTGTTTGAATATTTTACTATTATGAGCTCAAATATATGTGATTACGAGAAGGTGAAGACGACACAAAAAAATTAATAGTTTTGGAATGTTTTTTTTTTTCTGCACTTAATATGTGTAAATAAATAAAAAAAAATAATAAACACAATTTTATAGAGTCTCAAACAAACTACATTCATATGTAAGTACATGTAACATGGAAAAGTTGAATGGATTAAAAACATTCAGGGAAAATAAAATAATAGTCACGATTTAAGCCTGCTTTACAATTATTATTGCATATTGTCTTTGATAAAAGAAAACAAACACGCCCAAATGTAAATACATTTTTTAATTTAAAGTAGCTTCACATATGGACTATGAAAAATGATTATAGAATTCTAGGGTTTGGTACTTTTGATTAAAAAATTTTGAACATCTATGGATGGTCTAAATGCAGAAAACTCAGAGATTTTTTGCCTTCTGAGCCATACGAAGCACCTTAGTGTCTTATTAATTCTATCACTTCTAATCGATCGAAAATGGAATGTAACTCTCTTGTATGAACCGAATTCACGTAGTATATATCAGCGTTGAAAAATGCAATACTTTTGTACTTTTTTTAGTACCATTTCATTTTAAAACTACGGCAGTACCCCCGCGACGCTTTTAGTAATTTTTTATTATTAAATATTTTATGTTTTGCGCTTTTCAACTATTAATGCGTTAGCAACATGTTCAACGCAATGCTAAAGGTAGAATTATGCTTTAGCCCCGGTTAGCCAAACGTTCACGGAACATACGTTCATTTTTAGAATACACAATTTTGGAGAGTATCTCTCAGTCTGTAATGTTTCAATTCCTACTATAATTTTATATTTCCTGCAGTCTTAAAATCTAATTGTTGACAGAAGTTTTTTCCCACTTGTAGATTTTATTCTCTAAACAAGTTGAGGTTACGTTTTTAGAATACAAAAAGCAATGAAAACGCTTGCCGAACAGTAATGTAATTTCGGTAAGCATTTGCATTGCTCTTCATGTGCTAAAAACTAACATATGTTACATTATCTACGTATGTAAGTATCTTTTACAAAAGTACCATTTAATGCAAAAAAAGTACTTTTTCAGTTGTAGTTCAGTACCATTTCAAAATTTCAGTTTTGCAACACTGGTGTATATAGACTAGAGCGACTCAAGTTGTATGGAAGCGAAATTCGTGCAAGATGTACCCCCTCAAAATGAACATTGGTATATTTTATGATGACATTTAAAATATTTGGTTATTTTATTACAAAATAGCCCGAAGAAAAAATTCAAAAACCATTCTTTTTTACAGAATATCCTTAAAAAAAGGACATGGATGATTGAATTGTATATACAGTTGGACGCGCCTTGAAAAAACCTTTCTTATGACACCCATATTGTATATGTTGGTTAGGAAACAAATTCTCAAATTAACAAAACATACAAAAATATACCCTTTTTCAAAATGATCCAGCTCACGAGAGGTCAAAGCTAGAGCCGAAATATTTTAAATGTCATCATAAAAAAGTCCAAGGTTCATTTTTAGAAGGGTACATCGAGCACTTTTTTTTGGTGAGTCGCTCTAATATAGACTTATCGACCATGTATTAATTTTTTTTATTGCTACTTCAATGGAATATGCCCGTGGATAATAAACGGATTTTCTTCCTAAAATTGCATTTTTTTAAATATATTAATTACAATACAGTTACAAATTGTACTTAATTATTAACGAGTTGAGTAGCTTAGACCTGCTCGGTGTAGCCTAACAGACTAGAGTCTCCGTTGGGAGTCGAATCCACGACCCTCACGCTAATAGTATAGGACACTACCCACTAAACTACCAGGGCACTCTAAAATTACATATTTTTACATACAATAGTATGTACGCTTCTTTCTGGTGGAGCACATTCGTTCGTTGGCAATTCGGCAGAGAATCGCGTAATGCATTAAATAGAAGGTTCATAGTATAGCTACTATACGTGGAACCCTTTTCCTCCGGAAGTTATCCGTGTTCCTCCCAATTCTATTATTCGTATATACTCAGGCCACCCTTCTCCCTCCCACCCGTATATTAATTGTCTTATTTCAACAAAATGCACTGCATGTCATATCCTGAGTGAAAATTTTCCTGGTTGTTGGCTATGAAAATAAGGTTTGAAACAAACAATTGAAAACGGCAAAATAAAATTCTACCTTTGTTTACAGTAGCTGTATGGTACAATTAAAACTCGAAATACAAAGATCTAAGCCTGCCATTCGTCAAAAAAAGTCAAAAAATGTGTTGTCCAGAAACCAGGATCTCTGTGAAAATGTATTGGGTTATTGTATAAGGTGTAGTGGTGAGAATCTTTGATAATTAAGACCTAATCTCCTCAAAAAGTCTCCTCGTATTAAATATTTGAAGGGGATTTAAAATATGAAAAATATTTCTTCAATGACTTTCTCTCAGCAGATTTTTGGCAAAAACTCTTAAAGTTATTTTCCCAAAAAAGCTGTCTTACGGAGTCGACTTTCAACTGTAGGTCCCGCCACTCATGTGTAAAATTAACGATCTCAACATAAGTGATGTGAGAAGCTAGGTTGTAATCCTAACTGAAAAGATTGAAATGACCAAATATGTATGTATGTATGTACTGTATCAACGATCAGCAATGAATCGTTTTTTCGCTACTCATAAGTACTCATGAAATTTTGAGTATGAGTGGGTCAACAGTATTGAAATTCAACTACTCTGATGCATTCGTACTCACTACAACATTGATTTATAAGTACAGGTTGCAATGAGTATGAGTACAACGTTACTCATAACATTCGAAATATGTTTGATTCATACGTCTGCTCATTCAGATTCATAAGTTTAGAAAAAAATTTATACATACTCATAAATGATTCGAATCATTCATCAAAATTTACAGTCTTAGTTGTTGTTGCATTTACAAAAGAGAGGAGAAAGAAAAAGACAAAGATAGGAAGGGAAGAAAACACACAACATTCTAGTGAGTATTTTAGTGTTCGTAGGCGAATCATACTTATTTAGTGATTCGTGTAAATGTTGAGAAGTCGCCGTGGTCTAGTAGGTAGTGTGTTGGCTTATTAGGCGAAAGGCCCGAGTTCGAATCCCAGGTCAGACATCAAAATGAAAATATGAAAATATTTCTTCGGCGACTTCCTCTCAGCAGATTTCTGGCAAAAACTCTGAGAGTAAAAATTGCCATGAAAAGCTTCCCAAAAAATCTGTCGTTCGGAGTCGACTTTAAACTGTAGGTCGCCCACCATTCAAGTATAAAATTAATGCACACAACATGAGTGGTGTTGACGAGCTAGGCCGTAATCCTGACTGAAGGGTTGTAATGGCCAATTATGTATGTATTTTTGCACTGAATTCGCCTTATCCCATATATAACATATGTACATATACATTTGGTCTTTACAATCCTTCAATTAGGATTATGATCTACTTTCTCATATCAATTATGTTGTGTGACATAAATGTTATACATGAGTGATGGGACTTATAATTTAAAAGGTGACTCCGAACCTGTGTTAAGTAAAGGAGAGCCGAAATTAACAACATCATGCATATCGTTAAGTATGAGAACGATGGGTACTTCAAACTTTGAATAAGAGTAGTACGAGTATGATATTAAAATAAATATGAATGCGTATAAGTATCAGAAATTATGAGTATGATTTGAATGTACTCATCTTTTTAAATCCTAATTGCTGATCTGTGGTGCGTATGCATATACTTTTTTCAAGAAACAAGAAGAATCGTATTGGACAAAAACTTTTTTTAAATTTCCATACTCCCAGAAATAGGGGTCCGTTAATGTTTATTTGTATGTCATATACTTCCAATCAACCTGCTACATTTGCTTTTATTTTGATCAATAATAAATTGCATTTAAAACAGAAAAAATTACACAGTTTGCTGCTCATACATCAAAACATCTTCATTTCATTTCCATCATTTTGATCACGTTTGGTTGCATTCATTCAGTCACATCGTCAGTCATTGCAGTAACCTCAACTAACCTTTGGCCGTACACCCGAAACAATGTTGTTAAAGAAAATCGTGCACGTCATAATATTTTATTAAAAAAATTTCTTTTAAAATCAAAGAAAAACAATTTTTTTTTTTGATAACGAAATTAGCATACAATGCAAAAACGTTGTATTTAATAATGAATTAAATCACCATCAATGGAAAAATTATCATCAAATGGGCGAACATTGGATTCGTAGTTTAAAAAAAAAATTATTTATTCACAAGACATATGTGAATGAAATGTTACGAAAGAGATTTTGAAAAAATTGTTTTTTCTTTTTATTTTTTTTATAAAAATGAAATAATTTAAATCAATTCGCAAATAAAGGCGTAAAAGAAAAAAAATTATTCAGACGACTTTATAGATAAAAATCACAAACAAAAATAATAAGGCGTTTAAGATGTGAAAGTATGATACTACCAATATGAGGGTATTCACATATGTATATGTAACAATAACATAATAAAACTTGAAAAAAAAACAATGTTTTTATAATGATTTTATTTAAATCTGCATTTAATCTTTCTAAAGAAATCGATTTTGGGCCATTATTACAACTTGCCCTTAAAGTTGGGTTTAGTTAAAGGCAACTTTAGCTAAAGTGGACTTTAAAGTCATATTTAACTTCTTTTCGTTATTACAACCTACTGATAAAATAAAGTTAACTTCATCGAAAATATGGCAATGCCGGAGCAATGTCGATAAAACTGCTCAATTAAATAAGTTTTTTTAAACACAGTGGCAACGAAGAGTCTCTTCGTTCTTACATAACCTTAACTTTAAAAGTTAAAGGTAGGATGATTCTCCCTTTAGCTTAACGCTCACTTCTACCTTATTGTCCACTTATAATAATGAAAAACAATTTATCTGCCCGTTAAAATCCTCCCTTTAGCTAACGGCGAGTTGTAATAATGGCTGTTAGACTGCTGAGGCCCTAATGCACCAAATGTGTTGATAACTTCGGTAATTTTTCAACTTAATAGGCCATCTTCTAATTGAGGTTCATTTTTGAATTAATTTTCGTCTCGAAAAGAGCATTATTGTAGCACGAAGTCTAAAAATCTCATATGTAGTTGGTCATTACAACTCATCAGTAGGGATTTCGATCTAACTTCTCACACCACTTATGTTGTGTGTGTTAATTTTATATGTTAGTGGGCGGGACCTACAGTTTAAAGTCGATTCCGAACGACAGATTTTTGAGAAAATTTTCATATTAATTTTATTTACTCTCAGAGGTTTTACCACAAATCTACTGAGAGGAAGGAAGTCATCGAAGAAATATTTTTATAAACCAACACACTACCTACTAGACTACGGCGACTAAACTATACTCTACACGAATATTGACACTCTTTATTAATTTAAGGTTAGCTTTAATGATGATGCAATGTATCGGGGTTAAAGTACTTGAACAAAACCGCAGCAATCCATTTTCGAATTCGAGAGGAAGGGCATTTTCATCATGGTTTTTGAATTCGTAAAATTAAGAAGTTTTAATCTCTATACAAATAATTTGGCCATGCAAGGTAGACAGAGCCGCCTATTGCAAAAAATTAGGATTTAATAAGCAAAGCACTTCAGTACTATACCATATACAACAATCAAATACAGTGAGCGTCAAAAGTGAGTAAACACCATTGAAATAATTCATTTTCTTGGGATAGCGAGAAAAGTAAATGAGAATAGTCGAATAAATTTCCAAAAATAAAAAAGGTTTATTTATTACTTATAAAATGTTAAAACAAAAACAACAATTCATGATAAAGGAACTTTTTTATACTTTTTTTTTTTTTTTTTTTGTCAATCTTTATTTGCAATCTATTTTATAATATTAAGCAAATTCGGTAAACAATACAATTAACTTAAATTATTGATCTTTATCTAGATCAACATCATAAAAAAAAAGAAAAAAAAACTAGACTGAGATTTTTTATACTTAAGAACATATGGTCAATTCACACAAGCCGTTGTATCGTTGTATTCATTGTATTGTTGGAAGAACATACAACAGTGTATGATTGTTGTTGATAATTTTCATATAAAAATCCGATACACTTATATACATTTTTTCTATATGTTTTTAAAAGTTGTATTGGTTTCGTGCTATCAATTTGTGTGAATGAAAAAAATGTGTATATATTTTCATATGTTGTGTTGGTTTCGGGCTATCGAAATGTTTGAATGCCACGAAATACACAATACAGCATAGCATTGAGCGTTCACAAACAAACAAATGTATTCAATACAACATACACGATACAAAGTTGTGTGAATTGCCCAATAATAGAAAATTTAAAATTATAGTGGGTGTTGACCCACTTATGGCGCTCACTGTAAATTCTCAGAGAAAGAGTTTTTCTCCTATCCTAGTAGACGAAAAAGTTGTTATCGTGGTTTTTGAATTTTAAAAATAAAGAATCTTCAATCCCGTACAAATAACTTTTCTAGGAAGCCTTTTGATTTCTAATGCCGAGAATAGGACAAGACAAACAAGAAATATCATAGAAAGGTCTAGCGGTCCAATCGCTTCAAAAGCATAGGACTCAATTACCCACCACTTCATTCAATATAAGGTAGGTAGGTTGGAGTGGTAGCTTTGATGCCACAGGGCGCAGTCCCTGTACTGACCGAGTTCCACCAAACTAGATGAAGTTGGTCAGCACAGCTGCAGCACTCATCCAATATAACAACTCAACATATTTTTGATCAAACGACAGCCTGTTCCATTAAACCAATCAAGCTGGAAAGATTTGAGTCATGAAACCACCTAGTAGTCCCTGTAGTCTAGTAGGTAGCGAGTTCGCTCTTTAGCTGTAAAGCCCGGGTTCGAGCCCCAGGCCAGACATCAAAACGAAATATGAAAAAAAAAATATTTCTTCGGCGACTTCCTCTCAGCAGATTTCTGGTAAAAAGCTAGATCGTAATCCTGACTGAAGGGTTGTAATGGACAATTATGTATATGTACGTATGGCTTTTAAAAATTATTTAGACATCTTAATTAATCGCCATATTTAGAGAAAACATAATGATAATTGCCTTCTTAGCTGAACGTGTGTGTTATGAAAACACATTTTTTATTCTTATATTGGAATTTATTTATTCCTACAGTTAAAGGTTAGAACAAAAAGCTATAAGTGAAATCAGAAATCTTCAGCCATTTTGAGGTATTAGTTCCGTATTCGAATTCACACAGGATTTATCAAACGTGCGTGTGTGTGCTTCTCACACCACTTTCTGTTAGTAATATAACAGAGCTCTGTTAACTGAATTGGTTTGCGTCCGGGGAGATGGATTTTAAAATCTATCTTCACACATATATTTTTCATTACTACATATTGGCTGTGTTCCGCAAATGTTCCGCATATGAATCTTACATATTTGAAACCCAATATCTCCAGTTCCAAAATTATTTGGGATATAACACTTATTGGGTTTTATTAGGGATACCTTTGGCTACAATTTGTATAGCAAGTGGGATATGTGCTTCCATGACTATTTTTCGTATTTTCTGTTAACCACTTAACATTGCTCTGTTAACTCTAACATTAGCTCTGTTAAAACTTTTGGTATTTGTCTTTGCTAGTTAAATTTGAATTTATTTTCACACACATACTAGATGGTTATGTTTCTTATGCATTATATTGTAATTTTTATGGATTATTTTTTTAATTAAATTAAAACGGATTATGGACTATGATTAGCATAAACATATCGATATATTGTTAAGCATATCAACGTAAACTCATAAACATGCCTACATACGAATATATATTCGAATAAATTCCCCTATTTTAAGCCGCAGTGTTCATACTTTGTAATGACATGGTTTAATATGTTACCAAGATATGAAGACTATGATTGCTATTTTAAACAATAAAATGTTGTATGTGGGTATATGTATGTAAGTATTCAGTCTTAATTTAGTTGTTTTCTTTTAAATTTTTATCGCTCGTATTATATTATACGCGAGATATGTGATATGCTTTAATGATTTTGTGACAGTTATGATACCGTCGTATGATAGCTATACGTATGTACATAAAACCATGTTTTTCTGTAGGTTTAGTTACATATAAAAAAATATTCGCTTCCTTAAACAAAAGAAGTCAATATGTTATGCTATAAGTTACTACAATATGCTCGCATCGTAGTTAATATAATACAATGGAAATTGTAATAAAACTGAACAATAAAAATTATACGAAAAAAAAACAAATAAACAAGACATTACAATACAATACGATTTAAATCTTAAGAATGAAAGTTGTGTTTGATGTTGAAATGCAACACTGTTAGAGGCTTTGATTTGAATTGTTTTTAAAAGAATAAAAGATTATTTAAATCATCTTAACGCCTCGGATATATTCGATGAAGGAGAACATACATATTTGAAATTTAGTTGTTCATCTTCATTTACATTTTATTTTATGCGATTAAAACTTGGAAGCCATGTAATAAAAGAAATGTTTTTTTTTAATTTTTATTTCCATCATAATACAGATAGGGTTTATAGGTATACTGCGTGTTAGTGCATCCACTCAAATCAAAGAAAACGCTGTTACAATCAAACCTGTCGACTTTTCTGCTTTAGAGATCATAGCTTTTGATAGAAAAGTCTTATTCTTTACCAGAGAAATCTTGGCCAAGCTCTTAAACACACTCAAAGTAAACAGAACTGTGTGCACGCTGTTTCCTATTTTTTGACCACTGTGTCTAATTTAGAAGCGGCCGTAGTCTAGAAAGTCAAACCTTATGTCAGATATCTCGAACAAAACAAAATATTAAAAAAAAAAATGATTTTTCGGCTACTTCCTCTCAGCAGATTTCTATAGAAACTCTGTGGCAGAATGGAATTCTACAAACCGTAGGTGGTCCCACATACCTGGTGGCCTAATTTCAAATTTGCTATGTCCAGCAGTGGACAGCGGGACAACCAGGGAACTATTTGAGTTTCACAAGGTTCGCATTCTAACATTCGCTCACAAGCTCGATCTGCCGCACCAGGATTACTGCGGGAGTGGACAGCGGGACAACTAGGGAACTACTTGAGTTCCACAAGGTTTGCATTCAAATATTCGCTGACAAGCTCGGTCTGCCGCACCATGATTACTGCATAAGCTGCAATGATGTAGAGGAAACGGAATCTGTGCAATACCTATTATGCGAATGCCCTATTCTTCAGAACAGACGTCATCGGTTTTTGGTTGACAGAACGTTTCAATACCTGGGTAGGGTGGCGAACGTATTACTAAGGGAACTGGCCGGTTCCATACGGAGCTCGGGGTGTTTCAAACCCATTATTAACGGATCATGACAAGGGGCTTACCTCACACAATGCGACAGCGAGTTAACTTGTTTGTGAACAACAAGCTACCCGCCAACCTAACCTAAATGCTGCTTACATCTTTCGTTTCGAGTCGAGGTTTAAACTTTAGGTCACGTTACTAATCGATAAAAACAAAAACGACAACATGGGTGGTGTGAGAATCTAGGTTGTAATCTTGACTA
This sequence comes from Sarcophaga rosellei, assembly GCA_930367235.1. Lineage (NCBI taxonomy): Eukaryota > Metazoa > Arthropoda > Insecta > Diptera > Sarcophagidae > Sarcophaga > Sarcophaga rosellei. The sequence continues at coordinate 59,193,409 of OV884018.1, read as the reverse complement.
AACGGCTGTAGTGACTTTGCTACAGTTCTTTTTGAACAATTAATAGAAACATCATTTCATTTACTCTCTCGAAGTAAGTATCTCAAACGCAGAGATCTAATCAAAGCGTAACATTAGTGTGGAGGTTAAAAACATCTGATATCTTTGACTTACAGAGAAGCATAGGACCTCAATCATTTTCTTATAACGGAGTGTACAGTAAGATATTTGACTAATGTTATGCAATGAGTTGTTTGCTACTTGCAGGCCTACTTCAATATAACGTCTACACGTTCTAGCTGGTACCCTAACATGCTGGATTCCATCGAATCGCTTATAGTTTTATGTTGTTAGTTAGACTTCCAACGTTATTCCCGCTTACATACGTACATATGCAGCTCAATAGAAACAGATATTTACCTTGTCGCAGCTAATGGCTTAACGTTTCGTATTGGATTTGCTTTATATTGCAAGCTTTGGTTTGTAAAGTTATGTAACCGTGCCTCGTAGTATTCCATGCCATTGAGGTGTTAAACGCATGTTTACCGAATACAGTATCGGGAAGCTCCCCGTTACACGTACACCTGAACTGTGTTAGCATGGTGTGCATGTGGTGAAGACATCAGCTTCCGTAATTCGAGTTCTCAAATTTTTAGCGAATGTACTATACCTAACATATGTATCTGTGCCCAGTGAAGTAGACTGGAAAAAGCTAAAGCAATTTGTATCTCTGAATGGTGACCTCACAATAAACCGAATTGATAAGCCCTTCCGTTGGTTTCATTGGCTTTAACCCACGTATCTATTTACCTGATGGTTTACGTTTTGCCTCTACGGTAAGTGATACCATAAACTTATTAACAGGTGAGTTTTGCGAGCAAGCTTTGTAACAGTATATTAGCCGTCCAGATCATTTGTTTTGATCTAACTTTACAACCTTGTGTGGGATACCCGCAGAGTCTCTCGTATATTTACAATTGACTTCCTTACTTAATTGGTCGCTATAACTCGTTAATCAAGATTATCACATAATTTTTTGTACCACCCATTTTATTTATAATTGGCGGGATTATAGTTTAAAATGGACTCTGACCGATATATGGATGAGAAACATCTTTTTGATAATTTTATTTAATCTTAGATTTTTGGCAAACGGCTGAGAGGAAGTCGCCGAAAGCAATATTATTTTAATATGTATTTCGTATTGTTCGAGATATTTCAACTGAAAACCCAACCACATCTAATAAGCCAACATACCACCTACTAGACTACGATGACATTACAGGTACAAGCCAGCCACAATCCCAGCCCAGAACCTGCCATTCAGACGAAATATAGGATAAATAATTCCAAAATAGGAGCTTGTGGAAATTTTTAAAAATTTCATGTATTTGTTTTTAAATTATCAAAACCCAAAACATTAAAAAAATCACCCGTTATAAGTATTACTTGTTGTGATGCTAAAACCAGTCGTTTGAGTAGGCATATATTTTCTCTTTCAAAAGTCCAGTTAATAGGTTACATTTTTGTAATGAATGGAAACAAATTCCCTTTTATAAATTATTATTCTTTAAAATTTATAAAATTTATATAAAATTATGGGAATTATGCTTTTGTTTCACTTTTTTTTTCGAGTTATTTTTAGTTAAAAAGAAAATAAAAGCCAGCCAGCCAGCCTACTATACATTTTCAAAAATTTCTTTTGTACATTAAAAAAGAATTTATTCTAACGGTTTTCGGTATTGTTTATGTGATGTGTGATATTAAAATCAAAATCAAAATGTACAACGCATGAATATTGTAAATAAAGAAATAAAGATAAAGATAAAAAAAAAAAAAATTTAAATAAAAAAAAAAATGTAAACAAAATTTCAACTAAAAAAAAAAAACTTTAATTTGTAAACAACACGTTACTGTAGTGATGTGTGTGAAGTTAGCTACGAAAGTTATATTCTTTTTTTTACAGTGAATGTTATGGTAACAGACACTGTTAACTTAACAGAATTGAAAAATTTGGAAAAGGGAGGAAAAAAATCGATTAAAAATCGCTCAAATAGAGATAAATTAGAGAAAAAATTAAAGGAAGACTTAGCTTCGTCTTTGAATTTAAAAAAAAAAAAATATATGAAATTTGCTTAGTGCAGATAATAAAGCTGAAAAATCAAGTATTTTTACCAAATATGCATCCATAAATTGGGCAAAAATCGATAAAATTTAAAAAGGTACGGTTTTCTGATCTATTGGGCTGGATAGCCATTGGATCAAGGATTCCAAAACAGTTTTCGTTACGTTCGGGTCAGCCTTGGGATCGGAGATATAGTCAACGAAGTTAACTTTTTATACGAGCAAATAAAATGCTCTATATAAATCGTGAAAAAATCAATAAACTTTAAAAAGGTGGGGTTTTATTATCTATTGGGCTGGATAGCTACTAGATCAAGAATTCCAAAACAGTTTTCGTTACGGTCGAGTCAACCTTGGGATCGGAGATATAGCCAACGAAGCCAACTTTTTATACGAGCAAACAAAATGCTCTATATAAATCGTGAAAAGGTACGGTTTTCTGATCTATTGGGTTGGAAGCTACTAGATCAAGGATTCCATTTTTTCAAATTTATTATCTGCACTAAGCAAATTATTATTTTCACATATTTTTTTTTGTAAAATTCAAAGGTTTTGCTTCGTCTTCCTTTCATATTTTCTCTAATTTATCTCTATTTTTGCCATTTTGAATCGATTTTCTTTCCTCTCTTTTCCAAATTTTTCAATTCTCTTTAGTTAACAGTGTCTGTTAACATAACATTCACTGTAAAAAAAAATGAATATAACTTTCGTAGCTAACTTCACACACATACTGTAGTGTTGTCAAGTCAAAGAGACAATTGAACTGTAAAGCATTAAATCAAATTCTTTACAATGACCAGCCTAAACCTCTCTTTTATTTGAAAAATTTTAATGACAAAAGGGAGAAGGTATATAAACATACATAAATAAGAACGAAATAAGACAAAAATGTTTATGCTTTTATTAATACAACAATGGTATTAAAAAAAATTAAGAAGAAGAAGAAAAAGTATGAAAGATTGTATAAAAAATATTGTGTTTACGGTGACAATTTTCAAAAACACACACAAAACTTTTAAAAGGTATGCGAAGAAGAAGACGAAAAAAAAAAAAAACATTTTTTATTACACAAAAAATACAACAATTTTATGGTAAATAAACTAAAAAAAAAATTATATGTATTTACTTTTCATATAATAAACGAATAACTTATGGTGTATTGAAAGAAAGAAAAAAGAAAAAGAAATGATTCGCTGTACTGAAAAAGGGAGAGCCTGCAAGAGAATTAGAGATTGAAGAAAAGCGTAAAGAAATGTAACAAATCACGAAAATAAAATAAATTTCACACTGACCATAAAGAAAATAAATAAATAAATAATAACAATAATAATAGAAATTAATAAATTAGTTAAAAAAAAAACTAAATGTAAAGTAAAGTAAATTATTTTTATTTACTCTTCATCATCATCAACCATTCATTTTTGCCTTAATAGAAAGTGAAAGGTTTAACCAATGCGGCATTGTCTCTAAATATGATGATTCCAAAGAAATTATAATTTTAAGGTTTTTGTTTTTATTTAGTCATTAAAGTATTTTTTTTTTAGATGTATATATTCATTTTGAATTACTATTTTATATTTTTAAAAGCAAAAATTTACTTATGAATAGAAATTTTAAATACAAAAAAAAAAAAATATAATATAATATTAAATAATATTTATAAAAAATATTTATAAATTCGTACATCTTTTAAGTTTTTTTTTTAGCAATATTGGAAAATTAATTTAGTCATCTACAGATAACACCTCACTTTAAGCATAACATCGTTAAACTTGTTTCGTCCGCAAACTTCCCACATTAAAAAAAAAACTCATTAAAGGCCTATTACCACAGCAATCCAATACCCTTTCAAATTCGGAAAGGTACACACGTAAACACATAAAAATAATCAATAGTAGGCATTAACTTTAACCCTACTGTTTGTCGAATCGACGAAGCTCATTTACTCTTTATTATTTCAAAATTCGCTCATTTTATCAACAACGTTAGTTGATAACGAAAGCTTGTCATGAAGACAATTTTCTGTCGTTCGGAGTCGACTTTAAACTGTAGGTCTCAGCAATCATGTAAAGGGTCCGCCAAATAACTTTTTTTTTTTTAATGCTTTAAAAAAAACTACTGAATATTTTCTCAAATTTCTTTTTTTATTTGAAAGTACAATCCTTCCGGTTAATAATGGAAAATAATTTCATTCAAATGGCTGCCCCGGCTGGACATGCAGTAGCCTACACGATCGGTCCAATTTTTAAGCAAATTATCGATTGTGTGCAGCTGTATTTCACCAATGGCTTCACGAATATTGTCCTTTAAAGAGTCAATTGCCTCTGGCTGGTCGGTGTAACACTTATCTTTGACCGCACCCCACAAATAATAGTCCAACGGTGTCAAATCGCAGCTCCGAAGTGGCCAAACGACATCAGCTCTGCGGCTGATAATGCGATCTTCAAAAACAGGGCGCAAAACATCGAGTGTACCTTCGGCTGTGTGGCACGTAGCGCCGTCCTGTTGAAACCAAATGTTGCCAATATCCTCCTCTTCAATTTTTGTGAACAAAAATTCGTTCAACATGGCCCGATAACGATTGCCATTGACTGTAACGGCCATTCCTTGCTCATTTTCGAAGAAAAATGGCCCAATTATGCCTCTGGACCAAAATCCGCACCAAACAGTGACTGGTTTTGGGTGCGTAGGCTTTTCGATGTATGCGTGCCCCAAGATCAAAATGAGCTTCATCTGAAAAGATGATTTTTTTTGCCAAAATCGGCATCTTCTGTAAGTCGATCTCAGGCCCACTTAGCGAAGTTGTTCAAGCGTATACACAACCATATTCGTTCAGCGGAAGGATAAAACTAATTATCTGTCAAATCAGACATGAGCTAAATAAGCACTAGTTGAAAAAAAAAAGTTAGATGGCGGACCCTTTATAAGGCAACTTTCGACTATAAAGCAGCCTACTAATCGCAGTAGTCTAGTATGTAGTGTATTGGCTAGATGTGAAGCCATGGCTCAAACCCCAGGTCAGACATTACCAAGAAAATGAAATATGAAAAAAATATTTCTTCGGGGAGTTTCTATCAGCAGATTTTTGACAAAATCATATTCAATTCATATTCAGGAAACTGTAAATTGAAATTCTCTGGAGATACATATGTAAGAAGGTGTGACCAACGTTTTAGGTACACTTTGTGATAATTCCTGATGTCTTTGAAAAATAATTTTTAATTTCTTACAAATTAACGCCTTATTTCTTTTCTTTTTCCTCTTTCACAAACCAAACCCATTTTTAATGTTAATTATTTAATATTATTAAAATACCGTGTTAGTTTGTAGCATAACCATTTAATAAACCATTTAATTAACATTCATACGATTCAAATTGATTTATTATGTAAGAGCATAGCTATAAAAACATTACATAATAACAATAATATTCAATCGTGTGCGCATTGATGGTTACAGTTAAACACAATTGGTCATTTCCTTGTCAAATGTGTCAATAATGGATGATAAAAACACAACAAAATTAATGGAGATGTTTAAAGGAAAACGAAATCCATAAAGACTACAAAACCTCATTACAACAATTAAATGGAAGTAAAGAAAATATTAAAACAAACACAGCTAAAAAGCCACAGAGTATGTATGACTGTGTAAAATACGGTAGAAGAAGAAGGAGGAAAGGAAGAAATAAAAAAATAATGAATGCACAGAAGAAATATTTGTAAGAAAAACAAAACAGCTTTAAATGGTATTTAAAAGCAAACGCATTAGACTAGTTGCTGCTGTTGTTAATGTTTGAAAAAAAAAATATTACAAAGAAAGAAACTAAAAACGTACCACACGCTAATTAATAACGAAAATAAAAAGAAAAATTATTTAAAGAAATTATTTTTGCAGAACATGAAAAGAAAAATAAGACATTTTATATGAACAAAAATTGTTCAAAAAAAAAAAAATTAACAGTCACTCACTCACTCACTCTCTGCACTTGCTTACACATAAGAAAAGAAAATAAAAAAAAAAGAAAAAAACTAATGTATACCATGATAAAAATTATTTATTAAATGAAAAATTAATAGACCCTGAAGAATATATTTTTTAAATTTTTTTTTCATAATTTTAGGCGGTATGTACTATTTGCTGTAAATAATAATAAAAAACATAAAACAACAAACAAATAATAAAACAAAACTTTATATGGCATATAATAATAATACTAATAATTAGCAATTAAGTTTAAGTGTACACACTTAAACACAAACGACTTTTAACAATTTCCATAAAGAGAACTGATTTTATGGCCAAAATCTTGTGTTAAATCAAGTCACAACTTTTCATTCATTCATGCGTTCATTAATTTTTGTTTTTGTTGTTTTTGCCTTGTAGTAAAACTATTTTATGAATTTAAACTTTAAATCACAAACATGGTGGTGGTGTATAGAAATGGTGCAATCATTGGTAAATCCTCAAGGAAGCTGCTTTTCCACCAATGTGCATGTTTTGTAAAAAACAAGTTTGTTACTTAAGTCTTTTGTTTATTATTATTATTATCACATACTACCTCCTGCTACCTAGAGTTGAATGATTGAGAGTAAAATATTTTAAATATAGAGAGTGTATCTCTATGGAATATAAATTTTGGTGTTTTTATTTGTTTTTCTTTTTTTACATCCTATACGAGACTTGTATTTATGTTGAGTACGACGATAATTGACTTTTGATTGCAGCTAATACAAGTAGTATTTTGAATATGTGCACACAATAAATATTAATTGTACAATGAAAGTGTGTCTATTACTTAACAAATAATAAATCGTGGCATCGTCTTTGATAATAAAAAAAAACAGTCTTTGAGAAAAAAATTTCACTTTTCGAACCAAACAATTAGAATTCATAGCGTTAAGCCTTTAAAACATTAGTTTCGTTGCATGAGAGAAGTCTCTGCTACTCGATTGCCTATTGAGACTATAATAATAGCTGCTTACAAGAGTGATTCTAGGCATGATCTCCAGCGCAACCTCAAATTTGCTAGTAACGTGGGAGCTAAGATAAGCCGATTCGTTAGCTCGGCTGTAATTTGGAATCCGATACGCCGCAATTCTATATTTGTACGATATACCAACATATACTTCGTTTTCCACTTGTTTACAGCCAGACCCATCTTGATAAATCCTCATTCTAGAGCGCTAAAGAGAAGCTAGGCCGACTAAAGAGTTGTAATGACCAATTATGTATGTATGTATGTATAGCGGTAAAAGCATTTCACTACTGCCTTGTTGTCAATGTCGTCATCTTAAGCAAGTAACTGGACACTCTTGTGTAAAATAGCGTCATTCGAATGCAGTCACACCTACCACAGCATACTCCCTATTACGTATTGGAGGACTTGGCACAATATGCGTTCGGATTGTCTGAAATATCGCGCGATATTGAAATGCTTAGGGAGCTCAACTTCATTCTGCGCAGCCTTATTAGCTTCGTAAGAATAGGAGCTCAGATATTGCGTAAAAACAATATTTCTTAAAGGGCTATCGAAGGTTGCCTTATATATACATACAGACAAATTGCTCATTACAACCCTTTTGTCAGGACGGCGTCCTAGTTTCTGCCACCATTTACGTTGTGTGTGTTAATTTTATACATGACCTAGCTTCTCACACCACTTGTGACGGGACCTATAGTTTAATGCCGATTCCGAACAACGGATTTTTGAGCAACTTTTCGTGTCATTTTTATTTACTCTCAGAGTTTTCGCCAAAAGACTGCTGAAAGGAATTCGCCGCAGAAATTTTTTTTCACATTTCGTTTTGTGGGAGATGTTGACCTGAATTTGCACCGTGGCCTCACGTCTAATAAGCTAACATACTACCTACTAGACTACGGCGATTAGTAGGCTGCTTTTTAGTCCAAAGCTTGATTTTCATGGGCCCACCCCAAAGTTTGAGGTTATGTGAAAATCTGTTCGATGTTCCACTTGTCGGGTCTGAAGATTAAAGGTTTTATTGACCTCTTTGTGGAATAGGGGCGAAACGATTATATCAATATGTATAAGAAAACATTGCTGGCCTAGTTTGTAGTGTGCTAAACTTCAAGTGACGAGACCGTGGGTTCGAATTCTTCCAAAGGCTCCGGGTGTTTGTGACTGTATGATTGTGATTACAATAGCAAAAAAAAGTGAGAATTATTATGTATGTACTAAAAAGCAATTTTCGAAAAAAAGTAACGAAGAGTATATACATTGGTAATTAAAAAAGAGCAAAAATTACCGCGCACTCCCCCTCTTTTCTTTCTCATTTAAACTACATACATACATAATTGGCCATTACAACCCTTCAGTCAGGATTACGGCCTAGCTTCTCACACCACTCACGTTGTGCGCGTTAATTTTATACGTGAGTGGCGGGACCTACAGTTTAACATCGACACCGAACGACAGATTTTGAGAAACTTTTTCATGGCAATTTCTTTACTCTCAGAGTTTTTGCTAGAAAGCTGCTGAGAGGAAGTCGCCGAAGGAGTATTATTTTTTTCATATTTCGTTTTGATGTCTGACCTGGGATACGAACCCGGTCTTTACGTGTAATAAAACAACACACTACCTACTAGACTCCTATAAACTATCTTTCTTATATTCCAACCCAATGCATTGCATGCACAGGGGTTAAGTGTTGACGAATGAATAAATGAGAGAAGTCATCATAGTATGCTAGCCCAATTTTAAAAAGGACTTGCTTCTGAAAGCTGTATAAAATTATCAAATTATATTACACCCTTTGCTTTACAAGAAAGAATTCGCTCAGAAAATAATACGGAAGCGAATGGTATTGTCAGAAACAAGTCCCAGAGATTTTGTTGCGAATTGCCTTGTGTTAACTGTTAGGCGATAAAACATTTGTTCTTATATATCACAACCAGTAAATTCTATGTTTGAATATACATATATGACATTATAATGAGAATTTTAAAATTCCATGCGACAGTTGAAAAAACTTTAAATTATTTATTAAAACAAAAAAAAAACAAAAAATTAATGCGCTTATGATTCAAAATCATGTGAAAGTTGAACATGATAAATTTAATCACTTAAATGGGTAACTTATTAACTAAAGTGTAATATTTATAACGTTTCAATTTGACCGATTAACGGTAAACAAAACATAAGACAAAATAACGGCTAAAGCTATTTGCGTTAATGGGCATAAGCAAAAACACTCGTGGTTGGAATATTTTTTTTTTTTTTTTATTTTAAGCGAGAATATTAGACTGAAAATAAAACACAGAATTTGTTTAATTTAAAACTAAATTTAGATAACATAAATTAAAACTAATATAAATAAATACGAAACCATACTATATAAATTGAATTTTAATTAAGACATTATAAATATTGATTAGGTTGTGTGTCATTTGACCACAAGTATTTAAAATTGTTTCCGCTTTTCTTTCGTGAAATTATTTGCTAAAGAATGCTAAGAAATTAGCCACAAACTATGTAATTTCTACATACAAGAATTTAAACAAATTATATGGTTATTGAAGGTAATGTGTATGCGGAAGCGTGTATTTACTTAGTAAATTTAGTGGTAAACAAAAGACTTAAGCTACAAGCACTATGAGTTTTCTTTCTTTATGAATTTATAAAAGACTTAAGATCAGTACACAGACACACTCTCTCTAACAATTAAATGAATTATTTATTTTTTTCTTAGTTTTTAATTGTTTTAAGATAAAAAAGAAAAACAAAAATAAACAGAAAAAAATACGTTAACCTAATTGTTTTAAAATAAGCCAACTCAACCTTGTTAGTTTTTTAAGTTTCTTCTTTCTAAACTCAAGAAACGCCTTTAATTATTAGTTTTCAAAAATTATTTTGAAATAAAAAAGAAAATCTCGTAAATAAAAAACTGAAACAACAAGAGTTTTTTTTTTTCATAATGTTTGGTTAACAAAAAATTATTAGTTGTAAACGAATGGTTTTAAATCACTTGTAACTATTATTAAACAAAAAATTGTCAAATTTTTATGTTGTTATTGCAATTTTAATGTGCACACACAACCTAAAGATAAAATGAATTTAATTCGTATAAATTCGATTACAAATTTTAATAAAAAAATAATGAAACGATTTTATTAAGTCAAACATCTGACGTTTTGATGAATAAGACAATATCAGTATGAAGAACTTCTGGGTTTTCTAAGCGATTAACAGATTCAATAGCATATTGCAGGCCTCTTTGAAATTTTATATCATTAAGAAAGCAGATATTGGAAGAAACAAAAATCTCAAGGTGTAAGGTCCAAGTCACATAGTGGCTACATCAATCAGAGATCAGCAATGAATCGTTTTTTCGCTACTCATGAAATTTTGAGTATGAGTGAGTCAACAGTATTGAAATTCAACTACTCTGATTCATTTGTACTCACTACAACATTGATTTATAAGTACAGGTTGCAATGAGTATGAGTACAACGTTGACATCAAACTCATAACATTCAAAATATGTTTGATCCATACGCCTACTCATTCAGATTCATAAATTTAGAAAAATACTTATAATACTCATAAATGATGAATCCGAGTGATTCAAATCATTCATCAAAATTTACAATCTTAGTTGTTGTTGCATTTACAAACAAAAAAGAAAAAGAAGACAAAGACAGCAAGCAAAACGCAGACACAACCTTCTAGTGAGTATTTTAGTGTTCGTACGCTAATCGTGCTTATTTTGTGATTCTTGTAAATGTTGAGTAAAGCAGAGTCGAAATCAACAACATCATGCATATTGTTAAGTATGAATACGACGAGTACTTCAAACTTTGAATATGAGTAGTATGAGTATGATACTCAAATAAGTATGAATGCGTATAAGTATCAGAAATTATGAGTATGATTCAAATCTACTCATCTTTTTGAATACTCATTGCTGATCTCTGGCATCAATACTTCCCAGCGAAGCTCTGTCAGTCTTCGCCAAAAGTCATCATATACCATCATAAATGGTAATTACATTTTAACGGGCAGATAAATTGTTTTTCATTATAAGTGGGCAATAAGCTAGAAGTGAGCGTTAAGCTAAAGGGATGATCATCCTATCTTTAACATATAAAGTTAAATTTTTTTGTTAGAACTTGCCATAACTTGTTTAATTGAGCAGTTTTATCGACATTGCTCCGGTACTGCCATATTTTTAAAAACAGTTAACTTTATTTTATCATTAGGTTATAATAACGAAAAGAAGTTAAAGGTGACTTTAAAGTTCACTTTAGCTAAAGTTATCTTTAACTAAACCCACGTTTAACGTCAAGTTGTAATAATGGCCCTTAGAGTTTTTGGCAGAAATCTGCTGAGAGACAGTCGCCGACGAAATATTTTTTCATATTTCGCTTCGTTTTAGGAATCTTACCTGGTGTTGGAACATAGGCATAGTCTAATAAGCTAACACACTACTGACTGGACTACGGTGACCCATGCAAAAAATTTAGTGCATTTTATGTGCCAGAGTTCTAGTAATCTGTACATTTCGGATGTACTACATCCAGAGAAGCTGTGGCAGGGGTGTTATATTCCACACATAATTAAACAATTTAGATGATATCTTCTCACACTTTGTTTTACTTAAACTTAAAGAAAGCTCCTTAAAAAGACCCTACCGAGAAGAGAATTAAGTTTTCTAAGACGAAATCTTAAGTGAAGCCTCATGAACTTTTTAGTTTGTTACCACCATTAAAAAACTTTGAAAAATGTAAAAAGAAATGTTTGAACCACCACGAAAGTTGATGTTTTTTTTTTAACCAACACTCAGGAGAATAAAGGAAATATAGCTTATAAGAGAACGGAAAGAGGGGGAAGTTGTGCGATAATTTTTTTTAATGTACATAGCTTTGTCACTTTTTTTTCGACAATTTCCTTTTAGTAATAATTCTCTGTCTTTTTTATTTAATAAGTAATCACATATAATGTCAGACAAATAATTAGACAATCACAAACACCTAGAGGCTCTGGTGAGCACACTACCAACTAGGCTTAAGGGGCACCCAATGTTAATAATAGTTTTAGTTTGGATAGCTTTAAAATCTATCTTCCCAGACACCAACCAAGTCAGTTAACAGAGCTCTGTTATGTTACTAACAGACCTCTGTTAAGTAATTAATTTGAGGCGGGGAAAGAAAAACAGAAAAAATTTATTAAAATTAAATAAATTCCCGGGTAAAATAAGAAAAAAAAGCAAAAGTTGATAAAATAAGTCCTATAGTTAATCACAGTGTTAATAAATATTGCGTAATAACAACTACAATAAACAGATAATCACACATATCCGAAAGCTAATGTAATCTGATATATACATACATAAATCAATATAGGGATAAATTAGGACAACATGGGCGGACAAAGTAAGTTGTTTTTAAAGCATTGTACGTCCCTTAAACTAAATCAATTGCCAGAAACCTTAACAGAGCGAGTTTCCATAGTCGATTTTGAAACTTTCTGAGATTCCAGATTTTAAAATCCACTAAGTGTCCTTTTGTGGGAAAACAGGACAACATAGGCTGACAAAGCAAATTGGTTTTGAAACATTGTACGGCCCTTTAACTAAATCAGTCCCCAGAACCCTTAACAGAGCGAGTTTTCATAGTAGATTTTGAAATTTTCCGAGATTTCAGATTTTAACAGAACAGATTTCTGATTTAACAAATTAACAGCATTGTTTCTAAGTTAGGAAACAGTAGAAGATTAGGTTTTTGTCAAACAGGTTATTGTAGACGGTATACAGGCGTTTAATTTGAAGTCGCTGTAGTCTAGTAGGTAGTGTGTTGGCTTACTATACGCAAGGTTTAACAGAGTTCTGTTAGTAACATAACAGAGCTCTGTTAACTGATTTGGTTTGCGTCTGGGGAAATAGATTTTAGATTGAATATTATTAGATTCAATTTTAATTGAAAGTATATGCTTAAGAGTATCAATCGAAACGACCAAATGAAAAAGTGAAGTTAGAATTAGTCAATCGGGTTATTTAACTCGATGATGGGAAATATGTATATAACAATAATGATTTTAAAAATGAATGAATTAATTATTCATTATTATTCATATTCATTATTCATAATTAATTTGTGTGTTTTTTAACACTCCATTCTTGACAAACTTGGGATTATAAATCAACTTTTTAATATCTCACTAAATCTTAGTTAGTAACAACAGTACATAATGGCATGATTTCTAAAAACTTACCAATTTTGATTTAAGAAGAGCCAGAGAAGTATCCGTTTATCCGTTTTTTAGTTGAAGTTACAGTAGAAGTAGATGTTTAGGTTTGCGGCAGTAAATAATCCATAAATTGTTGGTTGTTGTTGTAGTTTTTGTTTTGTTTTTTTGATCAATATTAAGCAGAGAAATATTTTCTAATTATTTACGACGCGCAACAATTTAATTGCATTTTTCTATTCGCTGAACACATAAATTTGCTTTAAAAGCTTTTCTTTAAATGATCTCTTTAAACACTGACTTTAAACATTAATTTTATTATTCTCTTTTGGTGTTGTTGTTGTTGTTAATTTTTAAATGTAAATATTTTTAAAATCAATAAATTCGTTTATTTTATTAACAAGAGGACATTAAATCATTTACCATTTAAAGATTTGTTCGCACATAATTCCGTCATATATATGTACATATGTATGTACGTTTAGATTGCCGCGTAAAACATGTTTCCGCGCTTTAATTTTAAATTTCAATTGATGCACACCACACAGCAGCTTTAAAAGAAATTTTTTTATTTCGATAAATTGCTTCGATTTGTTTCTGTTTAAACTTTATAAGCCGCGTTTACTATTTGAGGATTAAATTTTTGTTTTTACCACATGTTACTTGTAATTATGCATTTTGTTGTTTATTTCACCACAATTTAATTTGAAAATTTATCCGTTTAGCGAGAGAGTGAAAGAGAGAGAGCGCAAGATAGTAGAGTTACTTTAGAAAAAATAAAATTTAGAAAGATTGACGCGCTTTTGTTTGAAAACTGCACCAACAACGAAGTTGTACAGCATTCGAGCGGCAATTGTGTGTTACTACGACCGTTTCTTAAAGTGTTGTGACTGTTGAGTCTTTTACAATTTTATCATCAAGTCTTTCTTTTTTTCTTTTTTTGTTGCCTTTTTCGTTCCCCTTTCTTTTTTTCAATTTCTTCGTTCATATTATCTGGTTTGTTTGTTTTCTTTTTGCCATTCTTTGTTTTGTTTTGTTTTGGTTTTTTGCCATTGTGTTGCATTATTTTTTGTTTTTTTTTCTCAATACAATAGTTGTTGCTATTGTTGTAGTTTTGTAATACGAGCTTAAATTTAAGTGTTATTGATGCAGTGCTTTTACCGTGCTCACTATGTGTGGTAAATTGAATCGGTCAGTCAGTGGCATTTTATGTGTCAATTGAAAAGTATCGTGTTGTTCTAAAGTTTTCTTTTTTGTACATTCATGTACAGTGTAACGAATCGTAACAAAATGTTGTTATTTTTTTAGTTAAAGGAACAGCTTTACCAAACGGATTATTAAGTCCTATAAAGTCCTTATGTAAACTACATATGACATCGGGTAAATTATGAATTATGATGTATAGTCCATGGGTTAGTTTCGGTTAGGAATGGTGGCGCTCCACTGTGTTACCAATTCCATATCTTCTGGAAAGAAAGGAAAGAGAATTAGAAAAGAACAGAAGAAAATTAACAAAAGAAATTAGTAAAGAAAAATTGGAGAGAAGGAAGGATGAGAAACGACAGTCAGCCAATCAAGGCACCTATTGAAAAATTCTTCTTCTAAAGATATGCCCCTTAACAATCAATCTTGTATATGAATTCTATTAGTTCCTCTTGTCTGTAATCTTTTAAATCTATCAGTTCTTTAACAAATCGATTAACTACCCAACTCTGCCTACATACATACATGCATACTTAATTGGCCATTACAACCCTTCAGTCAGGATTACGGCCTAGCTTTTCACACCACTCATGTTGTGTGCCTTAATTTAACACTAGAGTGGTGGGCCCTACAGTTTAACGTCGATTCCGAACAACAGATTTTTGAGAAATTTTTCAAGGCAGGTTTATTTATTCTCAGACTTTTTGCCAGAAATCTGCTGAGAGGAAGTCGCTGAAGAAATATTTTTTTTCATATATCGTTTTGATGCCTGACCTGGTTTACGAACCCGGGCTTTACGTCTAATAAGCCAACACACTAGCTACTAGACTGCGGCGACTAGTATCATCTGTCAAATTAGTTGTCATTTATTCAGTCTGTTTTGCCAATTCACCATGGACGACTATAGACAATGAACTGTTTTCGCTGAATGGGCTCTGGAACAGATGGCAACTGACCATAATTTTCACTAAAAAAAAATTTTCAGCGAGAGGCCCATTTCGGAATGTATGGGTAAGAGAATAAACAAAATTTTGGAATTTGGCACGATACCAATGCACATGAGATCCAAAAGCATTCAATTCTTTGGTGTCGATTTTTAACTGGCGGTGTTATCAGACCATATTTTTTTAAGAACGGACCCATTTAATAATGAATGGGAATGTAAATAAGCAAAATTGTTGAATTTGGGACGATACCAGTTCACATGAGATGCAAAAGTATTCAATTCTTTGGCGTCGGTTTTGAACTGGCGATGCCATCGGACCATATTTCTTTAAGAACGGACCCATTCCATAATTAATGGGTATGTAAATAAGCAAAATTGTGGAATTTGGGACGTTACCAATCCACATGAGATCCCAAAGAATTCAATTCTTTGGTGTTGATTTTGAACTGGCGGTGTCATCGGACCATATTTCATTAAAAACTATGTTGGCCAGGACATTAACTCTTTTGGAGGAGCTTTTATAGAGCTGGGCACCAACAACATACCGTTATATGTCACATTCTATATTCCGCATGAGAGATTTGAGGCCATACGCATACGCTTCACAAAGAGCGAACGAATACGCTTCACAAAGAGCGAACGTACAGCACATTTTAACAATATTTTTCCACACATAATGACAACAATAGGTATATCAAACCAATAAAAAATTTCCTCGGTATACCACATTCACTTAATGTAAGTCCCAACATATTGAGATGATAGCGTTCAGTCAGCGCTTTAACTGCTTTAGCGTTTTATGAAAATAGCCAAGTTAGCAATTGTGTTGTCTTGATTAAAGCTTTTCATTGTTGATCGAATTATAATTTGTTGATATTTTTTACGTTTGTTCACTCTTGCTGCAGTCAAGAGAAATTTTTAAAAGAGAGTAAAATGAAATAAGAGAAGTATATTAAGTTAAAGAGAAAGAAGCAAGGCTATTTATATCGCAGATAGTCACAAGCAGCGTTGCCATTTGCCAAGTTTTCCCTTTTTTCCAAGTTTTTTAGATGCGAAAAAGTTTTCATTAAATTTGTTTTCTAACAAAACAAGTTTTTTCGACAAAATTAATTTTAAATTTTTTTTTTCAATAAATTTAATAATAATAACAATAATTAAATTTTTAAAGAGAGGGTACCGGTTTCCCGTGTTTCCTTTAAACATTTTGGAACTTTTATAGAAAACAAGTTTTTTTTGGTAAAAAAAAGTTTTTTTCCCCGAAATTAAAAGTTTTTTTCAAAAAAATAATGGCAACGCTGGTCACAAGTGATGGTGGATTATTAAGAGCGAGGCACAATGAATCCGTTATACGCTGAATTTTGAATGTATCAACTGAAACATCATGAGATTTCAGGGCACCAACTCATACAAAAGAGTTAAATTCTATATTCGGTTGTATCAGGTGACCAGATGGAATGAAATAATCTTTGCACCATATTAAGAAGCAGAGGCACTTGAATGCTTCATTCTATACATGAAAAATATGGTGATTCCAGCGAACATAGCATTGAATTTTCATGTCCAAAGAACCAATGGCTTCATGCTGCATAATATTTAAGATTAACCCTAGGATGCGAGAAAAATTCCTATTAATCATGTTTGGCTATGAAATATGAATAACGAACACTACTGTCATCCCCAAAGGTGTCGATAGCGGAGTACATGAAAGAGAGAAGATCGAACAGAATCTTGCGATATTCTGCATTTAGGCAATCTGTTGGAATATAATGTACAACAAAGAAAGAAAGAAGATAAGGTAGGCGAAAGCAGTGGCTTCAGACATAAAAACAATAAGTTTCGATAAAAGTGCGCCTTGACCTATTAGGTCAAATGCCTTTAAAATGTCTACAGACACAATATTGCTCTGATTTCATCTCTTTGAGGACAGCGCCAATAGCTCATCAGAAGAACTCGCCTTATAAAAAGCATACTGCTTCTCGTATATACTCTCTAATATGCTCTCCACAAACTTAGAGAAAATGATGCTATTTCACGGTAGTTTTCTTGCTCATTTTGGCGATTGGCGTTACATTAGCAGATGACATATCGGGAGACTTGTTTATATTGAGATCCATAAAAAGCCCTTTAAGAGTGCGAAATAATGTACAGTAAGACCTCCCTTAATGCGGGGAATACGTTCCAATAAGTTCCAGTGCTAAACGAGGTGTTAAACGAGGCAACTTAACGCGTACATTATTCTGGAGAGACTAACAAAAGAGCGTTGAAAAAGATACATAGTATACACCGTCGCTATATAGTGCATCGCTTTTGGCTGGTGCATGGCCGTTTCATTTGCACACATATACGACAAGTATCCATACAGTGTGCGATTTAGGGGAATCCCAATATTACCGCGTAATACTGAAACAGCGTTAAGCGGGGTCTTACTGTACTATGCCTAGTTACTTATGCACTTACTTTTGTGTATATGTCACTCATAAAAATCCATATGATCACTTCTACGCAAATTACAGTGTAACCGATGATCGCGAGGATGATCAGTTAACCACACTCGTTTATGGCCTCTGAACAGGCAGGAGCAGGCCGAAAGATACTTCTTCGTTCTTCAAATGAAGTTGAGTAATTATTCGAAAGCAGCAAAATTAATTTTTTCCCGGATTCAATTAATACCGGATGAAAGCATGAATCTAGTCCTAGTCAGCACCCCTCTGGTCTCATAATTTTCCCAGAATGAGTTGGTACTCCATTTCACCCAGGAGACATAACCTGTTGAGATGATATATCATGTATTCCAATAGCAAACCTACTGTACAGCAAACCTTAGCCTTACCCAATTTATACAACCCTTTTCCTTAGGAGAAAGACTTTAATACGAACCACTCTAAAGCGATGTGGCAAACATGAAATTAAACTACATCCTCCTGATCAGGCACGGGTGCATTGAACAAAATGCCAACCCATTCTGATTATATAAAACGTTAGGGATTTGGTTTTCACATCATATGTACATACATATCCATGGCTTTTTACGATTTATGAATATTTTTGAGTAAATAAGTATCAGAGATCAGCAATGAAATAAAAAAGGTGAGTAGATTCGAATCATAATCATAATTTCTGATACTTAGACGCATTCATACTTATTTTAATATCATACTCATACTACTCCTATTCAAAGTTTAAAGTACTCATCGTACTCACACTCAACAATACGCATATTGTTGTTGATTTCGACTCTCCTTTACTCAACATTTACAAGAATCACAAAATAAGTATGATTCGCGTACGAACACTACAATACTCACTAGAAGGTTGTGTGTTTGCTTTGCTTGCTGTCTGTTTTTGTAAATGCAACAACAACTATGACTATTTTGACGAATGATTAGAACCACTCGAATCATTTATAAGTATTACAAGTATTTTTCTAAATTTTATGAATCTGAATGGGTAGGCGTATGAATCAAACATATTTCGAATGTTATGAGTTTGATGTCAACGTTGTACTCATACTCATAGCAACCTGTATTTATAAATCAATGTTGTAGTGAGTACGAATGCAACAGAGTAGTTGAATTTCAATACTGTTGACTCACTCATTCTCAAAATTTCATAAGTACTTATGAGTAGAGAAAATATGATTCATTGCTGATCTCTGATAAGTATCCAATAGATGCTATTTACCTCTCGAAAATTTTGCATATGTAGCTTAGATTAACATAGACTTTAATTGTTAAAACGCACAGACATCCAGAATGAGCATCGTTATTGACATTTCAACTCAAAAATTGACCCGTAAACCTATCCATAAAATTAAATCCCTCAAGTTATTTCAGACATTTTCACAATTGCCATTAGCTACTGTAACTGTAAGTTTAACCAACCCAAACGTTTAACATTATGACTTGCAATTTGTAAATAACAGAATCATGATATTTTTGAATTTCTATTCTCTGTTAAATTTAAGTAAATAAGTGTGTTGGTTGTTTAAGTGCTGTTCCATGTTTGTCGGCTAATTATGAGTTTTTACTATATGTTTCTATTTAATTATACTTTTAGCACAAATGAGCAGTCATTTAAATTGTTTAAATATTTACAGATTTTCCATTACATTTTCTAACTGGCCTTTAAAGTGTTTTCCAAATGCTCACACCTACAAATGAAGATTTTTCTTGCATTTAATTTTCATTTTTGAAGCATTCATTAGAAAATTGTGAATTGAGAATAAAAATTAAAATTTTTTTATGGACACACTCTGACTGACTCTAAAACCCAGCCCTCATAAGCGGTATAGGTCAGTTTTTTTATTTATTGTTGTTGTAATTATAATAACAAGTTGAATTTCTTTTTTTATTGGACTTCACTTGTTATTCTTGTATATTGTTCGTCGCTCATTAGTAGGCTCTAAAGATATAATTTACGGTGAGTGATTTAGAAGGTTTAATTACTTTCCATTTGTGCTAATGAAAGATGTGAGTAATCAAACAAATTAGGATGGTTTACTACAGTTTCTTAGCATCTACTAACGTCCCCACTGTTGATGGGTTATGCCTGGTATAGTATCATCATTAAATTCAAAACTTCTTATTATATTAAAAATTATATTAAATTATAAATTATATTAAAAATTTTAAGATAAAACTCGAAACTGTATTTTTTTTTAATATTTCCCTTCCATTTATATAATCCTGTTTAAATAAGATTTTATCTGACAAGCTGTTTAAAACTGGAACCATTCTTAACGATGCTGTAACAGAAAAAGCTGTGGCCTACTCGTCCTTTAAGCTTTCCTTATGTGACCTTAAATATTGTCTGAGACTTTCATAGTTTTTCCTTAAAATAAGTCGATTGTAAAAACCTTGATATTTATAATACTATGTTCAGACATGCACTTTTATTGAGCCAATATTCGATTATTTGAGTACAATATTTTAAGTGTTCAGATATAATATAAGCAATATTCATTTGACAGCTGGTAAATAAAGCAGCTGGTTGTTTCATCAAAATTGTTTTTGTTTTTTTTTTGTTTGTCGTTGTTGACATTTGAGTTGTCAAATATCAACAGAAAGTTTTCGGTCAACTGTAATATGCTCACTGAACGTACTTATGACAGTGCTAATTTTTAATAAATCACTCACCGTAAATTATAATATTATAACAATTTAAGTATTTATTGCGCAATAATTAGTTGAAATTTTGTATGAAATATTGACATCAATAATGGCTTTTATTGCGTTTTACGCATGTGTGTGCGCATGATAGTGCATGTGCGAACATAATATAAAGAAGATATACAATATCTTTATACATATGTCGTAAAATTTATAAATTTAAACAATTGATTTCTTAAAATTAATTTCCGCAAAAGACTTGCTACCACAGTCTTGCTTTACGAAGTTAAAAACTGTTTGCAGATCGTCATGCATTTAATATAGTCGCCATAAAGTATGCTATGAAAATGAGACGTGTTTGATACGGTTACAGAGTTGGCAATATGAAAGCACTTCCGAATTTAATTTTTACTAATAAAATTATTTCCACTATTTCTAAAAATGGAAAATTATTATATATTTTTTTTTTATTTGAAGGCCTACTTGGTAGCAAACATATAGAGAAAGTTATTGCTTTGTTTTTAATAAAATGTATCAACAGATTACTGAGTAGGTGCCTTTTGTGGTGTAATTAAAGACCGAACAAACACTGTTCAAAAGCGGTTCATTACGATTTTCGAATTAATAGAATTAAGAGGCGTGAATCGCCGTAGTCTAGTAGGTAGTGCGTTTGCTTATTAGACGTGATGCCACGGTTCAAAACCTAGGTTAGCCATCTATAATAAAACGAAACATGAAAAAATATTTCTTTGGTGACCTCCTCTCAGCAGGCTTTTGGCAAAAACTCTGAGAGTAAGTAAAATTGCCATGAAAACTTTCTCAAAATTCTGTCGTTCGGAGTTGAAAGGTTGTAATGACCAATTATATATGTATGTATGTGAGTATAATTTCCAAAGATTTGCCCCTTCAACGGCGTGGAAGCTATCCTCCTTATCTATCTGCTCATTGCCACGAATTCTTACATGACTTTGAACCCAGTGGAAGGAAACAATCTTGGACTTAACATCATAGAAACCTAGTATTTGGAAGGCTGCCTGCCAGTCAGACAGCATTGATATGTATCCTCCTTTATAAGGAGTTAAGGAGCAACCTATCAGCCAGTAATGAATTCTATGTTAGACGTGTCTGTATCGTAACCAGTCTCCAAGACTTCTACTCCCTATAAAACTTAATAGGGCTAGAATGTACATCAACTTTTAATGCTTCTTTTTGGCTGTAACACTTCTTTAAGTTAATGATAAGAGATATTTTCTCTATACGTGTGAGGGTGGCCTTTTCACCGTCCTTATTTTTTTTCTGATTTTATCTCACTCGTAAACATTATTTTACAATGTTTCAGCTGTAATAGCAAATAATACATTGAGTGTGTGGTTGACAGATGCAGCAAATGACCGAGGGCATTTGAAGATCACAATGGTTTGTGAATAATTCACTCAAAACTGTGAATTAGAAAAACTCCACAAGAAAAAGTATTACAAGGTCACATCGCACGATCTCGGTGGCCAGTTGATATCACAACTTTATATTTTATTCGTCTTGCTAGATTTAGACGAAAAAGGGAAACGTCAAATTACATATAAAAAAAATTGTTTCGGAACAAAAATTTTATTCCGAAACGATGGGTGAATCCAGCTTAAGACAAACCGTTCGTGTTTTCCCCACACGTTCGTCTTACAGAAACAGGGCATTAATATATCGATTACATATATGTGATTTACTAAAATTGATTATTGACTTCTAAGTATGTCAAAGAAAAAAGTTTTAATTTTTAGAAATGGAGGCCTATTTTTTATGTTGTAAGAGTTTTATAAATAATATTAATCAAAAGTAGACTATTATTAAAAAGAATAATTGTTTTAAGTTGCAATAAAAGTTTACTTATTTATAATTAAAGGACTATTTAATGTGGTATAAGAATTAAAAAAAATAATAGTAATAATTGACCAACAACAAGAGTTTGATGTTTAAAGGGTGTCCCATAAAAGTTTCTCACAGCGACAAAAAAGTTGTCTGTTTTTGCCACAGGAGGGGCATTCATAAGCACTTGTAAATATCAGTTGATGACTTGATAGTAACTGATTTGTATGAACAAAATTCAAACATAATTTTAAACACTTCGTTAGAAAAGGCATACCGCCCAAGGTCATTAGAATTTATGCCAAAGTCAAACAAACAAGATTTGAAAATGATCTTGAAATTTTTATTTTGAACGAATGAAGGTGGCTTAACTAGCTAATATCGCTTGTACAACATTAATCAGTGACAGCATAAATAAAATTCTAAAGCGCATTGCAAACCATCGATCTTTGTTTAAATTTGTTTGTTTAAATAGCATAATTTATTAAATTTTTGTTTTTGTATTCGGCTTTAAAGATTTTCATTCTAAACACATAAAATTTCAAAATCAAAAAAAATTGTCTAACAAAATCCACAATTGGAAAAAAAAGCTTACTGGCTGGCCAGTTCACAGTTGGTTGCACCACCACCACCACGAGAGCATATTGGCGAAGTCTAATGTGACGGCTATTTTGTTGGCAACATGAATACGAAACGAACGATGCCTTGTGAACGACGCTGGTTTTGAATGTTTTATGAGGCAAGTGCCTGACTGCTGGCTGTGTAAGTAGTGCGCTGTTGTACCCTTGACTAACGTTTTAACTTGCAAGCGCGGTGTTTAAACTTTTAATTTTACGCTCACAAAGTCAATCCGTTAAAAGGAAAAAAAACAGAAAAAAAAACAGAAAAAAAAAAGATTAAAGTGAGCCAATCATGTACTAATGAAATCATAAAGTCAGGTTTGTATTTGGCAAACAAAATAATCGCAGTTCGGTAAACACGCAAAACAGAAGCTTAAAAGAATAATATTTTGAGGTAAGCGGTTTTCTTAGGTGTAATCAAATCATGGTTGCCAGTATTCTGGACGTGTAGTGGTTGTGGAGAAGTTAATTATATCGGCTTCTACATGGTAACTGATCAATAATATATCAGTATGGATCTATGAAGAGTGTTGGGATGAACGCGATTTAGAGGAATTGGATTCGATAACAGGGACGATATCATAACAGTCGAAAACGACAAGGAAGGAAATTAATGTCCGAGAAGAACGACGTCAAAAGAAATGAATCGGTAATGAAAGCCCTGCGAAAAAATTTTTAAACCGAAATACATCTCATAATAGAAGCTGTAAGTAGCCGCCGTAGTCTAGTTCGGCCCCAGGCCAGACATCAAAATGAAATATGAAGAAAAAAAAATATTTCTTCGGCGACTTCCTCTCAGCAGATTTCTGGCAAAAACTCAGAGTAAATGAACCTGCCATGAAAAAATTGCTCAAAAATCTGTCGTTCCGAGTCGACGTTAAACTGTTGATCCCGCCACTTAAGTATACAATTAAGGCACACAACATGAGTGGTGTGAGAAGCTAGGCCGTAATCCTGATTGAAGGGTTGTAATGGCCAATTATGTATGTGTATGTATGTAATAGAAGCTGAGCGGCCAGATGGCTAACTACAATTCCGCTGGAAGTGATGAAAGCGATTCATCCTCTTTAGAGGAGTTCTGTATATTCTGAACAAGGTACAAGAACTAACGTTGCGTTATGTTTCTCAAATCGCCAAAGGGCTAATGGCCGATTGTGATACTTTGAAAATTCCACCTTACTAATCCAGCGCCATGCAATTCCGTGTTGCCAGTTGAGAACCAACCAGTAGCCCTTATAAATTCTATGAGATTCGCTATTTAAACATTTTCGAGCATGTTCTGTGCTTGAAAATTAGTTCCCATAGAACAGGACATTTCTCAGAAAGTGTTGTTCGGCCAACTCTTCTTGACTACAATATAAATTAAGACGTAGACGGAACAGTGGATACAGTAGAATCAGACTCGGTAAAGTATGTATTATAAGTAAATACCACCTCCACCCTCCCAAGTAAATATAATGTAAATAAATAAATAAATAAATAAAAAGTCTCAGAGTGGCATAAAATGCTGTTTGCTTCCCGATAATCTCTCACCAATTACACTGTGCTAGTTGAAAAAAGTGACAAGCGGGGCACCTAGCGGGTTAACCTAATTCGGGTACGCTGAATCCAGTGGTGCTAACCATTTTTTAGGTTAGCTCGTGTTTTCGAAATATACCGTTATTTCGAAAATGGAGGAGGTTGCGCAATACATATTCGCGTAACTCAAAAACGGTTTAGTTTTTAATAGTAAACTAAAAACCGAAATTCCGCAATGAAATTTTCTTTAAGTAAAGTTAAACTTTTACAACGACTGCGCAGTTGTAAAAACATAATTTTTTTTTTTTACCAAAAAAAATATTTTTTTGGAAAATTTCGAAAATTTTGCTTTTTAAAAGGCATAAAAAATGGAAAACGCAGCTGAGCTTTTTTTATTTTTATTTATTTTTTTTTTTTTTGTTGTTGACGATTTCTGTTTGTACCTGTTCCAGGCAAAAATATCTAAATATTTTGATATTTTCTGGTTGCATTGATGTTGGGTGCATAGTGTGTAGTCGTGTTACAGCGATGATTTCTTAATACATTTTCTATTACTGATTTCACACAATTCCAGCCAATAGCTCCATATCATTCAACTGTTTCATTTGAGGATTGTTAGGCAAGTGATCAACAAGGATCAAATAATTATGTAGGAGATGTTGATGTGTGTTGGGAATGTTCACTTGTGTGAACAATAACTGTAAAAAAACCAAAGTCTGTTTCTACCTGATAGAATACGTTACTTAAGTTTTTACAAAACCGTTTTGTGCGGTAAAAATTTATGACTCTATTTTTTAATTCTAATGCTAGGTACACACTACGTAACTCGTTTCAGCAATACGCTGTAAACACGACTACACACTATGCACCCAACATCAATGCAACCAGAAAATATCAAAATATTTAGATATTTTTGTACAGCGTCCACAGTACATATGTGCATACATAATTGGTCATTAGAACCTTCAGTCACTTTCTCACACCACTTGTGTTGCGTGTGTTAATTTTATACAAGAGTGGTAAGATCTACAGTTCAAAGTTGATTCCGAATGACAGATTTTTGAGAAACTTTTGCATGCCAATTTTATTTACTCTCTGGGTTTTCGTTAGAAAACTGGTGGGTGGAAGTCGCTAAGAAATATTTTTTTTTCATATTTCGTTTCGGAGATGTCTGACCTAGGGAGTGAATATCTAATAAGTGAACACACTACCTACGAGACAACAACGACTTCACGAAGATGAATATGCGAATTCTGGATCAAACCAAGAAAGTGTACGAAATAGGCCTCTAAATAATAACATCAATCAAAATTTAACATTTTTGTTCACAACTGTTAAAGACTAGTGAACTGAATCTTTTTAAACTCTGCTTGAGTTTAATCTAGAAACCTACACTTGTATTACATGTTCTTTTCAAGCTCAACGTAATTTTCAAAATCGTTTCGTAGTTTTTCGGCATGTAATGCGAGTACATATACTACAAGTACGTTCTCAACTCTTGATGACTGAGTGCCGTCTGTTGGCCTGTCAGTCAGTCGATTAGACTGCTATTATTATTATGAATTCTATTAAATTTGACGTTATTATTACAACAAATTGACCATCTAAATAATAAATCAAAATAAGAATGTGTGCTGTTATAGCAAATTGAAAAGCCAATATGAGTACTTGTTACAATTTTATCACAAATAATCTAACGATTGTTGGCTATAATTCTACTGCTGCTGCTGCCATCAAGACTTGCCAATCGCGATTTACGTTTCAACAGTCAACAATGAATATTAAGTTCATTGTAAGATCACTGAACGAACAAGTAATGAATTTATTTATTGACTGGCATATCGTCGTGTTGCAACAACTCAATTCGGTTTTCAACACTACAATTTGAAAAACAATAACAAAAACAACAACAAAAATTAAATTATTGTAATAAAAATAAAGGAAAATCCACGAAAAAAATCAAATGAAATGAAATGATGAAATATTGAGTGCACATTTATGTTTAAAGGTGTAGTAACTAATAAAATAATAGAATTTAAATTTGTATTCTTTTTTTTTGTTTTTTCTTTTTTGGCTGTTTTCGTTATTACAGTAATTTGTTGTAGTTGTTTTAAAAAGTTCGTTTTGTTTTAGTAAATTTGCAAATGCGAGACCACATTCATACTCCAATAATTATCAATAACTGGTACTTTTTATGGCATTCTTTTCTAACTTTTAACAAGGCTAACTTAGTGAAAACAAAAACATAAAAATTCAAAAACAAATTTTATTTGATTTTTTTTTTTCTTTTTCTTTTTGAAAGGAAGTTTTTGCTTCTATTAGACAAGTGTTTAATTTAGTTTAGTTTTTGTGGTAATATTTGTTGGTAAATATTTTATTGTAATTGTTATTACAGAATTTTGGGAGTTGTAAATAAATATTTAAAGGGGTTTTTTATGGTATCCATTCGAATTAGGTAAACGCTTACTCTGAAAGGGAAACTTCTGTTTTCAGAAAAACATCAAGTCGCCGTAGTGTAGTAGGTAGTGTGTTTGCTTATTAGACGTAAAGCCCGGGTTCGCGCCCCAGGCCAGACATCAAAACGAAATATTAAAAAAAAAAATATTTCTTCGGCGACTTCCTCTCAGCAGATTTCTGGCAAAAACTCTCAGAGTAAATAAACCTGACAGGAAAAAGTTTCTTAAAATTCTGTCGTTCGGAGTAGACGTTAAACTGTAGGTTCCACCACTCAAGTATAAAATTAAGGCGCACAACATGAGTGGTGTGAGAAGCTACGCCGTAATCCTGACTAAAGGGTTGTAATGGCCAATTATGTATGTATAATTTTTGTTGGCATTTAAAGTACCTAGTACTAGTTTCTCATACCAATTATGTTGTGTGTGTTAATTTTTCATATGGATGGCGGACCTAAAGTTTAAAGAGGCAATCGCCGACTAAATACTTTTTACTTTTGGTTTTGTTGGAGATGTATGGGCTGAGGCTTGAACCGTGATCAGCAATAAATCATTTTTTCGTTACTCATCAGAACTCATGAAATTTTGAGTATGAGTAAGTCAACAGTATTGAAATTCAACTACTCTGATTCATTCGTACTCACTACAACATTGATTTACAAGTACAGGTTGCAATGATTATGAGTACAACGTTAACATCAAACTCAACTCGAAATATGTTTGATTCATACGTCTACTCATTCAGATTCATAAATTTAGAAAAATACTTATAATACTCATAAATTATTCGAGTGATACAAATCATTCATCAAAACTTACAGTCTTAGTTGTTGTTGTATTTACAAAAAAAGACAAAGATAACAAGCAAAGCAAACCCACAATCTTCTAATGAGTATTTTAGTGTTCGTACGCGAATCGTACTTATTTTGTGATTCTTGTAAATGTTGAGTAAAGGAAAGTCGAAATCAACAATGTAGGCTCTAGGAGTCAACTAAACTCCTAGGGTCTATCAAAATGAGTGAAAGAATGGGAAATATATATTCAAGAAGAATGAAATAAGAAGACTTAGGGTTGGTTTGACTTAAGCTTTTTTGCCTTCTTGGCGGTTTCTTTACAACTGAAATTAATTACTTTAAACAGGTTTTAAGAAAACTAATATTAATGGGATATTTACAAAATATATAATAAAGAAAGAAGTAATTAACATTTGTATAACAAATTAGAAATAATTCACAATGCTAACTACTACTACACTGAAAAAAAATATGTATGTATATGTTGAACACAGTTCAACAAACAACATCATGCGTATTGTTAAATATGAGTACGATGAGTACTTCAAATTTTGAATATGAGTAGTATGAGTATGATATTAAAATAAGTATGAATGCGTATAATTATCAGAAATTATGAGTATAATTCGAATCTGCTCTTCTTTTTGAATAATCATTGCTGATCTCTGATTACGACCTAGGTTCTCATACAAATTATGTTGTGTGTCTGTTAATTTTACACATGAATTGCGGGACTTACAGTTGAAAGTCTATTCCGAACGACAGATTTCATAGCAATTTTATCTACATTCAGAGTTTTTGCCAGAAATCTGCTGAGAAGCAATCGCCGAAGAAATATTTTTCACATTTGGTTTTGTTGGAGATGTCTGGGCTGAGGCTTGAACAGTGTTCGCACGTCTAGTAAGCCAATAAACTACCTACTAGATTACGGCATAATGTCTATAATACTACATCCTACTTATCGACAGGAAAAATTAAATCGCTTTTGTTTATGACGGGGTTTTCAACAGGGACTTCCAATCTTTGATAGTTGACAAGGACCCTCTTGTTAAAGCTACATCCGTCAAATTAGTTGTCATTCACTCAATCTGTTTTGCCAACTTAAAATGGACAGATTGGCATTCAACAACACGTGCAAATAAAACAATTGTTTTATCAAAATGAGTGTTCTGTTCGGGCAACGTACCACACGCCTTGCTCATTTTGCGATCGTTATAATCGTCCTGCCGATGGGATTATTTGATTCCGAAATTGATCGCCTAATTTCCGTACGTTGACGAAACGCAAAATCATAGTCGCTATGCGTTAGAGTATGCAGGAGAATTCGAATTGTGCAGCTCAGAAGAACTCAGCTTTTCACAACTAGGCGAATTACCTATCGCGATTTAGTCCTGCATCCACTTTCATTCAATTCATTCAATTGATAATAGACAGCGACATGTATTCGCTCATTGGACTCTAGAGCAACTGATCCTAATTTTTATTGAAACATCATCATCATCAAACAAAATTATGGAAAGTGGGACGATACCAATCCACATGACATACAAAAGCATACAATTCTTTCTTTCTGTGTGGATTTTGGACTGGAGGCTTCATTGTGCCATATTTCTTTGAGGACGACGTTGGCCTGACCATCACTCTCAATTATAGCCTAATTTGGATAATCCGAAACTCAACCATGTGTATGTGGTTTAAATGGGGCACGTGCCACACAACTTATGCCACATTGGATATTCTGTATGAGCAATTTGAGGGCATGGTCACCTCACGTGGTGATTATGCGAAATGCCCAACGTTATCGTGAGATTTGGTTCGGTTGGACTTTTTCTTGAGGGGTTTTCTCAAGTCGCAGTGGGCCATAAAGCCAACATATTCCATGCTATCAGTCAAATTAAGTTTGATTTAGGCAACAGAGTTATGGGAAAGTGAACATTACGATGCGCTCCACACAGAAGCCATAGCAGACATTTGTACGATGTTATGTTCCATACATAATGGTGTAATAGGTCATTCGAAAGAAAAAAAAATTTTCAATGATGTCTTACACACACTAATTCTGTTATTTTACTTAACAATTTAAAGATAGGAAACGCTTAATGAAAGATTTAATACGAATACAATATATCTGATTAATAGATTTTCGGAAGAATATCAAGTCAATCACAGAATGCATGAACTCTCTGCATTTAACCTCTAAATCATGAAAATGTAAAATAGAAGACTATTTAAAGTTGCAAAAGAATGCTGAAGACATGATCAATATTAAGTGGACTGTGTTTTATATAAATAACGATACTCAACATATGATAGCCTGAAGTCGAACGTTTGAAAGCCGAAGCCAAAAGTGTTCATTAAAGTTTGTACAATAAAAAGGGTTTCTTACCTTAACTGGAGCTGGGTTCATCAGATATCCGTTATCATTTAAGACGGCATTCTTTCAATGGAACTTGAGACGATCTGTAAAAAAACAAAGAAAACAAAATTAAAGAATAAATTCACATTCTGAATAAATCCTATAAAAATTGATATGTGGCCTTTATAGGCTTGTAATCTCGTGCAATAAATAGTTATTAAAACGTTACTATCAATTCAAGTGTCCTTGTGAATGGTGCACAGTATACTTTTTCTAGAACATAAGTAGGTTGTCTAACTAACTATTTCTCTAAGTTTGAGTTCAAAATAAACTTTAATTCATCATTTAATTGATGTTTCATTTTAGTTCCTAAAAACAATTGAGGTATTCACACGGTGTGCTATCAGGTCATATTGTCATAAAATACTAAAGTTTTATGATAGTTTAAAAAAATTGTTATTGTGCTTCAAACAAAAAAGTCATAAAATAATAGTACCTTTTGTGATGTGTTTATTGTTTTGTCATATTTAGACAGTGTAAATCTAAGTCAAAAGGGAAAAAGTCGTCATCGAGGCGTTGATAATATTTAGAAATTGGCGTCGTTGAATATTCGCAACATGTACGTGAAACATGCTATTAACTTCTGCAAAGTTCTATAACTTCGAGATTAAATACATTTTAATAATAAGTTAATAACTTTTATAAAGTTAAAATTGATACATTAATGTATAAAAGAAAATTTTGTTTGTGTACTTTAGCTGATTGGCGGCACCGAACGTATTTAAAATAACCGCCGTCAGAAATTATTACCGGCTTAGTAATCAATAACAGCTGTTTATGTTTATGTTTTTAAATATTTTTTTTTGTGCCAAAATATTTAATAATTTTTATAAAAATGATTTATTTAAATATAAATATGTAACTATTTTTTTTTTTTTTGAATCAGCCATAATAATGTCCTATATGTATTTTTCGCCCAAACAGGCTATTCTTTCAGTTTTTTGACTTGTTTTTGGCATTTTTAATTAAAAATATTTTCAATTTTTTATAATAGTATTTTTCTTTCATCAGCTGACTCAAATTTGAAATAGCACACTAACTTATGAGGGTTGCACACAGCAGTCATATTTTTCGTGTTATTATTTTATGATAATATGACTTTATGACGACCGTGTGAATACCCCAAATAAGTATACAATTGCATTTTGAAGAATTTTGTTTGTATTAAAAAAATAAATAAAATCACTTTATCATTTATAATATTTCATTTCAGTTCATATACACGGGCTATAAATCACATTCTATTTTAAGTTAATAACACTCAATAAACATATTGTGGGTCAATAATACTAAAAAAAATTTTGTTTTCTGATATTATTTGTTTATAATTTGAGTTGATACCAAAGCAAATCCACCATAAACTGCTGTTAACAATGGCTGGAGCACGGCCACACTCGGTCAAGTGGCATTTTTAAAATATCGTCTTTAGTACCGTTATCTTTCATAAAACATACATTGTACGTAAATACTACAAAATATGAGGACAAAGTATGTATTATTATATTGATGTTTACAACTTATCCCTTGTATTGTTTGTTTATTTGGTATTTATTTTTAATAAATTAGAATATTTTTCTTTTGATTTTTGTATCATTAAAAGATAATGAATTATCTGTTATAATTAAATTCATTTTAAATAGCACTCAGGTAGCTTGTTTTATGGTTTTGTTAGTATTTTAATCATAAAATTTTGACTTAGGATTTTATAATTAAAACATAAGTAATAGACAAAATTGTATGACACAGAGAGCATACACATAACATACATAATTGGCCATTACAACGCTTCAGTCAGGATTACGGCCTAGCTTCTCAACACTACTCATGTTGTGTGCGTTAATGTTATACATGAGTGGCGGGACCTACAGTTTAAAGTCGACTCCGAACGACAGATTTTTTGAGAAGCTTTTCATGGCAATTTTTACTCTCAGAGTTTTTGCCAGAAATCTGCTGAGAGGAAGTCGCCGAAGAAATATTTTTTCATATTTCAGTTTGATGTCTGACCTGGGATTCGAACTCGGGCCTTTCGTCTAATAAGCCAACACACTACCTATTAGACCACGGCGACATAGAGCATACAATGCTGTTATCATTACCGCTTCTATGGTGCAATTTTGAAATTTTAAAAGTTAATAATAATTTTCTAAACTGCTTAAAACCATGATCAGAGCATATCTACTCTCAATTAGCGACCATCTTGTACTCGTTTAACAATCTAATCACATGCAATCATGCTCTTGGACCAATTCTGGCGCTTTCATTGGACTCATCATATCCAAGTGTGCTCGATTATTGCATACATACATACATACATAATTGGCCATTACAACCCTTCAGTCAGCATTACGACCTAGCTTCTCACACCACTCATGTTGTTTGCCTTAATTTTATACTTGAGTGGCGGGACCTACAGTTTAACGTCGACTCCGAATGACAGATTTTGAGAAACTTTTTCATGGCAGGTTTACTTACTTTCAGAGTTTTTGCCAGAAATCTGCTGATTCATTTTTCGTTTTGATGTCTGGCCTGGGGCTCGAACCCGGGCTTTAAGCGAACACACAACCTACTAGACTACGGCGACTACTAAAGCTTTTAATGCGATTTATTTAGATTCAACGCTTACTTCAGGGGCGTTGCACTCTGCGACCAATGAAAATGCATCACAAAATCTAAACGATACTGTCTTAAAGGTTTTGGACCTTTTAACATACTTTAATGCCTGCTAGTTCCGTAATCAATTACGACGTATATTACCGTTTATAGAGCGTTATGGTATTAAAACTACTCCCCTCCCTTCCTTTTATTATTTATCAAACAACCACAGTCATAATATTAATAAAGAAGCGATTTAAAATTATTTCAAGTGGATTTCTTATCGCCTTTAGATTATCGACTGCTTATCAGGCTAATCAGAACCAGCAATCATAACGTTTTCCGTTAAGAAACTTTATAAATCCACTCAAGTATAAAAGCCCAAATATTTGAAATAATTTAGGTCAGTGTAAAATATTTCTTTGCAAAATTCAAAACTTTCTTTCTAACATGAAAACAATTTTCATTATTTTTGCTTTGGGGCTGGTGGCCGTTAATGCCGACACCATTGCCCAACTGCCAATGAACTATGAAGGCATTGTTGATGACATTATAGTGGAAGCAGGTCAAATTGCCAAACAAACTGCCATTGTTTTGCAACATCAAGTCGAGGAAATTGTTTTGGAACCATTGCAACAAGTTGAAGCAGCTGTTCAAAGTATTGATGAATTGCGCGAAGAGAATGATAATTGCGTGGCAGCTGAAGAGGAAAAGGTTGCCGCTACTGTTGATGTCATGCACAAGGATATGGCTGTGTGCGGTAATGTAGCTGCCAAGGAATCGGCTGAAATTATGATTGAAGTGAATGCTGCCGTTCAACAGTTGGTGTTCGATGGCTATGATGTCTTAGCGACATATCAAAAGTGTAGGAATTATAAGAACCAAGTGCTGAAGAGCTCCTGTTATGCCCGTTTGACCATTAAGGCTACTTTGTATGCGAAAAATGCCCGCAAATCGATGAAAACTATTAGAAAAAGTACTAATGAGCGCATACCACTAGTTGTTAATGAGGCTGATGTTTGTACTCACAGTGCTGCTGATGTTGCTGTTACGGAGCTGGACAATATTCATGCCACGATTAATGTTTGCATTGCTAAAAATTAGACGATTGAAACGATTGAAACAGGGAATGGTGGGATTATTTATTAAACAATAAAAAAAGAAAAAAAAAAGAATTTGCTCTCTAAACTTTTAAAATATTTTTTCTTTTTAAATTCTAATGAAAACATTTAAAATGTTGCACTCTGTCAGCAATTAAAAAACCTAGTTTTGCAGTGTTATTTCACTAAACATTTCAATTATTTTGAGAACATTAATCGCTATTAGAACTGAAATTTATTTATAAATTGTTTTTTAAGTTAATTGAGGCATTGAAAAGTTGTTTTACAACTACGACTTTGTGTCAATTTTGATGAATTTATACAAGATTTATTGTGTTATTTATCGACAAGATTTGGTTCGACTTTTATTTGCCCTACACTAAATACGTTGTTTGTAAAGGGTGACTTTTTAGCTATTATTTTTTTGGCAACACTGGTTTAAATAGCTCACGCACGTTTCATGTTTTGTTTCACTGTCAAACATCTTCAGTTTGGTCTACATATAATTTAACCATGAATCGTCTTACAAACGAACAACGCTTGCAAATCATTGAATTTTATTATCAAAATGCGTACTCCGAAGATCCACTTTTTTATCGAAAAATTGTGTTCGGCGACTTGGCTCATTTTTGGCTCAATGGATACGTAAATAAGCAGAATGGTCGATTTTGGAGTGAAGATCAGCCAGAAGCATTGCAAAAGCTACCAATGCATCCAGAAAAAGTCACAATTTGGTGTGGTTTATGGGCTGGTGGCATCATTAGACCGTACTTCTTTAAAGATGCTGCGAATCGTAACGTAACTGTGAATGATGAGCGCTTCCATGAGATGATATCCAACTTTTTTTGCCCAAAATGCAAGAGCTTGACTGGCATGACATGCGGTTTCAACAAGAGGGTGCCACATGCCACACAGCACGCGTATCAATGGACTTATTGAGAGGGGAGTTCGGTGAACATTTTATTTCACGTTCGGGACCGGTCAATTGGCCGCCTAATCGTGCGATTTAACGCCTTTAGACTATTTTTTGTGGGGCTATGTTAAAGCTAATGTCTATACAGACAAGCCCGCTTCAATTGACGCATTGGAAGGCAACATTGAAGCATTTATTCGTGAGATACCGGCCGAAATGTTGGAAAGAGTATGCCAAATTTGAACTAAGCGGATGGACCATTTGAGGCGCAGTCGCTGTCAACATTTGCATGAAATAATCTTCAAACATTTCATGCATTTTTCTGAATTTTATGTGTTTTTTTTTAATTTTCCTATAGCTCTTAAAAAATCAAATGAAACGATCTACGCTTGAGCAACGTTGGGATTTATTAGAGAATTTATTTCAAAAAGCAAAGACAATTGGTCGGAAAGTGCACGACAATGTCATAAAAATTTTGTCGCAGAAAAGGACCAACAGTGCCCCGTACACGCAAGTTTATTGATAAAGTTAGAGAAACTGGCTGCATTGCTAATGCGGAAAGACGTGAGCGTGCCCGTACAGTGCGTACACGCGAAAATATCGAAGAATTTAACCTTGCGTGCACCAGTTTACTTCGAATTTCGAGAAAAGATCTCGGTATGACGCCTTATAAAGTTCAATTGTTTCAACAGTTGAAGCCGAATGACCATACGGTCCGTTTTCGCTTCACTAGATG
Organism: Sarcophaga rosellei; assembly: GCA_930367235.1. Classification (NCBI taxonomy): domain Eukaryota; kingdom Metazoa; phylum Arthropoda; class Insecta; order Diptera; family Sarcophagidae; genus Sarcophaga; species Sarcophaga rosellei. Next base: position 59,157,847 of record OV884018.1, on the reverse strand, counting down.
GGCCAACAAGAAACTTCACAATGACGTCGATTTTGTCAAAAAAAAAATCATCTTTTCGGATGAAGATCATTTTCATCTTGATGGGTGCGTTAATGAGCAAAATTGGCGTATTTGGGGCTCAGAAAACCCAGGTCTTACAGAAGCTATTGCAGCCATTACGAGTGACTGTTTGGTGCGGCTTGTGGAGCGGAGGCATCATTGGCCCATATATGTTCGAAAATGAGGACGTCGCAACTATTACGGTCAATGGAGACATCTATCGCACCACGATAACCGATTTCTTTGTAGCCTCTTTTCATGATATTGATGTGAACGATGTTTGGTTTCAACAGGATTGGTGCTACTTACCACAATCGCTTTATTGTGTCAAATTTAATCCGAAATGGTGATGTCAATTGCCCACCAAGAAATTGCGATTTCTTTTTCGGATTGCTATATACAAACATCAAAGTAATTCTGGGCCTACGATTTTTGATTCTTCAGTGTTACTTTTCTTTAATTTTCATTAAATTGTTAGGAACAATGCCCTCTGGGAGCAAGTATTGGGAATTTTGTGCTATGCCTAGGGCAATAAACTATCTAGGATATGATCCGGTATGTAGCTGAAATATTCAAATTCTTGTTGATACTCATATAGTTGTAGAGTGCTAAAGAAATGCCGAACACCTATTTCGATCTTTGCAGAATTAAAAGGATCTGAGGGTATTGTGATTAAACTGATAGAATGGATGGAGACTAGATTGGCAATTTCGTACATTGATTACAGATAGATTGCCTTGCTTGAATTTTAAATTTGCTGTGCGTTAATGATAACACTGCTAGCCACATAGTCTTTGGCTTTAAAATGCCAAATTTTCCATTACTGTGATCGAAAAACATACATAATTGGCCATTAAAACCCTTCAGTCCGGATTACGGCCTATCTTCTCACACCACTCATGTTGTGTGCCTTAATTTTATACTTGTGTGGCGGGACCTACAGTTTAACGTCGATTCTGAACGACAGATTTTTTTTGAGAAACTTTTTCATGGCAGGTTTATTTACTCTTAGAGTTTTTGCCAGAAATCTGCTGAGAGGAAGTCGCCGAAGAAATATTTTTTTTCTTCATATTTCGTTTTGATGTCTGGCCTGGGGCTCGAACCCGGGCTTTACGTCTAATAAGCGAGTACGCTACCTACTAAATTACGGCGACACTTTGAATAACAGTTTCTGTAATGATCACGGAATCATTTTACTCTTGCTGGACAATCATTTTTGCGGTTTTTCAATGTAGAGGAGGATAATGCCATAACTTATCACAGGATCACTATTCGGTGATGGGAAAAGATCTTCTTCGTTGAATTGTATTCACAGAATATTATTAGGCTTGGTGTAGAGACGTTTTATTGGTTTATAAGTATCGCATACTTTAAATTTATAACTTCATGTAGTATTTCCAAATCGCTCAACCATTTAATTACTGCATTTAATTCACCTCAAATACTATGCGTTTGGTAGTAAACCAGTTAAATAAATTAAAAATTTTTGTTTTCTTTTTTTTTGGTCGCAAAGCCATTCATAATGAATGAATATGTTTTACAAAAGAAAAAAAATAATATAAAACAGTTTGATTTTAAATAATTAATATTCATTCTAATATTTTGCAATCCAAATAAATTAAAGGCCAAATTTATAGCCAAAAAATATTGTCAAGGCTGTTTAAAAATTGTTTTGCAAATTTTTCTCTCTAAAAAAATCTCATAAAACGCCAACAGATATGGAAGTAAAAATAAATCAAATAAACTAAAGCCTTGACCATAAACTCTATCTGTGAATAAAATTTTATTTGATAAACAAACAAAATAAAATGCATTCAACATACATAGATTTCTATAAAATAAATGAAGAAAAAAAGAAAAAATATTAAAAAAGTTGTCTGCAACAAAAGATGTTTAAAATTGTTTTCATTGTCTGAGAGAACAGGTAGGCAGCATTACATTTGGCTAACACGAGTGAATATCGGCCAAATAAAGAGAAAAATAAAAGTTCTGAGTGGTAGATAATGTGGCTGAGTGAAAATGTTTGAGTCAGAATCCTAACAATACTCGTACTCGTATTTTTTTCAATGGTTGAACAAATTTGGTATGAATGTTTATATTTATTGTTGTTGTTGTTGCAGCTGTTGTTGCCATAAGAAAACCAGTTTAATACAAAATAAAGCCAAGCCACCACCAGCAACCGGCTAAAAGTACTAATTTGCCATATTAATAAGGCTAACAAAAATAACAATTATGTACAGACAAATAGCAGTTATTGAGGTAAATTTTACTCAATGAGCTACACAATACTGACTAGAATGTTGTGTGTTTGCTTTGCTTGGCTGTCTTTGTCTTTTTCTTTCCTCTTTTTTTCCTGTAAATGCAACAACAACTAAGGCTGTAAATTTTGATGAATGATTCGAATCACGCGAATCATTTATGAGTATTATAAGTACTTTTTATGAATTTATGAATCTGAATGAGTAGGCGTATGAATCATACATATTTCGAATGTTATGAGTTTGATGTCAACGTTGTACTCATAGTCATTGCAACCTATACTTATCAGTGAATGTTGTAGTGAGTACGAATGAATCAGAGTAGTTGAATTTCAATACTGTTGACTTACTCATACTCAACATTTCATGAGTACTTATGAGTAGCGAAAAAAAGCTTCATTGCTGATCTCTGAAAAGTACCCAATGGATAAACAACAGTCTCCTCCAGCATCTGCACAAATAAATTATTATTTTCGGTTGTCGTTATGCTAAATTTTTCACCACAACTGTAACTAAATACGTAGCTTCTCTTTATTTATCTATTCTTTGGCTTGAGAAAATAAAAATCAAAACAAAAAAAAACATTTTCGAATATAAACTTGACTCAGAATTATAATTTAAACTTGAATATGGAATATGATTTGAGTGAATACAAACACACACACACACACACAAAAAGAAAAATTGTTTAACAGAACCGATATTGTTTAATACAAAATATGTTTAACTTCTATCGTATAATAAGTAGCAGGTAGTCAGTTGACGGTTTTACTTAATATCGGTCTTAAGCACGGCTTAAATTTCTAGTCATTGTTCTGACGTTGTTCACTGAACGTGAACGTACTGTAAAGATTACAAAGACCAAAGTGATTCGAAAAAATACAACAACAACAATAATTATTTTTTGAAAAAAATAATTTTTTTTATACTTTTTTTTTTAATACGAAAAACACAAAAAAGTTCTAAACATGACTATTTACGCCATAATTGTGCAAATAATTTTAGTGTGTAACTAATTAAAGTGCCAATTGAAGGGGCAAAAACAATAGAAAAACATTAAAAAAATAAAAAAAAAAAATTTAACAAAAAGGAAAGAAAACATATAAAAATGTTTGAGCATCCACACGAGCCTTCTTTGGATTTATACTCGTATTCCCACTTAGAGGAACCAGATGAAGATATGGTTGCTAAGGTGAGGCTTAAGTCAAAGATAATTGTCTGGCTTTTAAAGTCAGTCGTCTTATTCATTCATTTATTATTCATTCATGTGAATTTAAATTGAATATTTAATTAGGTTTTAATTGTGTATTTCTGAACTTGATCTTTAACTGTGTAGCTTAGTTTCCTCTGTTCAGCTGTTACTGTTGACGGTTTTTTAACGTGGATTATTAGTGTTTAAGTGTTAATTACTTTCTGTACAAAAAAAGATTAAAGCAACAACATTAAATTGTTCTATATTTTTGTTTAATTAACATTTAAAAATTTAAAATAAAAAATGATTAAAAATCGAATATATAATTCTCATGTCACGGTGTTAGTGATTAAACTCTTCCGAAATGGATAGACCGATTTTCATGAAATTTTGTGTACATATCGGGTAGGTCTGAGAACCGGACAACATCTATTTTTCATATCCCTAAATGTTAAGAGGGCGTGGCAAATCGTTAAAATTGAATATTTAGGTCATATTGATCGTAGACGAATAAAATTTGGTGGGTAAGTTCGTAGAGTCGATATCGGACGAAGGTTTCTAAGTTGGTATAACCAATTTCCGAAAGGTGGCGCCACTGAAAATTACTCGAAATGAATTAAATCGTACATTGGGCATTTGATCATGTTATAATCTTTAGCAAAGTTCTTGCGCATGAGCCGACAAAGGTTTCTAAGTTGGTATGATCAATTTCCGATGGGTGGCGCCACTGAAAATTACTTAAAATTCATTAAATCGTTAACTGTGTATTTGATCATGTTATGATCTTTAGCAAAGTTGTTGAGCATGAGCCGATGTAGGTTTCTAAGTTGGTATGACCAATTTCCGACAGGTGGCGCCACTGAAAATTACTCAAAATGAACCCAAATCGTAAACTGTGCATTTGATCATGTTATGATCTTTAGCAAAGTTGTTGCGCATTAGTCTACGGGTTTCTAGATTGGTGCGATTAATTTCCGATAGATGGGGCCACTGAAAATTATTCAAAATGAATGACAAGCAATTGGTCGACCTACACCTCAAGCATTGCAGAAAAGAACATTACGGACCCCACAATTAGACGAGCAATGAGCATTGAGACTGGAAAATCTTCGAGTACATGCCGCTGAGACCCATTCGTGGGAATCACTTGAACAACGAGAAGTGAGATTAGAAACTGATCGAATACGTACTATTCAGGCCCGTTCGTCTGAATTATCTGGACAACGGGAAACAAAACCAATAAAATGATTCAAAATTAATTGGATATTTGTGTAATATATTTCTTTCAAATTTATATATAATATAATAAACATTACTTTTCTTTGGCTTGTTAAATACATTAAAAAAAATTGAAATCGTTAACAAATTTAAATATTTTTTTAAAATTAAATAATAAAAAATTATTATTAGAGTAACATAAGCCCAATATGAGTAAAAAAAATTCATTCTATTGTTGAATGTTCTAATGAGTTAAGAAATCTTTTTTTGTTTGGGCGTTGATTTCATTTTATTTACGCCATAAATTTTTTATGAAATTTAACAACAAGTTTTTGTTGTGTTAAAGAATTATTTTTCCTTTAGCAATAAACAAATTAAAAAATGTGTTAAATTTTATAAAAAATATTTAACATTTTTGGAATTGAAATATGCACACGTCAGTACATACTAAGTCCTGCCTTTGTGCTGGTTATACCTTGTCTATTCGATTCCTTTGTAAATCTACAGTTCAATTTTTGAGTTTTACGATGTTATTGAAGTCCTTCTACAACTCTGCCATGTGGAATTAATATGTTTTTGTTGTGGTTTCCTCTTTAAGGGTTCTAAACGCCAATTTATACGATAAGGTTTTTATTACAAAATTTCAGCCGTATTTTAAAACTGAAGACAAAAATTTTACGACCGATTTTATTGACTTACATGATTAGTAAAATACCAAAACAAAGTTAAATGAATGCATCTCTGTCTGATATAATAAAGTGTGTTGGTTTCAGAAAATTATCATTATCTTCGCTGAAGTCGCCGTAGTCTAACAGGTAGTATGTTGGCTTATTAGACATGACGCCTCGAATCAAACCCCAGCCCAGCCCTCTAGAGCAAACGGAAATATGAAAGAAAAATGTTTTTCGGAGACTTCCTCTCAGCAGATTTCCGATAGTAAATAAAATTGCCATGAAAAGTATCTCAGAAATCTGTCTTTCGGGGTCGACTTTAAGATGTTGGGCCCGCCACTCATGTATAAAATTAACAAACACGACATAAATGGTGTGAGAAGCTTGGTCATAATCGTGACTGAAGGGATGTAATGGCCAATTATGAATATGTGTGTATGTACATGATTAGTAAAATACCAAAAAAAAGGTAAAGGAATGCACCTCTGATATAAAAAAGTGTAATGTGTAATGAAAAATTTCAAAAAACGAAGAAAGCCGTATGCTCTCATTACATATTGAGTTTACATGCCATTATTCGATGTCTTCTACACAAAAACTTGGCATGTCGTACGAATTGTATGATCATCTAATTTTCCCTTAACAAGTACCTGTTAACATAGGGGTCTTCAATCAAATTTTCATCTACGAATTTCGTCTTTTCTGATCCAAGGTTGCTCATATTTTATCGCGTGCTGTCAAACTGTTTTAACAATTCGTCAAAGGCAGCAATTAAAGATCAGTCTTGGTTTGATTTATATTTTGCGATTTTAGAGCAATAAAAATCGAAGATCGGTTTCTAGTTGTCATAGCCGCTATGCATTATCGAAATGATCTTCAGTGCAACTTCTATATTCTTCAGTCTGATCCATGTGCATGATCTATATTATTGGAATCCAAAGCTTATGAGAAATAAGCGACACAATATCTATCAATTCTGAAATCAGCTTGTTTGGGTTGTAATTTTCATTTCACCATTTTACTTCCAATAAAAAAAAACTGTCATGATTGAATGCATCATAGTGATGCCTCTTCAGATATGCCAAACATTTGCAATTTCGTTCTCAAGCAGCTTTACTGTGTTTTCTTGTAACCAGTCCGTTGCAGCAAGTCCGTTGCAGTTGGAAAAACCATGGATGGAGTAAGTAATTCTGTATTAATAATATCAATATCAGCTGTTAATGTTCTTTAGAACTTCTGTGTACGTTTAAAACACATATAAGGTATTCCTACCTTTGTTTTTGTTTCGACAAGAACTGTTCTTCTTTTTGTTATGACAGATTTGTTAAACAAGTCTTTCGTGTTATGTACAGCAGCGGCTACAATTTCAGTTTTCTTGTGTTCCTTTTTCTTCTACTTCAGACATCAAATCCAATATTTTTTTATATGTATGTGACAGTGGATTCGTTGGATTTTCCAACAACTTCTCCTATTGATGAGTGGTTTTTTCCCTTGTGTTATATAATTCAACTAGGACCTCTTATGGTTGTGTTAACATTCTAGCATCCAATTGGTATGTATACATATGTCGCCGATAACATTTATGTTGTCTGGATAGAGTTACAAATCTAAATACAAAATATTTCCAAATCAGTTGAATAAGTTACGAATTGCTGAGAATGCAGTTGTGTTAACAAATTCATATTATTCGTCAGACTTTCTTTAACAGAAACGATATTTTCGGCAATGCGTACATTAAGATGATGCCATGGTTCGGCCACATCTGTAACGCCCTCAATCTTTCCAAAATTTCTTCAAAATTTGACCGATTTGAATCACCATTTTGTAGTGTTTTTAATTAATTTTCATGCTTAAAATATTCAAAAAGAAATGTATTTTAATATATTTAATTCGATACTAAGTTCTGTTGACATAATCCTTTGGTCCTCTGTAAATGATTTATGCTCAGAATAATAGCTGTGCCTCATACATCATAAGCCCATACTGGTTTAACTGCAGTTTGACCACATAATTAAAGTTTAGATTTAAATTCAATGCGATTAAATATTAAAATTTCATTCACATTTTAAATCGAATTAAGCCAAGCATGACTTGATTAACGGCTAGAGAACCAAAAACAAGTTCGATGTTAGAATTCTTCAAGGTTTAACTTAAGAAACCTTATTAGCGTATAAATCAATCATTATAATGAAATATGAATTCCATTCTCTTCCACAAAAAAAAAGAATAATAATAATAAAAAAATGTAATAAAATACCTTTAGAACTTGATCTACTCTTCCGTGATGAGTTCGTTCTTAAGACATTTATTAACAGTTTTTTTTATATTTATTCTTTTATTAGAAACCAGTCTCTGCATTATTTATCAAATATGACATGACATTAAATCAAGACCTTGTTCAACGTGTTAATAAGATTGTAACAGTTTTAAGAAAACTAGTCTGCCTTTTATTTAATCTCCTACACTAATTTAGAGATTAATTTAAAAACTTATAAAAAAATATTCTTTTTTTGGTAAAAGGTGTCAAATATAATTAAAATTGTTAATAAAGGGAAAATTAAAAAAAAAACACATAAAATTCAGAAAAATGCATGAAGTCTTTATTTGTATCGATAGTACGGTCCATATAATTTAATGTTTGAAGATTATTTCATGCAAATGTTGACAGCGACTGCGCCTCAAATGGTCCATCCGCTTAGTAAAATTTTGGCATGCTCTTTCCAATATTTCGGCCGGTATCTCACGAATAAATGCTTCAATGTTGTCTTCCAATGCGTCAATTGAAGCGGGCTTGTCTGTATAGACATGAGCTTTAACATAGCCCCACAAAAAATAGTCTAAAGACGTTAAATCGCACGATCTAGGCAGCCAATTGACCGGTCCCGAACGTGAAATAAAATGTTCACCGAACTCGCCTCTCAATAAGTCCATTGTTACGCGTGCTGTGTGGCATGTGGCACCGTCTTGCTGAAACCACACGTCATGCAAGTCAAGCTCTTGAATTTTGAGCAAAAAAAGTTGGATATCATTTCACGGTAGCGCTCACCATTCACAGTTACGTTACGATTCGCAGCATCTTTGAAGAAGTACGGTCCAATGATGCCACCAGACCATAAACCGCACCAAACTGTGACTTTTTCTGGATGCATTGGTAGCTTTGGCAATGCTTCTGGCTGATCTTCACTCCAAAATCGACAATTCTGCTTATTTACGTATCCATTGAGCCAAAAATGAGCTTCGTCGCTGAACACAATTTTTCGATAAAGAAGTGGATCTTCGGAGCACGCATTTTGATAATAAAATTCAACGAAAGCGTTGTTCGTTTGTAAGACGATTCATGGTTAAATTATATGTAGACCAAACTGAAGATGTTTGACAGTGAAATAAAACATGAAACGTGCGTGAGCTGTTTAAACCAGTGTTGCCAAAAAGATAATAGCTAAAAAATCACCCTTTAGTTTAAATGCAAAATCTTTTTATATGCAATGACAATACCATTATAAACACGAACAAATGAGAAAAAAGACAGCCAAATAAAAAACTTTAAAACTAAAAAGCGTATAAAAGAATAATTCTAATGAACACGCGAGAGGTGTCAACAATTTTTATTAATACTTTATGTTTGACAGATTAAAATTCAGAAAACGTAAATCAGAAAACGTAAGTCGCAGAAATTTAATGGAAATAAATTTCACGATTCATGGAATGATGCCTAAGGTTAGGCCTCGACCTTCTGAACAAAACAAGATGGTGCGAGTAGAAACTCGCTAAAAACATATTTCCACATTAAGTGTCATTGTTCTTGTTCAAGCGACAACTCTGATATTTGCATTTTAAAAACATATTTCAGAAATTTGGAAATTATGCAGAGACCGCTTGGAAAGTGCAAAGTAGTATTATAAATGGAGAAATTGAACCTAATGTATTGACTATTCCAAGAGTTGTCAAAGGATTTGAAGAAACTGCATCGGTTATGGACAGTAACCGTCAGTAAACATCTGAAAATATCAATTCAGCGTCATTCTCAACTGCTTTCACTTCCATATTCTGACATAGAAATAAACTTTATAAGTAACGAGTCAAAGTGGAGTGCATTTCCATCTGTGCAATTAAGTAAAAACACATAATTATCGAGTTTGAGACTCAGAAAATCCTCATGGAATCCATACAACCAACAACAAGTAACTGTCTGTTGCGAATTTCAATCAGATAGCAATTGCAGTGACTGTGATCGGTATTCGTTACAGGAACATAATAAACGAGTTCTTGTGGTCTCAACTGGAGGGAATGGATCTAGATCGATGACAAACAAAATTGCCAAATATGGAACGATACCAATCTACATGAGTACCCAGAGTCTACAAACCTTCCTGAAGAAGGGTCTGTTGGTTTGTTGAGGATTTTGGGCTGTAGGCATTATGTGTCCATATTTTTGTGAACGGCAAGCACTATAAGTCGATGATTACCAACTTCTTTTGGCCTGAATTAGATGATCTGGACATCAATGACATGTAGTTTCAACATGAGTGATATTTGGATTTTACGCACGAGCGATGTGAGGGCATGGTCGCCGCCTCTCATTTGGGCGATGTGTACTAACCGCCAATATCATGTGATTTGACAGCATTAGATCGATCAAATTTGGTCTGAAATTTCGACATTTCGGACGTTATTCAGTCAATACTGTCTGTATATTTCTTGCCAAAGTCTTTCTTTATAGCATATATCCTACACAGATCATGTCTATGCTTCACAGTTTACTGCTGTTTTTTTTTTGAATCTTTTCATGACAGATCGCAATGTCCTAGTTCTAGCAGAACTTGCTTGTTGAGGTATGAAGATTGCGGTAGTTTTTGGTTGTCTGTATTCGATACTTGCTAGGTTTTAGTTCCATCATACATTTCTTCGTCAAATTCCTTTTAGCAGATTTCTGGCAATAACTCCTCTGAGAGTAAATACAATTGTCATAAAAAGCTTCTCAGAAATCTGTCGTTGTGAGTCGACTTTAAGCTGAAGGTCCGGCCACTCGTATATAAAATTAACACACACGACATTAGTGATGTGGGGAAGCTTGGTCGTAATCCTGACTGAGGGCTCGTAGTGTCCAATTATGTGTGTGTTGTATATTCCAAGCTATTTTCGTCTACTTATTTGTGAGCTTCTCCATACTGATTGCGATCATTTGAATGCCACATTATTGAGCCTGTTGCTGAGCTGCCATTTGTTATCACTATAGTGTCCAGATAGTGGAACATATCTGCATAGTTAACTACTTGTAGCATAATATTCTCAGTCTTAACGTTTTTCATTATTAAAGTATTGGTTTCCATATTACATATTCCATCAAGTCCAAATTGGGAGATCTTCTGTCTATAGTCTATCTGACCAAATCCCCCCTTTTTAAGGGAAAGAGTACCAACGAGTAGCCACGATTCTCACTAAACAGACTTGGCTTATGTTCATTGTTTGTTTAATAATCTATTCAACGTGAAAGGGTAAACCTTGTCACGAATCTCTTTTATACTGAATAAAATTGACACTGAAAAACGAAATGGTAAAAATAACATTCGCTAGTACAATATCAGGCAGGAGTTGAACCGCGGACTACCTCTAGACTAAATTCAACAAAATAAATGAATATAAAGGGTCCGCCAAATAACTTTTTTTTCTTTTGAAAATGCTTTAAAATAAAACTACTGAATATTTTCTCATATTTCTTTTTTTATTTGAAAGTACAATCCTTTCGGTTAATAATGGAAAATAATTTCATTCAAATGGCTGCCTCGACTGGCCATGCACTAGCCTACACGATCGGTCCAATTTTTAAGCACATTATCGATTGTGTGCAGCTGTATTTCACCAATGGCTTCACGAATATTGTCCTTTAAAGCGTCAATTGTCTCTGCCTTGTCGGCGTAACACTTATCTTTGACGGCACCCCACAAATAATAGTCCAACGGTGTCAAATCGCAGCTCCGAGGTGGCCAAACGACATCAGCTCTGCGGCTGATAATGCGATCTTCAAAAACAGGGCGCAAAACATCGAGTGTAGCTTCGGCTGTGTGGCACGTAGCGCCGTCCTGTTGAAACCAAATGTTTCCAATAACCTCCTCTTGAATTTTTGTGAACAAAAATTCGTTCAACATGGCCCGATAACGATCGCCATTGACTGTAACGGCCACTCCTTGCTCATTTTCCTCTGGACCAAAATCCGCACCAAACGGTGACTCCTTTTGGGTGCGTCGGCTTTTCAGTGTATGCGTGCGGGTTTTCTGTGCCCCAAATGCGACAATTTTGCTTGTTTACATACCCGCCAAGATCAAAATGAGCTTCATCTGAAAAGATGATTTTTTTTTTTTTTTGCCAAAATCGGCATCTTCTGTAAGTCGATCGCAGGCCCACTTAGCTTAGTTGTTCAAGCGTATACACAACCATATTTGTTCAGCGGAAGAACAAAACTAATTATCTGTCAAATCAAACATGAGCTAAGTGTTACCATTCACGAAATAAGCACTAGTTGCAAAATACAAAAAAAAACGTTAGATGGCGGATCCGATAATAAGGGAATTGAGGTTTAGTTTTTTGAATAAATCAAATAAACAAAATTGTAATTTTTTAATTAGTTTCTGTATCCAATACTCTAAAGAATCTCCATTTAGGCTCACCAGAAATTGATTAAATTGAAATTACTTTTGAAAGTCAAGGCAAATTTTTTTTTTCATTTCCTTTTATAAACCCTATTATTACGATTAGGCATTCAAATGCCTTTTAACTAATAAATCAAACGATAAGAATAAACAATATTTAGTTTAACAGAGTTTAGTAAAAAACATTAGAAATATTAATTCACACTATGGCCTTGACCAGAGTCAAGGTACAAGTATAAATGCCAGGAAGGTATAATACTATACACATAGATTAGATGCTGATTGATATCAACTTTGGCTGTACGAGTACATTTCATCTTTCTACAAAATCTTTTGTTTATTTTTTTTTGTTTTTTCTATTTCATTTTCAACCTGAAGCTGAACCTGAAGTTTCGCCAAAAAAAAAAATAAACAAGAAATTAAAGAAAAAGAAAAAAAAGATTGAAAATTAAAATAAATCGCAAAAATATATTAAAAGAAACAGACAAACGGTCAAAACCAGCATACTTTTAAATACGGAAGAGTATTCAGAGTTTCTTTCAAAGTTTGTTTCCCAAACTAACTCAACCATCAATAGTGTTGGATGGATAATTTTTTGAATTCTTTGTTCAAATAAGAATTTATATAAAAAGATCAAATAAATTAGAATTATAATAAAAATCTTTAGCACACCATGATTTCTTCAAAATCTTAATTGTTAATGACGTCATTTACTGGTTTAAGCCTCATCATTAGACTGTATTCATTTTTAAATGCAAATTACACGGAAATTGACGTTTTAATTTGAAGAAATAGAAACGTAAAAATCATTCTCTTCAAATACCTGATTGAAAATCAATAAAGCACGCTGTTCCATAAAGTGCTTTATTCTTCAATTCTTCAATTTTGTTAAATTTCGTCTTTAAAGTTTATTAACCTTTAAATAATTAATGTACAACAAACAAGTAATTATTTAATGGAATTGTTATTGTCTTTCCATTTTAATAATTGTTTGTGAATAAAATTTTTTTTCTTTACGTTTTTTATTTTGCGAAATAATTAAACTTATTATGTGTGTGTTAGCTAACAGAGTTCTGTTATGTTATTAACGTTAAATAATTAATTTAAGACTGGAAAAGAAAAACAGGAAAAATTAATTAAATTCCCGAGTAAAATAAGAAAAAAAAAGCAAAAGTTGATAAAAAAATAAGTCCTATAGTTAATCACTGTTACAAAATATTGCGTAATAAGAACTACAATTAACAGATAATCAGACATTTCGGAAAGCTATTGTACTCCGATAAATAAATCAATATTGTGGGAAAACAGGACTGAGTGGGCGGACAAAGTAAATTGTTTTTAAAGCATTGTACGTCCCTTTAACTAATCCAATCGCCAGCCGAGATTGTCAGTGCGATAAAGATTGTCAGTGCGATAAAACTGATTACATACGAGTCAATACAAATAAGCTTGTGTATAACAAAGTGAACGCTGACAAAAGCAGAGATCAAAGCCGATGAGTGCGAGAAAACAGTTTCAAAGCGTTTTACGCGCTTTTTTGCATTGTTGATATTTACTTTTTAGTGTACATTCGGGTATATTGTTGAAATTTAGCTGAATATTTTCTTAAATCATTATATAAATGCTGAAATTCACCGAATTCTTTCCTTTTTAATGTAATTAGATGTTTTTCAAATTCTTTTGTTTTAATAATTGTATTAAATCACATTAGGAGAAGCAAAATACTCTTCATCAGAGGAATCCATTACTGTGTACAGCAATTTTATAAACACAAATGAACAACAAGACTAAATGACATAAAAGCAAAACACATGCAATAAACAGAATTTCAGCGCTGATTCTCGCATTCACTGTGTTATATACAAATTTTCTTCTCGCATGAAAATAAGCGTCAATAAGCTCGGCTCGGCATCGGCGCTCACTCTGTTCGCACCCTTAGGCTCACTGTTGTGCAAACTTAAAAAAAATGACTTCCATCACATAATCAGTTTACTAGACGTGGTTTTAAATCAGATTTTATGACTGAAAGTAACAGTATAAATCGGGATATTAATTTTAGTACATTTCTCTCTCAAATATAAAACAATACAAAACAAACAAAAAAACAGCAAATAAAACATTATTTGTTGTAATAAACAGTGAGACATTTAGTCAACCATAAAATTGTTATCTTGAGAACAAAGTATTGCTATGTACGTATGATCACATGAAAAACCTAAACACATCGTGTATCTATTGTATCGTTGATGCAGGTATCTCCACTCAATAGTATGTTATTGCAAACCCTTTTAAGAATTTGTTTCAGTTTTTTTTTAAAGCAATTCTCTTTTAATTATAGATTTAGAAATCCAACATTTTCATATTTTACGTGACGTTTTCAATAAGTAGTACAATAGGAAAAATGTTGAAACTACTATTCTCTAGTATTGTAGTATTTTACTGTTGAGTTAAAGTTTAAAACTATAATTTGTCCATTAAACTTTGCACAACCTAAGTGATTACGTAACGGTTAATTAATAGCAAATTATACGTGATAATACCAGAAGTATTTTCGAAATATATTTAAAAGTAATTTTATGATTTAAGTTTTCTATATTTAATCATCATTTAGTGCTTATTTTTCTTTTTTTTTTTAGCAGGAGTTCGTTGACATTTATTAACGTATGATCTGCTAAACCCCGTTGTACTTCGTTGCTATAGTGTATACAGGGTCCGCCAAATAACTTTTTTTTTTGAAAATGCTTAAAAAAAAAACTACTGAATATTTTCTCAAATTTCTTTTTTTATTTGAAAGTACAATCCTTCCGGTTAACAATGGAAAATAATTTCATTGAAATGGCTGCCTCGGCTGGCCATGCAGTAGCCTACACGATCGGTCCCATTTTTAAGCACATTATCGATTGTGTGCAGCTGTATTTCACCAATGGCTTCACGAATATTGTCCTTTAAAGCCTCAATTGTCTCTGGCTTGTCGGCGTAACACTTATCTTTGACGGCACCCCACAAACCAACGGTCCAACGGTGTCAAATCGCAGCTCCGAGGTGGCCAAACGACATCTGCGCTGCGGCTGATTATGCGATCTTCAAAAACAGGGCGCAAAACATCGAGTGTAGCTTCGGCTGTGTGGCACGTAGGGCCGTCCTGTTGAAACCAAATGTTGCCAATATCCTCCTCTTCAATTTTTGTGAACAAAAATTCATTCAACATGGCTCGATAACGATCGCCATTGACTGTAACGACCACTTCTTGCTCATTTTCGAAGAAAAATGGTCCAATTATGCCTCTGAACCAAAATCCGCACCAAACAGTTACTCATTTTGAGTGCGTCGGCTTTTCAATGTATGCGTGCGGGTTTTCTGTGCCTCAAATGCGACAATTATGCTTGTTTACATACCCGCCAAGACCAAAATGAGTTTCATCTGAAAAGATGATTTTTTTTTTCCAAAATCGGCATCTTCTGTAAGTCTATCGCAGGCCCACTTAGCGAAGCGAAAACGCATTGAATGGTCAATTGGCTTCAACTCCTGAACGAATTGGACTTTGTATGGCGTCATACCAAGGTCTTTATGCAAAATTCGTCTCAATGATGTCTCCGAAATGTTCAATTGTTGAGAACGACGGTGAATTGATGTTGATGGCGCTTCACGCACACTTTCTGCCACAGCAGCAATATTCTCGGGTGTACGCACTGTGTTTAGCTTTTTACGCTTTGGTTTATCGATGAGGATGCCAGTTTCTTTCACAAGATAACGAACATACGCAGCTGACGGTGCTTCTCTTCTTCCAAAATCCGTACGCAATTTTCGCACACATTCTGCAACATAACCATGATTTTCAAAGTAATGTCGCAATATTTCCCAGCGTTGTTCAAGTGTATACACAACCATATTCGTTCAGCGGAAGGATAAAACTAATTATCTGTCAAATCAGACATGAGCTAAGTGTTACCATTCACGAAATAAGCACTAGGTGTAAAAAAAACGTTAGATGGCGGACCCAATAGTATATTGCCAAGTAGGGTGTTATCTTCTAGATTAATTCCTAGCTCAGGTTATATTATTTAAAGTGCCTAGCAGAACCATTTTTTTAGTACATTCATAATGACATCACTATATCTATTCTGACCATCAATAGTTTCTCTATCTTATTTTCGACGAGTGTCTGCCCGCCCAAATTGGACTGTGGGTAATGTTATAAGCCTATAGGCCCTTGATTTTCTTTCTACATTTTCAGGACCAAGCATATATTCTAATAAAAGTTAATTCTGTAGGAAAGGTACCATGATTCCAGAAATCATTTCTAATAAGTGGTTAAGTACCCGCACTCACTGGAGAAGTCAAATCAATTATGGCATTACAGTACGATATGATGGAAATTTGTGAGCAAGATTGATGCACATATTGAAGTCGCTACAGGTTCCGAATAACAAATTGTTTTTATTTATGTTTAGGTTTGTAGTCTAGTAGGTAGTGTGTTCGACATCAGGCCAGACATCAAAACGAAATATGAAAAAAAAAATATTTCTTCGGCGACTTCCTCTCAGCAGATTTCTGGCAAAAATCTCTGAGTAAATAAACCTGCCATGAAAAAGTTTTTCAAAAATCTGTCATTCGGAGTCGACGTTAAACTGTAGTTCCCGCCACTCAAATATACAATCAAGGCACACAACATGAGTGGTGTGAGAAGCTAGGGCGTAATCCTGACTGAAGGGTTGTAGTGGCCAATTATGTATGTATGTATATTTAGGTTTGTTTACATTAGTCGGTAGATTTCGCTTTCAAGGAACTTCTGTACCAATGGCAGGAACCATTAGACAAATGATTTAAATATTAAGGCCAGTATTTGGTTATTGGGTTTCCCTATAGATATCCAGATTTTGAAAGAGAAAATTCCATTTCTGGCTTTCCGATTTCAAAATTAGTCTTGCAGGTGATTTTAATATACACATACATACATACATACATTCATACATAATTGGTCATTTCAACCCTTCAGTCAGGGTTACGATCTAGTTTCACACATCGCTTATATTGTCTGTGTTAATTTTATATACGAGTGGCGGGACCTTCAGGTTAAAGTCTACTCCAACTAATTTATGATAAATTTTTCATGGCAATTTTATTTACTCTGAGTTTTGCAGAAATATGCTGAGAGGCAGTCGCCGAAAAAATATTTATTCATATTTCGTTTTGCTGGAGATGTCTGGCTTTGGGGTTTGAACAATGGCCTCACGTTAAATAAGCAAACACACTACCTACTAGACTACGGATACTTCATACATACATACATATACTGTGGTGGCCTTATAATTAGAAACGACTTGGCAACATGTATGTTTGTTAATTTATTTTCGAAACTTTTGTTACTCACTTTAAAATTAATAGCTAAAAGAGCAAATAAACAAATTATCTCTATTAACAATTGCCCATACATTTTCAATTGGGTTGGGGTCAGGATTTTGGGGTGTCCAGCCCAGAACGTCAATATTTTGATCCGAAAGCCAATACTTCACTAACCTTGAAGTGTGCTTTGGGTCACTGTCATGCTGAAAAATTTGATTGACGGGCATACTCTCAAAGAAATAACGTCAGAGATATCCACACGGACAATAAGGAGGCGTTTGGAGGATTCGGGACTTCGTGGGTGCATTGCGCAGAAAAAACCGCATGCCTAAAAAAAAATTATAAAAACCGGTTACAGTTTGCAACGGAAATGCTTAAAAAAGATCCGCGGTTCTAGAACAGAGTTCTCTGGAGTAACAAATCCAATATTAATTTGTTCCAATCTGATGAAAAAACTAATGCAAGACGTCTTCCAAACAAAGCCTTTGATCCCATGGACACAGTGAAAACGGTGGCGGCTCTATTATGGTCTGGAGCGATTTTTCCTGGCGTGGTGTGGGTCCAATTGTAAAAGTTTATGGAATAAACCAATATCAATATAAAAGCATATTGGAAAATGTAATGGAACCGTATTCAATTAAATTTTTCGGCATGACAATGACCCAAAGCAGACTTCAAGGTTAGTGAAGTATTGGCTCTTTCGGGTCAAAATATTGACGTTCTGGACTGGCCAACCCAAAATCCTGATCCCAATCCAATTGAAAATGTATGGGCAATTGTTAATAGAGATCTTAAGGACAAAAACCTTCGAAATAACGATGAATGCTTTCAGCTGGTTCAACAAAGTTGGCAACACATATCAGTACAAACATGCTCACGTTTGATACAAATTTTGCCGAAAAGACTTGCAGATGTTGTTCAAAACAAGGTCTATCCGACAAAATATTAAAGAATATGCCCATTAAATGTGAATATATTAAGATATTTTTAAGCTGTTTGTAAAAATATTTTTTGTTTCTAATTATATGACCAACCTGAAATTGGTATTTTTTGTTTTTAGCTAATTTTTTTAAAAATGATAATGATGCTGTGAATTTTTTTATTATAAACATAAAGCTAATTTGTTTATTTGCTTTTTTAGCTATTAATTTTAAAGTGAGTAACAAAAGTTTCGAAAATAAATTAACAAACATAAATGTTGCCAAGTCGTTTCTAATTATAAGGCCACCACTGTATACAGCTGCTCTTAACTTCGTGTGCTACAGTAGATTAATCATCTGCTGAGCTAGAGAAACTTGATTGAAGAAACTGAATACCGAATTGAAAGACATTGAAATTTAAAAGATTAGAAAGACATTTGGTTCTGCTTCTGGTTTACAGCGAGTTTTCACAATTATCGTTCTGGATGAGATACCATCAAACAAATTTCTTTATTAAGTTCAAGATTTCAGGGAGGGCATCCATCTATTTGTAGCTTTATTGCTTCCTTTTCTTAATGACTTTCTATCTTAAACGTTTTATTGCCCATATTCTTAAGCATATGTCGGCAGCATTTGATTAGAAATTAAGAGAAAACGACTGTTTCCAAATGGGTGCAGCATAATCACAGCCGAACTGTATGGAGAGGTTAGGGTATTAATTTCTTAGTAGCTCTATTCGCATTTAGAACACTCTCCTTTTAAGAAGTTTTAAGTGATTTAAGATTTAATCTATCTCGTCTCACGGTTTTAGTGGTTAAACGCCTCCGAAATGGATCGACCGATTTTCATGAAATCTTGTGTACATATCGGGTAGGTCTGTGAATCGGACAACATCTATTTTTCATATCCCTAAATGTTAAGAGGGCGTGGCAAATCGTTAAAATTGAATATTTAGGTACATGTTGATCGTAAACGAATAAGATTTGGTAGGTAAGTTCGATATCGACAATTCCACCAAAAATGGGAGTGGCAACACTCCCCCTTCAAGTGATACCTATAGATCTTAAACTACTGAACCGATTTTAACCATTATTTTTTTGTTCGAAAGCTTATCAGGTTTAGATGGGTTAAAAAAAAAATTCGATATAGCAAAAAGTAGGTGTGGCCAACCTTTAAAATTGAATATTTAGGGACATAGTGATCGTAGACGAATGCAATTTGGTGCGTAAGTTCGTAGAGTCGATATCGACAAACTCACCAAAAAGGGGCGTGGCAAAAAAATATGTAATAATAATTAATTAATAGTAAAAATATGAACAATTATTTTTGATATTTAGATAGCTATCAAGAATTGGTTTTTAAAATATATTCGTTACTTTAGTAAAGAATAATTTATTACCCCAAATAAAGCATTGTCTAGAACGCTTTCGATTATAAGTACATCCCCACAAACTTATAGTAAGTTAGTTATTTTTATATAACTGTTTTATATAAATATGTATATAATCTGACCTGCTTTGGGCAATGAAAAAAATAAATTTTGGGCGGGACGAAGTTCGCTGGGTCAGCTAGTTATTTATAAAACAGATAGAATAATTATAAAACAGATAGAATAACATATACATATATTTATGTATTTGTGTACGTATACAAACCTAAACTCTAGAGAAAAACACAGTCATTATTCAGGTTCATGAGTTTTTAAATGCTCATTTGAATTTTCAAATTAAAATTGTTTTTAAAAAATGTTTAATTTAAAAATTAAACATGGGTTTTTTAATTTTATTTTCATACATTACAAATATCATAAAATGGTCTGTGTACATGTCCCATTGAAAATTCATTCATCATTCGCTATATATCAAGTATGCACAATGAATTGTAATGAAAAATAATTAAAAAAGGGCACTACAAGTTCAAAAACATAATAAAACAAAAAAATCATTATTATTAATATGTATTATGATTATTAATGAATTTGTTATTTGAATAATTAAAATTATTTCCTGATTTCGCTTTCATTTTGTTTTTTTTTTATTTTTTTTTTCAGATACCGTCCATAATTGGCTTCCTAAATTTGGATTGATACGCTGCTATTTAGTTTTAAGTTCAATACTATTGTTTAATTAGTTCAATGTTAATTAATTGATATAATTTTAAGTAATTTAATTATAATTTAATTTTTAATTTAAATGAAAAATACATACTAAACTAAATAAATCAAACGAGTTTTTAATATATCGGCGACAAAATAATTGCAATGTCCTAGAGATAAAAGGTGTTAGGGTATTGGAACTAAGCAAATAGATCGAGAAATTAGGCACAGAGGAAGAGGACCAGATTATGCACTGTAAGAGAAAAAAATCACTCCAGTGACTGCAGTGAAAAAACAAGGGTTGAGAAACCAATTTTAACATTCTTTTTCTTGTTTATCTACTGAGTATGCCACTTAAATTATGAAATTGTTATGCTTTTAAATCCATAATTAAAAGAGAATTAAAGCGGGAAAAAATTCTTCAAAGACTTTAAAATAAAATTAAATAGAGAACCTCATACCAGCAGAGATAAATAAAGGGTCCGCCATCTAACGTTTTCAACTAGTGGTTATTTCGTGAATGGTAACACTTAGCTCATGTCTGATTTGGCAGATAATTAGTTTTATCCTTCCGCTGAACGAATATTGACCATCCAATGCGTGTTCGCTTCGCTAAGTGGCCCTGCGATCGACTTACAGAAGATGCCGATTTTGGAAAAAAAAATCATCATTTCAGATGAAGCTCATTTTAATTTTGGCGGGTATGTAAACAAGCAAAATTGTCGCATTTGGGGCACAGAAAACCAGCACGCATACATTGAAAAGCCGACGCACCCAAAACGAGTCACTGTTTGGTACGGATTTTGGTCCAGAGGCATAATTGGGCCATTTTTCTTCGAAAATGAGCAAGGAGTGGCCGTTACAGTCAATGGCGATCGTTATCGGGCCATATTGAACGAATTTTTGTTGACAAAAATTGAAGAGAAGGATATTGGCAACATTTGGTTTCAACAGGACGGCGCTACCTGCCACACAGCCGAAGCTACTCTCGATATTTTGCGCCTTGTTTTTGAAGATCGCATTATCAGCCGCAGAGCTGATGTCGTTTGGCCACCTCGGAGCTGCGATTTGACACCGTTGGACTATTATTTGTGGGGTGCCGTCAAAGATAAGTGTTACGCCGACAAGTCAGAGATAATTGACGCTTTAAAGGACAATATTCGTGAAGCCATTGGTGAAATACAGCTGCACACAATCGATAATGTGCTTAAAAATTGGACCGATCGTGTAGGCTACTGCGTGGCCAGCCGAGGCAGCCATTTGAATGAAATTATTTTGCATTATTAACCGGAAGGATTGTACTTTCAAATAAAAAAAGAAATTTGAGAAAATATTCATTAGTTTTTTTTAAAGCACTTTCAAAAAAAAAAAAGTTATTTGGCGGACCCTTTACATACGATTTGTTTTAGTCTCTCATATGATCACACATAGAAATGCTTTATTTTGTCAGATAAAATTTTATGGTTGGCTAAACATCTCACAGTTTACAACAACAAACAACGCATTATTTGGTATTTTTTTTAGTTGTGTTGACTTATATTTGAGTTTGAAACGTACTAAAATTCATTATGTGGTCAACAGTGTTAGTTTGAGTCATATAAATACTACAATAACATTTGGGGTGTTAACAGATTTTAAAATTGTGGCAAATAATCTTAAGCTTCTAACCGTTAACACGTTGACTGCCGACTACGAGATAACTCGTAGATTGCGTTCCCTTCTAGTGTGCCAACAACGAGTTATCTCGTACTCACTAAACTTGCCACTTTTGTGCAGCTAAATAAAATCGTATTACATCAGTGCTAGTATCGATACTATGGCTTCTGGGAAAAGAACAAAAAGTAAATGTTGGCTTGCGTGGCCAGAGTTTTGAAAATTTCCGCGGCAGTCAACGAGTTAAATAATAAAAGCTGAAGGCTCGGTTAGCTAAACGTCCGCGGAACGTAACAGAACCCAACGTACGTTTAGAATACGAAAAGCAATGAGAGCAATCACCGAACCGTGATATAATTTCGAATTTGCGTTCCGTGGGCGTTTGAACAACCGGGGCTTGAAGCTCAGTTAAGACCCAATACATATTTGTAGACCACAGCAACATCATTTGTATTACTAACGAGCGAGTACTACTCTCATCTACACATGTTGTTTCTCCATTTCGTAGCGCGCAGTTGACACCGCTTTCAGACCGACCAGTAAAGTTGTATCCGACATAGTTATTACTAATTACAAAAAAGAAGTAAAGCTGGTAAGAACATACATACATACATACTGATTTGGCCATTACAACCCTTCAGTCGGGCTTACGGCCTAGCTTCTCGCACCACTCATGTTGTGTGCCTTAATTTTATACTTTAGTGGCGGGACCTACAATTTAACGTCGACTCCGAACGACAGATTTTGAGAAACTTTTTCATGGCAGGTTTATATTTCTTTCAGAGTTTTTGCCAGAAATCTGCTGAGAGGAAGTCGCCGAAGAAATATTTTTTTTACATATCTCGTTTTAATGTCTGGCCTGGGGCTCGAACCCGGGCTTTACATCTAATAAGCGAACACACTACCTACTAGACTACGGCGACTATAAAAAAAAGCTAGTAAGAAGCTAGGCCGTAATCCTGACTGAAGGGTTGTAATGGCCAATTATGTAGGTATGTATAAACCGTCTCCAATTATTATTTAGAGTAGAACTCGAACACATACAGTATTGAAAAGTCACAGTAGCATAATCGCATTAGCGCCTGTTACCTCTTCAGTATTGCCATAAGACTCATAATTGACAACTGCTACGCACTAGAAATGTGTGTTGTATGTGATCACAGGATTGCCCTGAAATATCACCGCCATTTATAGGAATAGCTTTATATATACAACAGTTAAACGTTTTGAGACAGCCTACATAAAGCCAGTATTCGTACGCTTGACTATTGAAATCTATTAACAACCAAACCAGACAGTGCCGAAAGAATGAAATGCAAGAAAGCATTCCTATAAAAAATAGAATTTGGAGATGAGACCCTACTCCACAGTTTTGAATTTCTTTAAGGGAGACATTACTGTAGACAATAAATAGCCTTATAACATCTATGATTACTTTTATGAAATACATTTTAAAAATGGCTGACGCGTTATTACAGGCTGTACTAAATTAAGCACGAGTCATTCTGGATTGCAAGCTTTCATGGAAAGATTACATAATTGAAAACAATAATTAAGCGACAACAAAGCCTTATATTTGCAAAAGGACAGTAGACAAGACCTGGGGTCTTAGACCAACCATCACATACTGACTCTAACAGGCCTAGATGGAACCAACCTCCTCTCTTCGTGATGTGCAAGCCCCAAAGCCACTGCCGAATGATTGATAGAGTACGCAGGCAGTCTGCTATCTTGATCACCAGAGCATTCTGTTACACTCCAACCAAGGAATTATTTGCCATACTCAATGGGTTTTCCTCTGATATTCTATTAATGCCGAGTGGTAAGTTGGTGGCAAGAAGCCTTAAAGTAGTTAAACCATAGCCCAATATGAGGTTCAATTATATGGTTCCTTATAATTTTCTGAATAGAACAAAAGAGTTTGGAATTTAAAATAGTAGAGACTTCTACGGAGGTTTACAATTGGACCATATCGATGTGTGGCAGGCTGGACTGTGGTATATTTATTAAAGGGTCTGATATTAATATATATTACGGGATAGCTGAGCACTGCAGTGTTCTCCAGGCGGAGTTCATGGCCATTTCGAAAGTGGCACAATGCTTGTTAGGTGGCGGAATTTTCTTTGAAAACCTCTTGATTGCTTGGGACAGCCAAACTATGATTAAGTCCCTAACGAACGTGTTTTCAACATTCGTCGTTGTCCATGAATGCCAAGAGCTTCACTGAAAATCTCTTGATTTAATCGGACAGAGAAACTGCGTATAAGTCCCTAATGAAAGAACTTTTAGCGTCAGTTCGTGTCCATGAATGATGAGGAAAATTTCGGATCATTCGAACGTAACTCTTATATGTTTCAAAACGTAGGGATATAGTTGTATTGCTGACGAACTGGCCAGGTCTGGTACGGAGCTTGTAATCTTCGACATTTTTCAAGGCATATGTATTCCGATTACCTTAGTTATTATCCAGGAAGGCTAAATTTCGTTGGCAACAAGAGGGAACTTGCAATATTGCTAGACTCTCTTTCACTTCTTCTCATAAAAAGATTCAAGTTTTTGATCTCGGATTTTCTGATATCCTTGATTGAATATTCTAATATAACGATTGCTGCAACAGCAAGATTTACTTTGGACTTCGGTTGGTTTTCTCCAGATATTTGATCTCCGCGGTTGAATATTTATTATTACACTACAAAGGGATGTAAATATTGGCCTAGGTGGGACCTATTTTTTAACGCATTGTTCTAGCGCTGGATCAGTATAAACACATAGCAACGAACGCGCAGTCAGCATAAAATATTGCGTAAATTGGACTTTATATGAATGGAGATTCAAATCCAAATGTAAGATACGCCATTACTGAAATAGTAAGTTTTTTTTAATTATTTTTATACGTTCTTCGGAATATATTCGTAAATGGCATACCTTTTACTAAATGAATGATAGCTCATCTGAATGATCGTTAACAGCTGATACCCCCGGCATTTTTGAAACCCCTAAACGGATAATCCGATATTTAAGTACATCGTCTAGAATATGTAGTTGGAAATGTTTAATTTAATTGTTATTTCTGTCGCCACTACTGTTACTGTTATTATAGTTAGAAAGCAACTGGTTTACACAAGTTATCGTAGACACGAACCAATATCTGGTGATGCCATATAAGAGCTTTCATTGTGAGTAAATTTATACAGAATAAATTTTTATTTGATTTTAAAAAGAAAAAAAAATTAAATTTTTTGTTAGAAATGTTCTTCATTATATTGTTATTGTTATTATATGAATAAAATAAATGAATAGAAATTCTTTGAATACTTTTTTTTAATCAAAGACAAATAAGCAAACTTGGTAAAATTGTTTTCTCAAATAAATCTTTCAATTGCCAGTTATAAAGGCATTTAATTAAACTAATTGTTTATTTGTGAAATACATATTTGTTAATGTCAGTTAAACATTAAACAGAGGTTTCGCGACATCAGCACGAAACTCTCGCATTAAATTTATCAAATCTAGCTCATCTCGGTGGTTTTAAAATAACTTACAGAATGAATATCATCTGTTCGTCTATAGTTATGCTAATAAAAGTGAAATTTCATTTCAGTTTCGAATATAATGGAAACAAGAAAGAGAAGAAAAAAATAAAATAAAATAAACTAGTGCAGCTGCGTTTATTTAGATTCAATTTTAATGAAAAAAAAAAAAAAAAAAACTGAAAACGAAAGACATTCACAGGGCTATATTAACCACTGTAAAAAATTAAGAAAATAATTTATTGCATTTCTTTTACACAGCGCAACGTTAACATTAACAGACTGATTAAACACTCCCCCTTTAATTAAATACTATTGATGGAATCCGGTATTGTATTTATTATAATGCTTCGATACTTAATTTAATACATGAAGCGTTAACTAGATGCCCCTTATCAACTGTTAAAATTCGCAAGTCCCCGTTGGAAGACCCTGTATACGTGAGGACTTAACATTTGTTTCTTTACAGAACTCATGTAAAGGGTCCGCCAAATAACTTTTTTTTTTTTGAAAATGCTTTAAAAAAAAACTACTGAACATTTTCTCAAATTTCTTTTTTTATTTGAAAGTACAATCCTTCCGGTTAATAATGGAAAATAATTTCATTCAAATGGCTGCCTCGGCTGGCCATGCAGTAGCCTACAGAAGATGCCGATTTTGGCAAAAAAAAAACATATTTTCGGATGAAGCTCATTTTGATCTTGGCGGGTATGTAAACAAGCAAAATTGCCGCATTTGGGGCACAGAAAACCCGCACGCATACATAAAAAAAAAAAAGTTATTTGGCGGACCCTTTACAAGGCTAATAAGCTTTTGCGAAATTCCTTTGTTTACTACGCAATACCACATAGTATAACGAGATATGTTTACCACTTGTCGTCCTTGTATAACACTTTGATAAGCGGGATTATTTTATCTGCTGCTCTTATAGAGAATAGTAAAGAACTATAAGAAAGGCAAGTTTAGTTGAACATTCAATTCGGTGGTCTTTTTCAAAATAATGCTCCGTGTTAACGGGCAGCCTAGGAATTCAGTTTTTTTTCGTTCCACATATTGGATGAACGATGTCGATATTCATAGAGGCAGCTACAGTGTATTCACCCCGTGAGTTTACTTTTTTTCAGTTGCCCGGCCACACATCAAATATTGGATCAAACTAATTTTTTTATTGTGTTAAAGTCACCGTAGTCTAGTAGGTAGACGTGAGGCCGCAGTTCAAACCTGAGTCCAGATATTTCCAACAAAAGAAAAAAAATATTTCTTAGGCATCTACCTCTCAGCAGATTTCAGGCCAAGACTTTGAGTAAATAAAAAACTGTTATGAAAAGATTTTCAAACAACTTTGTCGTTCGGAGTCGACATTAAACTGTAGATCCCGTTACTCATGTATAAAAATAATACAGGGTAGTATTAACCTAACTGAAGGGTTATAATGAACAATTACCACCACAAGAAATGAATGACCGAAACTAACACACACAAGATTCACTTACTAATGCATTCATAACATTTTATAGTACTTTTCAGATATAGAGATGCATTTCCAACAATATATCATTAGTGATGGTAAAATGACCGGTCTTTTGATACATCATTAGTGACGGTAAAATGACCGGTCTTTTGATTATTAGACTTGATGGTCATAAATAATTTTTTGACAATATCTTTCAAAAGAAAAAATTTCACTTGCGAGAAATTTTAAAATTAAAATTTCAAATGAAAAGTGTTAAAAAATTTTAAACTTTGGAAAAAGAATTAATAAAAAAAAGAGACAACATCAATAAATTAAGATAAGAATTCAGAAAAAATTTTAGGATAAAAAAAAATTTAATGGAACAAGAATTCGAAGTGCAGTATAAAGTACCAATAAGTGTATGGTTTCTGTGTGAATCAGTATTTAATAAATCTTTTTAATTGCTCGTTGTAAAATTAAAGCTAATGATACATTCAAGAACTGTGAAGGATAAAGTGAAGGAGGAGTGCGTCAACCCAAGTTGACAAAAAAGTGATGGCAAATGACAAAGTCGACTGTTTTAAATATTTATATGACATTTCTATTCAGATATCAAAATGTTAACTATTAACAGTATTTAATTATGTATTAGAATTTTATTTAATAAAAATAAATTGCTTATAAAAAATTAAGTTTTTAAGTAAAAACTATGAATCAATTTGGTAGTCAACTGTGACCCAAATACAAGTCAATCGTGACCGGTGTATCCATCAAGTTTGACTAGTCAACTGTAACCAATTTCCTATTGAACTTTCAGGAAAGGTTTCGTCAGCTGTGATTTAAGAACAGCAGTAGAGTGAACAGGTTAGGTATATACATACATATTTTATAGTCGAAAGAATACATGCGTTAGATAGAGAAACAAAATCACACGTACACGAATGTTTACATCAAATTTTTCACATTGTCCATAATAACATGAGGGAACGACTGATATGTTTACACATCACAAATGACAGTCAAATGACGAGTCTTTTGACCGTCATTGTTCTGGTAGGGACATTATGTATGTTGGTAAATAATACTCACACATACAGACCAAGGTGAGTTTGAAGAATATCAAAATACATACTTTTGATTTCCCTACCTGCGTTGCATAAATCATATATTCCCTTCTTCTTCGCAGAACAACTATACAATGTAGTTTGAGAGTACAATTTGGATATATTGCTGTGCTAAGCAAAATAAATATTACCACCACATTATGTATGTAAATTTGATCAGTTGAAATTAATGTGCCGCTATGCACCATTAGGCATCAGAGTGATCGCTTTTTCTATTAATGGAGTGTAGTGCTTCAGCAGGCCAGAAATCTGATAAAAGGGCGTATAATAATATGGTGCTTAATAATCGATTTCAAAATTTCTTATCTCACCACTAGCAGTGGTAAAAACTCAAGAAGGGGTTTTTAAATAAATTAGTCAAATATAAATGTGATCTTTTACAGACATGTCGTCAACAATAGCAACAACTACTAAAGCCAAAACAACTTAATTATTTCAAAGTATTTTCATTTGATTTAATCCTCTTCTTTTTTTTTAATAAAACAACATCGTAAAGTTGAATCATATAGAAAAAAAAATATTAATGATGTTGTTGTAATTGTAATTATTACAATTACTTATAAATGTAAGAAGCTTAGCTTTAAGGTAAAAAGAAAAAAAAATACCCAAACTGGGCCACATGCGATCAAATGAGTATAAAAAAAGTTGTAAAGGGTTAACCATTTTTCGGTTTCAAAAGTAAAAATGAATAAAGCTATGGTACCTTTTTGTAGTCGCCGTAGTCTAGTAGTAGGTACTGTGTTCGCTTATTAGACGTAAAACCCAGGTTCGAGCCGCAGGCCAGACATCAAAACGAAATATGAAAGAAAGATATTTCTTCGGCGACGTCCTCTCAGCAAATTTCTGGCAAAAATTCTGAGAGTAAATAAACCTGCCATGAAAAAGTTTCTCAAAATCTATCGTTCGAAGTCGACGTTAAACTATAGGTCCCGCCACTCAAGTATAAAATTAACGCACACAACATGAATGGTGTGAGAAGCTAGGCCGTAACCCTGACTGAAGGGTTGTAATGATTAATTATGTCTTGCCAGGTAGGCCGGTGATTTAAAACCACTGTATGGATAACCCATTACATATTGTATGGTACTCGTATTATAAAAGTCTACGGCACGTTTAATACTGCGCATGTGCATGTGTATGCATTTTGTTGAGTATTTTTAAGAGAGAATTTATTGTAATCGACAAAATGCAATTGTAATGTAATTACCTTTGTAACCATTACTGTTTTTGTTGTTATTGTTTATATTTTGATTTTGAATATTCTGCCGTCGTTTTTCTTTGTTCTTATGTTATTATACAGTTAATATTGCTTTTTATTTGAGCATTGTAATTGCTTTACAACAACAACAACAACAACAAAAACAGTAGCAACTTAGTTTTTGTTTTATTATACTACGTCACGATGAACAGGATGATATATGAGAGTGCGGTGTTGTTAGTTTTTTTTTTATGGTATTTAATATTAAACACACACGTACATATGTACTTATGAATGTACATACATATGTATATGTTTTCCCATGAGAATGTATGCATGTTTGCATAAATGTGTGAGTGTCGTAAAGTTTTATTGCTTTTGCCAATGTTTGTACTGTTAATTGTTGTTGGTTTTGTGTTATTGTTTACTTTAATTTCATTTGTGGGAGTTTAATTGAGCTTTACATGCGAGTACCCTACAGTGGTTTACAAAAGATTCTCTAGAAGGTATACGTTTAATTGAGAATTCTGCACAATTAAAAATGTTAAAGAAACAGTAGGTTAATTTATGTTGCCAGTAACTATACTATCGCCAGTTTACCAAGGCTGTCAGCCATTCAATACCTTCCAGCTGAAGTGTCATACATATCTTTACTGAAAGGTTTGCCATTTACGAATATGGATCGCAAAAAACGGATTACAATATGTACAAACTTCAAAGACTTGTAACCTCTGTCATCTGTCTAACTTACGAACCATTGAAGGTCGGCTAACCATTAACATATCTTTAAAAACACCGATAGGAGTTTAATCAATAATGGTTTCATTGCAAAGTTCTCGAAAAACAATTTCCTTCAGTGAAGGAGTTAAATGTTCTCTCGGGGTGGTTACGTTAATAACTAAAATTATCGCTTATGGGTGCTTGGAGAACCAGAAACGATTATAAAAAATCAATTGCTTACGAAAAAATTTGCTGTCCAGCAGGCTTAATAAGATACAATGACACACAGGGCTATATTTTTTCGAAACTTAAGCTAGAAGAATCGTTCCCGCCAAATTAGCGTCATTTGGCCGTACTATATATGATGTCTTTTGGACTGCAATGAAGATTATGGACTGGACTGCTTCAACAAGATTGTGCCATGAGTCATACAAGACGTAAGATTTTGTGCGATTATATGAAAAGGTCTCACATAGAGTAGCTTTAAGTTTTGAGCACGTTAACTGGTGACCTATATCATACAATTGATTTGGTAGGATCTAAGGTAAGAGCACTTGAAAACAATATTTGTCGTTACCACAGAGATACGCTGCGAAATTTGCGATAAAGCGACTAACTAACACGAAAGGATCGACCCTTAATACTTGCTTGATAACGTTTTCAATAAATCCTTTGTAATGCATTGTCCTACTACCAGACATATGTATACGACGGTTGTGTGAGCAAGGTTCTAGATTCAATCAATTACTGCTTGTACCGCATGACAAGTTGCGAGAATGACCTCACTATGTTGATGAAACGCTGCTAAGGAATGTGTTTGAATTTCAATCTGTAGTTTCCTCTTGTGAAGGCCTACGCCTGAAAAACTCCGGCACAGTTTTTCACCAGAAACGCCTACAACTACCTGACCTTTTATTTTACAGCCATTGGTTCAGACTTCGAGCCTGTAGTTTTGATTTACGCACTAAGCGAGTTGAAAAGGCATGCGTGTGCAGGTAAAAATCATTTCAATACAATACAAATTGTATTGTACTTTTGTTCTTTCAAATGTAGAGCGTAAAAAACTCGGTGTGACTTGATGGTCACTTGTAAAATTCAACTTCTTTCATTGTGGTTCTTCTTCTTCTACTAAGATTTTGATTACCCTCCATTTTTTCGTGTTTTTTAGTCTACTTTTCTTACCTCGTGGTACTTGCTCAGTAAATCTGTATGGGTTTGCTTGCTTGTGATGGTTTTTTCTTTTCATGATTTTATGTTTTTTTTTTGTTTTCTTTAAAATATTAACATAATTAAACAATTTGAAATCTTTGTTAAATTTATGGCGATATTTAAATTGGTTTAAATATAACTTTTATATGCTGCTGCCACTTCCTTTACCACTTATAAGCTGTTGTTTCTGATTCAATCAGTGTTGCCATCTTGAGTGTAATTACATATATTGTGTGTAATTTTACATTTTGTGTGTAGCCCATGTGTAATTTACTTCATGTATAATTTGTGTATAATTTTACTTGTGTATTTCTACTGTTTTATTTAATCGCTAATTTTTAACAGGCAATTTAATACTGATTTGTTTTGTAAATTTACTGCTCATAAACATCGATGTTTATTAACATGAACGATTTTACATTCCTAATTTAAATATCTTTCGTCTTGCTTGTGTTTTATGTTTGTTTTCAGTTGTTTACAATAAAAGTTAGTGAAATATATACATACATATACATAATTGACCATTACAACTCTTCAGTCAGGATTACGGCCTAGCTTCTCACACCACTCATGTTATGTGCCCTAATTTTATACTTGAGTGGCGGGACCTATAGTTTAAAGTCGACTTCGAACGACAGATTTTGTGAGAAACTTTTTCATGGCAGGTTTATTTACTCTCAGAGTTTTTGCCAGAAATCTGCTGAGAGGAAGTCGCCGAAGAAATATTTTTTCAAAATTCGTTTTGATGTCTACCCTGGGGCTTGAACCCGGGCTTTATGTCTAATAAGGTAACACACTACCTACTAGACTACGGCAACTAAATATATGTATGGATATAACTTTTTAATGTTCAAATAATATACAGTGGTGGCCACGAATTTAAGACACGACATATGACTGAGTTATTTGAGATAATTTTTACATTTTATCGAAAAAATTATGGGTCCATGATATTTTTTTAGGATTTTAGTAATGTTATGAAGAAAAATTAATAATATGTTCTTACCTATATTCGGCTAAGAACTTTTATTTACATATTATATACATAAACACAAATTTTACCTGGTCACGAATTTAAGACATAGGCGTAATATAACACTATTCTCTAAATTAAGCTCAGCTTCATAAAAAAAACCTATTATTTAGTGGGAAATCCTTTATTTTTGATCACAGCAGCACATCTCCTGGGTAAACTTTCGACTAATGCCACATAACGTTGCTTTGGAATTGCATACCAAACCCTTTGGATTTCTTCCCACAAATCGCTTGAATTTTTTGGTTTAACTGTTCGTAAATATTCCTCAACATCATTCCACAAGTTCTCAATTGGATTGAGGTCCGGGGATTGAGCTGGCCACTTAAGAACAATGATATCGTTTTCTTCTAAGCAACTCTTGACTAGACGTGAAATGTGCTTACTGTCATTATCATGCATAAATTTCTATATTGGAGTCATGTTGTCTTCAGCGAATGGTATCATTGTGTCTGTTATAATATTTTTGTAAACATGGTGGTCCATTTTAGAATTTATATTGTAAATGGGACCTACACCAAGCCAGGAAAATGCTGCCCACACCGTCACATTTCCACCACCAGGTTGTTTTTAGGGTGTACTTTGGATGTTGCTCTAGGTTTGGAGGGCGCCAGACGTACTGCTTTCCATCAGAGCCGAAGCGGCAAAACTCCAAAGTATATTTTTCCAAAATATCATGGGTTTCTTGAGATTTCTCAATTATCACAAAGAAGTCCATCATATGTCGTGTCTTAAATTCGTGGCCACCACTGTATGTATCAGAGATCAGCAATGAATCGTTTTTTCCCTACTCATAAGTACTCATGAAATTTTGAGTATGAGTGAGTCAACAGCATTTTAATTCAACTACTCTGATTCATTCGTACTCACTACAACATTGGTTTATAAGTACAGGTTGAAATGAGTATGAGTACAATGTTGACATCAAACTCATAACATTCGAAATATGTATGTTTGATTCATACGCCTACTCATTCAGATTCATAAATTTAGAAAAAAACTTATAATACTCATAAATGATTCGAGTGATTCAAATAATTCATCAAAATTTACAGTCTTGGTTGTTGTTGTATTTCAAAAAAAGAAGAAAGAAAAGAGCAAAGGCAAAGACAGCAAGCAAAGCAAACACATAACCTTCTACTGAGTATTATAGTGTTCTCACGCGAATCATACTTATTTTCTGATTCTTGTAAATGCTGAGTAAAGGAGAGTCGAAATCAGCAACATCATGCGTATTGTTAAGTATGAGTACGATGAGTACTTCAAACTTTGAATGTAAGTAAGTATGAGCATGATATTAAAATAAGTATGAATGCGTATAAGTATCAAAAATTATGAGTATGATTTGAATATACTCATCTTTTTGAATATTCATTGCTGATTTCTGGTATGCATGTTGGAAACGGTTAAGAAATAAGAAAAGCAGCATGCAGAGCAAACATACAACCACTTAGTGAGTATTTTAGTGTTCGTACGCGATTCATATTTATTTGTAATTCGTGACAATGTTGAGTAAAGGAGAGTCGAAATCAACAACATCATGCATATTGTTAAGTATGAGTACGATGAGTACTTCAAACTTTGAATATGAGTAGTATGAGCATGATAATAAAATAAGTATGAATGCATATAAGTATCAGAAATTATGAGTATGATTCGAATCTACTCATCTTTTTGAATACTTGCTGCTATAAGTAAAAAATTAGCATTTGCCTTGTAATTCTGATGCCGGTTGTGTGTTGTGGCAACACTGGTTTTTATGTTAGTCTGGTGTTGCTGTTACTCTTGCTGTTGACTGCTGCTGCTTCTGCTGCGACAGCTGTTGTTAATGTTACAACGTTAAAAAGTGCTGTTGATGGTTGACTTCTTTTTTAGAAAACAAAGGTAAAAATGTGAACATCAACACCAACGCCACCGACAGCTACAACAACAACAGCTACTGCTGACATATAGAAACTGCGTGAATTTAAAAAAATAATACCAAAATTGTTAACAACAAAACCCACAACAAGTAGAACAACAACAACTACATAACAAAAAGAAACAAAATAATAAAAGCCAAAATCATCACAAGCAGAAAATCATCCATCGCGTTTCTAGTCTTTTATTATTTTTTTTAGTTTTTTTTTGGTTCATTTCGATTTAATTCGATTCACAACAGTTTGAGGAAAACAAAAAAATGCTCTTCATTTTTCAGTTGAGTGACAAACGGGAACCTGAATAGTTCGTAATATTTTTAAACGATTTTTTTTTCGCTTATAGTTATTGTTGTTGCTGTTCTTTCGTTTTTATTCTAAATTAATGAAATCAATTAAAAATTGTAAAGAATTGTTCAATTGGAAAACATTTTCGAAAGAAAATTCTTTCAAGCAAGGACGGACTGACTATCTGCTACCATTGCAAAACAGTGTGAAAAAAAAGTTCAATTGTTGTGTTAAAATACTTCGAAAGAAAAACAATTAAAGAAAATGCAATTAAATTACTTTCTAATAAAAGTAATGGAAAACGTGTCAAGTGTAAATACATACCTATGTATTTAATTTAATTGTTTAGAATTAAAAAAAGTTCTAAACAAACAGCTGATTGTTGCAAAAAAGGAAGGAGGGAAAACAAAATTCAAAACAAAAGAAACAAAAATGTTTAAAATTTTTTTTGTGTAACCGAATACAGTGTTTGCTAAAGTAATGATAACAGCTTAATAAAATAAAATAATCGAATATGTATAGTGACCAACAAAAGAACGTTAAATAAAGCTTAATTTTAAAATAAATGTTGATCACTGGTGATCAATTTTACCGGAACAAGGATTGTGGTAAAAATATAGTTTCTTATAAAAGAGTTTCCGCTATTTTCTTATAAGCTCTGTAATAACTTGGAAGGACTCTATTATTTATGCCTGAGCCGAATAATCGAGCCGGGGAAGGTTCCTAAATTGTTATGACCAATATCCGACAGGTGGCGCTACTGGAAATTACTAAAAATTATTTAAATCGTAAAGCGTGCATTTAATCATATGATCTTTAGCAAAGTCGTTGCGCCTGAGCCGGTGAAGGTTTCTAAGTTGGTATGACCTATTCCCGACAGGTGGCGCTGCTGAATATTACTCAAAATGAATTAAATCGTAAACTGTGCATTTGATCATGTTATGATCTTTAAAAAGAAGTCGCCGTGGTCTAGTAGGTAGTGTGTTGGCTAATTAGACGAAAGGCCCGAGTTCGAATCCCAGGTCAGACATCAAAATGAAATAAGAAAAAATATTTCTTCGGCGACTTCCTCTCAGCAGATTTCTGGCAAAAACTCTGAGGTTAAAAATTGCCATGAAAAGCTTCTCAAAAAATCTGTCGTTCGGAGTCGACTTTAAACTGTAGGTCCCGCCACTCATGTATAACATTAACGCACACAACATGAGTGGTGTTGAGAAGTTAGGCCGTAATCCTGACTGAAGGGTTGTAATGGCCAATTATGTATGTATGTGTATGATCTTTAAAAAGTTGTTGCGCCTGAGCCGGGGAAGGTTTCTAAGTTGGTATGACCATTATCCGACAGGTGGCGCCACTGGAAATTACTAAAAATGAATTAAATCGTAAACTATTCATTTGATCATGTTATAATCTTCAGCAAAGTTGTTGCGCATGAGCCGACGAAGGTTTTTAAGTTGGTATGACGAGTATCTTACAGGTGGCGCCACTGAAAATTACTCAAAATTAATTAAATCGTAAACTTTGCATTTAATCATGTTATGATCTTTAGCCAAGTTGTTGCGCATAAGTCGACGGAGGTTTCTAAGTTAGTGAAATTAATTTCCCATAGATGGCGCCACTGAGAATTATTCAAAATCAATTGAATCGTAAACTATACATTTGATTGGACAAATACCAGACATTTATGAATTTAATAACATTTAGTATAACTCATTCCCGTAAAATGTCAACATTTTAATTTTAAATGTTTTTTAAAAAATGCTGTTGGTTTCAATTGGATTGGGACGTAAAGCCCGGGTAAGTGTCCTAGGACATCAAAACGAAATAAGAAAAAAAAAAATACTTCCTCTAAGCAAAATTCTGGCAAGAACTCTTGAGAGTAAATAAACCTGTCATGAAAAAGTTTCTCAAAAAAGTTTCTGTCGTTCGGAGTCGACGTTAAACTGTAATTCCCGCCACTCACGTATAAAATTAACGCACACAACATGAGTGGTGTTGAGAAGCTAGGCCGTAATCCTGACTGAAGGATTGTAATGGCCAATCATGTATGTAAAGCACTGCATGACAATTCCTTCATTGTTGATTGCTTAAAAAGAACTGGGAGCAATTGTAATTACTGTCTTCTGACAGTATAATATGATGTTGTCAATATAGGTCCATATTAAGTGCTTATCTAGTATATGGGAGCTAGCTCTTAGCACTCTCATAAAAGCTGCTGTACCGATTCCTTTTCTTTCACATCATGGCAGCTTCTGTAGTAATCCTAGTGGGGCAGACCAATCCAGTCAGTGAAACTGCCAATTGTGTAGTGTCACGTTCGAATTAAGAGTAAGCGTTGAATGCATAGCTGTTTGCTTTAGAGACATGTGGAACTGTTGAACTATTTTGAATGTGGTATATCCAATCTGGGGTAGTCAAAAGTAAATCATAATGGCCTGTCATTTTAATAATAAAACCAGGAACGATAAGGGGGGCTCAGGCATCAAGTAGTTAGTGGAGTGATCCAAACATGTATTTCCGTTATGCATGGTAGTATGCACTTAAGTTCATTATTCTTTAGGAAGAAACCCCTTCGTTGGAGGGGTTTGCATCCCACCAGTTCTCATGGTCGTTATAGGCTTTAATCTGTTTGGACATTCACGTAGACTGGAATTCAGAACCTGCTGTTAACAGTTAGATCGTCTGCAAGTATAATACGCCTCCCAATATTTTGTTTTTGTCAATAGGTAAAAGGGGTTGTCTTAGAAATTGCAACAAGTGATCATTTCAACCACGTGTACATTTAGTAAATCCTTTTAGAAATATTGAAAAATGATTTCATTCTTTTATAATTCTGCTTATAAAATATTCCACGAAAAAATACATTTTAAATGATTTGATTTTATATTCCAATTGATACAAAAGACTGACTGACCTCATTTGAAACTGTTCTTTATGGTCAGCCAACAAATATGGGCAAGCAACGGATGTAGGCGAAATTTTAACACGAAGATCAAAATGAAATCAGTGACATACGAATATTAAAGCAATGGTATTAAAAAGGTAAAAGAACGGTTGAATATGAGAAGCATTTGAAATGAAAGGGATTGTTAAAAAGCATCTTTGCGTTGTGCTTGGTTCCATTAAATAAACTTCCGGCAAAGCAGGCTTTTAGTCATATTGATCCTGGAGTGACAGGGTTGCCATCTTGTTGCCTGGAAATAACATTCTCAATAATATAACGGAATATGACTTTGGGCTACAAATTAAACAGATCTGATATTATTCAGAGTCCTGCACACAAGAGGGTAAAATTTTAAAAACGATTCGTCTATTATCTCTGGCTTGGTTTTGGTTTAGTTTGAAGCTGCCCGTATATGTATGTACCTACAATTGCTGGCAGGCATTTTTCAGTAAATTTTACAATTCTTTGTTGATGATTTCTACGTGAACAAAAATCTTTTGTGTCTTTGTCCCGAGTGTTGTGATCTCATATTTTTCCTCGCCATTAAAACGTCTGCTGATGTTGAAGCCTTTCACCGAAGGACCAATGTATACTCAGTGAACAGCATTTTGTTCCGCATACATTTACATAATGGCTCGGATTTTTCTGGTCGCTATACAAGTGAGTACATGATCTGTGTATTAACTTCGGTAGAATTCGTTTGATTTATCTGTTGTACGCGATATCATATAAGAGCGTGAGGTATGCTACTTGCTATGTCTCCGTATTCAGAAATCCACTTGAGAATTACACCTTTTACTTAATATTTACTCGACTTAGTCCTTCCAATGTAAACAAAGTCATCCTCTTCGCCAACTTTCGCAAATCCCCGCAGCAAATGCACGTCTCGCCAGAGCATTCTCATCCATTCCAACGACATGTCCGAGCCAACACAGCCGTTGGATGTTAATATGCTGCATAAGGTCCATGTCGTTAAAGAGCTTATACAGCTCATTATTGGATCAAATGCGGAAATCATCGCCAACTCGCACTGAACCGAAAATCTTATGTAGGACTTTTCTCTCGAATACTCTCAAGGCTGCTGCGTCAGTCCTTAATAGTGTCCTAGGTAATAAAGAAGCACAATGGATCGAATGGGGAAACCATCGCCAACTTGCACTAGACCGAAGATCTTATGTAGGATTTTCCTCTGGAACACTCTCCAGGCTGCTGCATCAGCCCTTAATAGTGTCCAAGGTTATAAAGAAGCACAGGGAGGATGAGCGTCTTGTAGAATAAAAGTTTTGTCTTACGAGAGTGGTCTCTGCTACTCAGTTGCCTATTGAGACCACTCTCGCAACCGTTGGCAAGAGTGATCCTATGCTTGATCTCATTTTCGGTGGTAACGGCGGAGCCAAGATAAATAAATTCCTTGACTATATCGAATATACACTGGCGAGCAAAAATGGATACATAATATCAAAAAATATATAAACTTTATATTTGTACTTTATTTATTAAAATAAAAAAAAAACAACCCATATGTTAAACATTTATTTAGACTCTCCTCTAATTAAAACAAAAACCCATTCAGTAATATTATTTCCTTTTCAATATAAAATACAGCTTAACATTATTTAGTAGCATTTATCCAATTTTGCTCGTTTCGTTTCAAATGAAAAATTCTGTATTTTGTCCATAATCCTTTATTCTTTATTACTGATTTAATGCGTTTTGGTAAGCTTTCTACCAGTTTTTTGATGGTTTCGCTGTTTATACTTTGCCACTCTGCCTCAATTCTTAGCCACAATTCGTTAAGGTTATTTGGAGGGTTTTCATACTGTGCCAATTTTTGATTTACAATTGCCCACAAATTCTCGATCGGATTTAAATCCGGACTTTGTGCTGGCAATTTTAATGTCTGAATTTTTTGCTCCTCCAACCTCCACTTTTGTTTCGTCCGACCATATAACTTTTTTCCAATCATCCACAGACCAGATCTCTAAGTGATGGTGACGCACGGGAGCGATTGTTACGAAAAAATGAAGTCAGAACTCCGAAAGCAGCAGCAAATGCTATAAATAAGAGTGTGAGTGAAACGTGCATTGCGAAGGATCGGCCTAGTTTCGGCAGTTAAACAGAAAAAACCCGCCCTCTCTTAGAAGAACGTCAAAGCTCCTCTGCAGTTTTGCAAGCAGCACAATGATTGGTCTGTGGATGATTGGAAAAAAGTTATATGGTCGGACGAAACAAAAGTGGAGGTTGGAGGAGCAAAAATTTCAGACATTAAAATTGCCAGCACAAAGTCCGGATTTAAATCCGATCGAGAATTTGTGGGCAATTGTAAATCAAAAATTGGCACAGTATGAAAACCCTTCAAATAACCTTAACGAATTGTGGCAAAGAATTGAGGCAGAGTGGCAAAGTATAAACAGCGAAACCATCAAAAAACTGGTAGAAAGCTTACCAAAACGCATTAAATCAGTAATAAAGAATAAAGGATTATGGGCAAAATACAGAATTTTTCATTTGAAACGAAACGAGCAAAATTGGATAAATGCTACTAAATAATGTTAAGCTGTATTTTATATTGAAAAGGAAATAATATTACTGAATGGGTTTTTGTTTTAATTAGAGGAGAGTCTAAATAAATGTTTAACATATGGGTTGTTTTTTTATTTTAATAAATAAAGTACAAATATAAAGTTTATATATTTTTTGATATTATGTATCCATTTTTGCTCGCCAGTGTATAGTTATCGGTCGTAATCTGTATCTACTTGTCGACTATATATACTTCATATTGCCAGATCCATGTTAATAGACTTGCTATCTGATCTAGGGATAATGGATCTCAGTTGTGCTTTTATGTATTCTCTTTTCCAAAATGAAAGACATTTCCAGGGTTTTTAAAAATGTTGATGCACTGCCTTAAGCCCCATAAAGCGCTTTATTAATACCCCGTTTCATATTTAGATTCTGCCTTAAGCAATTAGGCAAGTTATTTAATGTATAATATGATCTGTATAGTATAATAAAACATTCAATTGTTTAATTAGGTTTCTTAATAATGAACTTTGATTTTAGACGATTGCGTTCATGAGTTTTTAAGATCAAATTAATACGATTTCTTATCAGTTTTCATATTCTGTTTGCAATTCCTTTGCAATTTCCTTAAGCAAGACATTCTATTTCATTGAGGGTGACTGCTAGCACCCACTGTACATATGTAGCTTCAAGTCTTACAATTTGTTGACGCATAATTATTATTATTCTGGTGGTGTTGTTGTTGCTGTTGTTGTTGGTTTCCCTTGGTTTCTGAAGGTTGCCTTTGTTTACGACATGTTGAACAACAACACAGCTAATAAATGATTTGTTTTTTTTGTTGTTGTTGGTGTTTTCTTTCATTCTTTCTATCATCTAATGTTTATTGTTGTTGTTGTTTTAGTTTTTTTTTTATTGTCACTATTGATTAGTTTTAATACAATACACTCTACTGGCACAATAAATTAAAATCAACAAAAACAACAACAACAAGAAAAAAACTATTTTAATTCAATTTCAAATTTGTTTTCTAGCACTCTCTCACTCAATCTCTTTGTCTCTTTCGCACTCTGTCATGCTTATTAAACAAAAAGACTTAACAATTGTCAAGGCTTTTATGTATCGCTTTGTTGTTATTTTTGTTTTTCTATGCTATTCAAAGGCATTTCCATATTTGCTCAATCAAGGCTACACAGTTGAACCAGCCAGACAAAGAAAAACTCTTAAAATCCTTTGAAACGAAAAACGAAATAAAACGTATAAAATTATAACAATATTTGGAGCATAAAACTGTATAATTAAGCTTGTTGTTGTTTAACAATTAATTTTTTTAATTGTGTTACAAAATTAATTATAATTAAACAGCAAACAAAAAAAAAAAAATAAAATTAAAATTATTGCTTAAGATTTTTGCGTAAAACAATGTGTAAAGAGAGTACGAATTGTGTGTAAATCAGAGAGAATTTTATGAGTGCAATAACAGTAACAGTAAAACTAATAACAACACCATTTAATTGTTATTGCGTATGTGTTTTGTTTGTAGGTATTTACGTGAGTGTATTTTACGCTTTGATAAGTAAGAAACAACAAATAAAACAAAAATAAAATTATTAAAAAAAAAGAAAATCAATTAAATTGTAATCGATAACAGTGGGCATTAAATGTGTTTAAAAATACTTTCAAAAACAAATAAAAATTTTACTTTGTTTGAAAATATACAGTGTTGGGGAAAATAAGAGGGGTCCATAAAAATTATACAAAATTTTCTTATTTATTACTACATATACATACATAATTGACCATTAAAACCCTTCAGTCAGGATTACGGCTAGTTTCTCACAACACTCATGTTGTGTGTGTTAATTTTATACATGAGTGGCGGGAGCTACAGTTTAAAGTCGACTCCGAACGACAGATTTTTGGGAAATTTTTCATGGCAATTTTATTTATTCTCAGAGTTTTTGCCAGAAATCTTCTGAGAGGAAGTCGCCGAAGAAATATTTTTTCATATTTCGTTTCGATATCTGACCTGGGGTTTGAAAGGTGGTTTTACGTCCAAAAAGCTAACACACTACTTACTAGACTACGGCGACTTCTATTTATCACTACACATCATTTTTTAATTGATAATCTATAGCATATCTCTATACTGTCTTCTCTGGGCCAAATGCTATGGCAAACCTCAAAATGGTGTTCGGTATCAGCAATGCAAATTTTAAAACACAGCAGCTGGTGTATGCCCAGGCTTTTCCATCTGGGGTGCATTAACGCCTTAAAGTTTCCGAGAATGTGTTGCGATGATTCACTTTCATCGCCGCAGAATCTACTTGTGGGGCTTGAGACAACCCCCACTCTGAATAAGTGTACTCTGAGTCTACCGGACACTGTTAAAAGACTGGTTCTTAACCTCACTTCATTTCTTGATAGTCTGATGCATCATGACACAGATCGCCTTTTATTGTAATTTCCCGACAAAAGTTTTCATCACCTAAAAGCCGTTTCGTTTCGGAACAGTCTTTGCCTTTCGGTGGCACAGGCTTGGAAGGTACCAGCGGGTTTCGCCATAGGTTCTGAGTATTTCCTTCTGGGATCGGAATATATTACAATGGTTTCGCAATATGTAATTCTGTGACCAAAATTCCCGCTCCTGTTCTGCTCTTGACGCTTCTGTATACCATAAAATTGTCCTTCTTCATTCAATTTTGAAGATAGATAAGAAGGAAGCTGTTTGCCATTCAATTCATTAGGTCACGAAATTCCCTAATGAATTTCATATTAAACTTCTCTTCCATAGAGAGACTTCTGACCATAGTCAGGTCTTTACTATCTTTTGGGCAACGCGTTCTAGTCTCTGTATCTGGTCCAACTCAAATTGAATTGTTTTTAGATTCGTCTGCTTCGACAATTGTCCTATAGGTTACTATTGGTGTGACTGTCATGGTATACATCCAGTGCATAATTCCTTGATTCCATGCCCTGTATTTCACTAAAAGCCTTTTCTGAGGTGCAGTTTATAGGAGCCTTACTTGTTAATTGACTACATACATGTCTGGGGTTTTTAGCAGCTATTTTAATTGCATTTTCTGCGACATTATCTTGTCCATTACTTTTCCATTTAGTTTTTTATTCTTTTAAACGGTGGTGTTAAGCTGTTATGCACTAATGACTTTGAATAATGT
The DNA here is from genome assembly GCA_930367235.1 of Sarcophaga rosellei. Lineage (NCBI taxonomy): Eukaryota > Metazoa > Arthropoda > Insecta > Diptera > Sarcophagidae > Sarcophaga > Sarcophaga rosellei. The sequence goes on along the minus strand of OV884018.1, from coordinate 59,114,697 downwards.
TGCTGAGAGTCTCTTCAAGTTTACCTTTACCCACCAAAACTGTATCATCTGAATACACTTAGCAGTTGATGCCCGACTGAGATAGTTTTGCGAGGAGTTCATCCACAGCCAGGCTATATCCACTCGCATTCGAGCACAAAACAGTGATTTTGCGATTTTAGGTTAGAACATCTCCAAAACGTATGGTGATATAGTAATTATGATGTCGAATTGATACCAGAGAAGATTCATCTGTCCTGGTGTTCAGTGATATTCATACATGTGCTTTACTAAGCGAAACGCTTTATGGTGACTAAATTCAATTGACCCAAGCTACCGAATGGGATGCCGTTATAAGTAAAAATTCATAAAATTTTACTGTGCAGTTGTTTTCAATGCGCATTAAAAGACATTTTTAAGCGTATACGGAATTGTTTACGAGGCTGCTCTTCTAAAGGGTCCGTCAAATAACTTTTTTTTTTTTTTTGAAAATGCTGTAAAAGAAAAACTATTGAATATTTTCTCAAATTTCTTTTTTTATTTGAAAGTACAATCCTTCCGGTTAATAATGGAGAATAATTTCATTCAAATGGCTGCCTCGGCTGGCCATGCAGTAGCCTACACGATCGGTCCAATTTTTAAGCACATTATCGATTGTGTGCAGCTGTATTTCACCAATGGCTTCACGAATATTGTTCTTTAAAGTGTCAATTGTCTCTGGCTTGTTGGCGTAACACTTATCTTTGACGGCACCCCACAAATAATAGTCCAACGGTGTCAAATCGCAGCTCCGAGGTGGCCAAACAAAGTCAGCTCTTCGGCTGATAATGCGATCTTCAAAAACAAGGCGCAAAACATCGAGTGTAGCTTCGGCTGTATGACACGTAGCGTCGTCCTGTTGAAACCAAATGTTGCCAATATCCTCCTTTTCAATTTTTGGGAACAAAAATTCATTCAACATAGCCCGATAACGATCGCCATTGACTGTAACGGCCACTCCTTGCTCATTTTCGAAGAAAAATGGCCCAATTATGCCTCTGGACCAAAATCCACAGCAAACAGTGACTCGTTTTGGGTGCGTTGGCTTTTCAATGTATGCGTGCGGGTTTTCTGTGCCCCAAATGCAGCAATTTTTCTTGTTTACATACCCGCCAAGATCAAAATGAGCTTCATCTAAAATGATAATTTTTTTTTGCTAAAATCGGCATATTCTGTAAGTCGATCGCAGGCCCACTTAGCGAAGCGAAAACGCATTGGATGGTCAATATTCGTTCAGCGGAAGGATAAAACTAATTATCTGTCAAATCAGACATGAGCTAAGTGTTACCATTCACGAAATAAGCACTAGTTGAAAAAAAACGTTAGATGGCGGACCCGATATTCGTAGCGGCACGAAAACTGCCATAATGAAGTAGGTGACAGCATTCCTTTACGATTCTGGTGTTCCATGTTCTCTGGCGATATAATTTGTATTTATGCTTTGGAGGCAACTTGAAATGCTTTAGTCAGTTCCAGTAATTGTAGTATAGGGTACAATACAAACCGACCAGCTCGATTACAACGTTTTTAATATCGTATAAAATAATTATCCCAGCGAATAACGCATCACAGTGAGTAACATTTACATAATAATAGTTTTCATACTAGTTGTTGTTGTGTTACTATTTTATAGGGTTTAGTCATTCGAACATTTGCTGTTTTTTTTATAAAATTGCATACGAAATCAAAAAGCGTAAGAATAAAAATAAACAGTTCGTTATCAATCATATACAGTAGTATATGGATATTACGAATAACGCAAGAAGGTGCTGGTTAAACAAAACAACTCCGAACAATACTACATAAAAAGACCATTAAAAAAAAAACAATAACAAATCGACAGTAAAGTTCTAGAACTTGCCAAAGAGAAAAAACATTGTATAAATACAGCGAAAGGCGACCTTACCACTGAGTAGTGGTGAAGAGAGTAAAAAGAGCGAGTAATAAAATTAATAGATATAACGACAAATGAAGAATACCAATTTCGTTCACCGTAAATACTGGGTGGGCCATTTAAAAATTTAAATTAAAAACGGTTGGAAATTTTGCCAAATTTATTTTTTTGTTGTGAAGTACAATTGTTCCGATGAGAAATGGAATATTATTTCATTCATATCGCTGCCGCGGCTGGCCTCACATTACCTCATTCGATCGGACCAATTTTCGTGCATTTTTTCGAGTGTATAGGGTCGTATCTCGACAATAGCATCACGAATGTTTGCCTTCAAATACTCAATTGTGGCTGGTTTGTCGACATAACACTTTTCTCAAACGGCGCCCCTCAGAAAATAGTCAAAAGGTGTCAAATTGCAGCTTCTTGGGGGCCAATTGACATCACCATTACGGCTAATTAAACGGTCATCAAACGTTTGACGCAATAAATCGATTGTGGCATGAAATGTGTGGCAAATTGCATCATCCTGTTGAAACCAAATATCGTTCACATCAATACCATGAAGAGCGGATACAAAAAAATTCGGTTATTGTGGTCTGGGTGTCTCCATTGACCGTAATGGTTGCGCCGTCGTCATTTTCAAAGAAACAAGTGCCAAACAGGTGCTCCTAATGGGTGCATTGGCTTCTGTAAAACCATGTGTGTGTTTTTCTGAGTTCATTCCAACTCAATTTTTTTTTTTTTTTTTAGCAAAATCGACATCATCGAGCAGTTTATCGTTGGGTCAATAAATCCCAACGTTGCTCAAGCGTAAATCAAGTCATTACGTTCAGTGGAGATTATGTTACTGAATTTTGTGACAGAATAGAATGACATAAGTATTGCCAGATTCGAAATAACCGATAGATGGCCCACCATTTATGTAGCTCCTGAATAGGTAGTATTCATTTAAACTTTACATTGTTTAGTATAGAATTTTTAAAATTAATGCCACTTGCAAAATTTATCAGCTGTACTTGGAGATCGTTATAATCAAACTCTACTGTATAATTAAAATTTATTATAACGTGTAGATAGAACAACAACAACAAAATCAAAAGCACTGAGAACCAATTCTATTAAAAAGTAAATAAAAAATGTAAAGTGAAATACACTCTCGACGAAAAGAACGATAATAATGTGTAAAAAAGGAAAAAGAACATTTGATTCTAGGTGTTAAAGAATAACATTACCTGTACACTAGTTGGGTATTCAGTATAGATTGAATTTGAAACGTAAGTGTATATTACACATCAATATCGAAGAGTTATGTTGATTTTAATGGAGTTTTGATTGAATACCAACAAATATTCAACAAATTGGACTTTTCGAAGGACTAATGCGTTTGACTGTGAAATGGCATGTCAAAACGGCTTAGCAGAGGTATACGATATCGCAGCGGACGACTCATAGGGCGACTATAAAACATGTGATAAACAATTGTCGGATATGGGTGCAAAAAAGCTGATAAGTAGGGATAACGAGGTCGACTTGTCTCTTTAACTACCATTCAAACGACCACGTCGGACACAATTCCCTTATACGACGGCAGGTCAAGTGATACCTCAATGCACTCATGTGAAATTCAAACCTGAAACACTCACATGGTTCACCCAAATGCCGTTGAAAGTGTGAGTGCATCCTTAATAAGTGTGAATGACACGCTATGCTGCACAACTGCCTCAATATCGAACTTAGAAAAAATTCAAAGGTGTCAAAATAATAACCCGCTTCTCATATTAATAGATATTAAAAATTCAGATATACGTATGTAAATACTTGGATGTACATTTTGTAGCGTGCAACAGACCTAAAGAGACTTGGATTCACTCCAATCCATTAATTTGTAAATCCGGAATTTGTAAAGGGGGACATTACTTAACGAGGACATGTATAAGAGGGATAAAAATATTTATTTTTTATTGTTTCAACTGTGTAGTCGCCGTAGTCTAGTAGATAGTGTATTTGCTTATTAGACGTAAAGCCCGAGTTCGAGCCCCAGGCCAGACATCAAAGAACGAAATATGAAAAAGAAAAAAAATGTTTGTTCGGCGACTTCCTCCCAGCAGATTTCTGGCAAAAACTCTGAGAGTAAATAAAACTGCCATGAAAAACTCCTCAAAAATCTGTCGTTCGGAGTCGACGTTAAAATGTATGTACGTCCCGCCACTCAAGTATGAAATTAAGGCACATAACATGAGTCGTGTGAGAAGCTAGGCCGTAATCCTGACTGAAGGGTTGTAATGGCCAAACATGCCAATTATGTATATATGAATTGTTTTAAGATCAACACTCAGGGGATGGCCCCTTTTAATACTGTGTATAGTGTGGACGTCGACATAGTCTAATATAGTTCGTTTATTAGACGCACGGCCATAGTCTAAACCCCAGATCAGACATCTACAACAAAACGAAATATTAAAAAAATATTTCTTTGGAGACTTTCTTTCAGCAGATTTGGCAAAAACTCTGAGTGAATAAAATTCTCATGAAAATTTTCTCAAAAATCTGTCATTCGCAATTTTCTTAAGCTGTATGTTGGCAGACATTGAAAGTCTTCTGGAGGAAGACAGTTCCACATACGGATAATTTGCAATGCATTTTGTGATCTACTGGTCGATCGTCTGAAAACGGATGAGCTGTACGTGAAGTGTTTTAAATAAAAATATATGATCGATGGAAATATCGAGTCACATTATTTCCTTCCAGCACATTTCGTCGAATCAGCGGTAGAATAGCGAAACAAATACCATATTGCGACAGTGTTCAAATAAGTTAATATAGTCACTAAAAGTACTTTTAATCTCTCCAGTTTGCGATAAGGCACTGGCCCATTCATAAGAGTTGTTGTGATGTAAATAGTAAGGAGATCAGTAGAAGTGAAGAATTTCTTGTACCGAATTAAAAGAAACCGAGGCATTTGAATTGGTATTCAGACAATTGAAAAATGTATTGGTTCTAGCGAACATCGCATTGAATTTTCATGCCCAGATCATCAAAAGCTGGCTGACTTCTTAATATTTACTTCACCCATAGTTACAGATGATATAATATTACCCTAAAAAATATTGGATTTCTCGCGCTTTAAAATCGAACCTATTCCGGAACCGACATTTTAGGTTCACACATTGACTTGGCTTAAATACAAATTTCTAATTGTAAGATTTAATTACTTATTGTCCGATCATATTATTTTGAGGATAGTACACAATCTCTGACGTCGCCGTAGTCTAGTAGATATTGTGCTGACTTATTCGGCTTGAGGTCAAGGTTCAAACCCTAACTCAGACATTTAGAGTAAAATGAAACATGAAAGAATATTTTTTCGGCGACTTTCTCTTAGGAGATTTCTGACAAAAACTCAGAAAAGTTTCTGAAAAATCTATCGTTTGGAGTCGATTTTAACAACATTAGTGGTGTGAGCAGCTAGGTTATAATCCTGACTAAAGAGTTTTAATGCTCATATTTGTAAATGAGAGCTCATATTTACATTGTTATCTACCAAAAGAGTACATAGCATTAAAGTTAGAAACCATTGTCGCAACTTAAACAATTTATTAATATTACCTATCAAATGCTATAGCGTTCCTAATTATAGCAATTATATATAGAAGGCTTCTTCTTTTGCTATCGAAGACTCATCGACAATCAACAATTGCTGTTGGAACGTTGTTGATTAGACAAAAATACTATCAAACGAAGGTGGTTGTTGGTTGGCGTAAAACAAGAAAACGATAACAAGTGAAAAATAATAGGGGAATAAAAAAACACCAACAAATAAGACAATTTTTATAAAGAATAACAAAGAAAAACAACAAAAAAAAGAAAGAAATATTATTTAATTATTTACCAAGTGTAACAGCTATCAGCAACAGTCGACTAATTGAGGGTTAAAAAAAAAACAGCAAAATTGGCAACAAAAAAAATAAAAAAAAATTGGAATAAAAATAAAAGAATAGAGAAGAAGAAAAAAATATTGAGAAAATGATGTAAAATGTTCAACAAACGTGGAAAAAATTTATTTTTAAATTTAAGAAAAATTAGTTAATATTGTTAACTTGGCCATAATTGTTGTGCGGCGTTAAGAATTATTTTTAGAAAATAAATACACAAAAAGAAAAGTGAAATATTATCAAAAATAACGAAAAGAATAATACTGATTGAATATAAAATGAATTAAAAAAAAACTTGAAAATAAGATTTTCCAAATTTTCATGTGCTTGCTAAACATCAAATGCATTACACTGTATTACATTCTGGCAATTTAGAAAATCAAATTATTCTACTCATCAAAATGACTTCAATCGATGCAGTTTACGATACACACGGCGTTCGTACGCTATTTCGCAGCATATCACAGGTATTTTATGCGAAAGGCGATAAATCACCGTCACCCATAGCTACCAGAGCTGAAACCATAAAGGAATTACCGGTAATGGTGAGTAGTAATTATTATCAAAAAACACCCCCGTTATTGTAATATTAAATATTATTTATTAATTAAGTAATTAATAATCAAATAAAAATATTATTCGCTCATATTTATGTCATTTAGTTACACTCAATCAAATGTTTTATTTTGATTTGTTTATTCATTTTTATTTCTATTTTGAAAACGTACGTCTCTTATCAGTAGCGGTTAGACACGTATTTCCCTGTATAGTATATTTTTTTTTACTTTTTATTACACTCAGACAAAAATGTTAGGAATGTTTACAAGCATAAGAAAATATTTTAAATGATTAGTTTCAGCTTTGCTTTGTGTACACTATGGAGTACGAAAACTAATTTCTTTACTTAGTTTTAGAACGTATGTATAACTGAAAGAGTAGCTTTTCGCATCAAATGGTACTTTTGTAAAAAAGTAGACACATAAATGGTCGAATTTCGCATGTTTGTTTCAGTTATTTTGGTAGACATGTCTGCTATATACAGTGGTGGCCACGAATTTAAGACACGACATATGATGGACTCATTTGTGATAATTTTGTGATAATTGAGAAATCTCAAGAAACCCATGATATTTTGGAAAAATATACTTTGGAGTTTTGCCGCTTCGGCTCTGATGGAAAGCAGTACGTCTGGCGCCCTCCAAACCTAGAGCATCATCCAAAGTACACCCTAAAAACAACATGGTGGTGGAAATGTGACGGTGTGGGCAGCATTTTCCTGGCATGGTGTAGGTCCAATTTACAATATAAATTCTAAAATGGACCACCATGTTTACAAAAATATTATAACAGACACAATGATACCATTCGCTGAAGACAACATGACTCCAATATAGAAATTTATGCATGATAATGACAGTAAGCACATTTCACGTCTAGTCAAGAGTTGCTTAGAAAAAAACGATATCATTGTTCTTAAGTGGCCAGCTCAATCCCCGGACCTCAATCCAATTGAGAACTTGTGGAATGATGTTGAGGAATATTTACGAACAGTTAAACCAAAAAATTCAAGCGATTTGTGGGAAGAAATCCAAAGGGTTTGGTATGCAATTCCAAAGCAACGTTATGTGGCATTAGTCGAAAGTTTACCCGGGAGATGTGCTGCTGTGATCAAAAATAAAGGATTTCCCACTAAATAATAGGTTTTTTTATGAAGCTGACCTTAATTTAGAGAATAGTGTTATATTATGCCTATGTCTTAAATTCGTGACCAGGTAAAATTTGTGTTTATGTGTATAATATGTAAATAAAAATTCTTAACCGAATATAGGTAAGAAAATATTATTTATTTTTCTTCATAACATTACTAAGATCCTAAAAAAATATCATGGACCCATAATTTTTTCGATAAAATGTAAAAATTATCTCAAATAACTCAGTCATATGTCGTGTCTTAAATTCGTGGCCACGTGTATGTTGACAATAAGAGCCATTTTGGATTGTCAAACTGTTTTTGACAGATAAAACCGGTTAGTTGTGTTTTGGTGTGGTCTTCGATTTTTTACTATTCGAAAAAATGGATCCAAGAAACTGTATTAAGTTTTGTGTAAAAAATAAACTAAATGTACAAAGAGATTTGACTGTGGCGTTTGGCGAGTCTACATGAGCAGAACACAAGTTCAATTGTAGTACAACCGGTTTAAGGAAGGCCGAGAATATGTCAATGACAATGCTCGTCGTGGTCGCCAGAGTACGTCAACAACCGATGAAAACATGATTTTGGATAATCGTCAAATCACTATTAGAGAGGTTGCTGATGATGTTGGTTATCGTTCGGCTCTTGTCAAGCAATTTTTTCGGATGTTTGAACCATGAAACGTGCGGCAGCGAAGATTGTTCCAGAATTGCTAAATTTTGAGCAAAAACAACGTCGCATGGACATCGCTGAGGAGGTGTTGTTCAACGACGATCCAGATTTGCTCAAAAATGTCATAACTGGTGACGAATCATGGGTGTATGGCTATGACATTGAAGCCAAAGCCCAATCATCCCAATGGAAGAGTCCAGAAGAGCCAAGACCGAAAACAGCTCGTCAAGGTCGGTCAAATGTGAAGGTTTTGCTTACTGTTTTCTTCGATTGCAATGGCGTGGTGCATCATGAAATCTTGCCACAAGGTCAGTAAGGAATACTACCTTGAAGTTATGCGCCGATTGTGCGAAGCTCTTCGTCAAAAACGTACAGAATTGTGCAAAAACCAATCGAATATTTTGCACCATGATAACGCACCAGCTCACACATCGATGCTTGTGCGTGAGTTTTTGGCCAAAAATAAAACCGTAATCATGCCTCAACCAGCGTATTCACCGGACTTGGCCTCCGCTGACATTTTCCTCTTCCCAGAATTGAAGACACCGATGAAAGAAAAGCGTTTTGCTACGATTGAGGAGATAAAAGAAAAATCGAAACAGGAGTGTATTATATCTGAGGGGGTTACTTTGAAGGGGACAAGATAGTTATTGATAAATAAATAAATACTTTTTGAAAAAATTTAAAATAACGGTTATTTTTTGATCACAACTCGTATGAGTGGCGAGAACCTACAGTTTAAAGTCGACTCCGAACAACAGATTTTTTGAGAAACTTTTAATGGCAATTTTATTTGCTCTCGGGGTTTTTGACAGAATGAGTCAAAATGAAGAAGTGCCTAAGAAATATTTTCTTCATTTTTCGTTTTGTTGACAATATCTGACATGGGGTTTGAACCGTGGGCTTACATGTAGTAAGCCAGCGTACTAACACCTACTAGACCATTTATTTATATACTTAATACACGTTCGGAACTAAACAGGAAAACTAACGACTTATACGTGTTCCTCACATGCAAAACAAAAACTGCTAATTCTGAACATAACAAAACGTAAAAGTTCTATTTAGTGAAACGGGCCTTTAGCCCTGGTTAGCCAAACGTCCATGGAACATATGTTCGTTTGTAGCATATGAAAATCAATATAAATTTACATACCGAAATTACATTACAATTCGGCAAGTGTTCTCATTGCTTTTCGTATTCTAAAAACGGACCATACGTTTCGTGTACGTTTGGCTAATCGAGGCTAAAGACTAATTCTACTTTTAACAATACATTGCTAATGCATTAATAGTTCAAAAGTGCAAGACATAAAATATTTAATAATAAAAAAGTACTGAAAGCGTCTCGGGGGTACTGCGGTATTTTTGAAATGGAAAAGTACTGAAGAAGTACTAAAGTACTGAATTTTTCAACACTGCGTACAACTAAAATAATCATGAAGTTCTTTTCTGCTATATAAGAGACACTGAATTAAGGTTTGAGAGACGCAATCATCCCCTTAAGGGAACGATAATAAGCAGTTATTGCGGTTTTGGTGCCATAAAAGCTCATCGCGACAAATATTTATAATTAACGCTGACCTGATACCTGTCCACTAAAGTCACACAAACGTAATTATCCATTAAAGTTTGATGAAAACCATATCGTTTACATTTGGAAATACTATTCAATACCAATGAGGGATATTCGCACAAGAGCTACTTCGCTACTTAGCAATTTCTATAGTAATACAAATAAATTATGAACATTTTCTGGGAAAGAACGAACAACTTATTTCTGTCCATGGGCATTTAAAGAAAATAAATTTAAAATCGTATTTAATCAATATGTACTTAATAAATATCAAAGCTAATATGCTAGCCAATAAGGCATTCTGAATGAATAGATGTGATTGTGTATAGAACTCGTTCCACTTACCATTTACATGATTATGTCATCAATACGAAATTTATCTGCAAAGACGAAAAGAACAAAGAAAATTAGATTTGCAAATAAAATAAACAATTTTCATATGAAATAATATTAACGAGAGTGGTAAGCAAATTATAGGAATGAAATATTCAAATAAAAATTCAATCGAGTAAACATTTTATAAAGTTAAGTTAATAATTTAAAATATAAAGAAAGAAATGAAAGAAAGAAAAGAAAGAATGAAAATATTTGAAAAAAAAAAATCATATGGAAAGAACGTTAAGCGAACACACTACCTACTATACTACGGCGACTACCACTTATTGGGTTTTATTAGGGACACCTTAGGCTACAATTTGTATATAGTCAGATATCTGCAGCAAGTCCCATTTTTCCACAATATCCATCATCCGTCATCCTACCCAGACACTGTTAATATAGGGTATATTTGAAGATCAATATCTCTAGTACCAAAATTATTTGGGATATACCACTTATTGGGTTTTATTAGCGACACCTTAGGCTACAATTTGTATATAGTCAGATATATGCAGCAAGTCACTGATATCGTATATTTGGGTAATTTCTGCCTTGACTAGTTCTCGTATTTTCTGTGAACCACTTAACATTGCTCTGTTAACTCTAACATTAGCTCTGTTAAAATTTTTGGTTTTTGTCTTTGCTAGTTAAATTTGAATTTATCCTCACACACATCTATACGACGTTATCTTTTGTAATCACCAAGTCAGTCAGATTAGGCTTACTTCCGTGGATCCCAGCATTTCCCATTGGCCATCCATTTCCGGCACTCCTCTATTATATACTCCATACCATCTGATATATCAAATTGTCTAGACGTCATTTGAATCTGATTTTGTGGAACTCTACACATTTTTTTTTCTAGACTTGAGAACTATGTGACTCAGTGGGCTTTAATCCTACTATGAAACTTTATTTGGCAGATCACTGTAGCTTATAGCAGACCATTCACCATGATTTGTTTTTATGAGATCTCCTTCTAGTAGTAATTCTCCTATTCTTCTACTGTCAACTGATAACCGGATTTCTTTGTAGTGCGTCTCTCAAATCTAAAATGTTTAGCAGCATCCGCGGTTTTTTGGCGGCTAACCATGAAGGCATTCCGGATAATTGTGTAACTCTAATAAGCTTGCTGGCATTAGTCCACTCTTAGAATTATGAAAACAAATATATCTTTCACCTCCATTCATCTGTCCATAGAGGAGGAAGTAAGAAGTGTACAAACCAACTATTTAAAATGAATTGCAGGGATATCTAGCCTAAAGTATACATTCGTCACTGGTCATTACGTAAAAGTTCAATTACCCTGGTAGCTTTACGGACCTATCGGTACGTTACAATCGATACCGTTACTTTCCTCATTATTTCTAATCTTTCTTCACATAGCAAGAAAGGCTTGGTGTTCATTATTTTTCAGTTGACCTGAAAACAAATTTTTCGAGCTTCATCGTCTAGTATAGTTGGGTTGATTTGTACGTCATTCGAGGCATTATATTCATCTTTTCACAGGATTGGTGATAAGGAACAACACTGCTTTATGCCGCTGGTAGTGGTGAAGGTTGCACTTGATAAGCTTTGCTTGTTGGACTATGTTAATGGCACTCTCTTAGTTTTTTTTTATCAATTGTACAACATCTCCCTGGATGTTTCTAGCCTGCAATGCTGTAGTGTCATTTTATAGAGACAAATTTCTTTTCCAAATCTATAAAGGCAACAGTCTGAGGCGATTTGTACCCTGTAGTTGAAAGTAACGTAATACACGTAGGATTTACTCACTTACATGGTGTTCAGATATGCACCTTTATTGCGTAAATCGCAATAAGCGCCATTATTGAGCTCAATATTTTATATAAACTTTCAATTAATTATTGCGCAATAAATACGAAAATTGTTATAATATTGAGTAAAACTTGAAATGCCGCACTGTCATAAGTATGTTCAGTGCGCATATTACAATTATTCAAACACTTTCTGCTGGCATTTGACAGCACAAACGTCAACAACGATAAAAAAATAACAAGAAAAAAAAACAAAATAAAAACAATGTTGTTGAAACAACCAGCTGTTTTGTTTACCAGCTGTCAAATGAATATTGAACACTTAAAATATTGTACTCAATAAACTGAATATTGGCTCAATAAAAGTGCATATCTGAACATAGTATTACATAATTCGTGATTACAACCATTTAGTCGTGATTACAACCTAATTTCTTACACATCCCACGGTGTGTTTGTTAATTTCTACGCATGAGTTCCGGGACCTACAGGTTAATGTTGACTGTAAACGAGAGATTGGAGAAACTTTTCATGGCCATTTTATTCCGCCCTCAAAGTTTTTGCTAGAATACTGCCGAAAGAAAGTCGCTGACAGGAATATATTTTTCATATTTCGTTTTGTTTGAGATGCCTGAGCAGGGATTTGAACCACAGGTTCGTGTCTAGACTACGGCAACTTTAATTTACTCAGGATTTGTTTGGCAAAATCCAGCCTGTGGGCGAAATATTTAAATGCTTGAGAATTCTTTCCAATACTTTCGATTTCATTAGACATTAACAGACAGAATAATTAAAGAGGCTATCCAATGCGAGTAGACTCTAAAATAGAATTTCTATTTACATACATACATACATAATTGACCATTACAACCCTTCAGTCAGGATTACGGCCTAGCTTCTCATACCACTCATGTTGTGTGTGTTAATTTTATACATGAGTGGCGGGACCTATAGTTTAACGTCGACTCCGAACGATAGATTTTTTTGAGAAACTTTGTCATTACAGATTTATTTACTCTCAGAGTTTTTGCCAGAAGTCTACGAAGAGGAAGTCGCCGAAGAAATATTGTTTCTTTCATATTTCGTTTTGATGTCTGACCTGGGATACGAACCCAGGTTTTACGTCTAATAAGCCAACACACTATCTACTAGACTACATCGTCTTCAGACTCTAAAATAGAATTTCTATTTAGCTGGCACAATTCCAGCTTCCCGTACCTTACTCGAAATAGGGATTGTGCTATGGTTTCAAGATTAGTATTGAGGCAGTTAGCTGTGGTGGTTGTGTTAGTTAGCGTATCTATCCTATGTGGTCTATTATTAGAGTTAGAATTATCTCTTGCCTGACATTTGAGTTCTCACCTCGTTATACGCATTTTGTTATTATTATTATTTTTTTTGCTTGCATCATAGTTTTAGCATCCGTTCTACAAAATAAAATGGGGGAAAAAAAATTCCAGTAAAATTAAATATTTTTTTGCATTTCGAAAAAAAAGCGCAAAAAAAAATAAACAAGGAAAATGAGGAAAAATTACATTGCAAAAGTCAATGTACACATTCATTTCATTTCATTACGCTACAAGTATGTATATTTGATTACATTTTATTTTTCATTTAGAAAAATAAAAACAGAAAAAAAAACTATTTCTTGATGGTATGAAGAAGAGAGGGCCTGCCTAATCATTTCATTTCATGTATAACAATCATAATTCATTTATTTCCACAGTAATGCATTAAAATCGTTAAATTAATGTACAAACTTACATACGGTATGTACATACGGTACGTACTCTGATAATTTTATTACACATTGTATTACACTCTAGCCATACTACCATACCATGCCATTCCATTCAATTCCATTCCATTCATCATGTTGCAATATCGAAAACTTACAAAAATAATAAAAAAATTAGAAAAAAAATTATTGGATATGTATTGTTTGGTGGTGGTGGCTTGTTGCATGCCTGCACTTGCAATTAGAAATGTGTGTTGAATAGATGTTGTGTGTTGTGCGGTGGTGATGTTGCTTCGTTTCTTTACTCTGTTGTTGCCACATCGTACTTTTGTTTTATTTTATTTTTTATTTTTTCTTTATTTATTTTGCTGATACTCACAGTAAGTGTTGCAAGAATTTTATTTTTTTTTTTAATTTTTTTTTTTGAATTTTAGCAAACATGTGGTTAAACAAACACCACCAACAACAGACAGCTCCATATAAAATTCTTCATACTCAGGCTGTTGTTGTGCCGGTGGTTGTTATCACAAAAAAATTTTTTTTTTTATTTCATGGAAAAAAATAAAAATAAAAAGAGAAGAAAAAAAAAATGTTACATTTCTAATTTAAAAGCAGAGATTTTGTAATATTTTAATTATTTTGCCTCAGGAACTAACCATTGTATGGCTGGATTACTTATCGTGATTTGCGTGTCATTAATGTGTTCATATTGAGTGTGTGTGTAATACAGTTAGAAAAATATTTCAATTTTCAAAAACAATACACGCATTAATGTATTCGGAAAGAAATAAAATAATTCACTACTGATTTCCAAAGAGGGGCTTCTATTAGCAAGGGTCACAACAAACATCTCTTATCCTGATCTGTCTTCTGCTATTAGTTTTACTTCAATCCAAGTTGTAACGATTAATGTCGAATTCCAATGATCTTCTCTAGTATGGAAAGATCCATGTTTTCTTCTGCTATCCTGAGGTGGTCGATTCATCCTCGTTTTCTCTGTACAATTTGGCTACCAATTGGTGTTGCCTGTTAACTGCAAGAGAACTCTATTGGATATTACGTTCGGTCAAATTATTTTTAATATTTTCTGCAAACAACAATTTATAAAATTCTCCAGAAATCACATCCGTAATAGAGTAGCATTTAAATCATAATCAGTCGTGATTTCCATACAAATCACATACAAATAACCACCCTATCCTGCCAGAGAGCGAATTGCTCTGCGTCGGTGTAGCTAGCTGAGTCTTTGCAGTATAAGCCTTCACAACACGGTGAACTGATCTTCATTTCGTACAGGATGTTAATTCTAACCAGAAATACTTCGAGTACTTGAAAAAATAAGTTATAGCAGTGATAATACGTATCCCCGTGGTACTCCAGTAGTGTCACCAAACTAATGTACCCAATCTTTTAAGTTTTGATACACAGTTCTAATCTAATCATTTCAATTGTAACTCTATTACCTCACAGTGCGTTCAAGATCACCATGCTGAAGCGGTCAGTGCAATGTTTGGTGTTGTCTGAAGCCAGCTTTTTCGTTTGAAAGATCTATTGCAGGAGAGAATGACAGTATCGCGTATATTACAGTTGCTCTCATCTTATAAATTATTGTTAGGATATTGTTAGGACATCTCCATTTTCGTCAGTCTTTGTTTTGCTCTTGCCTTGTTTTAGTTTCATGAACTTGCCTCAATTTAAGAAGCGGTATTGCCTGACCTTTCTATGATATTCTATGGGGAAAGTTTCACAATTAGACTAATAATATAAACGAATGGAGTAATCTGTAAGCTGCATCATTTTTAATGAGCCAAAAAGTGATTTTCGAATAGGAGACGGATATCTTCGTTCCAAAATAAAATATTTGGAGCCCTTGGGGTAATTTGGAGGTATCTTCCAAGGGGAATCTACTATGCCATCGAAATATGTACTCAATTCAACTTGGATAGAATTTACAACAGACAGGATATTGCAATACTATCTGATAGTCGAACACTCGGCTTTTATGATGTTAAATTGAAGATAGTACAGGACCGCCTGAAGAAACTGAATCAGTAGGCAAAATACGGTTACCCTCTGTTGGGTCCTAGGTCATGTAGCAACAGGCCAGCAGACGTACGTATTTGCGTTAATGGGGTCAGAACTCCATAGATATAGACTTCTCAAGCCTCGCGGGTCTGTGGCAATAAACAATTTTGTTGAGATCCGTGCCACGCATCAGACTATCCAGAAATAACCAGAGTTAGTATTCGCAATGGCTATTGTTTCGCGTCCAACATGTAGATACTGTGACAATGGGTGTTAATTATCTTGGAAGCTTTGTAGCATTATTGCATCTCAGAAGGAAACATCTGAGTGCATAGGTGGGGAATTGTAATCCCTGAAGCCGATCAGCATCCCAAAGATTATCACAACAATACGCCTGGAGGAGAAATACATGTATGTAGAAAGTTGGAGGGGAGCACATCCTCAGTTCTGCGACCTATTGTATGGTCGCTTCTTTATTTCAGTAATAAAAATAATGTTCATTGTTTAGTTATCCTACTTGGATGAATTTAGGGTGGACCATAATTCTATAAACACACACGAAAACTAAGACGTAAATACATACATAATTAGTCATTACTACCCTTCATTTAGGATTACGACCTAGCTTCTCACATCACTTATGTTTGTTAATTTTATACATGTACGGTGGGGCCTACAGGTTAAAAGACAATTAGGAATAGGGGTGCCAGACGTACTGTTTTTAACAGTACATGTACTGATTTTTTTCAATTGTACTGCTTTATTCACAACACCCAAATCAGTACGCAAATGTACTGTTTTTTACCATTTGTACTGTTTTGTACTGTTTTTTTTTTTTTCTTAAATGCTTTTTATGTAGCCATACAAAACATGTCTCTATTTTAATATTTTAGAACAAACAATTTTGTTTTGAGCTAACGAGGAATCCAATGCCAAATGCAAATGGCGGTATTACTGGTATTAAACGCCATATGAAGACAGCAAAACATATGCGGAATTTAGGAAGCTATCAACAAAAGCCTGTAAGTAGTTTTTTTAACAATAGTTCGAATAAAGAAACAGTAGGAGCAAGAGAGTCAAGTTTTAAGTTTCGTCTATCATACCATCATACATAGCCACAGCTACCAATCCGCAGACTGCAATAGTAAGCTTTTTAAACAAATGTTTCCAGACTCAAATGTAGCTTCTAATTTTACATGTGGTAATACAAAGTTGTCGAAGATCCCTTCTAATATTTTGGCGAAGTATTCTATTGAAACTATGCTAAAGGACTTGAATGATGATCACCCTTTTTCTATTTCAACCGATGCGTCAAACAAAGGAAATATTAAAAGCTTTCCAATTGCCAATTGTCCTTCGATACTTTTCTAAGCATACGGGAGTAAATACAAAACTTTTGAACTTTTATGAGTCAAATTCCGAAATGTGAAAAGATATTGCTGATTTGTTGAAGTCTAAATTGGAAGGCAGAAATTTAAACTTGGCCAACGTCACCAGCTTTTGTGCAGATAATGCAAATGTTAAATGCGGATGCAAACAAAGTGTTTTTGTTGAGCTTAAGGAAAATAATCCAGATATCATCGGTATGGGATGTTTGTGCAATATCATTAATAATGCATTTAAGAATGGATTGAAACTTTTAAAACTCGATATAGAGAATATTGTAATAAAAGTTTTTAATAAATTTAGCTCATCAACAAAGAAGACTTCAAGTCTAAAAGAAATGTTCGAGTTCTGTGAACTAGAATGGAGTGAAATGCTTCGTCACGTGCCGACACGATGTAAATTAATTTTAAAAATAAACTATGAATACAATTGTAATGAATTTTACAATTTTTTAAAAACAGAAGATGGGAAAAATGGCATTTCAAAACATATAAAAAAAAGTGATAAATATCTTTAAAAAGTAATATACAAAACAATTTTGTACTTTGAAAAGAAAAAATATAACATTGTAACTTTTTATATACATATGTCTATGTATCTAAAAATCGTACTGTTTTTTCATTAATTGTACTGGTTTTTTGGACTCAGTGTACTGTTTTTCCGAATTCCAAATCTGGCTACCCTATTAGGAACGACAGATTTTTGAGAAATTTTTAATGGCAATTTATTTTACTCTCAGAGTTGTTGCCTGAAATCTACTGAGAGGAAGTAGCCGAAATTTTTTTATAATATTTCGTTTTTTGTGGAGATGTCTGGCCTGATGTTTGAACCGAAGACTAATGTCTAATAAGCCACTACACTTGATAATATAATGCAATATTTGACAATACATTTTACAATTTTATAACCATTATCAGAGGACTTAATGGTGGTTGTAAATAGATCAACGCAATAATAGGTAAACATTGGTATAAACTATGAATTCTTTACTGGTCTCCCCATAAGGAACGTAAACGTAAAAAGTAAATTGCAATTGTAAATTTTAATTATAATTACTTAATTATCTGCTATAAAACATTTAATATATGTAGAATGATAAGAATTTTTTCATTTAAGATATGGGAAAATTAAAAAAAAAAATATGCAATAAGTTCTTCATTACAAATCGAAGAGAAGACATTTTCCAATTTCTAATTTGTCATCACCGATAAAGAGTTTAATGCTCTCTATAACTCTTTTGAAGAATGTTTGTAAAACGATTTAAATTTTTAAAAAATTTCAAGGTTTTTAGGGCCATTATTACGACTTGCCGTTACACTTGGGTTTAGTTAAAGGTTCCTTTAGCTAAAAGGGAACTGTAGTCACCTTTAACTTATTTTCATTATTACAACTTACAGATAAAATAAAGTTAACTGTTTTCAAAAATATGGCAGTGCTGGAGCAATGTCGATTAATCTGCTCAATTAAAAAAGTTTTTTTTTTAAACGCAGTGGAAATGACGGGCTTCGTTTTTTTTTTCTTTTTGTTGTATATGCTCATTTTGTTTAAATTTGAAGTTGCCATATTGAAAATAACATTTAATATGGCAAGTTCAAACATAAAGTTACCTTTATCTTAACGATCACTTTTATCTTATTGGGTACTCATAATAATGAAAAACAATTAATCTGCCCGTTAAAATCTTGCCTTTAGTTAACGGAAAGTTGTAATAATGGCCCTTAGAGTGTTAAAAAAAACTTAGCTGTTCACTGCATACCACTCTGCATTTAAGTTTCAATGGCATTCACTTATTAACCCCCATTTAAGTGAACAATATATATGTATACATGTATGCATGCGTTCAAGTACATGAAATCTCTCTCTATTCAATTGCCGTAATTCTGATTCTGTTGCTGTTGCTGCTGCTTCTGTAACCGAGACTGCACAACTGTTGTAATGTCATTCATTTCATCTCATTTCCCATTTCTAGTGTAAAAATAATCGTGTTGTAAAGTCATTTATTAGCACTTGTTAATCTATTTTATTTAATGTTATTATTTACAATGTATACATACGTACATGTGTACGTACGTACTTAAACGTCAATTGGAAAAGGGGGAAATACAACTAACACAGTACATTTCATGGTATCCATAGAGAGAAAGAGACGAGGTTATGATCTCTCCCTCGTTAAATAGCAGACTTTATTTTCTGTTTTACATGAACTCTGCGGTTGACAAGTTTTTCTTTCAATTGGATCTCTGAATTTAGTTTTAGTTGTCAATCATTTAACAAATTTAAACAATTTAAATTAAAAAAAAAACAACAATAAAATTGAAGGAGAGATAAAAATCTTTTAAAAATTAAATGTTCTTTTTTTGCTATTCTTTATTGTTATTGTGTTAAATGTCACAAGATCGTTCGTTGTTGTTAATTTTCAAAGTAATTGGGGGAGTAATAAAGCTTGTTTAATAGAACAGACTGTCTTTTAATTATACGAGGGTGGTTCTAAAATTTCTTATGTACTTAATACGTTGTCTGCCGCGGCAATTGTCAGGAAACTGGCCACACAAGCCAACATTGACTTTTTGTTCTTTTCCCAGAAGCACCTTTATCGATACTAGCACTGATATTATACGGTTTTATTCGTAGCTACATAAAAATGGCAGGTTTAGAGAGTACGAGATAACTCGTAGTTGGCACTCTAGAAGGAAACGCAATCTACAAGTTATCTCGTAGTCGGCAGTCAACGTGTTAATTGGTCATTACATTCCTTTAGTCAGGATTACAACTTTGCTTATCGTACTATTCATATTGTATGTGTTCAGTTTATGTACGAGTGACGAACGATGGAAAGGCTGCTGAGACTTCTATTTTTTTCTGTTGGTTTGTGTTGTCTCAGCTGAGGTTCAAAACCCAACCTCTCATATAATAAGCCGATACACTTTCTACGATACAATGGTTATTTTCAAAATTAAGGAATATTAAAGCTGAATTCAAGAAGACCCATCCATAGTGGTTCAAGGTCCCATGTCTATACACATATGTACATCGAAGCATTTATGTTGACTTGTTGTGCTCTCAGCAAATATATTCGCTATACGACGTCTGTATCAGAGATTAGCAATGAATCGTTTTTTCGCTACTCACAAGTACTCATGAAATTTTGAGTATGAGTGAGTCAACATTATTGAAATTCAAGTACTCTGATGCATTCGTACTCACTACAACATTCACTGATAAGTATAGGTTGCAATGACTATGAGTACAACGTTGACATCAAACTTATAACATTCGAAATATGTATGATTGATACGCCTACTCATACAGATTCATAAATTTAGAAAAATACTTATAATGCTCATAAATGATTCGAGTGATTCGAATCATTCATCAAAATTTACAATTTTAAAGAGACAAAGATAGCAACCAAAGCAAACACACAACCTTCTAGTCAGTATAGTAGTGTTCGTGCGCGACTCATCCTTACTTTCTGATTCTTGTAAATCAGAGCCCGGCAACGCTTGCTAATGGTCAGTTGTTGCAGAGCGAAAAATAAGAAAAGAGAAAAATTTATACTCTTACATTCACTACAATGCAGGCATGGAAAATTTAAATTTTTAAATGGTGGTATTTTAATTAAAAATATTAGTTTATTAAATTAAAATTTGTAAAATTCGTTTAGACTTCTTTGATTATATTGATTTAAGAAAGCATTTTAGATTAAAATTTGTTTTTTTTTTTGAAAATATACATATTTAATAGAAAACTTTCTAGGATATTTATACTGTACATCCCTGCATTAGCAGATCTTCATGTACAAAAGCAAGAAGCATGCGACAACACAACCCTTTCAATGAATTCTCAAACTCGAAACTGAGTGTGTTTTTGATCGTGAGAGTACGTTGTTGTAATGGCTGACATGCACGCGTGCATAGGAATTGCCGGGCTCTGTTGTAAATGCTTAATAAAGGAGAGTCGAAATTAACAACATCATACGTATTGTTAAGTATGAGTGCGATGAGTACTTCCAACTTTGAATATGAGTAGTATGAGTATGCAATCAAAGTAAGTATGAATGCGTATAAGTATCAGAAATTATGAGTATGATTCGAATCTACTCATCTTTTTGAATACTCATTGCTGATCTCTGGTACCCATATTATAAGCATTGCGCCAAACCTTGAAAAGATTGCGAAACAATTTATAAAATACAAAACAGTCGTCCCTTTCATTGCTTTCGAGGACATTTCAGTAGGTCGACTAGTACGTTGTTCATATTTTTTTAAACTCTTGTAATCCATTATTTTAAACGAAGAAAAAGAAGAAACAAGGTTCTGGCGTGGTGTAGTAGTTAAAGTGCTTGAATATAAATCCGAGACATTCACATTCAAATTCGGGAGAAGATGAAGTAATTTTTATCATGGTTTTCGTATTCGTAGTTTCTGAAAGAAGTTCAATTCCACTTTAAAAAATACTTCCGAATAACATTAAAAGGGAACATTTTAGAAAGATCTATTAACCTTATATCTTAAAAAAGAACACGACTTAATATATTTTACATGGGCAGCCACTTTAGCCAAAAGTAGTTAACAACCCTGCCATCCTAAAACATTCTTAAGTAGGCTATTACCTGCTTAGCTGAAAATCTTAAACAAACTTAAAGGCAACAAAGATTCCTAATATATTTTTACTCAATACATTTTCACAATATCCAGCCGTTTTAGGCAACCCTGCCACCCTAGAACGTACTTAAGTAGGTCAATCTCCTGCTTTGCTGGAAAACTTGATCAATGAAACTTAAAGAAAACAAAGATATGAAAAAACGTAGGAGAAGGTTTGAGACTGCACTATGATCTTTAAAAAGAACAAAGAAGGAGCAAACTGAGAAGGAAGACTGAGACTTTTCAATAGATTGGTTTACACGACGATAACCAATTCACTAATTCGTTATCACCAATTTACTGCGATCATTTATTTTTCATGGCCCTTAAAAGAATACAAGACAACGTATGGATGTTCTACAAAATTACTACATCTGATAATTGGATTGTTTTTCAAACTACTGCCGCCGTTTCTATGTTAGTGAGAATAGTTTTTGCACCATCCTCGTATTTTCTTTACAATTAAATAAAAACATTTCCATGTTTTCTAGAATCAAAAAAAAAAAAATTTTTTTCATCAATTGAATTTCAGATGACAATGGCCCCTACTCTGGCCATAAAAGAATATCCAACCAATTGAAATAAAAGGAAAACTAATTTCGCTAATGAATACCACAAATACAATAGAAGATAAAGAAGTTTATTGCTTTCAAAGAAATTTTTTTAGGATTCTGTTTATAGAACAGGGGGAGATGTATGATTGGCATTGAAGATTTGCATTTGTAGAGGAATAAAAGTCCTTGAATTAATAATAAAAAATTGTAGTTCGTATGTCATAAATAATATTTAATATTTAAATGCTTTCAAGCAACACACGACCTTAATAATTTCGACCACGAAGTAATGATTTTTACAAGAAATGGGCATTTTTCAGGAAATTATGCAATTGTGGGGAACACTTATGGGGGCTATCCTATCATACATACATAATTGGCCATTACAACCATTCAGTCAGGATTACGGCCTAGCATCTCACACCTCATGTTGTGTGCCTTAATTTTATACATGAATGGCGGGACCTACAGTTTAACTTCGACTCCGAACGACAGATTTTTGAGAAACTTTTTCATGGCAGGTTGATTTACTCTCAGAGTCGAGTTTTTGCCAGAAATCTGCTGAGAGGAAATCGCCGAAGAAATATTTTTTTTCTTTCATATTTCGTTTTGATGTCTGGCCTGGGGCTCGAACCCGGGCTTTACGTCTAATAAGCGAACATACTACCTACTAGACTACGGCGATTGCTGTTGTATCTGTCTTCTTGGGTACTCATAATAATGAAAAACAATTTATCGGCCCGTTAAAATCCTCCCTTTAGTTAACGGCAAGTAGTAATAATGGCCCTTAAACTTAAAGTCTAACTTGTGCTGCAAGGTAAAATTGCAAGATAAGATAAGTTCTATTAGTTCTTGCGCGGCTCTAACAGCCTAACAGCAGTTTTTTAATGTTTCTTTACATGTCAAGAATATATAGAGTTTTCCAACAAGGACTATCGAACTTTAACAGTTGATAATTGCCAACTTGTTGAAGTACGTTTTGTCAAATCATCATGGGTGACTATAGAATGGGTTCGCCGAATGACATTTGGAACAGAAGGCAACTGAACTTAAATTTCTTCGATAAACTATCTTCAGCGATGAGGTCTTTTTCTGATTTTTCGAAACCATCCACGTGAGATCCAAGAACATCACTAAAAATATACTGTTTGGTGTGTTCTTTTGCGATAAATACGTCATCGATACATATTTTTTAGAGAACTAGATTGGCTAGGCCATCCCTGTCAATGGAGAGTCTATGATTATTAGCTTCTTTCAGTAGGAAAGCGTATACACCACAAAGCTCATGCCACATTTGATATTTTAAACAAGCAAATTAAGGGCATTTGCATCTTATGTGGATGTAATATGAACGCGGCCAACGAGATCATACGATTTGCGAGGTTTTTTAACCCTTTCCACTCCAATGTCGAGTGACACTCGACAAAATACGAAAAAGAAAAAGAGGTTTGGAGTGAAAAGGGTTGAGCTCAAGTGTTCGGGAATAAGCCACAAACTACAGTGGTCACTAAAACCAACATAAACCATGCCATCAGTCACCTCGACTTTGAGCTGGGTGACATGAAATTTTGACATTTTGGATGTGCGCCATCCAGAGAAATCGTGGCGGATATTTAATTTATGTTATATTCCTCACATTGTGGTGTCGATAGGTCTTTCAAACGTATAAAAAATGTCGAAAATATCTCACACACACTGTGTGTGATTTAAATTAAAAATAAGAAGCGCTAATAAGCTTTTTTGCATTTGAAACCAACATCATTAATACTTCTCTGTGAAATAACCAATACAAATTTTTAATTTAACATTTGAAATCTATTTAATTAAAAACTAAACTAAAATTATACATTGTACGATAAACACATACATAATACATTGAAATCAACATTGAAACCAAAAGACATATTATCTCTCCTAATTGGGTCCACACATCACAGAGTACATCGTGTATCATATATACAAAAGGTAAGATTCCCCATATTTTACTTTATAAAAAAGAATATCACTAATTCTTTTTGTTTTCTCTCCCCTCTAACCCTAATTATAATTACAACTCGTAATTATAATTGCAACTCTCGTTGGAAGTTTGGTACACTTACTTTCAACCCCTATTTACCAATCTTCCACAAGAGAGTTTGCCTAAAATAACACTCGTTATTTCATGGTATCTTGGGAATAGGATGCAGTTTATGATTAGAGTGGGCGACTGCAGTCTTATTAGACTTCAGGCCTCAGGCTTCAAACCACAGGTCAGACATCTGCAACAAAACGAATTACGAAAAAAATATTTCTTCGGGGACGTCCTCTCAGCATATATCTGGTAAAAACTCTGTAGGTACCGCCACTCAAGTATAAAATTAAGGCACACAACATAAGTGGTGTGAGAACTAGATCATAATCCTGACTCAAGGGTTGTAATGATTAATTATTTATGTAGAAGAGAAGAAATAAAACCTGCCATGAAAACGTTTTTCAAAATCGACGTTAAACTGTAGGTCCTGCCACTCAAGTATAAAAATTAAGGCACACAACATGAGTGTTATGAGAAGCTAGGCCGTAATCCTGAATGAAGGGTTGTAATGGCCAATTATGGATGTATATGTATGTGTATGTGTGGGGAATAGAACATTATCCTTAGAAATGCCTCTTTGTCTCATTGTCTTACATGACTTGGATTGAAATTTTATGCCGATTACTTCCTATGTACCATAACTAAGCTGTGCCTCCAGTAGCCATCAAGACGTTACAACATTTTGTAACGTATTTAGGGGAAAGTCAATATTTAAAACACTCAATTCTTTACAAAACGACTTATTTTATAAATAAATGTACTCTCTGTACAGATATACATTCATTACATATTTATAAACGAAAAAACTTCTTTTTGGCGGTTAAGAAGTACAACTGAAAGGAAAATATTCTTGCTTTTAAGAATACTACTCCTATCTCCATATGTTGGTTTTCATGTTCCCCGTGTTTTATTTTTTTGCTTACAAATTTGTCACCCAATTACAGAAAATTGACTCTGAAGTAAGTGTAGAAGAACAAGAGAGAAACATTTTATTTGCGATATAAATTTAGACGATAATGACTGCTTGTTACAAATTCACAACAAGTCGTCTGGTGTATATGTGTATAGAGAGGGGATATTAAATAAAAATTGGAGCAATAACTGAATAAAAAAAATGCACTTTTTATATACATACATACATACATACATATGTACTTACGCTAATATATACTATAACAAGTATTCGCATTAAAATTATAAATTGGCGCACCCCATCCTATAAACTGTAGCTGGTGGTTCGTATCATAAAAGTCAATGTTTTTTTTTTCTTTTATTGTTTGCATTTGCAAAATCAACGGGCCTAGCAATACATAATAACAATAACAATGTGCAGAAGAAGAAGAGCTTAAAAAATATACATACTTCCATATGTTGAAAAAAAAAAGAATATGTTTTTGAATTTTCATATTCATATTCATACTTGCCTTGTCTGTTGTTATTATTAAATTTAAATTGTATGAATACAGTCATGCAAATAAGTCTACATACATACATGCAATGTGTATGAATATGATTGCAATGAGTTTGTTAACGCTTAGGGTTTCCCTTGATGTTACTTCATAAAAACTATTCTATATTGATCAGAGATTAGCAGTGAATCATTTTTGGTTTTTCGCTACTCATAAGTACTCATAAAATTTTGAGTATGAGTGAGTCAACAGTATTAAAATTCAAGTACTCAGATTCATTTGTACTCACTACAACATTGGTATATAAATACAGGTTGCAATGAGTATGAGTACTACGTTGACATCAAACTCATAATATTCGAAATATGTTTGATTCATACGCCTACTACTCATACATTTGGAAACATTTTTATAATACTCATAAATGATTCGATTGATTCGAATCATTCATCAACATTTACAGTCTTAGTTGTTGTTGCATTTACAAAAAAAAGGGGAAAGAAAAAGGCAAAGACAGCAAGCAAAGCAAACACACAACCTTCTAGTGAGTATTGTAGTGTTCCTATGCGAATCAGACATACTTATTTTGTGATTCGTATAAATCTTGAGTAAAGGAGAGTCGAAATCAACAACATCATGCGTATTGTTAAGTATGAGTACGATGAGTACGTTGAGTAAAGGAGAGCCGAAATCAACAACATCATGAGTATTGTTAAGTATGAGTACAATGAGTTCTTCAAACTTTGAATATGAGTAGTATGAGTATTGTTAAGTATGAGTGCAATGAGTTCTTCAAACTTTGAATATGAGTAGTATGTGTCTGATATTAAAATAATTACGAATGCGTATAAGTATCAAAAATTATGAGTATGATTCAAATCTACTCATCTTTTCATAGCTGAGCTGTATGCTGAGCTGTATGTATGTACTGAGTGGGTCTATGTATCTGTACTTGAAAAAAAAAAAATTGTTTCTGACCTTAGCCGCCGTTTAATCCACATATGGGGAAGTAATTCAGGTTCGAATACGAATGCAGACAAAAAAAATTTTTTTATCAAGATCTTGAATACTAAAATTAAGACGCTAGAGTTTCCCTTCATTTATTATTGAATTGAAAATATGTCAGCATAAATTAAAAAATAATAAATTCATCCAGGGACACCCTATAAATATAGCAGCATATTTCCTATTCATTTGTACTTCATTTTGCCTCTATTATTGTGTAAAAAAGAAAAACAGAAAACCAAACTAAAAACCACTCAACTCAACTACCCAGCCAGTTCATATCCAAACAACGATCGCACATGATCTTTGAACCAAATTAATTAAGTACAGTGATCGCAATTGTTGTTCTTGTTACTGGAAAACAGTACAAAAAAAAATCATACAACAATAATAGCAAATTTAACATGTATTCGTACATAAATAAATTAACAATTTCATAAAACAATATTTCAGCAGAAACATTAAGCTTATGAGAGGGGGGAGGAGGATCAGACAGTGCTTAGAAGATCTCTTCATAACATAAGCAAGATTAAGGGGGAATAATACATATGGCGCTATATGGTGCTATTGGCATAAACATACATATTTTTATTGATGATGTTTTTATTTTTGTTTTTGTTTTTAATATTTTTATGTTTTTATGAAACCACCAACCAATAATTGCCGATAAAAAATTAAAACAACTCAGTACTACGGGTGGGTCTCGTGTCATTGCATTCAAGTTGTAAAATTTGTGACAAAACATCCGCTTTTATGAGGCAGTTTTTTTTTAAAGATGAGCAGAAATTAAATGCACAAATTCAAACATATAAGGGAAGACGAGGAAGTTCTAATGTTTTTTTTCTGTTTGGTTTTAATAATTGGTTTCCTTTCCTTTCTTTTGCGGAACATTATTATTTCGTTTTGATTTTTTACAGTCTCATTAAATCTCAAGTTTTCCCAACGAGTCAGTTGGTTTGACAATCCTCTTCTTCGCTGGTCCATCAAATCAAGCTTACAAAAGTGATCTTTAATCTTATATTTTCAGAGTTTTGGCTTTTTTCTTGGGCGAATTTAGTCGGGTACATTATTGATATATCCTCTGGTCGTACTACTACATACACCCCATACGCACGACGTATGTGAGATCACCTCAGCAATTCATTAAATGTCTACATTTCTCAAGAACTCATATACTAAAGTATGATTCGTTCGAGGCAGATAAGTTCATATACTCTACGAAATATATTTCTATCGAAAGCACTAGTGTAGATGTACATCAGGTTGTGTAAGTATATATGCCCGGTGCTCCTCGGTCCATGATACTAATTTCATCGGTGTACGCGAATAGCATGTGGTTCCTGTAGAAAATAGTACCCATTTTGTGAACTGCTTCATTGCGCAACCCTTTTCTAATAGAATGTTAAAAAGATCTTTTTGCTTATAAAGGCCCATTTTCTATATTAAATGATGATCCAACGATAGATTTTTGAGAAACTTTTTCATGGCAATTTTATTTACTCTCAGAGTTTTTGCCAGAAATCTGTTAAGAGGAAGTCTGCGTAGAAATATTTGTTCATATTTCATTTTGCTGCAGATGCTTGATCTGGGGTTTAACTCTGGTCTCACGTCTAACAACTCAACACATTACCTACTAGACTACGGTGAAAAAAAACAAACCGAAAATTTGTTCTGATCGCGATATAATAAAGGGTGATGTTTTAGCTAATATCTTTATGGTAATACTGGTTTAAGCAGCTAATGCACGTTTCGTGTTTTGTTTCACTGTCAAACATCTTCAGTTTGGTCTATAATTTAACCATGAATCGTCTTACAAACGAACAACGCTTGCAAATCATTGAATTTTATTATCAAAATGCGTACTCTGTTAAGAAAGTTCATCGCACGCTTCTTCCATTTTATGTTGAGTTTAATCAACCTACTGAAGCGGCTAATCGGGATACGTAAATAAGCAGAATTGTCGAGTTTGGAGTGAAGATCAGCCAGAAGCATTGCAAAAGCTACCAATGCATCCAGAAAAAGTCACAGTTTGGTGCGGTTTATGGGCTGGTGGCATCATTGGACCGTACTTCTGCAAAGATGATGCGAATCGTAATGTAACTGTGAATGGTGAGCACTATCGTGAGATGATATCCAACGTTTTTTTTTGCCCAAAATGCAAGAGCTTGACTTGCATGACATGTGGTTTCAACAAGACGGTTCCACATGCCACACAGCACGCGTAACAATGGACTTATTGTGAGGCGAGTTCGGTGAACATTTTATTTCACGTTCGGGACCGGTCAATTGGCCGCCTAGATCGTGCGATTTAACGCCTTTAGACTATTTTTTTTTGTGGGGCTATGTTAAAGCTCATGTATATACAGACAAGGCCGCTTCAATTGTCGCATTGGAAGACAACATTGAAGCATTTATTCGTGAGATACCGGCCGAAATGTTGGAAAGAGTATGCCAAAATTGGACTAAGCGGATGGACCATTTGAGGCGCAGTCGCGGTCAATATTTGCATGAAATAATCTTCAAACGTTAAATTATATTGACCGTACTATCGATTCAAATAAAGATTTCATGCATTTTTCTGAATTTTAAGTGTTTTTTTTTTAATATTCCTATAGCTCTTAAAAAATCACCCCTTATAAGATCCCTGCAAAACTACCCAAAAATTGTACAGCTTCAAAGGAAAATCGTTTTGAAGTTATAACGGGCAGAGAAGTCTTATCAAAGGCTTGAGGTTATAACCTTAAAAGAGGTTTTCTCAAAGCTGAGGATGTGTAAATGGGATTTAAATTCTCAAAGTATTTGAGTTCGAACATTTTTTGGTTTAAATAGGAAAGTTTTTTTTATAAAACTTGTGAATTTAATTTGATAGCTAATAAAAGAGAAACGATTCTATTTAAATTATTTCTCCGATTTCTTTTAAAACTTTGTATGTTTTAATCAATTTGACATCTATTTTATAATTAATCTTACAATGACACACATTTAATAGAAATATTCTCTCTCCACTTTTAATTTCATTTGCAAATAAATCAAATTTATTGTAATTGCTTGTTTAATTGCATACATTTCCTTTCGATAAGTAAATAAAACACGTTCCATTTTCTATAATTATTATTGTCATTGCATTCGAAGCTTTACTTTTACTTACTGTGGGCTATTAAAACTTTTATTTTCTAAATTATCTCGAAGAGAAAGAACGTAAATCGCATTTGATTTACATAAAGAGATAATGTTTTCGAAAATTATCCGTAATTATCAATTACGAGTAACAGTGAAAAATTAGAAAAATAAATAAGAATGAATAAAGTGGGCCGAAGTATACCCAATTGACCATAATATTGACGGTCAATAGGCTGCTTCAAAATATAAGATTTATACCACATGTAGTGGTGAATAATGAAATACAAGCCACATTGCATCGTTACTTTATTATTATGAGGTCATAAAAGCTGAATACCTAAATACCATCATCTGCCTCTGTTCGCGTTTGAGAATCATCACTATAAAAATTAAAGTACCGGCCATCTGCCAGTCGCAAGACATAAAAATTATGAAGAGATTAGGCATTGGTTCCAGTCAATATCGCATTGAATTTTCAGAAAATTTGAAAATTCTGTCTCCCCAATATGTCATTTATAGTTACAGACGACACAATATTTATGTCGCGCTTGCAAACGACATTGGGTCCTTCGTGCATTAAATTTGACCCTATCCACACTACATTATTTGGATATTGGTGGTAGCTCCGGATGCTAGGAAGAATAGTTAAAACGGGAAGTTAATATTATTAAGAAAAATAAAATAAGGAGCTTAAGACAGAATAGAACCTTGCAGTACTCTTGATTTAATGGGATCACATCTATAGCAATGCGTATAGGGTGATTCCTGAGGAAGATCGATATATACCGCAGAAATTACTAAATATGTATATAGCTATTGGACGATCAAATTTTTGGGGATTGGCATTACATCAAGATGGAAAAATATGGTCTCAATATTAGAAACTGTAAGTGAGCGTCGAAGAGCTCTGCTTCAGCATCATCCAAAGATTTTTCAGAACTCTTTTGACTCAGCGAGCTGGAAAGAAATTACTGAGTTACTAATACCCTTCCGGTTTGGGCAGTGGTTAATTGCTTACCGGGAAATATGATTAGTTGCAAATATTCAACCAAAGGGTTAGTCTTTTCGGATTCTTTTTTGATTAGTGAATTGTCTATAAATGTGGGAATCAAACTACCATTTTGAAAGATGAAGCAAAGTTTTCAATTGAAATGCCGAGGAAAGTATTTTGTTACACAAAAATAAAGTGTTCCATAGTTAGTGCTTAAGGGGTTTGAAGTCATAAGAAAGCAAAGACAGTTCAAAAAACCTCCACTTTAAACTTTCCACGATATAAAGTAAGGAGAAAGTTATCGTGTTGTGTTATTCGTTGACGGCAGTTAATTGCATGCTACGAATAAGTCGCCGTAGTCTAGTAGGTAGCGTGTTGATTTATTAGACGTTAGGTCGTGGTTCAAAAACCCAGCCTAAAACGAAATATGAAAAAAATATTTCTTCGGCCACTGCCTTTCATTAGACTTCTGGCGAAAACCATGCGAGTAAATAAAATTGCCAGGAAAACTGTCTCAAAAATCTGTAGTTCGGAATCGACTTTAAACTGTAGCTCCCGCCACTCATGTATAAAATTAACACGCACAACAGAAAAGGAATCCAATGATTGAAGTGTTGTAATGACCAATTATGTATGTATGTATCTCTGTATTTTCCTGCTGGTGCTGTATAGCTCGAGTTATCAAATCAAGAACAAGAACAATTTAACTGTTTAAGTAACTCTCCAAGATTCTATGAAAACCTGCCTTTCCGCATTTGGACTTCTATATGTATAAGCCAGAGATCAGCAATGAATCGTTTTTTCGCTACTCATATCAACGCCTCCGTTCTATAACTTTCTAAGTCGAAAAAGTGTGTTTTGAGTTATGAGCTCTCAAAGTTTTCACGCGCCATAGGACTATATGTGTATTCTACGTAGATTTTCCCCTATAACTTTGGACCAAAACCAAATTTTGACAGTATTTAAGTTAGAGAACGTAGAATTTAAAAATGCTAGAACATTAAAAACGTTCTAAGTCCACTTAGAACGTTATAGAATGGAGGCGTCGATATGTACTCATGAAATTTTGAGTATGAGTGTGTCAACAGTATTGAAATTCAACTACTCTGATTTATTCGTACTCACTACAACATTGATTTATAAGAACAGATTGCAATGAGTATGAGTACAACGTTGACATCAAACTCATAACATTCCAAATATGTTTGATTCATACGCCTACTCATTCAGATTCATAAATTTAGAAAAATACTTATAATACTCATAAATGATTCGAGTGATTCAAATCATTCATCAAGATTTACAATCTTAGTTGTTGTTGCATTTACAAAAAAAAAAAGAAGAAAGAAAAACGCAAAGACAGCAAGCAAAGCAAAAACACAACCTTCTAGTGAGTATTGTAGTGTTCGTACGCGAATCATACTTATTTTGTGATTCTTGTAAGTGTTGAGTAAAGGAGAGGCGAAATCAACAAAATCGTGCGTATTGTTAAGTATGAGTACGATGAGTACTTCAAACTTTGAATATGAGTAGTATGAGTATGATATTAAAACAAGTATGAATGAGTATAAGTATCAAAAATTATGAGTATGATTTGAATCTATTCATTTTTTTTAATACTCATTGCTGATCTCTGCTACAAGCGCAAACGATGTACCCTGATATTGAATTTAACCCAGAGACAGGCAATAATTTTCATTTTTTCATTATCGATGGTTCAAAGTTTTTTAAAATAAATTAACGATTGCCAAGAGTACTAACTACTTGCAACAAGGCTTGCAACAATTGATAAAGAATTTAATGCTCATTTAAATATATATTTTCTAAGCAATTATACAAACATTAATTATTTAATAAAAACTTATTAAAAAGAAAAGATGCATTTGCACCAACAACGACAACAACAACATTAGAGAGATACAAATAATAAAAACAACAACAACTCTATGTAATAAAGAAAAAACGAATACAATTAATAACGACACTGTCTGTTTGCCCAATCAATGGGATGGGGGCTCTTGTTTACCATTCAATTGATTGTTGACTCATACGATCAGAGTCGGCAGTTTGAAATTGTCGAAACAGAAAAACTCACAAATTGACAATTAGTCAGTATAACAGATCGTTAAGATCGTTACGAGTTAGCATGCCTATATGGTATGTATGTATATATGTATGTATGTAGATAAAATATATTTTCATTTAAGTTTTTATACGGTCTTGTATTTCAACGTTTCTAAATTGATTTTAAACGATAAAGAAGTGATACGAAGATACTAA
The DNA here is from genome assembly GCA_930367235.1 of Sarcophaga rosellei. NCBI lineage: Eukaryota > Metazoa > Arthropoda > Insecta > Diptera > Sarcophagidae > Sarcophaga > Sarcophaga rosellei. Next base: position 59,081,534 of record OV884018.1, on the reverse strand, counting down.
ATGAGCAGCAGCACAGTCTAATGAATGGAGTTTTTGTTTTTCTTTTCAGTTTCAAATGAAATGAAATGAAATTAATCAAAGAATTATTATTGCAATTTCGAAGCAAATAAAAAAAATTGAGAGAAAATTAATTCAATACAAATACACTGTTTCCGTTCAGTAAATATTTTTAAAAGTATTTCAATTTAAAATTAGAGAAAGTGTTTGCGATTTTATTTCATCATCCTTTTACTACAGAGATCACTCGGTGCAGTGTATTAAAAAATACTATTTATCGAGCGCGTTTTTACTACAACTCACTGGCAACATTATCTTTTTATTTATTATACTTCATTGTTTTTCTATCTGGCAACTTCTAGAGCTCAGTGTTATTCTTTCTATGTAGTTTTGTTATTGTAATTTAATAGTGTAGACTGGTAACTGAAATTTCAAGATCATCTAGAAGGAAAGGTTTCGTAATCATGGTGCTGGTATACATATGTATAGTACAGGTTCTAAGTGTGACCTCAATCTGAGAAAGAAACATTGGCTTTAGAGAAGTGTATTTATTTTTTTGCTAATATATGTCCCAGTAGTAGTGAATAATAAGCGATAGGAAGTGCAACATGGTGATCCTACAAGGAATTCAAATAATGTGCTGCTAAGGAGCAATATCTGTCAAGCCAATTTATATTTTGTGCCTCTTGAGGTACAATTTTTGGTGACTAATACGGTTTGTTAGTTCCAAAATAGTTGTGACTGGAACTGTCTTCAACTGTAAGTAATCGATTAACGTTCGATCCACTAATTAATGGTAAGGATTATTGGGTGATGCGAAGTCGCCGTGGTCTAGTAGGTAGTGTGTTGGCTTATTAGACGTAAAGACGAAATATGAAAAAAAGAAATATTTCTTCGTCAACTTCCTCTCAGCAGATTTCTTGCAAAAACTCTAAGAGAAATATAAACCTGCGATGAAAAAGTTTCTCAAAAAATCTGTCATTCGGAGTCGACGTTAAACTGTAGGTCCCACCACTCAAGTATAAAAAATTAAGGCTCACAACATGAGTGGTCTGAGAAGCTAGGTCGTAATCCTGAATGAAGGGTTGTAATGGCTAATTATGTATGTATGTAATCGATTAACGTTTGATCCACTAATGAATGGTAAGCAGTATTTTGGTGTCTAGTAAGCAAGGAATGGTTGAAAATTAAATAGCGAATTAAACTAAAATCAGGACGTCAACTTAGTGAATTCATAGCCCTTTAACACGTTCACGCCGGCGCTTTAATTCATGCTTTTCTCCTGCGGGCGGCAGTTATATTTATAAGACGTTATTAATTGTAATTGTTATTAAAAATAAATGCTTTTAAGAGAACGTGACTCTCAGGTATTTTTTTCGACAGCTGAAGTGCTAAAGATCTAAATATTTGGTATTACGTATCGTCTAATAACTTGATCAATTGCAGTTAAGTGCGGGCCACCGGTGGTACACGCCGCCCGATAAGGCAGTCAAGTGCGGGCCACCGTTGGTACGCGCCGGCACGAACTTTAAGCCACAAAAGAGTCTGTTAAAAGAGTGTGATACATAGAACACTATAGAACTGCGACTCACTAGGTAAGGACACTCTGGGACATCACTTCGGCGTCCGTTTCGTCCATGATTGTCGGGTATTTTTCAGGGAAATTACCGATTTTTAAAAGTTAAAAGTTTAAAAATTAATTTTTAACTTATGAAGTCCTCGTAGTCTAGTTGTGTTGGATTATTAGACGAGAGACCATGGATAAAAGTTCAGCTCTGACTGCTCGAAGAATACAAAATTAAAAAAAAAATAATATTTTTTTGGGGGACTTCCTCTCAACAGTTTTTGTTTTGCAAAAATCTTGACAGCAAATAAAATTGCCAGGAAAAGTTTCTCGAATCTGTCGTTTGGAAATGACATTAAACTTTGGGGTCCGCCACTCATGGACAAAACGAACACACACAACATGGGGGGGGTGTGATAAGCTAGGTTGTAAAGGTTATAATATCCAGTAAAGTAAGGAAATAAGTAACTCTTATATAGGTAGGTTTCAGCGCATAGGGATGTCATTCGAAATTGAGTAGATAATGAACAGGCCAGGGATGATACAGAGCAATGCAATTTCCAATGTGTTAAAGGACATAAGTGTTTCGATTCTGTTATTGGACAAGGAGGCAGGCTCATAATTGGTTTAATTGTATAGGCATGCATCATGCGTAGTAGGTAATATGTTCGCTTATTAGACGTAAAGCCCGGGTTCGAGCCCCAGGCCAGACATCAAAACGAAATATGAAACAAACAAAAAAATATTTCTTCGGCGACTTTCTCTCAGCAGATTTCTCGCAAAAACTCTGAGAGTAAATAATCCTGCCATGAAAAAGTTTCTCAAAAAATCTGTCGTTCGGAGTCGACGTCAAACTGCAGGTCCCGCCACTCAAGTATAAAATTGTAAGAAGCTAGGCCGTAATCCTGACTGAAGGGTTGTAATGTATGTATGTATGTATGTGTGCATCATGCTGTTGCTGTTCTCAAAAGCCTCTATCTTATATTTTATGCCGAAAAATGTGGCCTCAAATAATTTCTGCTGGAGTTGTAGGCCTGAGAAGGAAGAAGAAGTCTGTCATTTTACATATGCCCGGTCGTTGTTCTCCGCTGTTATTGCGAGTGCTTAATCTCTCAATTTCTGCTATCTTTGACTGAAATCTCCAAAGTACAGATTTCTGCAATATCGAGAATTATTTTGGAGTTTCCTATAGGGACTGTTTGATCAAGTTGGGTTGGATTATAATTGTGTGTTGTGACAATGGGCTTTAATTCTGGCCTAAATGGCGCCTTAATTTCCGCTTAAGCTAACTTGAGGCCACCAGAATACGGAAAGGCTGTGATGGATTTTATCCGTATGGGTGAGACGAATAACAATTTAGAAAGTAAAGAGTACATCCAAACTAAGTTTTGGATGCATGAGGACTTCCAATTATTTCACATTTGGCGAGCCAAATTGATATTCCCTTCGTTTTAAACAGTCATAGTCATTGCACTTGGAAATGGTGTAATCTAAATAGATGCATGAATATTAACTGGTGCACAAACACTTGTCGAATAGATTTCTAACTGAGATACATACTTTCGTTGAAGCGAACAAAACAAATAGACAGTCTATCTAACAAACGGCAGCAGTAGCAGCAGGAATAACAATTTCTATTCGTTCTGTTATTAATTTAAAATCATTTTAGAAAACAATCTAAAAAGAGTTGAATTCAAATAAAATAAAAAAGAAAACAACGAGATACACCCAAATACATACAGACTTCAACAACAATAGCTTACTACAGTGGTGGTGAAATAAACCGTAAGTTTATGGGTCGACATCAAGATGATCATCAGCATCAGTTAATCATTATTATTGTTATTATCATCATCATCATCAACATAATCATCACTGTTGTCATCAGGGCCAGACATTACGAACGCAACATTAGTGAGGAGGAGACTGATAAAGTTCTACACGACAATGTTCAAATTCATGTGGATTAATTAAAGTGCGAAGAAGCTTTAAATTAATGCTTTTGAGCGTACATACATATATGTACATATGTGTGTGAGTGTAAAAGTGATTGATGCGCGGGTTTAAATGTATGTGTGTGTGTGTGAGGGGTTTAAGTTCGGAAAAACATACTTTAAGTACGCGGATAGAAAGTATTTTGCATCTTAAGTCCCGTTTAGTTGTTTTTCAATTTGCAAACTAAACGCTTCGTCCATCATCTGTTGTCCGTTATTATTGGATTTAATAACGGGCTGCGCGCATATGTTACTGTCGGTCTCAATCACATTATCGTTGTGAAACACAAACAAACAAATGTTTTGTGTAAACGAATCAAGTGATAACACATGAAATATTTTTTTATAAATAATGGTGTGGCTTTAAGAAAAGGAAAAATTATGAAGAAAAAAAATATAAAAAAAATTGTGACAAAGAAAGAAAAAAAATGAATGCAACCCTTGGGTTGACAACCCAAGCAGGCTATTGCCTAAATCGAAACGTGCAAATATTTTGCAATTGTTTTAAAACAAATTAAACAAAAAGTGTTAACAGCTTCTCCCATAAAAAATACGAAATATTTGAAAAAAAAAAAATATAAAATTCAAGAAGAAAATTAAATATTCATTCAATATTCGCTTTTAATCGATGTTGTGGCTGCTAAAACGCGATTTTTATCGAAAAAAAAAAAAAATTAAAATTTTTTAACTCCCCGAATTGCTATTAAAATTCTATTGGAACTTAACAAAAAAAAAAGAATTAACAACAACAACAAAAACAAATTAACAACAATAAAAAAAATTTTTTGTTTAAATGGGTGTGTGTGTTTGTGAGCGAGAGAGTTTTTCAAAGTTCGAAATCATTTGTGTTGACATCGCTACTGGCATGGTGATAAGCCTCTGTAATCAATCATTTCTAGTGATGACATACAAATGATTTTTTTTTAATGGGAGTACGATTATTTTAGGGGGAATATTCAAGGCATAGAAATGAAAATGAAATATCGACTCATCTAACTACTAGATTCTCCTGCTGAAAAGGTGTCAGGAATCTTTTAATACTAAGGGGATAGATCCTAATAAAGCGTGACATTGTGCTGAAACTATTTTTTCTAGTTTCGGCTTTATACAAGGAGGGGAAGTCGCCATAGTCTAGAAGTAAAGCGTCTGCTTGTTAGACGCGAGGCCACGGTTCAAACTCCTACTACTGGACCAAGGCAGGGTCCCTACTAGACGCACTTGATGTACACATGTGCACAAGCCCGACGAGCATGACCTGCTATTCTCTGTGATTGTACAATCTTGGCAGCATCAAAGTTGCATCTCATGTTTGGTGTTATTATTGAGTGAGTGAGTCTCTTTAGTCGAAGTGGCAGTGAGGCCACAGTTCAAACTCCAGGTCAGACTTCTCGAACAAAACGAAATAAAAAAAATATTTCTTCAGCGACAGCCTTTCAGCAGATTTCTGGCAAAAGAATAAATAAAAATTGCCATGAAAAGTTCTTAAAATCTGTCGTTGGTAGTATAGGTCCCGCCATTAACGTGTAAAATTAACACACACAACATAAGTGGTGTGAAAAGTTAGGTCGTAATCCTGGCTAAAGGTTTGTAATTATCAATTATGCACAAGGAGAAGCAAAAAGAAGTAGCGCCTGTGAATACTGGATATGAATCTTGAGACAGGAAAAACGTTCGCCGAAATAGCATTACAAATCTAAAAAAGAACAAAAAGAACACGAATGTGCCACGAAAAATTTTTGCGATTTTTGGCTGCAAGTCGCTCTTTACTCACTAGAGCAGACGTTATATTCCGACAAGGAGACTCAAATAAGAGTTCGACACATAATCACATGTATAAGAATTGTATGCCACTTTTGTGTCGGTTATATGGTATGTTATTATAGTGAAGGTACCTCCTTAGTAGTAGTGAATTGTACTCTTCCAAGACTATTGCCCTAACAAACCTCAGGATGCTGCTCGGTGTCCACAAAGCGAATTCCTTGCCTTAAGCATATAGTATGCACTCATGTGCTTTCTTTTCGGATGCGTTAATGCCTCACAGGTTCGAAATATGTGTTCCGATGATTCTCTCTCATCATGCCAAGACAAGCTGCTTCCACAGTGGGATGACAAAAGATCGGTCATCCACCTTATGTTATTTCTTGATAGTCTGGTGCATGACTTAGATGCATGATTCACAGTCCAATCTTCGAAAGGTAATTTAGCTCGATTTTTAATTCTCGTCTTCTTGGCCGACTCTTTTCTAGACAATCATTCTATTATTTTTACCCAGTGATTTGTAGGAAAACGTCTCAAGAAATAAGTTCCTTACACAGATAGTTCTGCTAAAAATCGAGTAATTTATGAAACGCATTGTGCGATTCGCTGGTCAATCATTAACGAACGAATGAAGTCTACATGATAAATGTATACCATGCAAAAATGTGTGATTTGCATGTACATATGTTTCAAACCTCCTTGTGATTACGCATCGATGAAACAATCGCCTCCTGTTATTATTAAGATCCACCGCCGTATCTTCATCGCGGGCGAGAACCCTCAAAATAGTCGTCCAGACACCGGCCCATATATGAGATTTGTATTCCATAGTCGAGCGAATAAAGAAAGCAACGTAGGCATTTGAAAGTTTCTTTCATCGCTTACTGGCTACAATAGGCATGAAATTTCATGTCCAGAACGCCAAAGTCTCCAACATTTACCCGTAATTCTGTAATCATCTCGATCTGCGTTTGTAACTTAGGAGACAATATTGGTGGCATTTTTGTGCATTAAAGTCAAATCTATTTGAATGAATTGGTTGGATGGCTCTCTTTCAATTCCCATAGGGCTTGGTCTATGGTCAAAGGCCAAAGGAATACGAATGACAAACACTACTGTCAACTGCCGAAGAAAAATGAAATAAAAAATAGGGTTGGACATAGAAAAGAATCTTGCGGTACCTCTAACCAAAGCATCTCGTATTGTACGATATTCGAGAAATCTCGATATAAATTGGCTGATATGACTTCCGACACCAGAAGAAAGAAATTTCGATATAAGGCGACCGCGGCACACTCTGTCAAATGCTTTGGAAATGTGTTGGATAGTCGTTTTAATTTTTTCAGTAGAGCGTGTCTTAAGCAAATCATAATGCCTATCGCTGATCAGACTTTTAAACTTCAGATATTTTACAAGCAAGGAGAACATATTGCCATATGATTAGGCCTACCACATTACACACAGTACAGTAATATAGGTTCCGATTTCCTTACATTCCTCGTGATTTTTGTTTTTGACTTAAAAGCGAATTTTTAGGAAAATATTTTTTGGAATATTTTTTATCTTCTTCGACACCACATCACATGATGCTTTTTTAAATTTTTCTTTATCTTAAATAAACAAAAGAAATAAATAACTGGTTGCCCTTAAATTAAATGAAATAAAAATGTTTTAAAAGTTGTCATCATAAACATTTTTAATGTCAAATGACACCTTTTGAATGACATGTCGGTCAATTGCTGCCGGGCATTTTTCAGTTTTATGGGGTGTCACAAAGAAATAAAATATGTAAAGAAGATGGAAAGAAAGAAAAACAAAAAATTAAAAATGTTTTGATGCTTTTTAATAAAAGAAAACAGATGATCGTGAATTAATTTGACAAAAAAAATTTTGTTAAGATTTATGAGTAGTCATTTGGATTAAAATTTTTGAGTAGTTTAATATTAAAAGCCTTATGCAGAGTGATCAAACGGGTTTAATTTTACTACGTTTTACGCAGCGCCAAGTAAATAGCAGAATAGTGTAATTTCTTTTGCAACACTACTATTGGATGTAACACCTCTAAAGGTTTTATCTTCAGACGCTTTCTGTTCAGAGGATAAAACCATTCTGTTGTGCTAACTAGTTCTAGATTACATATCTTCAACTAGTTTATATTAGATCCGAAGCAAATAAGATCTATTCCTATCTGAGATTTAGTGAACTTCATTCAGAGAGCGGATGCCGGCTAATGACATCAAAAGTATTGTTCCCCTTCGATTTCTTGACCACATGCCCTACTTTTATTTGTATCGTCGCGTCTATGTAAGCCGCAGTACTCCGTAAAGAAAGACTTAAGTCGTCTTTATTCAGTCTCAATATACTCATGATTATCCTTTAAACAACATCACCCTAGAGATTTCTAATAACGAATTAAGCAACTAAGTTGGTCTAATGTCGCCACTTATAGTATGTTTATTGTACTTTGGCGTGGAAAGGAACCAGAGCTCTTTTTGGCTCTTGACAAAAATAACTAGACACTGTTTGATAAATCGCATTCTTGAATGTGTGGCTTATCCAGATTATAACTATGTATTGTAGGAGCTATTTAGATGAGAAGGAAATAGAATCGCTACAACATTTACTGAGTGGATTCCTACACCATTCTAGACTATGGAATGGTAGGTAGCGCTTTGGCTTAGTAGACGTAAGCCCAGGTCAGACATCTCCAACAAAACGAGATATGAAAAAACATTATGTCGACGACTGCCTCTCAGGAGATTTGTGGCAAAAACTCTGAGAGAAAATGAAATTGCTATGAAAAATCTGTCGTTCGAAATCGACTTTAAGCTGTAGGCCCGGTCACTCATGTATAAAATTAACACACACACAACATAAGTGGTGTGAGAAGCTAGGTTGTAATCTTGACTGTTGGGTTGTAATTACCAATTATGTATGGATGTATGCATGTACATATATGTATGTACGTATGTATGCATGTACATATATGTATGTATGTATGTATATGCTTCCCCATATCTGATCACTTTATCAGGAAGTACCCATGTGGTGCGTATCCCGGCATACCTGAAGTAATTATCAATCGCCTTACATTTTCGAAGCCTTTTTAATCCCATATCCCTGGATGTTATTGCCGTCACTAATATTTAACTTCACTGGTATTCAAATCCATATAAATCAAGTTTCTTGCATTATGACTGGCATAGATCCAATGTATGTTTCCTAATCGCAAGTAAGTCCGCTTGAAAAACTATTTTATGATCCTTTAGACGTAGGCGTAGTTTGTTAAATTTTCACTGACCCAGATCGCAAGTACCTCCGCTTGAAAGACTGCATTATTATACATCAGCCAGAGATATAGTTTGATTTCTAGTTTTTCTACATCAAGACTCTGTTTACGTTTAGAACCATCCATAAAGCGGCGGGCATCCGAATCCTTGTGACCCAAGAAATCTAATATTAAAGTGATGCAAGTGATCGCAAGTCATATATTACGCATCATGTTGGAATAATTCCCCTTTAAGTAAATATCAGCTTAATTTTTCTTTGGTGATACGAATTGTAGCTTTGGTTGTTTCAATCTTTCGTAACCTGGAGACGATTCGTTCCAATTCCCACCTCATATCGAATCTGTATCTCAATCGGTTGAATGGAGATTATATTTGCAGAGCCTTGTAGGAATTGTTCACATCGCACTACATCTTTTGAATCTTTTAAATTTTTTTCCAATGTACCATTTCCTATCCATCGATGTGCACCATAATACTGATGCATGGGCAAAACTAATTGTATACTTTCGCAGGAGAAATTTATATTGCGAAGTAAATTCATACATACATACGTAATTGGCCATTACAACCCTTCAGTCAGGAATACGGTCTAGCTTCTCACACCACTCATGTTGTGTGATTTAATTTTATACTTGAATGGCGGGACCTATAGTTTAACGTCGACTACTTTTTCATGGTAGGTTTATTTACTCAGAGAGTTTTTGCCAGAAATCTGCTGAGAGGAAGTCGCCGAAGAAATATTTTTTTTCGTATTTCGTTTTGATGTCTGGCCTGGGTCTCGAACCTGGGCTTTTACGTCTAATTAGCGAACACACTAGCTACTAGACTACGGCGATTTGTTTCCGTAGGGCTTATCCTTATCATTGCATTTACTTTGCGACTTCTGTCTAGTAGTTGCTAACATGATGTATTCAATCACCACTGCAAGGCTTTTATCAGCCTTGATCTCAATTTTTGAAGAGGCTCCGGTTTCGGGTTTATTTCTTACGTCGAGACCAGTATTGTGAACGTTTGTGAGGACTTTTCAATAGAAAACTTGACTGAGACCTCTTGCCAGGTATTATGTAACCTTAAACACGGTCCATTTTCGTTTATGTATCATTTTACATATGGCACACTGTAGCTTATAATCTTAATTAATTAATCTCTCTTCGTCGCTCTCTCACTACATTCAAATGTTATGACTACAATATGATCGATTCCCAAGTATGAATGAATAATTAAGTTTTGGAATAATAAAAAAAGAGAAGAAAAAACTACAACAATCAAGTAAAAATTGTTGATTCTCATTGATTGTTATTCAAACGAGGCAGATACAGAGTCAGATACAAATGCTCTTAAATATATATACACATACATACAAAATATACAGAAATACATACATACGTACATGTAAATAACGAAAATAAACATTTACTAGTGAAAAATAAATAAAAAACGTAGAAACAAAAAATTAAAATAAATTATACACAATCAAGTAAAATCTCATTGCATATTTAAACAATTATCAGGGAGCATTAATTAATAAACAAAATAAACAACAACAGCAACAACAACAACAGTGTTATACGTATTCGCATTCATTAAATAAAAATAAAAAAACAAAAAAATAATCAAAAAATACCGGGAAATAAAATATGAAAAACAATATCAACAACAGCAACAATAATAAATAATAATAATAGCAATGGAAATAGTAAAAAAACAAAAACATTAAAAACACCTGTTTAATTTGTTATTAATGATTTAATTTTTGTGTTGTTGTTATTTTTTTTTTGCTTTGCTTTGCTTTGAATTTCTTCCTCTCTTTCAGTTTCTCTTATTTAAACAAAAATTATAAAAAAACGCTAAGAATTATAAAAAAAAACAAAACAAAACAAATACACACAATTTATGACATTTAAATTGCAGGTATTGGGTTGTATGAAAAGTAGCCAGACTTTGCTTTTTCGTAATTTTTGTACCACAATCTATTGCATGTAGAGGTAGGGTAGGAGACCTTGTCTGTCGGATATTTCTTTTCTTTTTTTAAGTTTTTTTAATCAAGTAGTCGTCATAGTCTAATAGGTAATGTGTTGGCTTATTATATGTGAGGCTACGGTTCAAACCCCAGCTCAAACCTCTCCAACTAAACGAAATATGAAAAAATATTTCCTCGGCAACTGCTTCTCAGCAGACTTCTGGCAAAAACTCTGAGTGGAAATAAAATTTTCATGAAAAAGCTGCTCAAAAAATTTGTAGTTCGGAATCGACTTTAAACTGTAGGTCCCGTCACTCATTTATACAATTAACACGTAGAACATAAGTGATGTGAGGGATTGTAATGACCAATTAAGTATGTATGTATGTCATCAAGTGTCTCTAGCTACTACATTAGGCCCTACTGTTATAGGTTTGTCACATGTTGTCAATTTGACATAACACCCTCGGTGAAAATTTATTGGGTTCTTGTATAGGCTGTAGCGGTGAGAAACTATACTATTTCTATAGTGGTGATCTGCATACAATTTTCGTAATTAATTTCGTACTTTCTAGGTGATTAAAGATCATGGATTGGATATTACTTACTTATTTGTGCATTTACAACCCGATTAACAGATTTCGGCCTGCAATAACACATCCTTCCTGGCGCATATGCTTAATGCGCGCCTTCGCCAGTCGGCGACAGGGCTTCTTCGATTTGGTCGAGGAATTATTTGGAGAGGAATTAAAGTCTCTTTATTTTTTGAACTTTGAAAAACATGATGAAATAGTTTTCGCCCAGTATTCAGTATTTTAACTTAAATTGTTCGGGTTTATGGTTAAGATATTTAAGTTCACCACCACGCAATCACATTTTAAATAATGTGACTTTATTATTTATGATCTATTGCCATTTTTCATGCAGCCTACCTCATACCATCACTGTAGGACTTCAGAGGTATATAGACTGGTACAATTAATTTTAGCCAATTTTCTTTCTCTAGAAGTTGCTGTCAGAAGCAATAATATTTCGCTGATACAGTACGTTCACTTAAGCTTTCTGGCTAAGGATCGACCATAAACTGTTGGTGGCTCTTCGATGACATGAGTGGGCCGAATAAAACTCAAAACCTATTTTTTTTATAGAAATTCTGGTGAATTTTCCTAGACGGCAACACATAGATGATAGAGCTTTAAACAGAGTAGGTAGGAACTGATTGTTTGACCGTATTGCGGCAGCTTCTAATGGACGGTTCTCTTTTCTCTCTTCTCTAAACATACAATCTTGTTTATCCATCGAAGTCATTTGTGGAGAGACAAAGAACGGGAGCCCAACTATATCCTTTGAATTTTTTATTATTTAGTACTGATGTATACAGGCCCATAAAAGTATACATACGATTAAAAAAATTTTAATCATTGTTTGCACCATTAGTTATTCTCAAATCAAACGTTTTCTAAACTAATTTTAAATATTCCAATATTTATTAAGAAGTCGCCGTGGTCTAGTAGGTAGTGTGTTGGCTTATTAGACGAAAGGCCCGAGTTCGAATCCCAGGCCAGACATCAAAAACAAAATACAAAAAGTATTTCTTCGGCGACTTCCTTTCAGCAGATTTCTGGCAAAAACTCTGAGAGTAAAAATTGCCATGAAAAGCTTCTCAAAAAATCTGTCGTTCGGAGTCGACTTTAAACTGTGGGTCCCGCCACTCATGTATAAAATTAACGCACACAACATGAGTGGTGTTGAGAAGCTAGGCCGTAATCCTGACGAAGGGTTGTAATGGCCAATTATGTATGTATGTATGTAATATTTATTCGATTTAATGAGAGATTTTAGCATTGGTTCAGAAATTTCTGAAATTTGTTAATCGTACGAATACTTTTGCGGGCCAGTGTATTTTATTCTTTCGCCTAGACCAAATCTTGGAAAAGACTCAAGAAAAATAAATCGACACGTACCATATATTCGTCATATACGCATAAAGATGTTTAAGATCGTGACTGTAATTAACTTTCCGGCAAAGTTTATAAGACAGTGCAGAATGGATCTTTTCGTACCAGTCGATAATAGATGAGGTTTCTCAGACAGAGTAATAGTTTATCGTGGGATGTTTTTATCATTTTATTAAAGAAGTCTGACGTGAAGTAACAGTTATACATAGGTAACGGATAATAATTGTCACCAGTGATACATGGTTATTTGTTTCGCCGATGATATTAAATCGAACACTGAGGGATATAACTGCAACCTTTGCATATGTCGCATAGGAATCAATGAATAAGGCATCCATGAGATTGCGATATTACATCACTCTCACTGTAACTACAACTTAAAGATAGTCTGTGAATTTGTCCATCCTTCTACGACAGTAAATTAATTCACGAACGATGAGGTTAAAAGACTGTCCGCACGATTTAGTGTTGCCCGATACGTGCTCATCGACACTCTTTATATGACCCAATCAAAAAAATTACACGACAACAATAAATATAAAATGTAATGGAATCTTAAAAAGACTTGCAAATGCACTGAAAGCAATAAAAAAGAATTGAAAATAATAAAAAAAACAAAAATTAAAGAAACATGGTAAATAAGTAAACGAAGATAAAAGCCAAAGAAACTACAGCACATTTATAAACCATGACTCATTTGACACTTCAAAAAAAAAATAATAGTATCTGTTGTGCTTGGCTCTTGAGCAACTCTTTTGGTTCAACAACAACAATAACAACACCAATAAAGAATATTAAAAAACAATACAAACTACAAAAAAAAAGTTAAAAAACAAATAAAAATTGTCGACATTCTTTAAGTGTCGAAAAATAAATGGACAGTAAAGAAATCCTCTTTTTCTTCGTGACAGACAAAGCGTTCTTAATTCGGTTGTTGTCTCATTTTTTATTGATACGCTTAGAGTAGAATTTCTTATGCACTATGGGTTGCTGTAAGACAAAATTAGATAAAGTTGTAATGTTAGAAAATTAAGTCGATGTTGTCTTATTACACCAGAGGTGGATGCTTATGACCAGACGTCAGCACAAAGAGAACATGATAAATATGTGAGAGGCATGTGTTAACCCAGAGGCAAATTATTAGTACTATTTTCAAGTCTACGTATTAACCCAATAATATGTATACATATGTGAATGGAAAATATAGAAAAATTGTACTACGCTAAGTTCCTAAAGACACCGTATTTAACTTGCCAAGTATTCTTCAAAATCGAAATCATTTCTCATTGATATTAATGAACGCTACTGTAATATTTCTTTGGGTGTATAATTGTAGCCTGAAAAAAGCGATATGCACCTTCTTCTTTAGAAGCTGACAATCAACTGAATGCATTTTTACGCTCTTTTTAACGAACATTGTTGATGTTCGTGTCCTATGTGTATGAAAAGCCAAAGATGTTTTTGCCCCTGAGGGACATTGGTGTCGACGTTTGCTCATACCCCATGCCAGACATCTCGCACAGAACGAAATATGAAAAAATACTTCTTTCGACGTCTTCCTCTCAGCAGTCTTCTCGCATAAAGTCTGAGTGTGTTTCGTTCGGATAGTACAAAACATGGTTAATATGAGAAGTTAGGTCGTAAAGGATTCTAATAACGAATTAAGTAAGTTACGTGGTCTAATGTCGCCACTTGTTGTATGTTCATTGTACTTTGGCGTGGAAAGAAACCAGAGCTCTATATAGCTCTTGACAAAAAAAATTACTAGACACTGTTTGATTGATTACATTACTGGGCATGTGATTTATCCAGATTATAACTATTGTAGGAGCTATTTAGATGAGAAGGAATTAGAATCGGTACGGCATTTTCTGAGTGAATTTCCAGCAGCATCAGTAAGTCTCCGTAGTCTAGTCGGGTCTTCCAAAAGAGACAATTGATAACGGTCATCTTTTTGAAGCTATATCTGTCATAATATTTTCTGGCTGGCAAGCATTCTACCACTGAGTAGGTAGGTAGGCTAGTAGATAGTGTGTTCTCTTATTAGACGTAAAGCCCGGGTTTGAGCCCCAGGCCAGACATCAAAAACGAAATAAGAAAAACAAAAATATTTCTTCGGTGACTTCCTCTCAACAGATTTCTGGCACAAACTCTGAGAGTAAGTAAATCTGCCATGAAAAAGTTTTTTAAAAAATCTGTCGTTCGGAGTTGACGTTAAACTGTAGCTCCCGCCACTCAAGTATAAAATTAAGGCACACAATTTGAGTGGTGTGAGAAGCTAGGTTGTAATCTTGACTAAAGGGTTGTAATGACCAAATTATGTTATGTATGTATGTATAGGAAACTGGACTAAGACACCTCGTTATAGGTAATTTTCAGGAACATGCTGCCTTGTGAATGTATCACTGTCAAGTCTGGTTGGTTTTGTCAGGATTCGTATGTGGTACTGGATTGACGAGGTAGAATATTCAGTACATTATGGAGAAAACTCTCAGGCCGTACACATGTTATATTAAAAACTATTTAGAATGTTTATAGGAAGAAGCTAGGCCGTAATTCTGACTGAAGGGTTGTAATGGCCAGTTATGTATGTATGTATAGGAAGAATTCTAAAGTATACATATTTTTTTTATTCAGAAGTGTTTTGATCAAGAATTGTTATTGAAATCGTTTTGTAAACTATTTTCGAGCAAAATTTAAATAGTTTAATACGATTAGCAGTTTGAACCATATGAAGTATAGGGTGGGCCAGTTAAATGTTTAAATTTAAAATTACTATCAAACAAAAACAGTTCGAAACTCTGGTCAATTTATTTTATTGTTGTAAAGTACAATTATTCCGGTTAGAAATGGAATATTATTTCATTCATATGGCTGCCGCGGCTGGCCTTACAGTACCTCATTCGATCAGACCAATTTAAGTGCACTTTTTCGAGTATTGCTAATGTCGGCCTTCAAATGCCAATTGTCTCTGGTTTGTCGGCATAACAAGTTTCTTCGCCCCACAGAAAATAGTCAAACGGTATCAAATGGCAGGTTCTTGGCGGCCAATTGATATCAGCTCTGCGGCTGATAATGCGATCTTCAGAAACAGGGCGCAAAACATCGAGTGTAGCTTCGGCTGTGTGGCACGTAGCGTTGTCCTGTTGAAACCAAATGTTGCCAATATCTTCCTCTTCAATTTTTGCGAACAAAAATTCGTTCAACATGGCCCGATAATGATCGCCATTGACTATAACGACCACTCCTTGGTCATGGCCCAATTATGCCTCTGGACCAAAATCCGCACCAAACAGTGACTCGTTTTGGGTGCGTCGGTTTTCAATGTATGCGTGCGGGTTTTCTGTGCCCCAAATGCGACAATTTTGCTTGTTTACATACCCGCCAAGATTAAAATGAGTTTCATCTGAAAAGATGATTTTTTTTACCAAAATCGGCATCTTATGTAAGTCGATCGCAGGCCCACTTAGCGAAGCGAAAACGCTTTGGATGGTCAATATTCGTTCAGCGGAAGAATAAAACTAATTATCTGTCAAATCAGACATGAGCTAAGTGTTACCATTCACGAAATAAGCACTAGTTGAAAAAAAAAGTTCGATGGCGGACTCTTTACCATCTTGTTGAAATCAAACATCGTTGACCTCAATACCATGAAAAGTGTGTACAAAAAAATCGGTTATCATAGCAATAGGTGTCTCCATTAACTTAATGGTTGCACCGTTCTAATTTTAAAAGAAATATGAGCCAATGATGCGTCAGCTTTACAAGCCGCTCCAAACAGTCACTCGTAATGGTGCATTGGCTTTCGTAATATCACGTGTGGGTTTTCTGTGCCCCAAATACGTGCAAACTGGTTTATTAACGTACCCACTAAGATGAAAATGAGCTTCATCCGAAAAGACGAGTTTTTTTTGACAAAATCGAAATTATTGTGAAGTTTCTCATTGGCCCAATAAATTCCAACGTTGCTCAAGCATAACTGGATTCATTGTGTCAGCGTAGATAATATTCTGAATTTTGTGGCAGAATGGAATGATATAAGTTTGGCCAGATTCGAACTAACCTATGTTTTAAATTTACCAACATGCCCTTTCCTTATTCATACATAGGGTGTAGTATGACATACCCCAGTTGCCGAATGTCAGCCACAACGAATGACTAAAAAATGGTATAAGGGAGTGGATTTATGCATTAAAAAGTTGAAAGTAGGGGAATTCATTAAAATTCGATAGTTTAGTTAGTAGTCTGCCGGAAAATCTTGGCGAATAATAAAGCAAAAGTGAATACAGTTTTCATATACGCAATCAATTACATCATAACATTTCTTTAGAAACATTGGATTATACAATAAAAAATTACAAATAATTGTTAATTAATTGCAATTAAATTAAACTGCATCTGTCGGTTAAATTCTAATTTAATGGTTATGGTATGAAAGTTTAGTTTTCATGGTTAATTGTGATGTTTTTCTAAATTTCCAAAATTTATACACATTTACAGCCCATAGTGTTGTAATTTTTTTTTTTTTAACGACAATGGGCAACGGTTGTAATATTGTTTCTTAAGAAGAAATCCAATAGATACGACTAGAAAAAAATACAGAAAAATAAACAAATAAACGAACGATCAATTAAAAGCCTATAAAACGCGATAAAGTTACATTTATCAAGTAGAGAAAAAACCAGAGAGAGGGAGAACCACTTCAAAAAAAAAAAAATTAAATTTAAAGAAAATTAAAGAGAAAAAAGTTCAAATAATCACAATAAATCATAAATAAATTAAAAAAAACCAACGAAATTAAAAAGAAATACAGTTTTTGATAAGTTTAGTAGAAACAAACAGAGAGAGCGAGAGAGAGAGAGAGAGTAAGAGAGCAACGCAAGCGAGAGTGCGACAAAGAAATCATTTAAAATAAATTTAAAACTCCATGTTTCAGATAAAATTGAAATGAAATGAAAATAAAAATAAACAAATGAAACGTTAAAGAGAGAACGAAAGAATAAAAATAAAAACAAACAAACAAATATGAGTCAAGGCAAAGAAGAGACGACAACGTTGAAATGTATAACCCAAAACAACAGCAACAAAAACAACAACTATTGTAATAATAATACGGGAAATACGATCACGATGGTGAAAAACAATAACAAAGACTCGAATAATCAACAAGTTATGCCGTTCTACGAGAATTGTACGTTTAACCACAACAACAACAACAACAGAAACAACAACAAAAACAACAACAACAACGTTAAAGGCAAAGCAGATCATCATTTTGCGCTTCAACACTCACCATCTCAGAGCGTAGCATTCAATTACGAAGAACACTTCGTGCGAGACACTAGCTGCTCCAACAGCCATAACGCGTTCTTAAACGATAACATTTTAAGAGAAAAATCTTGTGAACTAAGCGATTACGAATACGAAAAAATCGATATTGCCGTGGGTCAACAACAACAACAATATCAAACGGATAAACGTTTATTATTGCAAAAGTACTTTCGTAGTGCTTTAGTGGGACCACGCGCGAATATTTACGAGAACTTGTGTCGCGGCTGCAATTACGGTGTATTTAATGCACGCGGTCCTTTGTGTTCGTTTTGTGAGTGCATAGTTAACGGTGTTACAGCCGTTACAAGTGATACTTCCCAGCAGAGTGGTTTAAATGAGAGTAACATTTACGAGAACGTTTGTGAATTGTGTGGCCTTATTTATAGTGGTAGTGAGGGTAATATATGTAAATGTCGTTTGAATAGTGATTTGGAGTTGGAAAGAGAATTTAATGGTGGCAGTGAAGAACAGTTATTGGGGAAAAATAGCCAGCGTGATAAGAAAACAAAGAAAATAAACAAATCCAAGTCGTTTAGTAAAGCGAATCGGCCGAAAATTTTTACAACATTTTGGGAGACTTTAAGGAAACCCAGAGGTACCACTGGTGTTAATATAAAAAAGCCCCTTGAGATTGTACATAACGTAGAGGGTTACGATCAGGTATTTCATACCAAGGATACATTCGATTTGCAAAGAATTTGCGAATTGAAAAGGTCAACCACCAGCTGTAGTGATCAGCATATTTATGGTCGCGTCAAGCAACACGATTTACATGCCACGGATGAAGAAGAATTCAATTCAACACAATCTCTAACACAAACAGACAGTAAAAGTTTTACAAAGAAACCTAGAATATCCAAAGCAAAATTTCTACGTTCAACACCACGTGTCAAAGTGAAATTAAGCGATAATAATACATCAAGTGAAACTATATATTTGAGCTCAAGTGTTTGCCATTGGATGACGTCATTGCGTCGTGAGGTTCATGCATATAATAACGAAGAGCTTGAATGTTATCCCAAGTCAATACCTTCGAAAAATGTGTTGAATTTTTGTAAAGTGGCGCCAGTGACTAATATTCTAAATAATTTCGTATTTGGTGATGATAGTTGTGCTTGTGGTAGTGGTAGTGGTGGTACGGAAATACCCTGCATACAGTTAACATCTTTAAAGGAATTCTCAGAAATTGTGGAAGAGCAGCATAACGAAATTGAAATCGTTGATTGTTATCAGTTATTGGTAGAGGAATTCATGGCGAATATTTTGTACAGGCAACATAAAAATAATAAAAACAGAAATAATAACAACAACAACGTCATTACTTATCCGAATGTTAAGGTTACAATGGCAGGTGTCAATAGCAATAATAGTGACAACAATAGTCAACACATTGACATTGCCTTACGTCAAAACCCTATGACATCTAAAGCCATGACTACATCCCTAACAACAAATCACATTAATAACAGACAGAAGAGACAAGGTATGTACCTGCGTTTAGAGGAAGAATACAATTATCAACATTTACAACAACAACAACAACTGCCAAACGAAAACAATAATAACCCAGGGGAAGCACTTAGCTATTTGCAAAACAGAGAGCAGCACATCATAACAAATTCTCTTAATAACAGTATTAAAGATTTTAAAGAGCATAACATAGATGAAAACAAAACAAATAATGAAAATATTGAGCATAATAATACCGTTAACGCTACGATCTCTACGTGTATCTCTACAATACCTGTGAGAGTAAATGACAATGAATTGGGGGATTTAGTTAGTCGTTGCCTAAAGCCTAATGCAAACGGTAGGCATTTAATGCAAGCGGATAAACGATGTGCAATACATGAACGCAATATCTTGGAAGAGTTTGAAGCTTTAATGCAACAAGAAAAACTGAAAACGGTCTCATTACAAAGGACCCCTCAAAGTATAGAAATCTCAGAATTAAAATCTCAAAATCTTAAAGAAAACATTTTTGTGTCGCCTATTAAGGATCTAAAACAGTTGATTAGTTTGCAGCAAATGTCCACAGGCCTAAATACGGCGATCATATGTTATGATAAATATCTCGTAATATTTTTACGTTACATTACACAAAACGCAAGCAAAAGAAGAGAGCTGCTGCTCTTTGTAAACACAAGCACAAATACAAGCTCAAATGCAAATACAAACAAGCGGTTGGTGAGAAAATTTCAACGTTTCTACCGAAAGTGTGAAGAGATAAATAACAAACAAACAACAGCCAAAGAAATAACGTTTAAATCACATACGCTCAGTAGTAATTTAAAGCTGGACTTGAACGTACAGCCAACGCATAGTAGCATTGACGGCAACGACAACGTAAAAAACAATGAATCAGATTCATTAAGTGAGTGTTCTTGTTGTACAAATCTCAACGTAAATAATATTAGTAAACGTGTAAAGACTCGTCCCCAAGTGCCGAAACGCGATCCGAAAACGAAATTATCACCAACAGTGGAAATAAAAAAATTTCCAACACCTACGAACGCACAAAATTCAACAAGTATTAGTATCAGTAGTAATAGTATTAGCAAAATGACGGTGCCCTCTACAAATCTAAAAAACGAAACCACGCCCACAGAGTGTACCCACCAAAAAGAGGAAGAATCCATTTATCAGCCCATATGGCAGTTTGAAACTAAGGGTCAAGTTACCGAACGTTATCGCACGGATGATGATTATTATGATCTCAAGGCGTTAAAAGAGAAACTCAAACAGGATTCACCGCATACGGAAATACCGAAAATTTTAATATCTGATGATATACTGCTGGAGGAGGAAGAAGATCATAATAATTGGGAGCCAGATGAGGAATTTGTTTTCGCCAAACAAATGCACAAGAAACGTTCTTCATCTCTGAATTCAGAATCCATATCCACTATACGTTCCAGTAGCCATAGTTCGAATAGCTCAATTGTAACGTCATCTTCGCTAAGTGGCAGTACCATAACTGAATTTGCCAGTAGCACTGGCACTTTTGCTTCTGTCCTAGCCTCTAGTCTTAAGGATTATCCGTATCGTAATATTGGTATTTTCTATAGTCTAACGGAACCTCAAATTAGAGCCATTGTGTACAATTATGATCGTGTACACTCCTCGACATATTTTAATAAACTCAACACTTTAAGTGACCAGCCTAAGAAAAATATTCATGATAGCGGCATAGGCAAATCGTTAAGTCCTTTGCTGTATAACTTTAAACATCGGTCAGCTTCAAACTCGCCCTCAAGCTCATGCAAATCTTCTCCTGTTGCATTAACAAAACGGGAATTTGTAAATAAAACTTCGAAACCTAAAATAACGGAAAGTGTTAAAAGTGAACAGGCCGCTGCAACAACGCCCCTAACAATACCAGATTCTGTTAAAGCTTGGCAAAAGCAATTGTTGCATGTAAACTACATGGAGGATGAAGAAGATTTGGTAAGTAATTCCTATTTTTATTGTACTCGTATTTGTTTTTGGTTTCTTTTCTCTTTTTTTTTTGTCGGCGGCATACATTTGTTTACCTTCTTCTCATGTCGCCGTTAATTATTTTCATTTTGGCAGGGGAAACTCTCTCCCTCTGCTGGGAAGTTTATCTGGAAGATTTAATGATCCATTGTTTAGTTTAAGTAACACATTTTTTTGTTATTGTTGTCGTTTTTTTGTTGTTGCTGTTTTCTACTCTATCATTAACTATTTTATGTTTTTCTGTTGAAAATTAATTGTTTACTTTGTTTCTTTTTTTTCGCGTTTATTGTTTAAACATTTTATTCAGCTAATGTAACGTTATGTTTCCATTGTTGCACAACAGTGAGGAGCAATAAAATAGCACATCCTAAAAGTAGAAAGTCACAGCTTTCCGGAGGCAGGCGTAAAATATCATGAGGATTTTTTCTTTCTTTATTAGACAAATACTCAGAGTGCAGTACATAAACAGGCAGTGTTTTGTATTAGAAATAGGAAAATAGGTTGAGGGGGAGGGTGGAAAAGTAGATTTACGTCAATTATTACAACTTCGCGTTAACTAAAGGGAGGATTTTAAACGTGCAGATAAGTTGTTTTTCATTATTATGAGTACCCAATATGATAGAAGTGAGCGTTAAGCTAAAGGGACAATCATCCTACCTTTAACTTTTAAAGTTAAGTTTATGTTACAACTTGCCATACTATATATTATTTTCAATATGGCAACTTTAAATATTAACAAAATGAGGAAACACAACAACAAAAAATAGGCCCTTTGTTGCCACTGCGTTAAAAAAAAACTTGTTTAATTGTGCAGGTTTATCGACATTGCTCCGGCACTGCCATATTTTTGAAAACAGTTGACTTTATTTTATCTGTAGGTTGTAATAACGAAAATAAGTTAAAGGTAACTTTACAGTTCACTTTAGCTAAAGGTACCTTTAACTAAACCCAAGTTTAATGGCAAGTTGTAACAATGGCTCTTAGATTAGAATCTTTTATAAGAATCAGCTTATATTGTAAGAGAAAATACGATTTTTGCTGAAGGGCTCTTCCAAATACGAATAATAAAACTAAAGAACGAAATCTGTACTGACAAAATGCCCATCTACAAAGATAGAAGAATGCTACTTAATACGTTGACTGCCGACTACGAGATAACTCGTAGATTGCGTTCCCTTCTGGGGTGCCAACTACAAGTTATCTCGTACTCACTAAACCTGCCATTTTTGTATAGCTACGAATAAAATCGTATTATATCAGTGCTAGAGTATCGATAAATGGCTTCTGGGAAAAGAACAAAAAGTCAATGTTGGCTTCCGTGGCCAGTTTTCTGAAAATTGAAGCGGCAGTTAACGTGTTAAGGTCAATTTACACGATAAGGGTTTAAAAAACATTATATTATTTGAAAAATTTCGAAAAAAGGAGGGAAGAGCTGTACGACTGCTATATTTTATACTATCCGTGGACATGTCCTATGACGTGTGATTGGCTAAACTATTTTGGACCAATCATCTTCTGAAAACATTTAGTCTGTGCTACGATCTAAAAAAGTAACGCCCATCGAATATTCTTTGGAGCTGTAGCAATATGTATGTCACAATATTGTGGAATGTAGACGACGACGACGACAGCTTTGTGGAGTGCAGACTGGTGCTATCTTTGCAATTTCGCTGTAAATAAACCTGCCATGAAAAAGTTTCTCAAATTCTGTCGTTCGGAGTCGACGTTAAACTGTGTAGGTCCCGCCACTCAAGTATAAAATTAAGGCACACAACATGTGTGGTGTGAGAAGCTAGGCCGTAATCGTGACTGAAGAGTTGTAATGGCCAATTATGTATATGTATGTTTATTGCACAACCAATTCAATGTTATTTGTAGTTTCGGTCACATATGATGGATTGTATGCCATAATCAGCGGTTGCTATAGATTTCTGTTCTTCGACGTGTGTTTTAATTGATCATTACAACCTTTTAGTCAGGATTACGATCTAGCTTCTCACACCACTTATATTGTGTGTGTTAATTTTATGCATAAATGGCGAGACCTACAATTTAAAGCCGACTCCGAACAACAGATTTTTGTGAGAAAGTTTTTCTTGGCAATTTTGAGTTGCTCAGAATTTGTTCCAGAATTCTGCTAGGAGGAATTAGCCGTACAAATATTTTCTTTGTACTTCATTTTGATCGAGATGTATGATCTGGAGTTTGAACCGTGGCCTCACGTCAAATAAGCCAACGCACTACCTACTAGACTAAGGTAAACGCACTTAATGTGCACTTGTGCACAAGCTCGACGAGCATGACTTGCTATTCTCCGTGATTGTATAATCTTGGCAGCAGTAATGTCGCACCTCTTGTGTGGTGTTGTTATTGAGCGAGTGGCAGTCAGTGAGGCCACTGTTCAAACCCCTCATCAGACATCACCAACAAAACAAAATATGAACAAATACGACGAAAGCTCTGAAATAATTGCCATGAAACAGTTTCTCAAAAGTCTGTCGGCCGCTATTGATTTTAAACTGTAGGTCCCATCACTTATGTATGAAATTATTAAAACACAACATAAGTGATGTGGGAAGCAGATATGAGCAATTAATCGCTTTTTCGCCACTCATAAGTACTCATGAAATTTTGAGTATGAGTGGGTCAACAGTATTGAAATTCAACTACTCTGATACATTCGTACTCACTACAACATTGAGTTATAAGTACAGATTGCAATGAGTATGAGTACAACGTTGACATCAAACTCATAACATTCGAAATATGTTTAATTCGAACGCCTGCTCATTCAGAATCATAAATTTAGAAAAATACTTATAATGCTCATAAATGCTTCGAGTGATTCGAATCATTTATCAAAATTTACAGTCTTAGTTGTTTTTGCATTTACAAAAGAGAGGAGAAAGAAAAACACAAAGATAGGAAGGAAAGAAAACACACAACCTTCTAGTGAGTATGGTAGTGTTCGTAGGCGAATCATACTTATTTTGTGATTCGTGTTATTGTTGAGTAAAAGAGAGTCGAAATCAACAAAATCATGCGTATTAAGTATGAGTACGATGAGTACTTCAAACTTTGAATATGAGTAGTATGAGTATGATATTAAAGTATGTATGAATGCTTATACATAAGTATCAGAAATTATGAGTATGATTCGAATCTACACATCTTTTTGAATACTCATTGCTGATCTCTGGTGGCAGTTATGTATATACATATGTATGTAAACAAAAGATTGGCCTGTTCTAATAGCCTGTATTGGCATCTAGAGGGTATGAGCTGTTATTGCACTTTATGAACATGTTTTTCATTGAGTAAAAACTGATCAAAATTTCTTTGATCGTAATATTCTTTTAAAAGAAACGAATTAATTTGAAATATTAAATCACTTCTATTTTATGTTTTGCCCACCACTGTTGATGATTGTATTGTGAATTCATAATAGAATTTAAAAGTGACTCAATTTATTCAGGGTTTAAATGAAGTCAAGTCAAGTAAAGTCAACTCAATTAAGTAAAACAATATTATGGTCAATGACGATGTACATACATACATATGTATGACTATTGTAAACAAATTCTATAATTAAATGAAAACTAAAGCACACGTATTGCAAAAAAACCGAGAATTGCATTTAAATTAATTTGCGGTTTTTGATTTATTTCTGAAAGATGCATTCAAGTCTTTGTTTCTAGAAGCATGAACTATTTTTAAATTA
Organism: Sarcophaga rosellei; assembly: GCA_930367235.1. Classification (NCBI taxonomy): domain Eukaryota; kingdom Metazoa; phylum Arthropoda; class Insecta; order Diptera; family Sarcophagidae; genus Sarcophaga; species Sarcophaga rosellei. The sequence goes on along the minus strand of OV884018.1, from coordinate 59,056,484 downwards.
AAAAAATAGAAAAGAAAAGAAAACAAGACTTTTACGGAACTATGTGGGTTGTAATTATTTTTAGGAAACTTTAATAATAAAATTATAATTAAGAAATTATTAATTATTGTATGATGGATTATTAATTATTTAACCTTCAAGTGAACTTCACCTCGAATATATGCATGTTTGTTTTTTAAACATGATTCGGCTTAATTTCCATATTAAGCTGTAAATATTCATCTGGCATCATTAGTTATACTCCTACCATTTTTGGTGACTTGCCTTCTTGTACTTTTTTTCAAAATCTTTTAAAATTGTTTGGTTGTTGTTTTCTACTCTTTTGCAAATTGACTCATTTTGTTGTGTTTTTCCCATTTTAACACTTTTGAATGCTGTGGGGAATTTGGAAAATTCATAATCCACTTACTCGTACACACACAGCTGCCCCTCATTCACACTTCACTACGATATGGCAGTACAGGTAGTTTGTTTTCTTATCTTTTTTTCTTTTGCCTCCACATGCATTCATTCATTGAATTCTCTTATGGAGTTTATTAACCCTTTATTTTTTTCTTGGTCATTAAATATACATGCAGCAGAAATAGCAGAGTGTTAATACCAGGCGTGTACCATATTTAATAAAAAAAAAAAGCCCCGCACTTTAGTATTACATGCGGTCATCATCATCATACGGTGCATCATCATCATCATCATAAAGTGCGAAACAATGCTTCACTATTTGTTTATGGTAATGCATGCAATAAGTGATGATAGATGGGTGACCAAGGTACAGTTTTGGTATTCTATTTGGCAATGTTTTGTCCATTTTGTTTTTTAAATATTTATAGCAAAGTGCGAATAGCAAATAATTGTTTATGTTTCCCGGATTCTTAGCACCTAAACTCAACCAATCTATGGGTAGGAAAACAGAAAATCACGAAAGATAATCCGAAATTAATACTGAAATTCAAACAACCACAGTTAGTGCATAATAATTTTAATATCCTGTAAACTACAGAATGATAGCATATCTCAAGCATTCTGATAGATTTATGATGATATGGCTTCTATCCATATCACCTTTGACTAGATACCATTATTGCTCTAAAAACGCATAGCACTAGTGAGCCTGTAAGATGGCGTTGTAACACGGATCACTTATCTATTATAGGTTAGGTTAGAGGACGTGTACTTGTCAACTGTGACAAGTACAGTACCCGGAGGTCGAATTGACCCATTGTACAACGTCCTTAGCTTCTCACACCACTCGTGTTGTGTGCGTTAATTTCATACATGAGTAGCGGGACCTACAGTTTTTTGAAGATTTTTTGAGAAGCTTTTCATGGCAACTTTTACTCTCAGAGTTTTTGGCAGAAATCTGCTGAGAGGAAGTCGCCGAAGAAATATTTTCATATTTTCGTTTTGATGTCTGACCTGGGATTTGAACTCGGGCCTTTCGCCTATTAATCCAACACACTACCTACTAGACTTCTTATAACTGACTGGCATTTCTTTCCCTATCCTGATAGTTTTATGAAGATGTGTGATTTAGAGAAATTACTTCTGGGTCTGCAAGAAGCCATCCACGATTGTCCTTGTTATTATGGCTTCTCCGAAAGACATTGTGAGGTATTTTCAATCTTCGTGTTTTTGCATACAAAGGCCAGTGTCCCGTTATAATTGCTGTGAAGTAACTAAGACTCTCGGCTCTGGTTAGGTTTTACGCTAATTTTGAATTGCTTATATGCATCAGAGATCAGCAATGAATCGTTTTTTCGCTACTCATAAGTACTCATGAAATTTCGAGTATGAGTGAGTCAACAGTATTGAAATTCAACTACTCTGATTCATTCGTAGTGAGTACGTACATTGATTTATAAGTACAGGTTGCAATGAGTATGAGTACAACGTTGACATCAAACTCATAACATTCGAAATATGTTTGATTCATACGCTTACTCATTCAGATTCATAAATTTAGAAAAATTTTTATAATACTCATAATTTACAATCTTAATTGTTGTTGCATTTACAAAAAAAAAACAAAAAAAAAACGGCAAAGACAGCAAGCAAAGCAAACACATAACCTTCTAGTGAGTATTGTAGTATTCGTACGCGAGTCATACTTATTTTGTGATTCGTGTAAATGTTGAGTAAAGGAGAGTCGAAATCAACAACATTATGCTTATTGTTAAGTATGAGTACGATGAGTACTTCAAACTTTCAATATGAGTAGTATAAGTATGATATTAAAATAAGTACGAATGCATATAAGTATCAGAAATTATGAGTATGATTCGAATCTCCTCATCTCTTTGAATACTCATTGCTGATCTGTGATATGCATATTGAAATAGTCGTAGTCTAGTAGGTAGTGAGTTGACTTATTAGTTGAGTTGACTTTTACAACTATGGATGCACTTTCTTTACTTTACAAATTAAAATGATCCTTTTTTGTAAAGTACCTTCCAACACTACTGTGTTGCATCCCATTTAACAAAAAAAAAAAAAAAAAACTTTCCACACTGTATGCATGAATTTCATGCATTTTGTTGTGGCCATATTTGTATGTGATGTAAACAGTGGAAAAAAAAACAAAAGAAATTTCCAATAAAGAAAACGTACAAGCAACTGGTAAAAATACTTGGCAAACAAAAAACAAAAAACAAAAAAAGGAAGAAGAGGAAAAAAAACGTACAACATTTACCTGAGATTTCTGCGAATTATGGCGAATGTAGTTGGCCTAAAGCACGCATGTGTAATAACATTGTTTAAATAATTTATCAACGCTAAGGCCGCTGATGTAATGAAGGAAAGCATTTAAAACGGCTTAAGTACAGATAAGTTAATTTAACATGAACGATAAAGGAAAAAATGTTTTTTTTTTTAAATTAAATTTTTTTTTAGCAGAAATTATTGGTAAAAAAAATAATCCTTTTCAAATCATTGATCACAGATTAAGAAAATGTTTGAATTTAAACTAAATAACATGCTCATGGAACTACGTAGGGTGGGGTGTATAACTCCAAACGTCTAACCAAAATATTCAATCATTACATAACATAATTGGTCATTACAACCCTTCAGTCCGGATTACGGCCTAGCTTCTCACACCACTTATGTTGTATGCCTTAATTTTATACATGAGTGGCGGGACTTACACAGTTTAAAGTCGACTCCGAACAACAGATTTTTTAGAAACTTTTTCAGGACAGGTTTATATACTCTCAGAGTTTTTGCCAGAAATCTGCTGAGAGGCAATCGCCGAAGAAATATTTTTCGTATTTTCGTTTTTGATCTTCTGAGAGTAAATAAAATTTGCCATGAAAAGTTTGTCAAAAATCTGTCGTTCGGTGTCCACTTTAAACTGTAGGTCCCATCATATTGTAATTGTAATGGCTAATTATGTATGTATGTATCATTCTTTTGTTTTGCGTTTTCTTTTTACAATAATTTGGTTTGAAATTCCCTAAACTCTGTTATCGTTTTGATAATACAAAAAATGTACGTTTTTATTGAATACTTAATACATATTATGGATTTATTTATTAGCTATACATAAAGGTTTACTTACATATTAAGAAGTTCTCGTTGGACTGAAAATAAAAAAGAAAAACAGAAGATTAGGAATTTATAAAGTAAATGTTTATACACATACATATTTACATATATATTGATTTTATATGATATGCACCTTTATTGCGTAAATCGCAATAAACGCCATAAGTGAGCTCAATATTTCATATAAAGTTTCAATTAATTATTACACAATAAAAAATAAATAATATAATATTGAGTAAAATATAATATTGAATAAAACTTAAAATGCTGTACTGTCATAAGTATGTTCAGTGAGCATCAAATGTCAACAACGCCAAAAAAAATTGTTGAAACAACCAGCTGTTTTGTTTACCAGCTGTCAAATGAATATTGAATAAGCAGCTGAACTGTGTATATTATTATGTCTGAACACTTAACATATTGTACTCAATAAATCGAATATTTACTCAATAAAATTGCATGTCTGAACATAGTATAACGCAAAAGACTTTTTTTTTTGGTAAATTTTTGTTTCTAATAACCGAAGTCGCCGTGGTCTAGTAGGTAGTGTGTTGGCTTATTAGACGAAAGGCTCGAGTTCGAATCCCAGGTCAGACATCAAAACGAAAATATGAAAATATTTCTTAGGCGACTTCCTCTCAGTAGATTTCTGGCAAAAACTCTGAGAGTAAAAATTGCCATGAAAAGCTTCTCAAAAAATCTGTCGTTCGGAGTCGACTTTAAACTGTAGGTCTCGCCACTCAAGTATAAAATTAACGCACACAACATGAGTGGTGTTGAGAAGCTAGGCTGTAATCCTGACTGAATGGTTGTAATGGCCAATTATGTATGTAATAACCGAAACAAGCAAACTATTATTTTAAAGGCAATCAGAATGGCATAACTCCTAACCATATACGCAAGGAGTGGAGTTAATTTGAATTATGTTACAAATTAGTATCCATGGGAGGTTGATTTATATGGAAATCCAATGCAAAAGCAAATAGTTTTTCTGGTTTAAGCTTAGGATCCACCATACACTATCATGATTGAGAAAACGAATTGAAAGTTTTATTGTGATTCTCTAAAGTTTAAAGTTTAAGTTTAATTGTGGGATCCCATAGAATATGCAGAATTAGTTTCATTACAAAGTCATACTAATTTAGGGTTTAATGGCCCACTTTAAGTTGTTTTTGTGTGCAGTTGTAGGTGCGCTAATTGTGTTCATAATGACCCATTATGTATGTAGTTAACTTTGCTTTATCGAACAGCCATTTGTTTGTCAAGGTTTTCAAAATTGACTTGATTAGATCTTCAGTTCAGATGGCTTTATTCCGCATCAAACAGAATACTACGTATTTTTCTCACCTGCCAATTAAATAAAATTTAAAAAAACAGACTTAGTCTGTTTTGACTTTGCATCATATATTATTGCTTGGTGTTAATACAATTAATATTTATTAACTTGCTTAGTTATTTTGTTCGTTCGTTCTTCATTCAACCTGACCATAATGCATTAAAACGAGTGTCATAACTTGTGTAACTCTTTGATTTGCTGACTTCATCTGCTGCTTTTTTTTTCTTTTTTGACGTACATATGTTTCGCAATTTTCTTCTTTTTCTTTTGTTTGTTTTCATTTCATTTCAATTTGAGAATTTCATCAGAAAATGATTAATTCTCTCACACACCACTATTTAAAATATTTACAGTCACTTCCTTTATTGCATAGCTAAACGTCAAACAGAAAAAGTTACTGTCAAGTCAGGTCTTATGGTACCCTACTGTTTGTGTAATAAACAAAGAAAAACAATCTCTTGTGCTAAGTAGTCTCCGGGGTTTTCTTAAACTAACAGGAGATACAGTTGCTAGATAAATAGAAGCTATGAGGAGGTCAACTACAATCTACAAGCTTTCAATGAAACATTGTGCTTGTAGGAGCTAATTATGACGTTTTGAACTTGAGGATTTACCGAGATGCCCTTAATGTGTCAAAACAGGCTAAAATATGAAATATAAGCATTCAGACTTTTTAAGCATACTAGCAAATAGGCCATTGGGGTAGCTTAAGGCTTGTATTGAATGCCTGAGATCTAGGCAACACCAGCTAGTGAGAAAATTCGTCAAAGAACTGAATTTAAATTTAGAAATTTACTGAGAAGCAGTTGACAGATCCATCTTAGGAATTAATGAAGTATTCGGTGTGGAAGAAGAAATTCACAGGACGTTAGAACGATACATAGATGGAAATGTCAGAAATTTTGAAGAGTGAGCTTAACATCGACATATTACAGTTACACTAAGGGCCATTCTTACAACTTGCCGTTAAAGTTGGGTCTAGTTAAAGGTAACTTTAGCTAAAGTGAACTTTAAAGCCATCAGTTAAAGGTAACCTTAGCTAAAGTGAACTTTAAACTCACCAGTTAAAGGTAACCTTAGCTAAAGTGAACTTTAAAGTCACCAGTTAAAGGTAACCTTAGCTAAAGTGAACTTTAAAGTCACCAGTTAAAGGTAACTTTAGCTAAAGTGAACTTTAAAGTCGCCTTTAACTTCTTTTCGTTATTACAACCTACAGATAAAATAAAGTTAACCTTTTCAGAAATGTGATAGTGCCGGAGCAAAGTTGATAACACTGCTCAATTAAACAAGGGCTTTAAAAACGCAGTGGCAACGACGTGCCTTCTTATTTATTATGTTTATTCATTTCAGCAGTGTTCTGGCAAAAACTCTCGAGATTAAAAAAAATTTACATGAAAAGTTTCTCAAAAATCTGTCGTTTGGAGTCGACTTTAAATGGTAGGTCCCACCACTCATATATGAAATTGACATAAACACCATAGGCATTGTGGGAGGTTATGACATAATCCTGACTGAAGGGTTGTAATGGCTAAAATCCTTCTAAGACTTTACCAAGCTTAGTCTAAACAAAATATTTCAAGCAAAAGCTGTAGTGTGGTGTACGACCAACTACGTATTCATTTGTATTATATTTGTTTGTATTATTGAAAGCATTTTATTAGATCAGCTATTTGTCATACTCTTGCCGCGCTTCTGTCACTTGCTATACGATTCACAAGCTACAAATAATTGTTCTTAATTTGTATGGCAAATAAAAAAAATGTCAACGTATTTGGTATTCAACTCAACTCCGTAATCATCAGTTATGACGATGATGATGATGATGATGATGTTGGTGATGATAATGATAGAAAACAATGCAATTTATTTAAAATATAACAAAAACAATGCCATTGATATATGCACAAATACATACATACATACATATGTATATAAACTTACTGTATCATATACATTCTCTACTGTATATCTACAACGATGTTAGTGTTGAAAGAGAAATATGATGCAAGATAATGCATAACCAAATCGGACAAGTGCTTAAATAAGTGCAGATATAGGAAACGGTATTAACTATGGAAGACTTATTTGGCATGGATTATCCAAAAAGGCTATTTGAGTACGAGAAAAATAGTACCGACAGTATTCTGGGTAAATTATAAATGCGCAACGCTCCATAGTAATTAATGGATACTGAATTCATTTATACAAATCATTTCATCCGTTGGAATTTAATTAATACGACATTCAATCTTATAAAAGGTCACAAAACTATATCTTTAGGGGCTGTCTGTGTATAAAACTATCTAGGTTAGGTTAGTTCGGAGTGGTAGCTCTGATATCAAAAGCTCACTTGATCACGCATAGCGGCCCGTTGTGATGCCACGAGGTGAACGCAGTCCCTGTACTGACCAAGTTCCACAAAAAAATCAGGGAATCGGAAGAAGTTGGTCAGGGCAAAGGCTACACTAGAAAACCAGTCAAGGAGTTTGAAAAACGAAGCTGTAGCCTTTACATCAGTAGATGATAGCTCCGTCAAGCTGACAAGAAATGGAGAGCCAAATAACCTATATATTCACCTCGCAAGAGATGGGCACTGACAAAGAAAGTGGATAACAGTCTCCTCTTCCTAAGCGGATCTGCATCCACGGCAGAAGTCGTTAAATGGGAGTCGCATCCTTTCCGTGTGCTTACCCATAATATAATGACCTGTAAGCATGGCATGTGATGGAGATGATGCCACATCCAAGTAACGGGTTGGTACGTTTCTATCCATCCGGGGTCAAGTGAGTCTAGCAGTGAAGCAGGACTCCTCATTGACCCAGGATAGGTTGGGAAGTTAGAAGGAATTTCCGCGCAATGGCCAGCTGGACCGAGGCGAGTGGCATGCCCAAGTCCGCTGAAGAGGATTCCGGAAGGAGTGCACCAACGCTGGCGAGCTTATCTGCCCTGCAGTTTCCCGGAATGTCACCCGGTGCCCGGTGATCCAGACCAGTGAAACACTAAAGCGCTCAGAAAGAAAGTCGAGACAGCGACGACTCTCCCTAACGATCTCGGTGTTATCCACCACACCCGATAGAGATCTTGTGGCTTAAAACGATCTAATTTATAACGCATCTTTATAGTTCTATAGGCTCTTGAGATATTTTGATTGTAGACAGCAGACGAGTTATCCTTTTTTCCCAGCATGAAGGCCAGTTAGAGTAGGACTTTTGGCTTTAGTTATTCCGCTTTGCGGGAAATCTAAGTGCAGAGAATGACCTCAGACTACATTTCTTTATTCATTCAGTCAGGATACGACCTAGCTTCTCACACCACTTATATTGTGTGTGTTAATTTCATACTTATAACATGAGGTTTTAGGTTTTAGAGTTCTTCCAAGGTGCTTAAATTGAGCATATTATGTAGGCTTTCAGATCATTGCATCGAATAGGCTGTAGACTTAACAAGACACGCTGCCATTTCAACAAACTTCATTAATATCGATGCAGTTAAACATCCCGTCATGAATATTTTTAAATTTAAAGAACACAAAGTATGTGTGAAATATCATCGAAATTTTTTTTAATCGATTGAAAGAAGTATTGATACCATTATGTGCAGAATACTGCACATAGAATACAGAGCTGACGTGCATTCGAAATTTCCTGTTTTCCGAAACTATGAAAAAGTCTTACAGATGCAAACTGCACATTTTCGGAGACCAGTTCTTATCCCCTCCACGTGAGATGACTATGTCCTTAAATCGCTCATTTGGGATATCAAATGTGGCAATGAGCAACGTAAGGTCACATTTCAAACCCCAGATCAGATATCTCCAACAGAACGAAATCTATTTCGAAACTATTTTGTCGGCAGATTTCTGGCAAAAATTGCCATGAAAAGCTTCTCATAAACTCTGTCGTTCGAAGTCGACTTTAAATTGGAGATCCCGCCACACTCATGAATAAAATTAATACACACAACTTAGATGGTCTGATAAGCTAGGTTATAATCCTAACTGCAGGGTTGTAATAACCAATTATGTATGTGTCAGAGATTAGCAATGAATCGTTTTTTCGCTACTCATAAGTACTCATGAAATTTTGAGTACGAGTGAGTGAACAGTATTGAAATTCAACTACTCTGATTCATTCGTACTCACTACAACATTGATTTATAAGTACAGCTTGTAATGAGTATGAGTACAACGTTGACATCAAACTCATAACATTCAAAATATGTTTGATTCATATGCCTACTCATTCAGATTCATAAATTTAGAAAAATACTTATAATACTCATAAATGATTCGAGAGATTCGAATCATTCATTAAAATTTACAGTCTTAGTTATTGTATTTACAAAAAAAAAAAAAGAAAGAAAAAGCCAAAGGCAGCAAGCAAAGCAAACACACAACCTTCTACTGAGTATTCTAGTGTTCGTACGCGAATCATACTTATTTTGTGATTCTTGTAAATGTTGAGTAAAGGGTTGTACGATGAATACTTCAAACTTTGAATACGAGTAGTATGAGTATGATATTAAAATAAGTATGAATGCGTATAAGCATCAGAATTTATAAGTATGATTCAAATCTACTCATCTTTTTGAATATGTATAGTATGTATGTAATATGACAGATGTAGCTTTTACAAGATGACCGATATTCACTGCGAAATTGATAAAGTCTCTGTTAGAAGACCTGATATAATTGCTGCCCGATGCAATTAATATTACCAGAGAACCGTCTATAGAACAATTTTTAACCGCAATTTCTCAGACACGCTATATATTTAAACTTGTGGTGGTGGTTTTTAATGCTGTTTTTTTAATTCTTTGTTTGTTATTCAAGTATTTTTAAATAAATTATTCAGATTATGAGGCTTGTCTTAATATTCTAATGCGATAAAATTTAAAATTGTATTAATTTTTTCTAACAAAATATCATTCAATATTGATTGAAACTGTCGCATAAACTAATCCCTAAATGAAACAAATGATTTATTCAATGACATTCAATGTTTTCCGTATATTTAACTCGTAGTTCTTATCATAAAAGGGTTTTCTTATTATCATAAGCAACCTTAATAAATACAAAAGCTAAGAGATAATAAAACTAAACATTTACTGGTAACGTTGCTCTCACAATTATTTACAATTAAAAATAAATAAAAAAAAACAAAAACAACATGATTTAAATAAAATTTTTATTAAAAAAAACATGAGAAATTCCATATAAAATGATAACGAAAATCGTTTATATTTTTCTTTTTAAATTCAAATAAAAAAGGGGGAATATTTTATGCTTCAAACGGGGGAAAAAATTTTTTTTTGTTGAAATTTTGTTTTAAACAAATGCATTCATTATATTGTTATTATTATTATAATGCATTATATTATTAAATAATCAAAAAAAAAAGAATAAAAAATATTTTAAAAAAATTAGGAAATGGATGTACCTTTAGAAATTCCCCTCCAAATTTTAGCATTTCATTGACTATTAGAAATTAAATCATTTTATTTCGGTTGCTTTTGTTATTGTGCTTTGTTTTAGTTTTATTTAATTTTTTTATTATCAAGGTTAAATCAATTAACAAGTTTGGTTTTTTTATTTTATTTATTTTTTTGTTTCTTGTTTTCGTTTTTTTTTAATAAAACAAATAAAGAATAAACGAAATATAATGATTTTATTTCTAAACATGTTTTGATATTTTTTTAATATCATTACATAGCACTTTTAATTTACTGATTACCATTTAGATAAACAGTTCTAAAGACCAATTCTTTCGTAGTCTTTTAATCGTCTTAATGACTAATCCAAAACAAATCAATTCCCTACTGGGTATGTTTGGTTTAAAGGTTTCCATTGTAAACCTTTAAGAAGTAATTTAAAATAGAGGTAAACGCATACGTAAACAAATACAGTGGTGGTCATAGCAATAGCAATAATATTGAACAAAAAGATGTTTTAAAAATATCAATGTTTTGTAAACATACATACATACTACATAATTGGCCATTACGACACTTAAGTCCGGATTACGGACTAGCTTCTCACACCACTCATGTTGTGTGCCTTAATTTTATACTTGAGTGGCGGGACCTACAGTTTAACGTTGACTCCGAATGATAGATTTTGAGAAACTTTTTCATAGCAGGTTAATTTACTCTCAGAGTTTTTGCCAGAAATCTGCTAAGAGGAAGTCGCCGAAGAAATATTTTTTTTTCATATTTCCTTTTTAATGTCTGGCCTGGGGCTCGAACCCGGGCTTTACGTCTAATAAGCGGACACACTACCTACTATACTACTAAACGTTTGAGTGAACAAAACGGAATTTCTAAACGACTTTAGCTATACAAATACTATACACTGGAGTTATTTCAATGTTTATAAGACATTAGAAAGATTTAAAATCAGAGCGAGTAATCAATTTCGGAATGTAGACTATATTTTCCCCAATTTTCGTCAGACATTACAGTTTCGCCAAAAATTTGTCGTACGGATTCACATTAGTGGTGTGAGCAGCTAGTTTGCAATCCTGACTGAAGCATTGTAATGACCAATGATGTATGGATCAGAGATCAACAATGAGTATTCAAAAAGATGTGTAGATTCTAATCATACTCATAATCATACTCATAAATACTTACGCGCATTCATACTTATTTTAATATCATACTCATACTACTCATATTCAAAGTTTGAAGTACTCATCGTACTCATACGAATGATCTTGTTGATTTCGACTCGCCTTTACTCAACATTAATAAGAATCACAAAATAAGTATGATTCGCGTACGAACACTACAATACTCACTAGAAGGTTGTGTGTTTGATTTGCTTACTGTCTGCGTTTTTCTTTCTTGTTTTTACTTGTAAATGCAACAACAACTAAGACTGTAAATTTTCATGAATGAATCGGAATCATTCGAATCATTTATAAGTATTATAAGTATTTTTCTAAATTTATGAATCTGAATGAGTAGGCATATGAATTAAACATATTTCGAATGTTATGAGTTTGATGTCAACAATGTACTCATATTCATTGCCACCTGTCCTAATAAATCTATGTTGTAGTGAGTACGAATGAATCAGAGTAGTTGAATTTCAATACTATTCACTCACTCATACTCAAAATTTCATGAGTACTTAAGAGTAGCGAAAAAACGGTTCACTGCTGATCTCTGATATGTATTAAAGACCGTGTGCAAATTGCTCTGAGACAACTCACTGAGTCTCGATATAAATGCAAATCCCGGGAATGTCATATTTTCGGCTATTAAAGTTGAAAGGCATTTCTTTATTCAGAGGTGAGATAAACATCCTAGAAATTTTATTTTATTTTTAAACTTAGTAGACTAGGCAATAAAGGTTTGGAAGTAAATGTTCAAACCGAACATGTGTAGATACACAATAAAAGTCAGAGGCATCTCAGCTTCTCGCTGGTGACAATCTATTTTTCTTTCTTCTGGAAAGACTGGCTCAGCTGCCAATGCAACCAATAGACTTAGGGAGGTTTTTTTTTAATTTAATTACGCTCAGAATATTGCTAAGAGAAGGTCGTCAAAACATATTAAGGCTTGAGGATATATTCTTGGTCAATCAAGCACCAAAAATAAAACTTGTACAGCTAGAGGTAATTTGAATAAGATCCAAGGCTTCAGTAAACCAACAGGAGGGTTGAAGAACTATCGTCAACAGTTTATAACTCAAATATGGTACCATAGGCACAGTGGGGATCAGTTTATAAAGGAAATATAGTACCGTAGGCACAGTGGTATCTAAAATCTAGGTTTCTGACCTAACCTAAGCTAATGTATGCTCGTAAGATAATCGATTAGTTTCTTACGTTCTTTCTTCCATGAACTTCATGTCACAGTTTGACCATATAAAATTCCTATGGAAATGAAAACCTGATCCTTTAAATTTAGACTGTGTTTGTGGGTCAATTAGTAAAAGTGAGTATTGTTAAGCTATTACTATTATGGCTCACCAAATACATATGATAAACTTTAACCATTTACGGTATGGTGGTGTAGGGTATTAAAACAACTGTTTTATATGGCACTGGCAAAACAATAACAATAACACTGTTTTAACGCTTGTGTATAAACAAAAAAAAACATTTTAAAATTTTAAATACAATAATAATAAACAACAACAAAGAAAACAACGTTAACACAAAACAAAATAGAAAAACAAACACATTTTGGCCATATAAAGTGGGCCTGTTTAATATTTAATGTAAATGATCATTGAAACGAACACCCAGGTATGTGGTTTTTGTCTGTCTCAGCGATCTTAAAACGAAAACAAAATTACATATAAAAACAAAGCAGAAATGAATACGAAATATAATTTTAAGGTTGGGCTTCCCTGTTTAAAATGTACTGACAGTAGTAATCTATAAATGAGTTATGGCGTGACGTAGACTAGAATGACTATCAGACAATATGACTGACTGTCTGCCAGACTGACTGACTGATTATCATCGCAACAAAATCCATTTAAAGTAAAACAAGCCGTAATGTTTAATAATTTTTGTTTGTTTCTCTCTCCCTCTCTCTGTCAATATTTATTTGTTTTATTGAATTTTTATTTATTTTTGACGTTACGAAAATACATACAAGACTTAAAATTTGGGTATGTTTTGCATTCAAGTTAATGGGGGAAACGAAAAAAAAATTTTTAAAAAAACAAAAAACAATTATGCGCTATAGCTGCTACGTGAGCTGATGTCATATACGAGGGCACGTTTAAATATTATTTGTTTTGTTTTTTCATGCATTCTGGCAGACATGAAGGTGTTGTCTCTGTTGGTGGCTACACTACTCCCAACTATTAGAGCGTAAAGTGGGGTGAGAAGTGTAGCCAGTGATTGACTAACAATTATTGACTTGACAAAATATGAATGGCTATCGTTTACCGGAGCCATAAATTATAAACGATTATGAAGTTTTATCATTTAGAGAGAGAGAGAAAGAGAGAGAATGCAAATACATTTTCATTTCATTTTGTTTGATTTTAAAAATATTTTTCTGTTTTGTTGGCAATTTTATCTTTAAATTTTTTAATTATTTTAACACATTTTTATTGGTGTTGTTTTGCATTGTAAAGATTCTTAAAAATGCAATTTAACTGTAAAATTGTTATTGGTCTCGTGTATGAAATTGCGATAAAACGTATTGAACACTGAGAATACATACATATGTATATTGAATGCGTCGTCACTGAATTTTTGCACCGATCTTACTAATCGTGTCCACTACACACTGATGGCCAGAAATTGTGACAATAGACGCGGGCCAATAAGTCCATAACGCCTGTTAACCTAAATAACAATGCTGCCACTGTTAGCGTTTTACGATGCCATAAACTTCTGCTTGGAAGATACCCGGGAGTTTCCCCATGGGCACGGTGTATTTCATTTTGAGACCAAAAACTCCTGCTTTTGTTCAAAAATTCTTTCTTGAAAAAAAATATTACCTACCAAATAGTACCTTTTAAAAAGTGTTCTATAAAATAGTACCTTTTTAAAGAGTACTTACAAAATATTACCTTTTTAAAAAGTACTACTAGATAGTATCTTTTTAAAGAGTACTACAAAATAGTACCCCTTTTAAATAGTACTACAAAATAGTACCTTGTCAAAGAGTACTACAAAATAGTACCTTTTTAAAGAGTACTATAAAATAGTAACTTTTTAAAGAGTACTACAAAATAGTAACTTTTTAAAGAGTACTACAAAATACATAGTGCCTTTTTAAAAAGTACTACAAAATAGTACCTTCTTAAAGAGTACTATAAAATAGTACCTTTTCAAAGAGTATAATGCTTCCAGATCACTCCCCTCATTTTTCTTACTAAATACAGACGTTTGGTATGAAATAGTAATAAAGGAACAAAAAAAATTCTAAGAATATTACCTACAAAATATTACCTACAAAATAGTATCTACAAAATAGTACCCTTTTAAAGAGTACTGTAAAATAGTGCCTTTTTAAAGAGTACTACAAATTAGTATCTTATTAAAGAGTACTACAAAATTTAAATTTTAATTTACCTTTTTAAAGATTACTACAAAATATTACCTACAAAATAGTAAATTTTTAAAGAGTACTGTAAATAGTACCTTTTTAAATAATACTACAAAATAGTACCTTTTTAAGAGTACTAAAAAATAGCATCTTTTTAAAGAGTACTACAAAATGGTACCTTTTTAAAGAGTATGTACTACAAAATAGTATCTTATTAAAGAGTACTACAAAATAGTAACTTTATAAAGAGTACTACAAAATAGTACCCTTTTTAAAGAGTACTACAAAATAGTACTTTTGCAAAGAGTATAATGCTTCCAGATCACTCCCCTCATTTTTGCTACTAAATACAGATGCTTTCTGTGAAATAGTAATAAAGAAAAGAAAAAATCTTTAGGAAATGTAAACATAATTGAATTAAGACCCTTAACTTACTAAATACCTAAACCATATACAAAATAATACATAGAGTTGCTATATACATATGTCTTGTATTTAAATAAAATTTTTTAATTTTTTGTTTCCTTTTTATCTATTTTAGATCGTATCGGAATGTGAAATATTACGTGCTAAGGAGACCAAAGATGTTGCCGATCAGTCGTACGATAGTCAGTCGCCACCGGCTATGCCACTTTTCAAAAGTCGTTCAACTGAAAATTTAATCGATGACAAGAAAACAATCACCGAACGTTTGGCGAATATGTACACGAGATTCTCGCCAAGTAAGTACATTTTTTTTTTGATATTTTTTTAGTTTAATTGCTCGTGAAAGCGAATTAAAAAAAAATTAAAAACAAAACTATCTGTTAAATCGGTTTAAGAAATTGCGAAAAATAGGCTGAATGAACATAGGATAGAAGTCGCCGTGGTCTAGTAGGTGTGTGTTGGCTTATTAGACGAAAGGCCCGAGTTCGAAACCCAGGTCAGACATCAAAACGAAATATGAAAAAAAAATATATTTCTTCGACGACTTCCTCTCAGCAGATTCCTGGCAAAAACTCTGAGAGTAAAAATTGCCATGAAAAGCTTCTCAAAAAATCTGTCGTTCGGAGTCGACGTTAAACTGTAGGTCCTGCCACTCATGTATAAAATTAATGCACACAACATGAGTGGTGTTGAGGAGCTAGGCCGTAATCCTGACTGAAGGGCCAATTATGTATGTATGTGAACATAGCTGAGCACCACTGCAATTTATACAAAATTCCAGACAAGACAATCGACAAACGAAACACTGAAACAAAACTTTAAAAAGAGACAAGGATGAAGGATGAAAAATTTAGATGCCCTAGCCAACATAATCGTTTTACTTTGATAATCTTACTTTACAGATGGCTTAGGTGAGATTAGGTCACATTAGTGTTCTGGTCCGGTTTCGATGCCTTGTTTGGATTGCATCACATATTCAAATCTTACATGACTTCTTAGGTATTGTCGTGGTCTTAGATTGTATGAAAATTTATCTTAATCGCGTTCTTTGTATGTTCGTATAGGTCTAGACCTGTTCTTTCTAGGTAGTTTTGCTTTCCCATCTTGTTTTTAAGCGATTGAGTCCAGTCACTCAAGAATTGAAAATCAATCATCCAGAATTTTTGCCAGCAGACTGATAATGTCTCTATGTTATGGCTTGAACCACGGGCCCAACAAGCTACCTCCTACAGTAAGAAGATAATCCGGTATTTAAGGTATAAAATCAGCATCTAAAACGGGTTTAGGTGTGGAATATCTAAGATCCACACCAACAGTACTTGGTATATCCTAGCTTTCGTGTCTTTTTTCGGCATTCGCAAATAATTCGCTCGCCTAGATAACTGGTTTTAGTCAGTTAAGAATAAAGACAAATGGTTTTGGAGATGGGTGGAGATTAAGTATCACTGTTCATGCTAAAAATAACTTTGAACATGGCCAAGGAATTACACTAAGAACAGTTTCATCTGTTGGCACGATAACCCAATCCCCAAAGCGACTGAGCGTTTCGGTTTACGATTTTTCAATTGTTCTTTGCATTACTTTAATTTCATTAATAAACAGGTGCTAAGCCTGTGCAAGTAGGATTGTCATCTGTCATAACCCTGTTCTAGTTGATTCTACAATGATAGGATTGCCAACTGTAGGAACCAAGAAAACAGAGCTTCGGTTTTCGATTTTTCTTTTGTTATTTGCGTTACTTTAGTTTCATTAATAAACAGGCGATAAAGCCTGTTCTAGTAGATTCTACAATAATTGGATTGCCAACTGTCATAATCAAGACAAGCCTGTTCTAGTAGATTCTACAATGATATAATTGCCATCTGCTCTGTGACAAAGAATTGGGCTTTTGGGTTACCTTTCCCAAGTGACTTGTAGCATGTCAAACATTTGGATGATATTCACGATGATGCCATAGGGGATCGGGTGACTTTCCAAAGGATTATTTTGAGAGGAAATGAAGCTGCAAAATGTTTTAAACTCCAGCGAAACCATGATAATCATAAGATCTTGAGCATGTCAAAGTCTTAATTAAGGGTATCTCTTTTTATTTTCTTTTTCGGGGAAGAACCGATAAAAATTTCGGAAATGTACTTTAGAATATTTATTATGGCCATAAATTTATGGTATTTGCTTCTTTAAAATGAATTCATTTTAATCGTACAGAGGAAATCATAAGTACAAAAAGGAAAACAAAAAAATTTCCCTTTCATAAAGACGTACAAACATAATAAATAACTCTGAAAGAAAAATTCAATTTCAAATAAATTACAAACAAGTGAAAATGTAAAACAAAAAGACAGAAACAAATCAAGAAATGAAAGTAAACAAAATAGTTATTAATAATGCCTAGAGTGTATGCGTTAATTCAGTATAAAAATTTCATAAATCCGCAATCCCCTTAAACACCACCGCCACCCCTTCTCAAGCTACTAGTAGTATTGACTGTATAAGCGAAAGATCATTTAAGCCATTAAGAGAATTTAAAGTGAAAAACAAGTGGCAATGCATACATACATATGTCTGTGTATTGGCTTGGTTTGGCTTGGCTTGGCTTGTCAGTCATTCATAAGAAATGTAAGAAAATTATGACGATAAGCCAAAAACAAACAAATCAAAACTTTATTAAAAAAAAAACACACAACAATAATAATAAATAATAAATATTTAAATACAAAAACAACTACAATAAATTTAAATAAAAATAATAAATAAAACAAAAAAAAAACAATAAAACCACAACAAACAGAAACAGAAGAAAAAGAGAAAAAATGAAAATGAACACAACGTTTTGCATAAGAAATCCCAAAACATGAATCATCAGCCAAGCCAGCCAGCCTTAAACCAAAACCAACTTTTAAGTCTATTTAAAGTTTTTTTTTTTTTTTTGCCATCACAAATCGTCTGCCTCACCAAACACTTTTTGTTTTATTTGCCAGTTTCATTATAATTTATGCCATTTACGACAACAACGCTCCAATATGAATCGCATCGAATAGGCTACGTACGACGAACAGCGATAATAAAAAAATCACCACACAGAGTTGAAATTTGCATTTTAAGGCAATACAGCCAAGCTAAGCAAGACATTTTTTCTTCATTTTTTAAACTTTTTTTTTTTTTGTTTAATTTTTTATTTTATATTCAATAAATAAATAATGATTCAATACTTTGTAAGGCGTGAGTCTACGTGTTATTATAGGCGTTGAATTGCTTTCAATAAATTTAGTCACTTTCATGAGCCGCAATTAAATGGAATCACTTTTCCAATCTTCTTCTACTCGTAAACGCAATTAATTTTACATGTCGATTACAACGTAAAGTGTAAAATTCTAAATGTAATCGATAACTGCGCCAAGTAATATACAAAACGAACGATCGATATTAATCTCAAACGAAAATTAAAAAAAAAAAAAAAATAAACGACAGATTTGAACCAGAAATCCCAAAACGAATTCCAGTTAACATGAGTATTTTAGGTGATAAAAGTATGAAAATATTAAAAAAAAAAATAAATAAAAAAAATATGTTAAAAAATGTTTTTGAAGTCATATAAAATTTTTAGAAAGGCAGTAGTTTTCAAGAACATTAATTTGCATTTAAAAAGATAAGATTTCAAATCTTATAAGACTTTATATACGTCTTACCAGTGCTGCCACAGTTTGAAATTTTTCTTGGAAAAAAGTCCATCAATTCCTTTTAAAATTAATCAAAAAATACTGAACCTTGTAGTACTAAGCGCGTACATCTAAATTCGCCCTAGAGAAGAGAGTACGTGTTAGTTCATCATTCAAGAACTAGGAGTTTTAAAAATCTGCTCAGACACAAAAGAATGGTTGAGAAATTATTTTTCTCTCAGCAGTTTTTTAAATTATCATTCTGTGTCGAATTTAATACTAAAATGCTGTTACTCATGAATGAGCACACGTAACCAGAGTGATATGAGAAGCTAGGCACGTCCTTTTCTCAATCTTGACTTTGTCTGGAAGTCTGATAGTGATTACTGATTACCGGTTTCAAAGCCCACTTGGTATATTAATTTTGACAGTATTTTTTAAAGAAATTTACTTTAAAGACAAATAACAGTCTTAATAAGTCGACGTATTCTAGTAGGTAGCGTGCGTATTGACTTATTAGGCATGAGGCCCAGGTTAGACATCAAAACGAAAATATAAAAAAAAAAATTCTTTGTTGACTTCCTCTCAGCAGATTTCTGGCAAAAACTTTGCAAGTAAATAAAATTACCGTGTAAAGTTTCTTAACAATCTATCGTTCGGAGTCGACTTTAAACTTTTATACTCACGTATAAAATTAGTACGCACAACATAAGTGGTTTGAAAAGCTAGGTCGTAATCCTAACTGAAGGGCTGTAATGACTAATTACGTACATGTGTTATGACATGGCCCGCTTACAATTTGTTATAAAACTTTTCAATACATTGCAATAAACATTAAAAATCTGCAGAAGTTATTTCGAAGAAGAATAATTAAAATGAATACATTTTATTTAGCTACAATTGCACAAAAAAAATGGCTTAAACTGGGGCATTAACCCTAAAATGATACGACTTTGTAATGAAAGTAATTTTATTCTACGCGATCCCACAATCAAAGTTATTTTTGTAAGCCAAGAGAATTACAATAAAGAATCACTATTCGTGATCAATATTTTTCGAATCATTACAGTGTATGGATCCCTAAGCTTAAACTCATTGTTAGTGAAACCATTTGCTTTTTGATGTCATAGAAGTCGCCGTAGTCTGCTAGGTAGTATGTTCTCTAATTAGACTTGAGTCCACGGTTCAAGCACCAGGATTCCAACATTCCAGATATTTCCAACAAAACGAAATATGAAAAAATATTTCTTCGGCGACTAACTCTCGGTAGATTTGTGGCAAAAACACTGAAAGTAAATAAAATTGCATGAAGAATTTCTCAAAAATCGTTGTCGTTGGGAATCGGCTTTTAACCCATAGCATAAGCGGTGTGAGAAGTTTAGTCGTAATTTTGACTGAAGGGTAAGGGGACTGACCAATTTGTATTTTGCTGTTGTTTTGATGGCATTGATTGTTTTGTGTTATCGGACTAATTGGGGCGAGCAATGCTTAATAAAAATTCAAAAAAATGTAAAAAATCAATTTATTTTATTTGATCGGAGTTATTAGATTTTGAAACAAGGCTCCAATGGCTCAGAGATCAGCACTGAATCGTTTTTTCGCTATTCATAAGTACTCATGAAATTTTGAGTATGAGTGAGTCAGCAGTATTGAAATTCAACTACACTGATTCATTCGTACTCACTACAACATTGATTTATAAGTACAGGTTGCAATGAGTATGAGTACTACATTGACATCAAACTCATAACATTCGAAATATGTTTGATTCATACGCCTACTCATTCAGATTCATAAATTTATATAAATACTTATAATACTCATAAATTACAGACTTAGTTGTTGTTGCATTTACAAAAAAAGAATAAAGAAAAAGACAAAGACCGCAAGCAACCAAGCAAACACACAACCTTCTAGTGAGTATTGAAGTTTTCGTATGCGAATCATAATTATTTTGTGATTCTTGCAAATGTTGAGTAAAGAAGAGTCGAAATGAACAACATCATGCGTATTGTTAAGTATGAGTATGATGAATATGAGTAGTATGAGTATGATATTAAAATAAGTATGAATGAGTATAAGTATAAGAAATTATGAGTATGATTCGAATCTACTCATCTTTTTCAATACTCATTGCTGATCTCTGCTATGGGTACTAATGTGTACCAGAATTCAAATTCACAAATTAACTTCTCTGAGTTTTATAGTAATCACGGATAAATCAACTTTTCCTTGCTATATATGGTGAGGTGTTATGACGTTCTGAATGCATTTTAAATATGTAATATGTTTTCTATTTCGGTTAATCGCCCATAATAAGTTAAAAACAGAATTTTCGGTTAGTCTATTATGATATGAAATCAATATTTAAGTAAAGAAACATTTATTTAATAATACATTCCTAATCATTCTTTTCTTTCTTTCTTATCTATTTTCAGTCCAGCGAGGAATCCTTAATATGTAAGTAAATCTTTAACTATAGCTAATAAATAAGGCCGGATATGTATAAAGTATTGAATTAAAACATATTTTTTGTATTATCAAAACGATAAAAAAGTTCAGTACCTTTTCACGGCAATATTTTTTATTCTCTGATTTTTTGCTAAAAATCTGCTGAGAGGAAATCGCCGTAGAAATATTTTTTCATATTTCGTTTCGATGGACATGTCTAAACTGGGGTTTGAACTGTAGCCTCATGTTTAATAAGCCACACACTACCTACTGAACTACAACGGCTTCAATGAAAAAATTATATTCAAGGGAAATCCTTAAATGAACCCACAAGATACAGACGATGTGTCAGTAGTTAAAAAATCTCACTCTGATGAAAAGTGACTATCCTACTAAAGTGACGACCTTTATTTTTGGAACCAACAAAAAAACAAACACAATGAATACATATTGTTGTTATTGTGATAAACATGGGGCTGCGAGGGAATGCCCCCCATTCAAACTCACTTGGTTTTAGAAAAGTCTTTGTCACTCTTTATCATTATAATTGAGCATACTTTTCTAAACAACCGCACCCACCCATCAGAAGAATTCTGACCCTTATCGACGCAGTGGAAGCTCCCATCTTTGCAAGCTCTTCTGTTTGCTTCTTGTCCCTATCTAGCCTTTTTAGATTCTTTAGACAGTCTCATAGTATCTTCGATTAAACCTTATAAGAGCCGAATGCTTGAATGTCTGCCTGAGTGTCAGGTAGCAGGGAAGTGTTTCAATGATGTATAAGACGATGAGCATATTGCTCTCTCTCTCTCTATCTCTCTCTCTCTCTCTTTGTCAGGGAATTAGTTAGAAATATTCTTGATAAATTGATCGATTCAAAACTAATACTTTGAGAGCAATTGAGGTCTAAAGGTAGATTAAAAATTATCGAAAACGTTACTCAAGTGGTTGACTTACAGGGCACCTTTTGAACCCTCGGGCATTTGATTAAGTCCGTACTAGGCAATCATCTACTGCCGATATTGTTATGCACCACTATTGAGTCCTATGTGTAGAGCCTAGGCTTACTACCATTTTCCTTTGGCGACCTATCATATCTTAGCTAGGCTTACTTTACATATGTATGTGTATTTAAATTCTCAATTTTCTAATGTATGTATAGGTATGTACACATATTTACTAAGTAACAATATTATTTTTTTGCAGCAATGGCCGCAGCTCACCAAAAAGCGAGAAGAAAGCGTATAAAATAAATCGTGCTAGCCAAACGACAAGTCTTTATTTGGAGCCAAAATACCCCATTTTCGGTGCACCACTCGAACAACTCGAACTGCAGCAGAATGTGCCACGATTTGTGGTCGATGCCATTGACTATATCGAACGTAAGGATCGTATAACACAAGACGGTATTTATCGGGCATGTGGCAATAAATTCTCCATCGACGAATTGAAACAGAAATTAACGAACGCCTACATTTACGATTCAAAACTTATGACAGCCGATGATATACATACGGTGACAAGTTTACTAAAACAATTCTTTCGTGATTTACCCGAACCCGTGGTACCGCAAGACATTTACAATCGCATAACAAGTAATCTAAACGATAAGGAAAATGTGGATACAATACGTATAGCAATTGAGGAGATGAGAGAACCGAATAAGTCAACACTGAGATTTTTAATAAAACATTTAACCAAGTAAGTGGAAAGGGCAGGGGAAGGGGTATTATTGTGAATTGTAAATGATTTTAATTTTTTTTTTTTTTAATTTTTATTTCTAGTGTTGCTGCCTGCAGTTCTTCAAATCGCATGAATGCTTCCAATGTGGCCATTGTTTGGGGACCATCGTTATTTGCCCATAATGACACGTACGATATGATTGGACGCATGAATACTTTAACCAAAGTTTTAATTGAAAGTTATGATCGAATTTTTGATACAAATGAACGTTTACTTTAATTATTTATTAAAAAAAATAAGAAACAAAAAAAAAACATTCTATTTATTTATAAAATCCTTATAAGCTTTAAACAATTCTAAAAAATACTTGAAAAGCATCATCTCTAATAAGAAAAAAGAAAATTAAAACCATCACATTATACCAAAAATTAATTACAAAAAGAAAAAAAAAAAGATGAAAGACAGTTTTAATTCGTAATATTAAGTTTATATTTAAAACCAACCGTATTTAATTAAATAATTAATATTATTATAATTATTATTGTATTGTATTTTAACACGTTGACTGCCAACTACGAGATAACTCTTAGATTGCGTTCCCTTCTAGGGTGCCAACTACGAGTTATCTCGTACTCACAAAACCTGCCATTTTTGTGTAGCTACGAATAAAATCGTATTATATCAGTGCTAGAGTATCGATAAATGGCTTCTGGGACAAGAAGAAAAAGTCAATGTTAGCTTGCGTTGCGTGGCCAGTTTTCTGAAAATTGTCGTGGCAGTCAACGTGTTAATGATTATATTCCAAACGATTTTAAATTAATTAATATTCCTCTACTCGTATGTATTTTTTAAATGTAATTTTAGTTGCTCGCCTCTTTGCTTTCTTTACTTAATTTGCTTTTAATTTGTTTTTTGTGTTAATTTTTTTTTGTTTTTTTATAATTCCTCCTCCTTATATGCAATATTAGTAATAATTTTGAAATGTTTTATTTCTTAGTTTTATTACGATTTTTAATTTGATTTAAAAAAATTTAATTTCTAATTAATTTAGCAATACGAGAAACAAATATAAAAACAATATTAATGTGATAACTTAGTTTTGTAAGACTGTGTATGTGTGCTTTTTTTGTATATAAAAAAAATAATAATAATAAAACAAAAACAAACAATACGAAATTGAAAAAAACAATAACAACAAATTATTTTTAAATTAATATTGAGTAAATGACAATGATCTTTTGACATTTTTCGGTTTGCTTTGAGATTTTTTGTTAGGAAATTTGATGAAATTATTTTCGGATAGTCGCCGTAGTCTAGTAGGTAGTGTAATCGCTTATTACATGTAAAGCCCAGGTTCGAGCCCCAGGCCAGACATCAAAACGAAATATGAAAAAAAATATTCCTTCGGCGACTTCCTCTCAGCAGATTTCAGGCAAAAATTCCAAGAGTAAAATAAAATTGCCATGAAAAGTTTCTCAAAAATCTGTCGTTTGGAGTCGACTTTAAACTCTAGGTCCCGCCACTCATATATAAAAATGAACACGCAGAACAAGAGTGGTGTGAAAAGCCAGGCCGTAATCCTGACTGAAGGGTTGTAATGGCCTATTATGTACGTATGGATGTGTGTATGTATGTATTTTCGGATATGTGAGCAATCAATTACTTGTTGGCCATAAAAAATAACATAACGAATCCAAACACCTTTTCTGTCGACGTTTTTCAACCATTGTCGTAATTACGATTGGTAAGTAGCAGAGATCAGAATTGATTATTTTGACAGATCGCAGCAGCTAAAAAGAAATTATTCTTTATTAATTCCACCAAAAGGGAAACTAAAATGCCGTCGAACTGCCACGGAAGGTATCAGTGATGTCTGAGGAGGAGACGATAGAGGGAATATATGTGCCTCTAAAAAAATACCTTTGTAAATAGGAAAAATTGGTGGTCCAAGATACCTGGTTGACGAATTTCAAAGCTGCTGTGTCCAGCAGTGGAGGACAGCAAGTTAAGCAGGGAACTACTTCGCATTCTAATAGGAATTCTAACGAGACACTGCTCCATTGCAAGTTTCGCTGACAAGCTCGATCTGACCCACTAGGATTACTGCAGAAACTTTCATGATGTGGAGAAAACGGAATCGGTATAAAACCTTTTATGCGAGTACCCTGCACTGGAGAACAGACGTCATCGGTTTTTGTGTAACCGGACGTTTAAAGACTTGGGCATAGTGGTGAATGTACCACTCAGGGAACCGGTCACTTTTATCCGAGGCTCGGAGTTGTTCAAACCCACCACTAACGAATAATAACAAGGGGCTTACCTCACACTGGGTGGACACCGAGTGAACTTACTTATAAACGACAAGCTAACCACTAACTGATGCCTTAAGACCGTCCGTCTGACCTCCTCACTATTTAAACCACTTGTTTTCGGACGAAACGAGAGCGCAACTTTTATATATTGGCCGATGTCAAGTTTCTTCTTCAGGCTCCTCAACTACGTTCAGAGGAGAACAAAAATGCCAAGTAATGGAAGTTTGCTAATCAACTCTATTGGAGTATCATTGGAGTATCGTTACAATGATTTGTGCT
This sequence comes from Sarcophaga rosellei, assembly GCA_930367235.1. Classification (NCBI taxonomy): domain Eukaryota; kingdom Metazoa; phylum Arthropoda; class Insecta; order Diptera; family Sarcophagidae; genus Sarcophaga; species Sarcophaga rosellei. The sequence continues at coordinate 59,030,781 of OV884018.1, read as the reverse complement.
CTCTAGTGTTCGCAAAAATCGCATGTTTTAGTAGAGTTGTCGATTAGGCAGGGATCGCACTAGAATTACAAAGACTGTCTTTATATAGAACCTTCATCCTGCACAAATCTTGCGAATTACTTACGTATTAAGAGATTCAATACAATGCGCAGCATGAGTAGAGGCTACACCCTAATGCCATGTTCGCACGGCAGCAATTTTTCGTAATTCGCTCTCTCATTCGCAATTCAACACCCAATTATGTGCTAAATTACGTCATTCGCCATACAAAATTTTGTGAGCGAATTACCCAAATTGTGTGTAATTTAATTTCTATTACCCTGTGGATTACTTAAAAATCAATGTAATCTCTAAATTTTATCGTATTTTTGCCATCACCAACTGTCAAAGCACAAAAAATATAAACAAAAAATATTGTAAACAATAAACAATAATGGAATCCAAATGTATAATATTTAAAAAAAGTGTTATTTATAAGAAAGTTATTCGCGAAATTAGCGGAGGAAGCCACTATGTGTGTAGAAAACCTTTTGAAAAGTATTTGCAGCTTTTGAAGAAGCTGTATGAAAAATATTAATAATAATTTAGTAATAAAAAGAAGAAGAACTGTAAACAAGAATTACAAAACTACCGTGTGAACATGATAATTCAAATAAGTAATTCAAACAGAGAGCGAAGTAATTCGAAGGCTCGTGCGAACATAGCATAAGCATGGTTTTTTATATTCTTTTTTTTTTGTCTTCATCGCAGGCCTTCCTTAATAGTAACCCCCCTTTGGAATATTTAAATCGCTTGTAGTTTATTCAACTACAAGCACTGCAAGGGTTTTTTATAGTTTTTAAATGTTTTATTTTAAAAATTTTAAACTTTTTTAACCAAAATTATAAAAAAATCATCACCTATCCTTGCACAGCTTAAAATTTGAATGAACCACGTATACCACCACTGAAATCGTTACGATTTTGATCGAAGTTGCGTGAGCCTTGGGCATAAGCATCTATAGAACCACGCCCGTTATCACTGGTATACAGATTATGGTTGTAATTTACAGAAGCTTCTCGTCCATTTTGATCCTTTTTCACAGTAACATCGACACTACCGCCTTCGGGAGATCTGGCATGACGTGACGGTCGACTGAAACCATCTACCAGAAGTCGTTGAGGTTCCACAGTCTTAACTGGTGTAGCCATAGCTGTTAGAATTAAACAGGCAGCTATTAAAAGAACGATTTTAACGATGAACATTATTTGATCTTTTCAGAGTGATACTGAGTTGATATCGGATTGAAAGACTTTGAGGTATTGTATGATACAGTGTGGATAACAATTCATTTTTATACGGTTTGAGAATGATATGAATAGACACAGAGGTTTGAGGTTTCTGTGTAAAACAACAAATTTGTGGGGGATTTTTACTAAAAAGAGTTGTTTAATGGAATACAGAAATAAAAATATTTGCTTTTATGGGTTGTAATCTACAAAAATAGAAGGTATTTTACTTCTGATGATTATACGAAACAAGAAAAATCACCCTAGAAATCTATAATCTTTCATGCTTTAAATAGAAAATCCCCCTCTTTTAAGCTTTACCAAGATTCAAGTACAAAAATATTAAAAAGTCTGTTTGTAGAAACAACTTTTAATTGAAAATCTTCTCAGAAATGGCAAGAGACTAAAATCAATACCAACGCATCCTTTAAAATTATAATCTATTATATTGACGGGTTGTTGTATTGTCCTGAGAGCATCAACTAAAATTCATTGAACTTGTATTCCTCTTTGAGCAGACAGAACATCAAGAAGGCTTAGTATTACACAAGAATGATAAACTAAAGATTACGCCATCACGCACACAAAATTAAAACTTTCTGCGCATGTTGAATCAATGACGTCACGAATTTGTGTTCCTATTGGCTAATGATTTTTAACTGTCAAACAATTATTTTTACATGTAAATATAACAGTGGGACAATTTAACTTTTGTCTCTACAAAATTATTTAGTAGCAAAAACTTTTTTTTTTCAAAAATTTATTTATTGAAAATTCATTAAATAAAAATTATCCAACAATATTTTATTAATTGAAATAATATTTGAAAATAAAATGAAGTGAAAAAAGTTTTTTTTAAGTTGGTATTTTATTCATTTCCCTTTTTCTTTTGTTGATATTTTGAGAAATTTCGGTATTTAGTAATATTATTCTGAAGTACATTCTACATCTAAAATAGTTTTTTCACTTCATCCTTTCCTTCAAAGTCCTTTGCTTCAACAAATGTTTTTGGATATACCCGATCGTAAGCATCAATTGTTCTCCATTTAATTTCAAAAAAATGACATCACACGATTTTAACGTTTTCATTAGTGAATTTGATGACTTACTTAGCCCGCCTTCATTTAGGTGGTTGACCCAGGTATACGTCGAGTTCACTGAAGGCTTGATCGCAAGATTGGGGCTTTTGTTTTGTAATTTGTGACAAATATATCCGGCCAAATTCTCTAAACCGGCATACTGTAGATTTTCTAATTCTATTTCATTATTTTCGGTCTGTAATATGTCCTCTTGGTTCTCAGTATTAATATTCGTAAATATAGTACCTGCAGAAACCAGAAGGAAAACTAAATACCTTTATTTGAAATTGTATGTCGACATTTACCAGTTAAAGAATTATGTACTTCTAAATCAGGAGTATTGTAGACCACCACATATGCATTGGCACCTAAAATGCCTTCGTTATAGCCCAGAATATATGTCAGAATTAAAAACACGGGATATTTAATTTTTTTAAATTTCTCACTTGTTTTTTTACCACTATTTTGCTTACATTTGCCCACTGCACACTCCATGTTTACATTTTCCTTCAATATTTCTTTTTAGTTTTTCTTTGTGTTGCAGCTTTTTTTAACAAACTTCACTAATTTTTTTTATAATGTTAATTTTTTTAAAGTTCTTTTTCAATAAATTTTTCACAAAATTCGTTGTATATTTCAAGAATAAATAAATATTTTTTTGACAACTCTCAATGTAATTTATATTGTAGGGCTGCCAACTTTCACGTAATACACACATTTTTCAGAAGAAATGTTAATTTTCATATTTGCAAGAGACTCGGAAACCTTTCAAATAGCCCAACTACGTCATCTAACGGGAAATCATGCGCAAGGCGTAATCTTTAGTTTATCATTCTTGGTATTACATACATATAGACATAATTGATCATTACAACTCTTTAGTCAGGATTCGAACCTAGCTTCTCACACGACTTATGTTGTGTGTGTTAATTTTATACATGAGTGATGGGACTTACAATTTAAAGTCGACTCCAAGCGACAGATTTTTGAGAAACTTTTCATGGCAATTTTATTTACTAGACTTTTTGCCAGAAATCTGGTGAGAGGAAGTTGCCAACGAAATATTTTTCATATTTCTCTTTGTTCGATAACTGGGCTGGGATTTGAACCATGGCCTAATAAGCCAACATACTACCTACTAGATTACCACGTCTAGAAAATTAAAAAAGAATATTGGGGAAAAAAATGTTCTTTCGTACTTTTTTATTCGGAAAGTAAGTGATAATTTACTGCGAAACAAAAAGTACTTTGGTACTTTTTATAGCATTTTTTTGTACATTTGTTAGTACTAAAGTAATCGCTGTAGATTCTTAAATGAACTTCTGGTACTTTTTTGTATCTTTTAAAAAGTACTTCATTATTTTTTTCTTGTACTTATGATAGCATTTTTTTTAAAGTCAAGGTTTTTATGGCTCTTATATTTATTATATTTAGGGATTTCGTATACTCGTTGGTACAAATAGAGGAACCTTCAGCCTAGAGAATACTGTGCTCTTCTTTAAGCCGGAAACTAATTTTCTTATTCATTCCCCTTACATGTACATGTACATGTACATACATAAGTATAAATAGCCGCTTTCGATATAAGTACCCGTCTGGGAATATCGTATTGCCATATTGGAAAACGTTTCAAATATTTTTTTTTTCTAATTAGAACCTGATTTATAATCAATTTTTAAAAAACAATTTCAAACACCTTGTAAGTTTATTTAAAAATTAAAAAAAATTAAATTAAAATAAGAAAAATTTATTTAATTTTTACAACTAATAATACTCGTATCATATGCTGCTGAGCAAACTAGGCATACTCTTTCAGCACAGGCAAAAAAAAGGAAACCAAAAAATGTTAAAAAAAACCCCAGCAACAGCTGAACATCATTATTACGATCTTACAACATGATTATGATAGAGAATCATGCATCAGCTAAACACAATTATTACGATCTTATGTACAACATGATTATGATAGAGAAACCCTTAACGACGCTAATTATTGTTATGAAGATGCGTAAAACGAAACAGACATCAATGAACCGACTGAGTACATAAGCAAATGTTAACAGTGAGAGAGAGAGAGAAAGAGCAAGAAAGTTTATGAATGAGAGAAATTGAAAGCAAAAGTTATCTAAAAATAGAGAGCCGAACAAAAGCATGAACAATCATGTTTGCAGCAAACAGCGGGAACAATAAATAATCTGATAGTTGTTGTTATAAAAAAATTCACAAATTTTGCGTGCCTTAAGAACGTTACAGTTATAAAGGCGTTAAGGTTTAGTTATTGTTTTACCTGTTTTCTGCTACTTTTTCTGCTTTGATGAAAAATTTTTAACAATGCAACATGATGATGCTTCATTTTAGCACACCTTGTGGTACACTTTTCTATGCAGAAACACACGCACTTACACTTAAACTACCCTCATACATTTAACACTTTTTATTGAAAATAATTAACTTTTTTGAAATAATTTTACACTCGCACTTACACGGACACATCCTTAACACATTACACTGATTTTATTTAAATTATATGCTAAACTTTTAAACGAATTAAATTTAAATTTTTTCACGGCAATGAATTTTTTTCGACGCCACTCGAGCAATGGACGCGAGTTACACTCTCTAACTAAAACCAAGAAAAAGAATATTAAATACTCTCTCACACGAAATATTCTAACCACTTATATACGGAAGTTTAGGAAACACACACTCAATAGCCATTGCAATTTGAAAATAGAGAACTGTGAGTGAACCATAAGAATAAACAACAATAATGCAATCATATTTACATACGTCATTAAAAGAGCATGAAATTGGTGAACCAAAGCGAATTCATGTAACCGGTGAGATTATCTAAACAGCTGAGCTATTTCTTAATGTCAAAATTTTGTTGTTTTTGTGTGTGTTTGTTGTGCGTGTGCGTGTTGTTGTTCATTTTTTTTCCTTTTCCATTTTTTTTCTTCCTATTTTGACAACATTAAAGGTCTTTAACAAAAACAAAATGCCTGTTGTTTTTGCATTGTTGTATTTGTTGTAGAGATAAGGCTACCTTATTGAATTTGCCTTGTGGTGAACTTTGAACAGGTCTTTCTTCAATTTTAAGAAAACTAACAACAACAACTGCATTGTGTAAAATTGTTTGTGTTGTGCTTAAAGAAGAAAACAAAGAATAAAAAACACTCAGCAACAGCTGAACATCATTATTACGATCTTACAACATGATTATGATGGGGAAACCCATTGCGACGTTAATTATTATTAATGAAGATGCGTAAACCCACAGCGTACATATGCAAATGGAAACAGTAAGAGAGAGAGAGAGAGAGAGACAGAGGGAAATAAAAGAGTTTATAAATGAGAGAAATTGAAAGTAAAAGTTATTTAAAAATAGAGAGCCTAACAGAAGCATGAACAATCATGTTTACAGCAAACAGGGTAAAAAATAATCTGATTGTTGTTGTTATAAAAGATGTATAGGTATGTTTTGGGTGCCTTATAAAAATAGCGTTACAGTTATGATGATATTAACGTTTTGTTATAATTTTACCTTATTTCTGCTTCTTTTTCGGCGTTGATGAAAAATTTTTAACAATGCAACATGATAATGCTTCATTTTAACACACTTTGTGGAACACTTTTTAATGCAGAAACACACGCACTTACAATCAAACTACCCTCATGCATTTAATACTTTTTTTTATTAAAAATATATGGACAATAATTTACTTTTTTTACATAATTTTACACTTGCACTACACACGCGCACATTTAACACTTTTCACTTACATATTTTATTTAAATTATTTGATTAACTTTTAAACGAATTTTAATTATTTCGCGACAATTAATTATTTTCGACGCTACTCGAACAACGGACGCGAGTTACACTCTCTAAGTAAACGGTTAACTGACAAACAAACAAATCGCTCTAAACTCTAGTATTGCCATCTTCGGATTTTGTCTAGGATTTTAATGTACATTAACAGTTTGTATAAGTTAAGAACCAAAATATTTAAAATTAAATTTAAATACTTCAGGTCATTGAACGTTAAAGCTTACCTAAGCAAATTAGCAACAAAGGTAATAAACTTATGTTGCAATACATTTTAACATAATTAGAATATTGCTGACTCTGCGTCTGGGTGAAGTTTATTGAATTTTGCATTATTTATTATTTTAAGTAAAAACATAATTAAGTTTCAGTTCTGGTGTAACTTTAGTGTAATTAACATTAAAAAATAAAGAACGCTTCAGACAGTAGTCTGAAGCAAATTTTAAAAAAACTATTAAATAAAAAATAGTTTAATTGGCGCCCGAGCAGGGACCGCGGTTTCCAACGGATAAATAGAATTCCAATAAGGTATAAAACACATAGTCCTGCAAGGCAGCACGTTATCCGCGGTATCCACAATATTGAAGCAGAAACAAAAGGACAAAGGGCTCCCGAGTAACTGGATCGATCAGGAGAAAGGGTGTTGAACATCATCAACTGCCGCTGCTTATTAAAATGATTATTATATATTTAATGTAAGTAAAATGTATAAATATTAAAGTTAAATTAACAAAAGTGAAATAAATCTAAAATATAAAAACACAATAAGATTCAAAAGTTAAAATTATATCCTAGCTAAATCCTAGAAACAAATTATTTTATTTAAGTAAATTTTGAATTGATAAAAAAAAAAAACATAATTTAAAAAAAAAAAACAAAACATAATTTTGAATATTGTGTGAAAAATTCAAAAAGTAAATTAAATTTTGAATTTATAAAATTAAATATTGTGTAGAAAAATTAAAAGGATAAATTAAATTTTGTATTTATAAAAACAAAAGAAAAATATAAATTTAAATATTGTGTGGAAAAATTTAAAAATTAAATTAAATCTTGTATTTATAAAAATAAAAGAAAAACATAAATTTAAATATTGTATAGAAAAATTTAAAAAGTAAATTAAAAAATAAAATATGATATAAAATATAAATTATTATTGTGAAAAAAAATTTAATTTTGAAGTGAAGTAAAAGCAAAGTAAAGAAAGGAATTAAAATATTATATAAAGGATAAATCAACATTTTGTGAACATTTTTAAAGAAGAAAGTAAAATAAATATAAAAGATACAGTAGTATAAATTAACACTAGATTTAAGAAAATTTAAACAATAATCTAATAAAAAAATCCCACGGGATTCAATAAAAAAATAAAATTCGAGGCTGCGATTCCTACGGGACCCTCCAGTTTCATAATAATAAAGAAATATATTAAACAATAACAACAATAACACTACATAATAGAAAAAAGTTAGTCATTTCATATACCTTGTTAAAATGTCAAATCCAAACAATTTAATTAGGCCACCTGTAGTGAACGTACAGGAGAATCAGGCACCATTAAATATGAGGAACTTAGAAATAGAAATTAGGAGAATGATCAATGAGGCAATACAAGAACAAATTAGAAATCCTGACAATGACAGGAATCAGGTGATTGATCAAGATCAAGTAATTGATCCGCAACATAGGGCACAACTAAATGACTTGGACAGGGTACCTGACGTAGTCAGAAGCCTAAGGGAATTTACAGGACAACCAGGGGAATATAGTTCCTGGAGAAAATCTGTTGAACGAATTTTGAACATTTACCAACATTTAAAGGGAACACCCAAATACTTTGGAATCCTTAGCGTAATAAGGAATAAAATTGTCGGCAATGCAGATGCCATATTAGAATCCTATAATACACCCTTGAATTGGGAAAGTATTTCTCGCTGCTTAACTCTGCATTACGCAGATAAGAGAGATGTTAGTACTCTCGAATATCAGTTAACTTCATTAGTTCAGGGAACAGAAACCATTCAGGAATTCTACCAAAAGGTTTACAACCATTTATCCCTTATACTTAACAAAATTAGCGCTATGGACATAGGACAGGAATCTTTGCACCTATTGACACAAACTTATAGAGATAAAGCATTGGACACCTTCATAAGAGGGTTGAAAGGAGATCTACCTAGACTTTTGGCTATGAGAGAACCAACAGATTTACCTAAAGCTTTACACTTGTGTCTAAAGCTGGAGAACCAGAACTTTAGGACTAACTATGCTCACAATAGGAAATTTATGTCTACCCCAAACCGGAACCAACCTATATTCTATCCGGAATTAGCACACATTCCTCCACCACCTCGACCAAAGCAAGTAACTAGGCAATTCCAAAGACAACAACCTCCTCACGGACTGAACTATTATCAAAATCAGGGAGCCATTCCCAAACACAATCAATACAACCAATTTCACCAAAACCACCATACAAATTACACCCCACCAAGACCTTTTATACCAAAACCTCAACCAAGACCAGAACCGATGGACGTTGACCAGAGTATGAGAACTAGGAATATAAATTATATGAATAGACCAGCGAACAACGGACTCTATGGCAAACGACCACCTCCACCACATCCAGAAACTCGCAAACAAAGTAGAAATTTCCATTTAAAACTAGGATCGAACAACGGTTCAAATATACAGGAGACAGGCGAAATTGACAACTATATTGACAAAATAGACTTAGAAAACGATATTGACGGACAAACATTAAATGAGTACATTGATGACCAAGCGGACTATACAAGAGACCACGATCAGAAATATGACTCTACCAACGAAATCCATTTTTTAGACTAAATTCATCCACCTTGCCATATTTTGAGTGCAGGATGGATGACGGAATGATTATAAAAATCTTAATCGACACTGGATCCAATAAAAATTATATAACACCGAATATAGTAAGAAACCCTATTCCAAATAAGGAAAATTTCTATGTAAATTCCGTAGGTGGACAGACTCAAATTAAATTTCACACAAATACCTACTTATTCGGACAAACGGACGTTCCGATTAAATTCTATTTATTACCACAACTGAAAACATTCCAAGGAATCATTGGAAATGACACTTTAAAAGACCTTGATGCTATCATTTATACGAAAGACAATTACATGGTACTTGGAAATGGGAAAAGAATTGCACTTAAACAGCTCCCAGCAGACGACATTCACATGACTGCTCTCAGAACTAGCCACATGACTCATGAACAACAGGACAAACTAAGGCAGATTGTGTCGAAATACCACAACCTTTTTTCAGCTCCTGACGAAAGACTGACTTACACTACACGTGTAACAGGTGAAATACGTACAAGGACAAATGACCCGGTTTATTCAAAGACCTATCCGTACCCCATGAGCCTTAAGAAAGAAATTGAAGACCAAGTTAGAACATTACTTAAAGACGGCATAATCAGACCATCAAAATCCCCATACAATTCACCTGTGTGGATTGTTCCAAAAAAACTTGACGCAAGCGGGGAACGAAAGTTCAGGATGGTTATAGATTACAGGAAATTAAATTCTATCACTATTTCAGACAAATATCCATTGCCTGAAATTAACGAGGTACTTTCACAATTAGGGAAGAGTCGTTATTTTACTGTATTAGACTTGAAAAGTGGGTTCCACCAAATACCTTTAAAGCCCACAGATATTGAGAAAACAGCATTCTCAATTAATAATGGTAAATTCGAATTCACAAGATTACCATTTGGATTAAAGAATGCTCCAGCTATTTTTCAACGCGCGCTGGATGACATTTTACGTCCACACATTGGAGAAAGATGTTATGTCTATATAGACGACATAATAATCTTTAGTCCAAATGAATATCAACATTTAAAGGATATTGCTGAGGTATTTAACACCTTACACCAGGCAAATATGAAGGTTCAGCTCGATAAATGCGAGTTTTTTAAAGACGAAGTTGAATTTCTAGGTTTCCTAGTGACTCGCAAGGGTATTCAAACTAACCCTAAGAAAGTCGAAGCGATTGTGAATTTCCCTTATCCCAACACATTAAAAGATCTTCGATCTTTTTTGGGATTATCCGGATATTATCGCCGGTTTGTCAAAGATTACGCTAAAATAGCGAAACCCTTGACAAACCTCTTAAGAGGGGAAGAGGGACGAATATCCCGAAATCAATCAAGTAGAAAAAAAATAGAACTTAATGAATCCGCAAAAATAGCATTTGACAAATTAAAAAAGATCTTATCTTCTAGAGATGTCATATTAACTTACCCTGACTTCACTAAATGTTTCGAATTAACAACAGATGCCTCAAATTACGCTATTGGCGCTGTCCTTAGCCAGGAAAACAGACCAATTACATTTATTTCTCGATCTCTGAGTAAAACAGAAGAGAACTATGCAGCCAATGAGAGGGAAATGTTAGCTATAATTTGGGCACTTGATTCATTGAGAAATTATCTGTATGGCCACGCCAAAGTCATAATATTCACTGACCACCAACCTCTCACATACGCTTTAAGTAACAAAAACAATAACGCAAAAATGAAGCGATGGAAAGCAATATTGGAGGAATACAACTATGAACTCCATTATAAGCCCGGTAAAAGTAATGTGGTTGCAGATGCTCTTTCTAGACCACCACAAAACAACATTCATGTTAACGCTCTAACGGTTACAGTGCATAGCAATGATAGTTCAGGAGAGAATTTAATTCCTTCAGTTGAATGTCCTATAAACGTCTTTAGAAATCAGATTTTTATCCTTATAGCAGAAACGAGTGAATACCAGTTTAAATTACCTTTCCCAACTTTTCACAGACATATTATTACAGCCCCAAGCTTTTCGGAAGACACTCTTTTGGATATTTTGAAGAGATATCTTAATCCGAGTGTAGTGAACGGTTTGTTTACTTGCGAAAGCATTATGGGTAAGATACAATCAATATACCCTCTTCACTTTTCTAAATATAAAATCAGATACACACAAACCCAGGTAGAAGATTTGGTCGACTCTTCTAGACAAGAAGAAGAATCTCTGAAAGTACATAGACGAGCCCACAGAAACGCTAAAGAAAATAAATTACAACTTTTAGAAAAATATTACTTCCCAAAGATGAGTGATACTCTAAAAAGAATAATAAAACAATGTAAAGTTTGCAAGGAAGGGAAATACGATAGACATCCTAATAAGGCAAATATATCACCTACTCCAATCCCGCAATATGCAGGAGAAATACTACATATAGACATTTGGACTACTGAAAAGCACTTAACATTAACTGCAATAGACAAGCTCACAAAATATGCACAAGCAACAGTAATAAATTCTAGATCAATAGCAGATATTAGAGAACCATTAAGGAAAATAGTATTTAGTTTTGGTGTTCCCAGAATAGTAGTTGTAGACAATGAAAAATCATTAAATTCAGATTCAATTTTGTTTATGCTTGAAGATCAGCTGAATATAAAAGTTTTCAAGACTCCCCCCTACAAAAGTACCGTTAACGGCCAAGTGGAACGATTTCATTCCACATTGTCGGAAATTATGCGTTGTCTTAAAACAGAGAAGACACATAGGACTTTTGAAGAATTACTCGATAGAGCAGTGTATGAATATAATTACACCATACACTCAACAACAGGCAAGAAACCTATTGAGTTATTTTTTGGAAGAAGAGTTAGTACTAGTCCAGAACAATACGAAAATGCTAGGAAAGAAAATATAGAAGCCATCGTTAGGAAACAGGAAAAAGATATGGCAAATCATAATAAAAAACGAAAACCTTTTAAGGACTATACTCCAGGCCAGAAAATTTATGTAAAAATTAATAAAAGACTAGGATCTAAATTATCATCAAGATATAAAGAAGAAATAGTCAAAGAAAATAACAGAAGTACGGTATTGACAGAAACTAATAGAATAGTTCATAAAGACCATATAAGAAATTAATTATTTTTTGGTTACAGATTTTTCCTACCACTGCTTAAGGCAGAAGTCCAAATACTGAACTATACAGACTCACACGTCGTGACGATAGGTGACGGCTACGGCAAAATTCAAGAAGGGACATTTAAATTTATACATCAAATAGATCTAAATTCTTATGACGACTTTTTACAAAAAACAAGAAAATATATTGAAACGTATATACCTGAGACGATTCCTCTACAACCAACGCTAAAATATGAACTAAATCAAACTATAGACCTATTAGAGACACTTAAGAACTACACACCAAGAAGACAGTCTAGATCAATTAATGCATTAGGAAAAATTTGGAAAATTATTGCCGGATCTCCCGATCATGATGACGCAGAATATATTTACAAAACGTTAGACGAGCTAACAGATAATAATAACAAACAAGTAATAATTAATACCGACTTTAGTAATCAAATAAACAATATTACTAAATTAATTAATACATTTTCTAACTCCATAAGGAAGGATAATTTTATTCTAAAAGAAGACATAGAAATAATGAGAAACAAGGTTAGATTAGCAAAGGAAGCAATTATAAATATTAAATATGCCATACAATGGGCAAAATACAACATAATTAACTCGTATTTGTTAAACAAAAAAGAAATGAACCTTGTAATTAATCAATTAAAAAAAGAAAATATGCCTTTCAACAACATAGAAGAAGCTTTAGAATTATCGAAAATAAGTGTATTAAGCAATAACACAAATATTTTATACATTATTAAAATTCCAATTACAAGTGAAACTTTATATAAAAAACTTATTGTAAAACCTATTATAAAGAATAACTCTATAATAAATTTAAATTTTACAGAAATACTTTTAAATGGAAATGAAATTTATGCAACCAAAGGAAATTGTATAATTTATAATAAAATCAAAATTTGTAATAAAATGTATTTATCAGATCTAAGTAATGATAATTGTATAACAAAAATTATATTCAATAAACAATCCACATGCGCAAAAAGCAATGTTCATCATATCCCTCGTGTTGAAGAAATTGCAGACGGAATAATACTCCTGAATGATGTTAGCAAAACTGTTTCAACAGAAACAATTACTTATAAACTAAATGGAACATTTATAATTAAATTTAACAATTCAACAATAAAAATAGATGACCAAATATATCAGAACCTAGAAGTAAATCAGATGACACCAATCCCAGCCCTAATGCAAGATACTCCAATAGAACAAGAAACCTTAAACATATTGTCATTAGAATCACTTCAAGAATTACATCTTAACAACATAAAGGCAATACATAATATAAAAAGAGAAACATGGATCAGAAACATTGTTATATCACTAACTTTCTTATGCACCGTTAGCCTTACAATTTGGGCACTGAAAAGATCACAAAAGAACCCTTTAACAACGTTCATTCTGCAACAAACAAAAATTCCACAGGTTGAGAAAAATCAAGCTGAAACACCTGTTACAAGAATCCATGAAATACCCTATTTTTAAATCAATCGAGGACGATTGAAATTAAGGGCGGAGGAGTTAAGAACCAAAATATTTAAAATTAAATTTATATACTTCAGGTCATTGAACGTTAAAGCTTACCTAAGCAAATTAGCAACAAAGGTAATAAACTTATGTTGCAATACATTTTAACATAATTAGAATATTGCTGACTCTGCGTCTGGGTGAAGTTTATTGAATTTTGCATTATTTATTATTTTAAGTAAAAACATAATTAAGTTTCAGTTCTGGTGTAACTTTAGTGTAATTAACATTAAAAAATAAAGAACGCTTCAGACAGTAGTCTGAAGCAAATTTTAAAAAAACTATTAAATAAAAAATAGTTTAATTTATATGAACTGACCTATAACTGCTCCTTAACATTAAAAAACGTATTAAAAGTGCGGAGCATATTAGTAAGTAAGGAACATAGGTAACACTGTTTACACACTTAATAGAGAGACATTGCAATTTGAAAATAGAGAGCAGTGAGTGAAACATAAAAATAAACAACAACAATGCAATTACATTTGCATACGTCATTAAAAAAGAGAATGATATTGGTGAACTTGAACAAGTGTTTCTCCAATTTTAAGAAAAGCAAGAACTACAACAACAACTGTATTACGCAGAATTGTTTTATGTTGTGCTTTGTTATTGAGCGTAGTAACTGTTATCAATAAAATATTTTTCTTTACTCACATGAGTATGCAGTATTTTTGTTGACCACAATATGTACCAGAGATGGGAGTTGGTTTTTAAGAATTGAATTTAAAGTACATTATACCATTTTGAAGTGAGAAATTAAGTATTGAATAGAGTAATAGAGGGTTTAGGCTTAGGCAAAGGATTTTTTAGACTATAATACTTTACGTACGTAAAATTAAAGCCAAAATTATAAGAATTTATTTTCATATTTTAAAAATGTTAGTAAATAAGTGGTAAAAATTTTTGTAGGCTTTCTAATGAAGTTCTTGGCGACCTGCCTTTTAAGTCCAACAATTTCTATGCAAAATATCGATACGGGGGAACAGTTTCAGGAACTACGCACTTATTTTTAGTTTAATTACTTTCTTTCATCTGTATGTACGTATTTTATCAATTTGCGTAGTAACTGTTACCAATAAAATAGTTGTGTTTACACAAATGAGTATATGCAGTTTTTTTGGTGACTACCAAATGTACCAGAGATGGGAGTTGGTTTTTAAGAATTGAATTTAAAGCACATTATATCATTTTAAAATGAGAAATTAGATACTGAATAGAGTAATGGAGAGTTTAACCTTAGGCAAAGGGGTTGTTAGACTATAATACTCTACGTTCGTAAAATTAAAGCCAAAATTATTAAGAATTTCTTTCCCTCTTTGAAAAATGTTAGTAAATAAGTGTTAAAAATTTTTTTGGCTTTCTAATGGAGTTTTTGGAGACCTGCTCTGCCTGTTAAGTCCAACAATTTCTATGAAAAATATCGTTATGGACAAAGAGTTTCGGGAACTACAAACTTATTTTTAATTTATTTTATTATAGGTATGTATGTATGTACATATTTTATTTCTTTAAATTTCTGCTTTTAGGGATTTCAATTTTTTTAAATTTACAAATAATGGCTTTGACATGCCCTATGAACTTTAAAAAGATTCAACATTTAGCATGATATCACTATCAGCGTTGCCGTTTTGGTTATTTTTAAACAAATTTGGTTATTTTTTTTTCTAATGTGTAAATGTGTATTTTTTCTTCATTTTGGTTATTTTTTTATTATCGTTAATACAGCAATCACTTCTTTAATTTTATTTGAAAATTTGCATTACAAGCTTTGTAATCGTTGGCAAAGCGTTTTATTTCTTTAAGCGTTCATTTCTTATTACGTTCAATTGAAAGCACCGTAAAAGTGCTTAATAAAAGTACAAATACAACAGGATGTTGTAATTTAAACATCTGATTACATATTTTTTATATATGAACTTTGTATGTAGAACTAAAAATTTTTGGAAATGTGCATCGATTAATACTTATTAACAAATTATCATTTGTGCAGAATTGTGCAAAAACAAAGTGATTCAAATTATGTATGGTCTGCCAAAGGCATATTTTAAATAAAATTGTGAAATTTTTGTACTTGCAATTAATTTGTTGATCTTTTATATGTTTATTTTTAATTTTTTTATTACTATGCAAAGAATAGCATATAAAGTTTTGTTTTTTGTTTATTTTATATATTTACCCAATTCACAAAATGTTATATTGTTGTAGATTATAGTTAAATGGCATTTCATTTTGTGAACACCTTGTCGTAAATATTGTTGTAGATGTTATCCAGTGTTATCAAATTTTTTGAATAAAAAATATACGACATTTCGGAAACATACGAAAAATTGTCGTACGTGTTGTAGTACGACAACTATAACATTTTGTGAATTGGGTAATTAATTTGATATTATAATGCAAGCACTGAAGTACAATAATTTGTATATCAAACCTTAAAATACATATCGATGGCTTAATATAAAAAAGGTCTAACACAATTTTTTTTAAAATAGTGTTATTCTGGAAGGAAAACGTCAGATGCATCTTGCCTCAAAATTTCAGGTGGATACAATTGTAAATAACAGATTTATAATGATTTCATGTTAATGAATTTTTGACAAGAAAGCCCTAACTCGTTTTTTATTTCGTTTGATTGGGTTTCTCCATGACAGAGTTTGTATTGGTGATATTACGGTCAACAGGATCAATATATTTCAAAACAGACTAACTGACGATTACGAATTTTTGCCACCTAGATCAAAGTCGGCGATTAAAGATATACCCCCCTGATTCACTCTATAAGGAGAAAATACCAATCATGAATAAGAAATGAACCACCTACAGGACTTATAAAGTTTTTACCTGCAGATTGACATCTTTTTTATGATAACTTGTCTTATAAGAACTATTTTTTTAGTTAACTTTTGACTTATTCCTCTTAATTTCATGAATTACTTCCGTTTATTATTTAAATCTGAATTATTATAATAATAGATATCATCTTCAACTCAGTTTAAAAAGGCCTAACTTAATTTTTCTTTCCAAAAATATCAATGAAAAAGGGCCTATCTTAGATAATTTCAATAAAATAAAAATAAAAATTTTTTTAAATGAGAAATAAAATTTGTTGCTATTTTTTTTTATTAAAAATTGCATTAAAATTTTTGTTTTATATGCAATTTTAACGATTTTATTAAGTTTTTTCCTTTTCCTGTAAAGTAACCAAAAATCGAATTAGGCCTTTTTTATATTAAGCCATCGATATATATAAACATACTTTATGTATAAATATATAAGTTTTTTTATTTATTTTTAAATATTGAATATCTTAGAATTTTTTATTTTATTGCTTTAAACGGAGATGTATAATTATTTTTATAAAAAAATACTAATAACTAAAAATCTTAAGTAATTATTTGTAGTTTAACTACACAGAAAAAAGTAAAATTTTTGTATTAAGCCTTAAATTTGTTAAAAACATTACATTTATATAAAAAAATTTTTTGGTTATTTTTTTCTTTATTTGGTTATTTTTTATTTTAATTTTGGTTATAAAATTTATTTGGGTGTGGCAAAGCTGATCACTATTAACATCTCTGACCTTATTTGATAACTAACAGTGTGCTCTCTTTAAATTAACTTTTTAACTCTCTTTCTCCAATAACCCATATTGACTTCGTCTCATATTTCCAATGCTTCATAATGTTGTTCGTTTACATTTCTTCCGTACCGTAATTTATTGTTATTCTTTACGATATTGGCACTTGATATTGTTTTGTATTTTTTCTCTTTTGCTTAGACTCTCTTGCTCTAGAATTGCTGGTGCTAACCAGCGTTGCCAGTAATTCTTTTTTTTAAACTTTATTTCTGGAAAAAAGCCTTGTACAAAAACAAAAAATGTTTTCTACGAAAGTACCAAAATTTTATATAAGAAACTATCGGAGTCCGGTGTCTCTGTAACTTCCCCTGTGGCGTTAGAAAGGTCCCGTCACTCATGTATAAAATTAACACACACATCATAAGTGGTGTGAGAAGTTAGGTCGTAACCTAGGTTGAAGGATTGTAATGACCAATTATGCGTGCTTGCATGTAATTCCAACAAAAGAGAAACGAAAAGGCCGTCGAACTGGCATGGATGGGTTCGGTCTGAGGAGAAAGCCTCCATAAAAATACTTTTCTAAACTGGAAGCAGCGGCATGGAATATTACAAACCGTAGATGGTCAAAAATACGTGGTTGCCGAATTTCTAAACTGCTGTGTCCAGTAGTGGACAGCGGGAGAACCATCTAACTTCAGTTCACATTCTAAAAGAATATCTCACAGGACACTGTGCTATTAGGAGTATTAAATCGCATGATTTTGTTGAACTACAAGCACTTCAATGTTTTTTATTTCATTTTTAAAAATTTTATTTTCAAAATTTTAAAGCTTTTTTAACCAAAATAATAAAATAATAAGAATTTCGAAAACAATATTTTCTACATCATCTATCCTTGCACAGTTTAAAATTCGAATGAACCACGAATGCCACCACTGAAATCGTTACGATTATGATCGAAATTACGAGAGCCTTGGTCATAAGCATCTATACTACCACGGCCATCACCACTAGTATACAGATTATGATTGTAATTTACAGAAGCTTCTCGTCCATTTTGATCCTTTTTCACAGTAACATCGACACTACCGCCTTCGGGAGATCTGGCATGACGTGCCAAAATAGGTCGACTAAAACCATTTGTAGACAGAAATCTGTTGAGAGGCAGTCGCCGAAGAAATATTTTTTTGCCGGACATGTGTGCTATGGGGTTTGAAATGCGACCATACAACAAGTCTAATAAGCCAACACACTACCTACACACAACACAGTTAAACTAATAACCATGCCAGACAACGATCACACGTAGGAGAAGTAATGCAGACCCTAAAGAGCTCTGCTAAAAAAATATGCTGTTGGTTAAATTTATGCGCAGTTTAAGTGACAATTTTGTTTTAGGAGGACTCAAGGATATGTAGTCGCCGTAGTCTAGTAGGTAGTGTGTTCGCTTATTAGACGTAAAAGCCAGGGTTCGTATCCCAGGTCAGATATCAAAACGAAATATGAAAAAAAAAAATATTTCTTCGGCGACTACCTCTCAGCAGATTTCTGGCAAAAACTCTGAGAATAAATAAACCTGCCATGAAAAAGTTTCTCAAAAATCTGTTGTTCGGAGTCGACGTTAAACTGTAGGTCCCGCCACTCAAGTATACAATTAAGGCACACAACTTGAGTGCTGTGAGAAGCTAGGCCGTAATCCTGACTGAAGGGTTGTAATGGCCAATTATGTATGTATGTATGTAGGACTCAAGGATTCTGTAGTCAAAGTATTGCTTAATTGTGGTTAAGGACGAGTCAAATCAGTTTTAATACCATTCTAGTAGCAATTATTATTGAACAGGACCTGTTTTAGATTACAAGGCGAGACAAAGCAAACTTTCTGTGACTCTGGTACACAAATCATGCTGATACCGATGTCAGGGATTATGTTGGTTTAACGGAAAATGACAGTGAGGGTGAGGCTTATTCGCTTGCACCAACGATGTCAGAAAATACCACAAGGAAAGATGTAGACGAATTCAAATAACATGATCTCACTGATCAGTTCACATCACCTCTCACGGTGAGATGACAATGCTCTCAAATCTCTTGTGCAGAATCAATGTGTCACGAGCAGTATGGCACGTAGCGCTGTCCTGTTTGGACTACATGTCGTTGATGTCCAAATCATTTAATTCAGGTCAAGCAGAAGTTGGCGATCAATGACATATATTTCTTGCTCTTGACAGTAAAGGCCAGGCCAACTTTAGAAAATCCACATTAAACAGTGACGGTTTCTGATTCATAAGAATTTAATGTAATGTATTCCAATGTAAATTAAGGTCAGCAGCCAACTGATCCATTTAGGGAAATAATCATCCATAGTGATTTGACAAAACCGACTTAAGAAATAACAACTAAATCGACAGATATAGCTTCAACAGTATTACTGTTATCCACTGTCATAGTTCGGGAGTTCCTGGTAGAAGTTCCCATTTATTCATTTAGGTTTTCTTAAGGGTGCACATCGTATGTTGCGATTCCTTCATATATTTTTTTTAGCGATAAAGTGAATGTCAATTACACTGTAAACAATTACACTGAAATTAATTTAAGGTAAACAATAACAAACTATACGAATGTATTTTTTATTGAATTTCTTTATTTTTTTTTTAACAAATTTTCCAACATAGCCTTGGCTTTATTGCGTAGGCATTTATTGTTTGAATTATAGGGCAGTTGGTCCACGAAATAAACACCGGCATTGATTTGCTTGTGCGGCTCAATCAAGCGTTGTTTAACATGTTGCATCACCTGTTCAGCTGTTAAAGAACTGTTCTCGGATTTCACTATTAAAGCACCGGCAACATCACCACGTTGCTCATCAAATACCGCAACTACACATACGTCCATAACATCTGGCATCTCCAATATAACATGTTCAATTTCATTGGGCCAATATTTATGACCCTGATATTTTAAAATTTCCTTTTTACGTTCTACCACGTAAAGGAAATTATTCTCATCCATATAGCCCAAATCACCGGTATGAAACCAGCCCTCTTTATCTAAGGCTCGGACAGTTTCCTCAGGATTCTTATAATAGCCACGCCAAGCAACTTTCGAGTAGACTAACACTTCACCGATTTCATTAATGCCAAGATTTTCACCCTCTTCACTTACAATGCGCAACTTTAAATTGGGCATCAGCTTGCCAACAGACTTGGTACGGCTTGTATCCGTATTAAGCGTTATTATACCAATTTCCGAGACACCATAAACAAAGCCGAAAATTACATTTTCGTTAAAGAGATCAGTAAAACGTTTTAGCGTAGCTTCCGAAAGTTTACTGCCTCCAAATTGTATGGCTTTAAGAGATTTTAAATTTTCCTTGGTGGCCTCTGGATGATTGACCAACATGGCTACATAGCGCGAAGACAGGAAACTGTACGTTATTCTATATTTCTTAACCAGTTGCAGAAAGTAGTCAATATCGAATAGACGTTTTGTAATAATACGCGTAAAACCCATTAAACAGTTGTGAATAAGAAACCATAGGCCTGTGTACCAATCAATGCCGCTGCCCATGAAAACCAACTCATCGGAAGTCATCACACTGTTGATATGATATGTAGGATTTAAAGGCCATAATGCAAAAGTAATTGTTATGGAAGACTTACGGATTTACACATGTAAAGCTGCATGTCGAGAGACATATTGCTTTGGGTATTCCTGTTGTGCCAGAGGAGCATAGAATAGCAATAGTTTGGCTGGGTCCATCAACTAACTTGGTAGGTCTGCATGCAAATAGAAGAACAACAATTGGAGAAATAGATGAGTGCTTAGAAATAGCTTGTGATTGCCTATATTATTCGCAGTCTGGAACTATCAAATCAGAAGCCTTCTTAATACCTCTTCAACGTTTCGATTCCAACATTCTGTGACAATAAAAATGAATTATCGGAATACATTCTTGGAATCTGTTGGGCATTAAGGAATGCCCGAAGGAAACATCTGCGTATGTATTAGGCGCTAGGTAGAGAAGTATCATTGTTGGCAACAAGCAGCCTGCTGAAGTTTATCAGGCGACATAGGGATACCTTATAAAGTTGAAAGGGAATACAACCGATCGTATGGTCCCATAATTAAGGCACCACTCTACGACAATAATAATAGAATTAGTTTAGAGGTCTGAGTTCACAAGCGAAAGGCTTATAGCTGATGTGATATAGACAATGAACTCTCCATTTCTTTATAAACATACACACGTAAATAATTTACGCGACCTAGCTTCGCTAGCATCACTTATGTTGTATGTGTTAATTTTATACATGAGTGGCGGGACCTACAGTTTAACAACATTGATTTTTTGTTCTTTTCCCAGAAGCTTTTTATCGATACTCTAGCACTGATATAATACGATTTTATTCGTAGCTACATAAAAATGGCAGGTTTGGTGCGTACTAAATACTAAATGCTTATCTCAGTTATGGACCTTTGTTAAGGCCTAATAAATATGTAATTGTTGTAAGTATTTTTGTAAATTTTATCTTTATTTCGATTAGATAAGGAATACACGATGCGTTTCCTTCTAGGGTGCCAACTACGAGTTATCTCGTAGCCGGCAGTCAACGTGTTAAAGACTATTTCGAAACACAGATTTTTGAGAAACTTTTCATGGCAATTTTGTATTTACTCTCAGAGTTTTTGTCAGAAATCTGTAAGTCAGTAAGTCACCGAAGAAATCATTTTTTTTATACTTTGGTATGATGGAAATGTTTGACCTGGGGTTTGAACCCTAACCTCACGTATAATTCCCTACTAGACTGCGAAGACTACATACGTCCAAACACTATACTTACAGATAAGAATCCTCATCTGATTGTGGTTGCAAGAGATCCAAAATTTTTGTTACACCCTCGATATGCTCAGATATGGTTACAAATAACGGGCGACTATTCCCTGTGGATGCACGAATCTTTTCATAGTTCTCGCCATCAAAAAATATTATTTTGGGTTTGGTGAGGTCATAACAGCTGGATAATGTATCTGTCAGTGAATAAAAAATGAATTTTTACTCAAAAACTACTCCGTAGAAGAACCAACAAACCTTCATTTAAATCGGGATTAATAGCATGGAATGGCACTCCACTAAATAAACAACCCAAGACAGCGGGCAATAAATATGTAGAATTTTTAGCACTTATGCCCACAATATCCTGATGATTTAAATTTAATTTCTTCAAATATAAAGCCACGCGTATGGACCAGCTAAGGGCCTGTTCATTGGTTATGCTGATGCCATATGTATCATCCACCTAAGGGAGAACAACAAAGAAAAAACCGGGATGCTTATACAAACACATCAAATATTTCTTTGACTATCAAATAACATACTTGCAACACTTTATTGGCTCTTTGTTTTAAACGCTCGAAAAGTATTTCTCCCATGGAGCTGTTTTCATTGAACTGCGACTCTCTAGAACCACTGGTCCATAAACGTTTCTTCTCATCGTAAATGCAAGTGAAATATTGCATTAGATTGGTGGACATTTTGCTATACAAACACTTCTAAAGCTTACGAATTCCAAAGCGATACTAAATGCTTATCTCAGTTATGGACCTTTGTTAAGGCCTAATAAATATGGAATGGTTGTAAGTATTTTTGTAAATTTTATTTTTATTTCGATTAGATAAGGAATATACGATGTAATGTAATGCCTTCCGTATTAGGTAGTAATTGCAAATTCTAATTCAAATTACAATGCATTGCATTAGAATGCTTAGGTATTAACAAGTAAAGTGCAGCAGGTAGTGGTGTTTAAACAAATATTTTTACAAACAGTTTGAGGTAGCCTACTACTGTGTGTGTCCATATTGATAACCCTCTATTGATAGCCTACGTGTATACAATTTTAATACAATTGGGCAATTCACACAAGTCGTTGTATCGTTGTGTTCATTGTATTGTTGGAAAAACATACAACAGTCTATGATTGTTGTTAATAATTTTCATATAAAAATCCGATACACTTATACACATTTCTTCAATATGTTTTTAAAAGTTGTATTGGTTTCGTGCTATCAAATTGTGTGAATGAAAAAAATGTGTATATGTTTTCATATGTTGTGTTGGTTTCGGGCTATCAAATTGTGTGGATGCCACGAAATACACAATGCAGCATAGCATTGAGCGTCCAAAAACAAACAAATGTATTCAATACAACATACACGATACAAAGTTGTGTGAATTGCCCAAATATTTTATTTCTATATGGAATGCGATTGAGACACAAATTGTTGATGGTATGGATCTGATACTACTTTTTACATTCAAATACAGTAGTTTTGACTTACCTGCAAACTAACTTTTGCAAGAATTTTTGTGCAGATAAGCCAAAAATGCAACTAAATTAAATGTTTTTACCTGCCTAATTGAGCAGGTATGGATTAATTATAGATTACTCTCTCAAAGCCTATCTAAAGCAAATATCTTAATTTAAATGTTATGTAAGATCAACCATAAAATACTTCTTATATTTTATTTATTTACTGATATTTGCTTTTAACAAAAATGTAAATAAATGTCAACGACAAAATTAATTGAGATTTTCGTTTTTTTTTAAATAAACATTTTTATAAAGATTTCTTTTTTGTTCGACGCAGCTAACTTTAATTTTTGCTATGAAAAAATGTTTAAAGTTCAAAAAATATAAGGCACATATAGCTGTGTGAAATATAATAGTAGCGCTGTATTAAAAATATTTTAGTTAAGTAAAAAACTTAATTTTTATTCAAGTTAAAAAAAGTTTGTTATTACATTTTGTTACCACAAGTCTAACTATTGAAAAATATAAAAACTTCAAGACAAATATTAATTTTCCAAAGAAAATGATGCTAAATTGTTAAAACCCCCAAATATTTGGCGCGCAAAAAAATAGTAGTAGCATTAGAAAACGTATCTGCAACAAAAAAATGTTCTCACAAGAGATTAATTTTGTATCTTATTTTGTTAGATATGCCTTAATATTTAGTTGAAAAGCCCTTATTGGCCATTACAGCTGTGCAACGCCGCCTCATTGAGTCAACTAAAGATCTGCGCCTCTCAATAGGAACACTTTCCCAAGCTGACCTCACAGACGCCCACAATTCAAAATATTGTAGGACGTTCTCCCACGGTTATTGCAAATTGAAAAAAAATTTTAACAAAAGCCAGAAACTCGCGGACTCAAAGCAAAAATTTCTCCCAACGACTCAAGAAGAATAAAACGCATGGTATCATCAAACCCATTTGTTACTTCTACAAAGATAAAATAGGACTTGGAGCTTGATGTTCATACCTCAACTATTCGCCGACATCTAATTAAAGACAATTTATGTGGTAGAAGTCCAAGGAAAGTACCATTGCTGAATTCAAGACATGTCCGCAACAGACTTAAATTTGCTAAACTTTACGTTGATTGGCCTCCGTCGAAATGGCGCAATATTCTGTGGACAGATGACTCCAGAGTTGTTCTTTTTGGAAATCCTGACACCAGAAAATATGTAAAAAGACCAAAGAACAAGGAATACGATCCTGAATTTGTCATGAGGACCTTAAAACGTGGTAGTGCAAAAATTAACGTTTGGGGTTGTTTTTCTTATAATGGTACAGGACCCATATTTTGAATTAAAGGCAACATGGACTCCTCAATGCATGTGGAAATTTTAAAAACAGTCATGCTACCTTATGCAGAATATGATATGCCGCTTAAATGGGTGTTCCAACAGTACAACGATCCCAAACATACCAGTAAAATGGCAAAAAATTGGTTTTCTGAAAATAAAATTGAGGTATTAGAATGGCCGACTCAGTCCCCAGACCTAAATCCAATTGAACATCTTAGGGGCGATGTAAAAAAAGGTGTTTTTAAAGATAAGCCGGGAAATGTAGAGCAGTTGTGGGCGTCTGTGAGGTCAGCTTGGGAAAGTATTCCCATCAAGAGGTGCAGATCCTTAGTTGACTCAATGCCGCGGCGTTGCGCAGCTGTAATGGCCAATAAGGGCTTTTCAACTAAATATTAAGGCATATCTAACAAAATAAGATACAAAAATAATCACTTGTGACAACATTTTTTTGTTGCAGATATATTTTCTAATGCTACTACTATTTTTTTGCACGCCAAATATTTCGAGTTTTTAACAATTTAGCATCATTTTCTTTGGAAAATTAATATTTGTCTTGAAGCTTTTTTATTTTTCAATAGTTTAGACTTGTGGTAATAAAATGTAATAACAAACTTTTTTTAACTTGAATAAAAATTAAGTTTTTTACTTAACTAAAATATTTTTAATACAGCGCTACCATTATATTTCACACAGCTGTATGTATTAAAAAAAATTACATTTTCAAAAAGAAAAATATTTAACATTTTTTAACATAGAACATAGAAAATGTTAAGTAAAATATTCATACTCATTCAGTACAGGCAACAAATAGGCATTGTTTTGAAAAAGAAAACAAAAAAAAATTAAAAAAAACCCAGCAACAGCTGAACATCATTATTACGATCTTACAACATGATTATGATATAGAATCATGCATCAGCTGAACACAATTATTACGATCTTATGTATAACATGATTATGATAGAGAAACCCTTAACGACGTTAATTATTGTTAAGGAAGATGCGTAAAATAAAACGGAGATCAATGAACCTACAGAGTACATATGCAAATGTTAACAGTGAGAGAGAGAGAAAGAGGGAAATAAAAGAGTTTATGAATGAGAGAAATTGAAAGCAAAAGTTATCTAAAAATAGAGAGCCTAACAAAAGCATGAACAATCATGTTTGCAGCAAACAGAAGAAAAAATAATCTGATTGTTGTTGTTATAAAAAATTCACATATTTTGCGTGTCTTAAGAACGTTACAGTTATAATGGCGTTAAGGTTTAGTTATTGTTTTACCTTATTTCTGCTTCTTTTTCTGCTTTGATGAAAAATTTTTAACAATGCAACATGATGATGCTTCATTTTAACACACTTTGTGGAAAACATTTTAATGCAGAAGCACACGCACTTACACCTCAACTACCCTCATGCATTTAACATTTTTTTTCAATTAAAAATATATTGAAAATAATTAACTTTTTTGACATAATTTTACACTCACACTTACACGGACACATACTTATTACTTTTCACTTATTTTATTTAAATTATTTGATCAACATTTAAACGAATTTTTATTTTTTTCACGACAATTAATTATTTTCGACGCCACTCGAGCAATGGACGCGAGTTACACTCTCTAACTAAAACCAAGAAAAAGAATATTAAATACTCTCACTCTCTTAAGGCGCCCCGACACGATCAAATAAAACCATCAACGTCTTATATGTGTGCGTGTTGTCGTTATATACATATACGTTGTCGGCTTTGATTGATGAAAATCAAAAGATTTTGATTTTTCCATTTGATGAACTTTTATTTGATCGTCTCCAACTCTGATTGACAAGCATTATCTCATTTGCAACGATATCGTCGTAATGAACACATCATCCATGCGCGGATAAACAAACAAATATTTTTTTATTGCGAATAACGTAATAGTAAACAAAGAATTATTTTTTTTTGTTGTGAATATATATTTTATATTTTGTGTGTATATTTTATTTCTTTTTAAATTTTTAAGAAGTTAAATTGTGTTTGGTAAACGTTCGTACTATCATTGAGAAATGCAAAGATGAAAAAAAATTATATTAGAATTAATTGCAAAATATCAATGTTTACCAGCGTTGTGGAATTTAAAACTGGAAGAAGCAGGAATAGAGAATGAAAAAGAAAACAATATGAAATTTTTCATCCAAAGATTTTTCTTTTTTTCATATTTTCCTTTTTATCTTAACAAAAATTGTACAATATGTTAAAAGCAATAAATAAATCGTCATCCGATAAAGGCATTTTGCGAAGCGCACACTACAAAATCAAAATGCAAATGATGATTGGCGAATTTATTTGAACGTCTCCTTTCATACGTCAATCACACGACACTCACACTTATGCATTATTTGATGAAATTATTTGATCGTCTCCAGGAGCCTTTATACGAAATATTCTACCCACTTATATACGGAAGTTTAGGAAACACACACTCAATAACCATTGCAATTTGAAAATAGAGAACTATGAGTGAACAATAAGAATAAACAACAATAATGCAGTTATATTTACATTCGTCATTAAAAAAGAGAATGATATTGGTGAACTTTGTACAGGTCTTTCTTCAATTTTAAGAAAACTAACAACAACAACTGCATTGTGTAAAATTGTTTTTGTTGTGCTTGAAGAAGAAAACAAAGAATAAAAAACACTCAGCAACAGCTGAGGGAAACCCATTGCGACGTTAATTATTATTAGTGAAGATGCGTAAACCCACAGCGTAAACATGCAAATAGTAACAGTAAGAGAGAGAAAGAGGTAAATAAGAGTTTATGAATGAGAGAAATTGAAAGCAAAAGTTATCTAAAAATAGAGCCGAACAAAAGCATGAACAATCATGTTTGCAACAAACAGAAGAAAAAAATAATCTGATTGTTGTTGTTATAAAAAAATTCACATATTTTGGGTGCCTTATAACAATCGCGTTACAGCTATGATGATATTAAAGTTTTGTTATAATTTTACCTTATTTCTGCTTCTTTTTCTGCTTTGATGAACAATTTTTAACAATGCAACATGATGATGCTTCATTTTAGCACACCGTGTGGAACACTTTTTAATGCAGAAACACACGCACTTACAATCAAACTACCCTCATGCATTTAATACTTTTTTTTATTAAAAATATATGGACAATAATTAATTTTTTCCATATAATTTACACTCACACTCACACGGACACATAATTAACACTTTTCACTTGCTTTATTTAAATTATTTGATTAACTTTTAAACGAATTTTAATTATTTCGCGACAATTAATTATTTTCGACGCTACTCGAACAACGGACGCGAGTTACACTCTCTAAGTAAACGGTTAACTGACAAACAAACAAATCGCTCTAAACTCTAGTATTGCCATCTTTGGATTTTGTCTAAAGTTTAAAAGTACATTAACAGTTTACATATGCAACTGACCTATAACTGCTCCTTAACATTAAAAAACGTATTAAAAGTGCGGAGCATCTTAGTAAGTAAGGAACATAGCTAACACTGTATACACACTTAATAGAGAGACATTGCAATTTGAAAATAGAGAGCAGTGAGTGAAACATAAAAATAAACAACAACAATGCAATTATATTTGCATACGTCATTAAAAGAGCATGATGATATTGATGAACTTAAAAAAGTGTTTCTCCAAATTTTAATAAAAGCAAGAACAACAACTTCATTACGAACAAATTTTCTGTGTCGTACTTTGTTATTGTGCGTAGTAACTGTTGTGCAGTTCTTTTTGGTGAATAAAAAGTGTACCAGAGATGGGAGTTGGTTTTTATGAATTGAATTTTACCATTTTGAAGTGAGAAATTAGATATTGAATAAAGTAATAGAGAGTTTAGGCTTAGGCAAAGGGTTTTTTAGGCTATAATACTCTACGTACATATGTAAAATTAAAGCCAAAATTACAAAATGTGAGTAAGGAAGTAGTAAAAATTATTGGAGACCTGCTCTGCCTGTTGAGTCCAACAATGTCTATGAAAAATATAGATATTGGGAAACAGTTTCAGGAACTGCGACCTTGTTTTTCATTTATTTATTATACCTATGTATGTATTTTATTTCTTCACATTTCTGCTTTTAGGGATTTTAATTTTTTTAAATTTACAAATAATGGCTTTGACATGCCCTATGAACTTTAAAAAGATTTAACATTTAGCATGATATCACTATTAACATCTCTGGCCATAGCTTAGTTGAGAAATATTAATGTGCTCTCTTTAAATTAACTTTTTAACTCTCTTTCTCCAATAACCCATATTGACTTCGTCTCATATTTCCAATGCTTCATACTGTTGTTCGTTTACATTTCTTCCGTACCGTAATTTATTGTTATTCTTTACGATATTGGCACTTGATATTGTTTTGTATTTTTTCTCTTTTGCTTAGACTCTCTTGCTTTCTGTGCTAACCAGCGTTGCCAGTAATTCTTTTTTTTAAACTTTATTTCTGGAAAAAGCTTGTACAAAAACAAAATATGTTTTCTACGAAAGTACCAAAATTTTATATAAGAAACTATCGGAGTCCGGTGTCTCTGTAAATTCCCCTGTGGCGTTAGAAAGGTCCCGTCACTCATGTATAAAATTAAAACACACATCATAAGTGGTGTGAGAAGTTAGGTCGTAACCTAGGTTGAAGGATTGTAATGACCAATTATGCGTGCTTGCATGTAATTCCAACAAAAGAGAAACGAAAAGGCCGTCGAACTGGCATGGATGGGTTCGGTCTGAGGAGAAAGCCTCCATAAAAATACTTTTCTAAACTGGAAGCAGCGGCATGGAATATTACAAACCGTAGATGGTCAAAAATACGTGGTTGCCGAATTTCTAAACTGCTGTGTCCAGTAGTGGACAGCGGGAGAACCATCTAACTTCAGTTCACATTCTAAAAGAATATTTCACAGGACACTGTGCTATTAGGAGTATTAAATCGCATGATTTTGTTGAACTATAAGCACTTCAATGTTTTTTATTTAATTTTTCAAAGGTTTTATTTTAAAAGTTTAAAGCTTTTTTAACCAAAATAATAAAATAATAAGAATTTCGAAAACAATATTTTCTACATCATCTATCCTTGCACAGTTTAAAATTTGAATGAACCACGTATGCCACCACTGAAATCGTTACGATTGTGATCGAAATTACGTGAGCCTTGGGCATAAGCATCTATAGAACCACGGCCGTTATCACTGGTATACAGATTATGATTGTAATTTACAGAAGCTTCTCGTCCATTTTGATCCTTTTTCACAGTAACATCGACACTACCGCCTTCGGGAGATCTGGCATGACGTGCCAAAATAGGTCGACTAAAACCATCTACCAGAAGTCGTTGAGGTTCCACGGTCTTAACTGGTGTAGCCATAGCTGTTAGACTTAAACAGGCAGCTATTAAAAGAACGATTTTAACGATGAACATTATTTGATCTTTTCAGAGTGATATTGAGTTGATATCGGATTGAAAGACTTTAAAGTATTGTATGATACAGTGTGGATAACAATTCATTTTTATACGGTTTGAGAACGATATGAATACACACAGAAGTTTGAGGTTTCTGTGTAAAATTATAAATTTGTGGGGGATTTTTACTAAAAGAGTGGTTAATGGAATACAGAAATAAAAATATTTGCTTTTATGGGTTGTAATCTATCAAAAATAGAAGGTATTTTACTTCTGATGATTATAAGAAACAAGAAAAATCATCCTAGAAATATATAATCTTTCATGTTCAAGATTAAAGTACAAAAATATTAAAAAGTCTGTTTGTAGAAACAACTTTTAATTGAAAATCTTCTCAGAAATGGCAAGAGACTAAAATCAATACCAACGCTTCCTTTTAAAGTTCTATTCTATCCTATTGATGGCTTGTTGCATTGTCCTGAGACGGTTTGTTCATTAAACTTGTATTCCTCTTCGAGCAGATAGAATATCAAGAACGCTTAGTATTACATACATACAGACATAATTGGTCATTACAACCCTTCAGACAGGATTTCAACCTAGCTTCTCACGTCACTAATGTTGTGTGTGTGTTAATTATACACATGAGTGGCGGAAACTGCAGGTTAAAGTCCTCTCAGAACGACACATTTTTTGAGAGACTTTTCATGACAATTTTATTTGCTCCCAGAGTTTGTAGACAGAAATCAGTTGAGAGGCAGTCGCCGAAGAAATATTTTTTTGCCGGACATGTGTGCTATGGGGTTTGAAATGCGACCATACAACAAGTCTAACAAGCCAACACACTACCTACACACAACACAGTTAAACTAATAACCATGCCAGACAACGATCACACGTAGGAGAAGTAATGCAGACCCTAAAGAGCTCTGCTAAAAAAATATGCTGTTGGTTAAATTTATGCGCAGTTTAAGTGACAATTTTGCTTCAGGAGGACTCAAGGATATGTAGTCGCCGTAGTCTAGTAGGTAGTGTGTTCGCTTATTAGACGTAAAAGCCAGGGTTCGTATCCCAGGTCAGATATAAAAACGAAATATGAAAAAAAAAATATTTCTTCGGCGACTACCTCTCAGCAGATTTCTGGCAAAAACTCTGAGAATAAATAAACCTGCCATGAAAAAGTTTCTCAAAAATCTGTTGTTCGGAGTCGACGTTAAACTGTAGGTCCCGCCACTCAAGTATACAATTAAGGCACACAACTTGAGTGCTGTGAGAAGCTAGGCCGTAATCCTGACTGAAGGGTTGTAATGACCAATTATGTATGTATGTATGTAGGACTCAAGGATTCTGTAGTCAAAGTATTGCTTAATTGTGGTTAAGGACGAGTCAAATCAGTTTTAATACCATTCTAGTAGCAATTATTATTGAACAGGACCTGTTTTAGATTACAAGGCTAGACAAAGCAAACTTTCTGTGACTCTGGTACACAAATCATGCTGATACCGATGTCAGGGATTATGTTGGTTTAACGGAAAATGACAGTGAGGGTGAGGCTTATTCGCTTGCACCAACGATTTCAGAAAATACCACAAGGAAAGATGTAGACGAATTCAAATAACATGATCTCACTGATCAGTTCACATCACCTCTCACGGTGAGATGACAATGCTCTCAAATCTCTTGTGCAGAATCAATGTGTCACGAGCAGTATGGCACGTAGCGCTGTCCTGTTTGGACTACATGTCGTTGATGTCCATATCATTTAATTCAGGTCAAAAGAAGTTGGCAATCAATGACATATATTTCTTGCTCTTGACAGTAAAGGCCAGGCCAACTTTAGAAAATCCACATTAAACAGTGACTGTTTCTGATTCATAAGAATTTAATGCTGTCATGTGAATTGGTATCATCCAGAAGTGGGCCTCTTCACTGAATATGGTATTCCAATGTAAATTAAGGTCAGCAGCCAACTGATCCATTTAGGGAAATAATCATCCATAGTGATTTGACAAAACCGACTTAAGAAATAACAACTAAATCGACAGATATAGCTTCAACAGTATTACTGTTATCCACTGTCATAGTTCGGGAGTTCCTGGTAGAAGTTCCCATTTATTCATTTAGGTTTTCTTAAGGGTGCACATCGTATGTTGCGATTCCTTCATATATTTTTTTTTAGCGATAAAGTGAATGTCAATTACACTTTAAACAATTACACTGAAATTAATTTAAGGTAAACAATAACAAACTATACGAATGTATTTTTTATTGAATTTCTTTATTTTTTTTTAACAAATTTTCCAACATAGCCTTGGCTTTATTGCGTAGGCATTTATTGTTTGAATTATAGGGCAGTTGGTCCACGAAATAAACACCGGCATTGATTTGCTTGTGCGGCTCAATCAAGCGTTGTTTAACATGTTGTATCACCTGTTCAGCTGTTAAAGAACTGTTCTCGGATTTCACTATTAAAGCACCGGCAACATCACCACGTTGCTCATCAAATACCGCAACTACACATACGTCCATAACATCTGGCATCTCCAATATAACATGTTCAATTTCATTGGGCCAATATTTATGACCCTGATATTTTAAAATTTCCTTTTTACGTTCTACCACATAAAGGAAATTATTCTCATCCATATAGCCCAAATCACCGGTATAATACCAGCCCTCTTTATCTAAGGCTCGGGCAGTTTCCTCAGGGTTGTTATAGTAGCCACGCCAAACAATTTTCGAGTAGACTAACACTTCACCGATTTCATTAATGCCAAGATTTTCACCCTCTTCACTTACAATGCGCAACTTTAAATTGGGCATCAGCTTGCCAACAGACTTGGTACGGCTTGTATCCATATTAAGCGTTATTACACCAATTTCCGTGACACCATAAACAGAGCCGAAGATTACATTTTCCTTAAAGAGATCAGTAAAACGTTTTAGCGTAGCTTCCGAAAGTTTACTGCCTCCAAATTGTATGGCTTTAAGAGATTTTAAATTTTCCTTGGTGGCCTCTGGATGATTGACCAACATGGCTACATAGTACGAGGATAGGTAACTGTAGGTTATTTTATATTTCTTAACCAGTTGCAGAAAGCAGTCAATATCGAATAGACGTTTTGTAATAATACGAGTAAAACCCATCAAACAGTTGTGAATAAGAAACCATAGGCCGGTGTACCAATCAATGCCGCTGCCCATGAAAACCAACTCATCGGAAGTCATCACACTGTTGATATGATATGTAGGATTTAAAGGCCATAATGCAAAAGTAATTGTTATGGAAGACTTACGGATTTACACATGTAAAGCTGCATGTCGAGAGACATATTGCTTTGGGTATTCCTGTTGTGCCAGAGGAGCATAGAATAGCAATAGTTTGGCTGGGTCCATCAACTAACTTGGTAGGTCTGCATGCAAATAGAAGAACAACAATTGGAGAAATAGATGAGTGCTTAGAAATAGCTTGTGATTGCCTATATTATTCGCAGTCTGGAACTATCAAATCAGAAGCCTTCTTAATACCTCTTCAACGTTTCGATTCCAACATTCTGTGACAATAAAAATGAATTATCGGAATACATTCTTGGAATCTGTTGGGCATTAAGGAATGCCCGAAGGAAACATCTGCGTATGTATTAGGCGCTAGGTAGGGAAGTATCATTGTTGGCAACAAGCAGCCTGCTGAAGTTTATCAGGCGACATAGGGATACCTTATAAAGTTGAAAGGGAATACAACCGATCGTATGGTCCCATAATTAAGGCACCACTCTACGACAATAATAATAGAATTAGTTTAGAGGTCTGAGTTCACAAGCGAAAGGCTTATAGCTGATGTGATATAGACAATGAACTCTCCATTTCTTTATAAACATACACACGTAAATAATTTACGAGACCTAGCTTCGCTAGCATCACTTATGTTGTATGTGTTAATTTTATACATGAGTGGCGGGACCTACAGTTTAACAACATTGATTTTTTGTTCTTTTCCCAGAAGCTTTTTATCGATACTCTAGCACTGATATAATACGATTTTATTCGTAGCTACATAAAAATGGCAGGTTTAGTGCGTACTAAATACTAAATGCTTATCTCAGTTATGGACCTTTGTTAAGGCCTAATAAATATGTAATTGTTGTAAGTATTTTTGTAAATTTTATCTTTATTTCGATTAGATAAGGAATACACGATGCGTTTCCTTCTAGGGTGCCAACTACGAGTTATCTCGTAGCCGGCAGTCAACGTGTTAAAGACTATTTCGAAACACAGATTTTTGAGAAATTTTTCATGGCAATTTTGTATTTACTCTCAGAGTTTTTGTCAGAAATCTGTAAGTCAGTAAGTCACCGAAGAAATCATTTTTTTTATACTTTGGTATGATGGAAATGTTTGACCTGGGGTTTGAACCCTAACCTCACGTATAATTCCCTACTAGACTGCGAAGACTACATACGTCCAAACACTATACTTACAGATAAGAATCCTCATCTGATTGTGGTTGCAAGAGATCCAAAATTTTTGTTACACCCTCGATATGCTCAGATATGGTTACAAATAACGGGCGACTATTCCCTGTGGATGCACGAATCTTTTCATAGTTCTCGCCATCACAAAATATTATTTTGGGTTTGGTGAGGCCATAACAGCTGGATAATGTATCTGTCAGTGAATAAAAAATGAATTTTTACTCAAAAACTACTCCGTAGAAGAACCAACAAACCTTCATTTAAATCGGGATTGATAGGCTGGAATGGCACTCCACTAAATAAACAACCCAAAACAACGGGCAATAAATATGTAGAATTTTTAGCACTTATGCCCACAATATCCTGATGATTTAAATTTAATTTCTTCAAATATAAAGCCACGCGTATGGACCAGCTAAGGGCCTGTTCATTGGTTATGCTGATGCCATATGTATCATCCACCTAAGGGAGAACAACAAAGAAAAAAGGCGATGCTTATACAAAGACACATCAAATATTTTTTTGACTATTAAATAACATACTTGCAACACTTTATTGGCTCTTTGTTTTAAACGCTCGAAAAGTATTTCTCCCATGGAGCTGTTTTCATTGAACTGCGACTCTCTAGAACCACTGGTCCATAAACGTTTCTTTTCATCGTAAATGCAACTGAAATATTGCATTAGATTGGTGGACATTTTGCTTATACAAACACTTCTAAAGTTAACGAATTCCAAAGCGATACTAAATGCTTATCTCAGTTATGGACCTTTGTTAAGGCCTAATAAATATGTAATTGTTGTAAGTATTTTTGTAAATTTTATCTTTATTTCGATTAGATAAGGAATACACGATGTAATGTAGTGCCTTCCCTATTAGGTAGTACAATAGTTTTGATTTAGCTGCCTTTTATTTACGTGCGCATTGCCTTTACCTGCACACAATTTTTGTTTCGTGTCTTTATTTCTCCAAATTCTATACAAAATTCTTTTTTATGTGCACTTTTTATACCTGAGCATTTAATATACAGCCATGGACATTAAATTAGCACAAAATCCATATATACATTGATTGTGATTTTTTTTTCTCATTTGTATCGTAATGACGATGACATCTAACTGTTGTTTAACAAAAAAGATTACCATTATCGTATATATTTTTTGTTTTGACTGCTAATTTGTATCTGTATCTAAATTCGAGCTGGACAGTAAATTAGCACAACGTGCCTAAAAGTGTTTTACGTACAAGTTTTGTTCGAGTATTTTTATTCTTACGGTATATTCTTTTAATTTTGTGGCATTTAAAGTAATTTTGAAAAAATTGTACGCAGAAAAGATTGCTCACCAGAGGAAAAGCACATTATCGTTAACTTGTGGCATGATGGGAAAAGCTGGCTGAAATTTCCGAAATTTTGAATTGCTAGCGAAAAATGATTTATAACGTCATCATTTCCTTCAAGCCAAACATAATAATGTCGCTAAAAATGAAAATTGAAGGCCACGTGTCAAGAAAACAAACCGAAATCGGTGACCGTGCTATTGTCCGGAAATCAAGGAAGGAGCCTTTCATGTCGTCACGCGACATTTTGAACGAAATTAAATCTCAATTCAGGTTAAATTTATAGGACAGACTCCTATAACGACGTCTTAATCACAAAAAGCTCTTTGGACGCTCTTGCCGAAAGAAGCCACTTCTACGAGAAGAAAAATATACTCAAGCGTTTAACATTTGCTCGCATCCACAATGCTAAAAACCTCCCATTCTAAAAAAAACATTTTTTGGAGTGATGAAACAAAGGTAAATCGTATGAGACCGGATAGTAGAGTGGTTGTTCATTGGCCAAAATGTCAGACATTCAATCCACGCTATGCTCAAAGGACCATAACACATGTTCGAGGAAACACAATGGCGCGGGGAGCGTTTTCAAGGCACGGTATAAGTCCCATTGTAAAAATTAATAAAAAAAATGGACTGTTATCAGTATTTGGACAGTATAAAGAACAAAATGGAACAATAAGCTTTTAAATACATGCCAGTTTTATTCATATTTATGCAAGATAGTGTCCCCAAACACACATCTAAGCAGGCAAAGGATTGGTTTTATGAAGAGCACATTCCCGTTTTAGACCGGCCGGCGCAAAGTTCTGACTTAAACTCGATTGAAAACCCCCTAGAACGATGTGAAATGTACAATTGCTCAACAAAAGTACAAACATTTTGACGATTTGTGCATTATAATACGGGACACTTGGTACTCGATTCCCAAAGAACTTTCCAGAAGAACATTGTCCCGTAGACGCCACGCGGCGCTTGAAAATAGGGGCTACTCTACTAAATATTAATCAAATAAGCTGAAAACATTTATATTTTTACTATATTTATTAAAGCACCTCATTTTTATTCGAGAAATTTTAATTTGTGCTATTTTACTGTCCAGCTAAAATCTGGCGTTTGATATGTTGAAGGTCTTAATGAGCAGACGACTGGCAATATCGTCAAAATTTTTGTTTCTTTTTAAAGAAGAATATGTATTTTAAGTTCCTATGTTTACATTTTTTATGAGTAGACCTAAAATACTATAAAAAATATGATTGGTTTTATGACGAAGTTTTGTGCTAATTTAATGTCCATAGCTGTATGTGCCTTATAGTTTTTGAACTTTAAAACTTTTTTCATATCAAAAATTAAAGTTAGCTGCGTCGAACAAAAAAAAAAAGAAATCTTTATAAAATTCTTTATTTAAAAGAAAAAAAAAACGAAAATCTCCATTAATTTTGTCGCTGAAATTTATTTACATTTTTGTTAAAAGCAAATATCAGTAAATAAATAAAATATAAGAAGTATTTTATGGTTGATCTTACATAACATTTAAATTAAGATATTTGCTTTAGCTGGGCTTTGAGAGAGTAATCTATAATTATTCCATACCTGCTCAATTAGGCAGGTAAAAACATTTAATTTAGCTGAATTTTTGACTTATCTGCACAAAAATTCGTGCAAAAGTTAGTTGTGCAGTTAAGTAAAAACTACTGTAATTGCAAATTCTAGTACTAATTACCAGGGCAAGGATTTTAATGCAAATGCATGTTTGTAGTCGGTAACTCAAAATCACTTTTGACAATATATCTTTTCGATTTGTTGTTGCATATTTTTTCATATTTTATAATAAATGCATATTTTGCATATTTTTCTTATAAGTGCATATATTTAGCATATTTTACCATTTTCTTGTATATTTAATTTTCTTTTGGAAATATTTTGATGTTAATACAACAATCTTTAGTGGAGCAGCATCTGAATAGCCAAAAACACAAGGAGTTGCACGATAATTTTAAAGAAAACAAATCGCAGACGTTTTTGAGCAAAGTAGATAACAGCAACAACTTTGGAATGGCCTTGTGTGAAGCGTTTATTTCTGCCGACATTCCATTACATAAATTAAATAATGTTGATATAAGAAATCTATTTAGAAATTATTCAAATGGGATAATTCCGAATGAAACTACGCTCAGAAAACGATGTTTGGATAAAATATACGATAGTGAATTGAATAAAATTAAAAACTTTTTAAAAAATAAGTTACTTTGGGCATCTATAGATGAAACCACAGATATTGAAGGCCGTTATGTGGCCAATGTAATTGTTGGCGTTCTAAGCAAACAAGCAAGAAAAAATTTTTACTTAACATTATAGAATTGAAGAAGGTGAACCATGCAACAATTGCCCGAGCATTTAACGACTCTATTAATTTATTAGGAGAAGATTTTGATAAAAACAAAATCCTCCTGCTTTTAACAGATGCGGCTCCATATATGGTAAAGGCAGCAAATAGTTTAAAGGTATTTTATTCTAAACTTATCCATGTTAGATGCTTAGAACATGGTTTACATAGAGTTGCAGAATAAATTAGATCCCAATTTGAAGATTTAGATGTATTCATTTCTAATGAAAAAAAATATTTCTAAAGGCACCATCACGTGTTGTTAAACTTAAAGCATCCAGAGATCCCTCTTCCACCTCAACCTATAATTACAAGATGGGGTAACCTGGTTGGATGCGGCAGAGTATTATGGAAAATATTTTGATGAAATTAAGACTATAATGGAAGAATTTGATAATAGCGATGCTCATTCAATTAAAAAAATTAAAGATATTTTAAAAAACAATAATATTAAAAGCCAATTAGCATTTCTGTGCTCAAATTATAAATTTATTCCTGAAACAATAACTAAACTACAAGGATTCAATTCACTAAATACACAAATGAAATGAATTGATGATGCTATTGTTAAAATTAGTAATGTAAATGAAGAAATTTCTAATAAAATTAAAATAAAACTAAAGAATATATTACAGAAAAATAATGGATATACATAGTAAAAGAAATTGTTGAGATATTAGATAATAATTGTAATGAAGAAAATCAAGTTGAAAATTAATATTCCTCAATGGAAATGGCATCATTTAAATATGCTGCTTTAACGTCTGTTGACGTTGAGCATACATTTTCAATGTAAAACAACTTTTTTCGTCCAAACAGACAGAGTTTTCTTTTGGGAATTTTAAAAAAAAATTATTTGTTTATATAAATAAAAATCTAAATTAAATTTTGTTATATGAGAATGAATAACGGACTGATTTCTTTTAATATAAATATTTATTATATAATTTAACAATACCCTTATATGTACCCATTACATATGTAAATGAATTATATATGCATTTAAAATCTTATATGTTCCTTATATGAAACTGTGACTTGAATTTTATTTTTTATTTGTTAAATAAATATATGTATTTCAAACAAAAAATTTTTTATTGCATATTTTTAACATTTTTAGTGCATATTTTCTATCTTATAGTGCATATTATATGCGCATATTTTTAATTTTTTAGTGCATGAAATTCCTTGCCCTGCTAATTACAATGCAATGCATTGCATCAGAATGCTTAGGCATTAACAAGTAAAGTGTAGCAGGTGGTTGTGTTTAAACAAATATTTTTACAAACACTTTGAGGCAGGTTACTACTGTGTGTGTCCATATCGATAACCCTATTGATAGCCTACGTGTATACAATTTTAATCTACATGTACTATATTTAATAATTTTGTTGTATATGGAATGTGATTGAGACAAAAATTTTTGATGGTATAGATCTGATGATATTTTTTACATTCAAATACCTAAGGTAGACTATTTGTACGTACAATCGTACTTAATATTAGAAACATAATGTTGACGACTCTTTAAAAGAAATTTTTGTAAAAAAATGTTGCTTATTATCATTTTTCAGTACTAGTAGGCATAGCTGCTAGATTTGACGATTTTGATCTCCACAAATATCATATTGACGATTTTTAAAAATTACAAATTTACGTCATATTCTTTACTTTAGTACATTAAACGCCACATTAAGGTTTGTGCTTGTAATAAAGTACAGTCGGGCCTCGATTATACGGATAATCGATTTTCACGGTTAATCGAATAACAATTTTGATTATATAGTTTTGTGCAGACAGATATTTACACTGAAAAAAATTAATTCAAGAAGTTTATGTACATTTTTAAATTAAATAAGTATGTATGTACAGTAGGTAGTTTTGACTTACCTGCACAACTAACTTTTGCAAGAATTTTTGTGCAGATAAGCCAAAAATGCAGCTAAATTAAATTTTTTACTTTAATTATAGATTACTCTCTCAAGGCACGAACCAACATTTTTGTGCAGGTAAAGGCAATGCGTACGTAAATAAAAGGCAGCTAAATCAAAACTACTGTATATATTGAATTTTCTACTGAAAATATGAGGCAAAAAAGGAATAAAACTTCTTAAAAACAGTCGTGTAATGTTGTTTGTCTAATATTTTTCAACTTATAATTTTCTTTTATAAGTTTTTCTTGGATGCGATAAACTTGAATTTTATCCTGCTCTGTAATTCAGGAAAAACCAGGGCTATCCAGGAAATTCGACAATGTACTAGATGCCTCTATCTCTGCTTCTTTTAAAGCCGTTTCTGGATGCGATAAACTTGAATTTTATCCTGCTCTGTAATTCAGGAAAAACCAGGGCTATCCAGGAAATTCGACAATGTACTAGATGCCTCTATCTTTGCTTCTTTTAAAACCGTTTTTGGATGCGATAAACTTGAATTTTATCCTGCTCTGTAATTCAGGAAAAACTAGGGCTATCCAGGAAATTCGACAATGTACTAGATGCCTCTATCTCTGCTTCTTTTAAAGTCGTTTCTGGAACAACTACATCGTCTTCATCAGTGTCTTCCAATCCATTGCCTCGCTCAGGTTCAACTGAGTTACTGTTTGCCATGTTTATAATTGCTTCATCTGACAAAATAGCAAATTGGGAGGCATTTTCATCACATTTGAGCCATGTCTCTAGATCCTCTGTGGTAAAGTTATCCCTAACATTGATTATTTATGCCATATGCTCGACCATATTCGATGTTTCCATTCCTATAACAAATCACTTGTAAATGCTTCTGACTCATCGTATGCAAACAAGGGAATTCCCCGTTTTCAAGTTTATTATATTGTATGTATGAATTTGAAGTTCATAAAAAAATTCTGCCATCACGCATAATAGAGGTAATCACGGCTAATCGAAGCAAACAATTTGAAAACATTCCAAACAAAAAACAATCTTTACCCATCACGGTTAATCGGGGTTACCGGTTAATCGGTTTACGGATAATCGAGGCCCGACTGTATTATATTTTTAAGTTACTTTCGAATACCTGTGATGATTTTTCTGTATTTTATTCCTTTTTAATAATTACAAAAAAAAAATTACAACTCCTAAATAACCTCGTAATTACGAATAATTTATCACTTGTCGTTGCAGACAATTTTAAAAATTCGAATACAGCTTCTAATATTACCATCGGAAGAACAACGACCAACACTCAGGGAATGGATAGCATTGTGTTTGGAACTATGTTGAAATATGTTATGGGAAGAAGGAAAGAGAGAACAATGTTTAAGTAACAGGAAAGACCTTTGCAGAAATTGAGTTCCACATACGAATAGTCCGACCTTAAAAACGAATTTTTTCTGTAATGCAGTGTCCGATCCACTGGCCTATTTGGTCGATTGGCCAGTGGATGTGCTGGCCGAAAACGATGAGCGTTTTCGAGAACAAGTCCTCTTATTTCGTTAGTGCAAAATATTTTTGTTGTAGCGATAGAACAGTGAAACACAAACTACATTGTAACGATGCTCCAATGATTCAATGGTGTTGGATGCACTACCGTCATTAAAGAGCTTCTACGGCCTCTCTTGTACACAGTCGAGAAACCTCAAAACAGACATTGAGGCACCGAACCATACTTTATGTGTCAATAAACAATACTGGGATAGATTGTTTAAACCTTAAACAATTTTTTTCTGAAAATTATATAAAATTTCTCCATTTTTGGAAAAAAATTAATAAATGTAGATGAGAGACGCTGTCTTATATTTTCCAACAAATTTTTTAAAATATTTTATTTTTGAACTCAGATATGTACATACATTGACTTTATATGTTTTACTGAAATAGAAATAATTTTGGTTTTAAAAAACTTTTAACTTATTTATTTTTTCGGACGATTTTTTGACGATTTCAATAAACGTCTTTGACAATTTTGACGATTTTTTCTCAAATATTTAAAGATTTGGTGCCTCAATTATCTGGCAGCTATGTTATTATTCCCTTCATTATACCATTTCCCTTTAATTATACCTGCACTAGGTAGCAGTAGGTCGCTAACTTTTGTGCACTCAGCACAATACATACATACATAACTGGTACTTACAACCCTTCAGTCAGGATTACGACGTAGCATTTCACTCACCACTTATTCTGTGTGTATTAATTTTATACATGACGGGCTGGACCTACAGTTTAAATTCGATTCCGAACGACATATTTTTGAGAAATAAAAAAGAATTACATTAAATGTTATTTCATTGTTTTTCCATCTCCTACATTTTTTTCCCAATTATTTCATTCCAGTTTACTGAGTATAAAATATAAACAGTAATAAGAGTAAGTGATCGCCAGCAACATGTTGAATTGTAAATCAAAACCAGTGTTGCCATACCACCAACCACCAAAAAGTCGCATTTTTTCTCTTTAACGCTTTTTTAAGAAAACGCGCTAGGTTGGCGCTTTTCTATTTGATTTTTATTAGTTCCCCATTGATTGAATATAGTACTTTGGGATATAATTTTGAAAAGGCTTGTCGTGATAATAATATTGAAGGTTGTGAAAAAGAATTAATACAGACAAATTTAATTAAATTTACTAAAGCTTTAGTGCATAAAATAAGATCAAGATTACCAACTAATATTACAATTTAAAATAAAATATCATTATTTAGTGTCGAAAATATTTTTCGAATAAGACAAACCATATCATTAAATTTTTGGAAGAAGACGATATTGACGAAATGGAAAATTGTCTTAATAATTTAAAATTATGTCAGTGGAAAACTATAAGTAATACATAGCAGTTTTGGATTGAAAATCCGTTTACAAAGTTGTCAACACTTGTGATTAATTTAAGTTTTCCTTTTTCGAACGAAAGGTGAATAGTTTGGAATTTATTGAGAAAACAATGAATTAGAGAGACTATTTAAACATTCTAAAGAACAAATTCATGAAAAGTTCGGAAGAATTAAGAATCGCTAATGTTCATTACTTCCAACATGTCAATGAACCCAATCATACAGCTGCCAATGTGAACATGTGACTTGCCTGACAAAGGCCACAGGCTTAATACACTTGCACAAAGTTCCGACATGACTCCAAGAGACTATTTAGGAGACCATTTGGAAGAACGGTTACACAGTCGCTAAACCTCAAATAAAAGTTAACCGAAAAACCTGCTCTTGCATTGTTACAAATATCAGTAGAAAACACTTAACAATGCCAAATAGGTTAAATTGTGTGCTTGACCTTTAGGGATATTCTACTAAATGTAAGGGATAACATTTTCATATATTAGGTCCTGAATTTTAAATTTAGTCTGACTTCTTCTCGGAGGTGCCTACAATTTTTGCGATGCAAAAATAAGGAGACATCAGAAATGTATCCTTATTTTGCTCTTGTTTTGTGACAGACATTTAAAATGTTTTTGTTTTATAATAAAACACAAATAAATTAATATAATAAGTATAAAAACTTTAAATATTTATACCAGCTTTTGCTGCATATTTATGGAAATTCTAAAATGTATTGTGGTACTAAGACCATTTCTGTCCACTGTACATAATAAAAATATTTTTTTTACAATTCCATTACATTTTCTATTTCTTTTTTTTTTATTATTTATCGCTTTTTTTAGCGCTTTTTGATTATAGTTAGTTACTAAAATTATTACTTAGCGCTTTTTAACGCCATTTGAGTAGTAGGACCGCGCGTTTTGACCATACAAATTTGGCAACACTGATCAAAACCCTTCACTCATTGCTTTCGTACCAGAGATCAGCAATGAATGGTTTTTTTGCTACTCAAAAGTACTCATGAAATTTTGAGTATGAGTGAGTCAACAGTATTGAAGTTTAACTGCTCTGCATGCTTCGTACTCACTACAACATTGATTTATAAGTACAGGTTGCAATGAGTATGACTACAACGTTGACATCAAACTCATAACATTCGAAATATGTTTGATTCATACGCCTACTCATTCAGAATCACAAATTTAGAAAAATACTTATAATACTCATAAATGATTCGAGTGATTCGAATCATGCATCAAAATTTACAATCTTAGTTGTTGTTGCATTTACAAGAAAGAAGAAGTAGGAAAAGACATGGACTACAGTAGTGAGTATTATAGTGTTCGTACGAGTTACATTCCCACTTCCTAAACTAATTATATTGGCTGGTAAAGTGTAGGGAACTCAATAGGTTTAAATTACACATTTGTTTTTCGTTCCCACATTTTGCCAGACAGCAACGTAAGCATTTTTGTTTGCATTGTTTAGCTTTAGTTATAAGTAAAATATTTGTAAGATATTAGTCTTAAGATTCAACCTAATAAAGTGAGTACTCTTAAGAGTAAAAACTGAAGTTTTTTTAATAAATATAAGTTACGCGAATCATACTTATTTTGTGATTCTTGTAAATGTTGAGTAAAGGAG
Source organism: Sarcophaga rosellei (assembly GCA_930367235.1). Lineage (NCBI taxonomy): Eukaryota > Metazoa > Arthropoda > Insecta > Diptera > Sarcophagidae > Sarcophaga > Sarcophaga rosellei. The sequence goes on along the minus strand of OV884018.1, from coordinate 58,985,788 downwards.
AGTTGGAATCAAGCGTATTGTTAAGTATGAGTACGATGAGTACTTCAAATTTTGAATATGAGTAGTATGAGTATGAGTATTAAAATAAGTATGTATGCGTATAAGTATTAGAAATTAGGAGTATGATTCGAATATACTCATCTTTTTGAATACCCATTGCTAATCTCTGTTTCGTACCCTAACTTACAAATAAGGACATATAAGTGTATATTTTTATTATTTATATCATTATTTATTTTGATTATTTTTTACAAGAGTTTCCAACATTATCTTGGCTTTATTTCGAACGCATTTATTATTTGTGTTATAAGGCAGTTGATCCACAAAATAAACACCAGCATTGATTTGCTTATACGGCACAACTAAGCGTTGTTTAACATGTTGTATCACCTGTTCAGCTGTTAAAGAACTGTTCTTGTGTGTCACTATTAGAGCACCGGCAATATCACCACGTTGCTCATCAAATACCGCAACTACACATACCTCCATAACATCTGGCAACTCCAATATAACATGTTCAATTTCATTGGGCCAATAGTGATGACCCTGATATTTCAATATTTCCTTTTTACGTTCTATTAAGTAAAGGAAATTATTCTCGTCCATGTATCCCAAATCACCGGTATGATACCAGCCCTCTTTATCTAAGGCTCGGTCAGTTTCCTCAGGGTTATTATAGTAACCACGCCAAACAATTTTCGAGTAGACTAACACTTCACCGATTTCATTAGCGGCGAGATTTTCACCCTTTTCATTTATAATGCGCAACTTTATGTTGGGCATTAATTTGCCAACAGCTTTAGCACGTGTCTTATCCATATTGAATGCTATGCAGCCAAATTCCGTGATACCATAACCAAAACTAATGATTACATTATCCTCAAAGAGATTAGCAAAACATTTTAGTGTGGCTTCCGATAGATTGCTGCCTCCAAATTGTACGGCTTTAAGAGATTTGAGATTTTCTTTGGTGACCCCTGGATGGTTGACCAACAGGGCTACGTAGTAAGAGGACAGAAACGAGTATGTTATTTTATATTCCCTTACCAGTTGCAGAAAGTAATCAGGATCGAATAAGCGTTTTGTAATAATACGGGTACATCCTGTCAAACAGTTGTTGATAATAAACCATAGGCCCGTATACCAATCAATGCCACTGGCTATGAAAACCACTGCATCGGCTGTCATAAAACTGTTAATGATGGTAAGGATTTAAACACTATAAGTCTAATGAAAATTTTCATTAAATACGTACGGATTTAGACTTATTAAGGCGGGTGTTGAAAGACGTACTGCTTTTGGTTTGCCCGTAGTGCCAGAGGAGCATAGAATAGCAATGGTTTGACTAGGTCCCTCAACTAACTTGTTGGGTCTGCATATAAATACAAGAGCAACAATTAGAGAAAGAAATGAGTTCTTAGAAATGATTTGTGATTGCCAGGGCCTGCCTATACGCCTAGAAATCAATTTATTGAATCCATAAAATGACGCAGCCTCACTGGTCGACCAATTCTCACTCGAATTTCAATTAAACATGATTGTCTGTGAACACTTACAGATAAGAATCCTCATCTGATTGGGGTTCCAAGAGATCCAAAATTTTTGTTACACCTTCGATATGCTCAGATATGGTTACAAATAATGGGCGATTATCCCCTGTGGAAGCACGAATCTTTTCATAATTCTCACCATCACAAAATATTACTTTGGGCTGGGTCACGCCATAACAGTGAGCTAATGTATCTGTCAATACACGAAAATATAATGTTCACTCAAAAACTAGTCCGTAGAAGAACCAACAAACCTTCATCTAAATCGGGATTGACAGCATGGAATGGCACTCCACTAAAGAAACAACCCAAAACAACGGGCAATAAATATGTAGAATTTTTAGCACTTATGCCCACAATATCCTGATGATTTAAATTTAATTTCTTCAAATATAAAGCCACGCGTATGGACCAGCTAAGGGCCTGTTCACTGGTTATGCTAATGCCATATGTATCATCCACCTGCGGGAGTGCAAAAAAAAAGAAGCTGCTTATACAAACACATCAAACGTGTCTTTGGCTATCGAATTACCTGCAAAATATTATGCGGCTTTTGTTTTAAACACTCAAATAGTACTTGGCCCATGGAGTCAATTTCATTGTAATGCGACTTTGTGTAACCACTGGTCCATAACCGTTGCTTCTCATCGTAATTGCAACTGAAATATTCCATAGGATTAGCGGACAACATTTTTCTACAACACTTCTAAAGTTTACGAATTTCAAAGAAACACTAAATGTTTATCTCGGCTATGGACGTCTATTAAAGTCTACAGAATCTAAGTTTTTGTTGTAAGTTTGTTTTCAAAATTTAATTATAATTTGAGTGAGATAAGATATGATAAGGAGTGGAATTAAACGAATTATTTTTCCATGGACTTGATCAGCGGCAGGTGATGATAGTTTTGATATGGTTTATCATTTAAACACACACGCTATTTGATAACTATTTGATTACCCCTACATCACTATACAATTTCCAAAATTTCTCTAATCTCTTAATCTATTTTCTCTTTTTTTTACGGCACAATATACAGCGAATTTTGATCGGTTTGGCTTTATGGCTGAAGAGATAAAGAACAATTGATGTAGTGCCTAGGACAGTGGTACTAGTAGTTATCAATCTTATTGCTTATTATCTTCTAAATCACGCTAAACTCATAATTCATATAAAATCGCCGTAATCTAATAGGCACTGTATGGTTTATAAGACGTGAGGCCACGGTTCAAACCCCAGATCAGACATCTCCAACAAAATAAAATACGAAAAAATATTTCTATTTTCCTCTCAGCAGATTTCTGTCAAAACTTCGGAGAGTAAGTACAAATTGCCATTAAAAAGTTTATCAAAAAACTGTCGCTGGGAATCTACCTTAATCTACGTAATCCTGACTGAAGAGTTGTAATGGCCAGTTATGTATGTATGTATATAGGAACTCATAACGTCTACTGACGTTCGTCGATGTTAGTTGAGACATTTCGTTCGGAATCTTCCCTCTGCTCAACAATGACAGAGAATCAATTAATGTGGCTTCTGTTGTACTCTTTCCAAAGGGCATGTACTTTTATTGAGTCAATATTCGGTTATTTGAGAACAATATTTTAAGTGTTCAGAGATAATAATATGCGCAATTCAGCCGCTTATTCAATATTCATTTGACAGCTGGTAAACAAAACAGCTGGTTGTTTCAACAACATTGTTTTTATTTTGTTGTTTTTTTTTTTGTTTGAGTTGTCAATTATCAACAGAAAGTGTTCGGATAATTGTAATATGCGCACTGAACATACTTATGACATTGCTGTATTTTAAGTTGTACTCAATATTATAACAATTTACGTATTTATTACGCAATAATTAATTGAAACTTTATGTGAAATATTGAGCTCAATAATGCCGTTTATTGCAATTTACACAATAAAAGGGCATGTCTGAACATAGTAGAAGGAGAGTATCTTACACTCTCTCCTCAAGTATCGCTAATAAACTATGACCAGCAATAGCCATCTTGTAACGTTTGAATGCTCAGTATCAGTACAGATAGCCTGTTGTGATCATAATCACGCCTAAATATTCTAAAAAATTGTGTGCCATTTGCCCTGCTTTATCTTTCACAGCAAGAAATTCCTTACATTGAGAATGCGGAGACATCAATTAAATAATACATATTCTTATCAGACATTCTGGGGCCCATCTTGGAATGTTCACGAACTTTTGGCTTATATTCGACAATGATTGTTTATCCTCCTTTGAATGTGTGTTAGAACGCAAGCTTCCCAAATAATAAACGTTGCCCATGACTACATTGCCTGACAAACGTATGTAGGCCTTCTTTGGTGGCACCGATTCTCTTCGGGAAATCCACTATAATGTGTACACACTCGCGAAACTTTATTAAGAAACTCATGCCATAGTTAACTGGTATTATTTCGTAGAAATTCCAGTTAAGTGATGGCTTTTAAATGAAATCCTTTGTAGAAATATTTCGAGAGGCTTCTTTAAAACGGGGGGTTTTTCTTCTGTAAAGCATATCAATCATTGTAGATTTCTTGGGTGATTTTTGTTTATCATCATGAAAAACAAATATTTTTTACACAATATTTTAAAAGTCGACGCTTGAAAAAAATCCCCTTTAATTATTGTCTAGAAACCTCAAACCTCAGTGCATTCATGCATTCTCGAAGTGTATAAAAATGAATTGTTAACCACCATGTCTCATACAGTACTCTACAAACTTTCATTGTGAGTGATATCATTTGAAATCCTTCTGAATAACAATAAAAAAAATGTTCAACCTTAAAATCGTGTTTTTAATGGCTGCCTGCCTAGTTCTGACAGCCGCAGCAACACAAAGTGTAACCGTAGAACCAGAACGACTTCTTGTGGATGGCTTTAGTCGACCTATTTCGCAAGTCCTAGAACCACAACGACTTCTTGTGGATGGTTTTAGTCGACCTATTTTGGCTCGTCATGCCAGATCTCCCGAAGGTGGTAGTGTTGATGTTACTGTGAAACAGGATCGGAATGGAAAAGAAGCTTCCGTAAACTACAATCATAATCTTTATACCAGCAATGATGGCCGTGGTTCTATAGATGCTTATGCCCAAGGCTCTCGTAATTTTGATCACAACCGTAACGATTTCAATGGCGGCATTAGGGGAAGTTGGAGATTTTAAATATTTTTTTTTTTTAAGTTTTAAAAATATTTATACAGATTTTCACTTGTGCTATCATGCAGATCAAGGATCAAGGATATATCGATATATTATTATTATAAACTTAAAAAACAAAACGATTAATTATAAAAATAAATGTTTAAAAACCAAATTGTATTGAATTTTTATTCTTATTACGACAGTCTCCAATGTATTGGCAAATTGTAGCTTTACAGAACTATGCTCAATGTTTGCTCAATGGTATTCTACTGTCTGTTATTTTATTTATGTAGTTTAATGCCTTATGAGATGTTAAATTCCCCTCGGAATACAGTTAAAATTTTCTGTAAATACGGATATAAAAGTGGAAATAAATGCCAACTTTTTGGAAAAATATCTTCTTCGTTTCATTCTCTTTCAAATGTTCGAAAAACTTCTGATAAAAATGTTTGAATATAACTTAGGACTATAACTTCATAACTTTTGTTCATCTACGCATTAGCTGTGTGCTTACCCGTCATCACTTTCAGACTTTAGATATACATATTTCGAAAATGCAGTGAACTCGCGAAGAGGTGGGTATCCAGAAACATATATCCAGAAACATTATAACATATTCGCAAACCTGAACAAAACATCAATCACCCTAGGTTTTACCTTGAACAAAGCTTCGTCATGATAGTTGCGGTTTAACTGATCTATCCAGTCGCCGTAGTCTAGTAGGTCGTGTGTTAGCTTATTAGACGAGAGCCTCTGGGTTCAACCCCTGGCTCAGGCAACTCGAAACTGAATAAAAATCCAAAAAAGTTTTCAGTCTTCTGGCAAAATTCTGAGAGTAAATAAAATTGCCATGACACTCCATCTGTCATTCGGAGTCGAGATTAAATAGTAGCTTTAATCAACTCATGGATAAAATTAACACACACAACATGAATGAAGTGAGAAGCTATCATGACTAAAGGCTTCTAACTGTAATGACCAAATTAAGTAAGCAAGAAAGAGAAAACCACTTAAAAAAAAAAAAGAAAAAATGAAGATTTGACAAAGTCGTATGAGCGATTGAATGTGCAACGTTTCATACCACTACATCTAGTTTAACACACATACATACATACATTATTTTTCGTTACAGACCTTCAGTCCGGAATGTGTGTGAAGATAAATTTAAATTTAACTAGCAAAGACACGAACCAAAAATTTTAACAGAGCTAATGTTAGAGTTAATAGAGCAACGTTAAATGGTTAACAGAAAATACGAAAAATAGTCCAAGGAAGAAATCACCCAAATATACGATATCAGGGACCTGCTGCAGATATCTGACTATATACAAATTGTAGCCTAAGTTGTCCCTAACGTGTGGGATATGTGCAGCAAGTTCCATTTTTCCACAATATCCATCATCCGTCATCCTACCCAGGCACTGTTAACATAGGGTATATTTGAAGCCAAATGTCTCAAGTTCCAAAATTATTTGGGATATACCACTTATTGCGTTTTATTAGGGACACCCATAGGCTACAATTTGTCTATAGTCAAATATCTGCAGCAAGTCCCTGATATCCTATATTTGTGTGATTTTTTCCTTGACTATTTTTCGTATTTTCTGTTAACCACTTAACATTGCTCTGTTAAAATTTTTAGTTTTTGTCTTTGCTAGTTAAATTTAAATTTATCTTCACACACATCAGTCCGGATTAGCCTAGCTTCTCGCACCACTTATGCTCTGTGTGTTTATTTTATTTTTTATTTTTTATACTTGAGTGGCGAAACCTACAGTCTAAAGTCTACTCCGATCGGCGGCTTATTGAGAAACTTTTCATGGGAATTTTATTTACTCTGAGTTTTTGCTAGACATCTGTTGAGTGTTGATGTTTGATCTGAAGCTTGAACCTTAAGTTTCACGTCTAAGAAGCCAACATACTACCTACCAGACATGACAAATTCGTAGGAACCGAGTTTAATAAGGCAGTATAAGAAGGACATACATCTCTTTAGAACCTGTTACAATAATCCCCCTGCTTAGATGGAAATATAAAAAAGAACTCAAAAAGTCACTTAAAGAAGGTACTTTATATCAGACCTGTACTTCTTAAAGAAATAATAAAAATAGGAAAAATTACATCATTTCTAAATCTATTGACTCTATGTCGTAGTTATTAAAAGTTTTACACTCAACTTCGCTTTAGAATTTCTAATAATTGCATTTCCCTTGTTTAAATAGGGGATTCACTTTCAATGATATAATAAAGCACATATAGAGAATTTGTTACACAAATTTTACTCTTTCAGATTCCTGGCTTTAAAATCAGAAGTAAACCCCAAAAAATTTTAGTTGATAACATGCAAATTGAAGAAAACCCGTTGATTTTAAATGAAAATTCCCCTTTAAAAACTACTTTCAAATTTTAACAAAGAAAAAAAATTCTATAGATACATATGTTTTATTGAATTTCAATTGCAGGAAACATTATTATTGAAACTAAAAAGGGTTTCAGAAAAAAATTGAATGACAAACAAAGCTTATCGGGAATCACCGATGTCGTCGTAGTCTATTAGGTAGTGTGTTGGCTTATTAGACGAAAGGATACGGTTCAAACCTTATGTCAGACATCTACAACAGAACGAAATATAAAAAAATGTTTCTGTGGCAGATTTCTGGCAAAAGCTATGAGTAAAAACACCTGCCATGAAAAAGTTTCTCAAATATCTATCATTCGAAACCGACCTTAAACTGTAAGTTCCGCCACTCGTGTATAAAATTAACACACGCAACATAAGTGATGTGAGATGCAAGGTCGTAATCCTGACTGAAGGATTGTAATGATCAATTATTATGCAAACCAAATTTAACTAGCAAAGACAAAAACCAAAAATTTTAACAGAGCTAATGTTAGAGATAACAGAACAATGTTAAGTGGTTAACAGAAAATACGAAAAGTAGTCAAGGAAGAAATCACCCAAATATGCGATATCAGGGACTTGCTGCAGATATCTGACTATATACAAATTGTAGCCTAAGGTGTCCCTAATAAAACCCAATAAGTGGTATATCCCAAATAATTTTAGAACTGGAGTTATCGGGCTTCAAATATTCACTCTGTTAACAGAGTCTGGATAGAATGACGTATGATGGATGTTGTGGAAAAATGGGACTAGCTGAAAATATCCCACTATATACAAAATGTAGCCTAAATAAAGCAAGTCCCATTTTACCACAATATCCATCATCCGGATTAATTAATTAAAATTATTAATTAATTAGAATACATTGTGAGATTCTAATAAATTTAAACGCATTTTTCACGTCGTTCCCGTGCAATTATGCCTTCAAAGCGACAAGAAATTGGTCAATCTACACCTCAAGCACGGAAGAAAAGAGCATTACGAGCCTCAGGATAATACGGGCAACGAGCATTGAGGCTGGAAATCTTCGAGTACATGCCGCTGAAACTCGTTGGCATGAATCACTTGAACAGCGAGAAGTGAGATAAGAAACTGATCGAATGCGTGCTACTACTCAGGCCCGTTCGTCTGAATCATCTGGAGAACTGGAAACAAAATCAACAAAATTATTCAATATTAATTGGACATTTGTGTAATGTCTTTCCTTCAAATTTATTTTAGTTGGTGGCGTAGCAACACGCGGAGGGTACAGCTAGTTCTCGATAAATTACAATATCATTGCTGGACTTTTACTGCTATAAACTGGTATGCAGTTACATAAAATACATACATATGTGCTCAGGTAGTACACTAACTATCGATTATTTTTAATGCAAAAATTACCATTCACTGATAGGAAAGGAAGCAAAGATCAAAGTTATAGAATATTAGAAAGTAATACCAACGTAAAAAAATAATAGCTATCGTAGAAAATTCCCTTGGGTGAATCCCCAGATTACTGCTTAAGGCCTCATATAAAAGACTTGCTTGCGAAATCAAACACAGTTCAAACAACACAGTCTTCGAATAAAAACAATTCAATTGTGATCGAAAACGAAAATTTCAAATCAAATAAATTTCAACTTCAAAATGCTCTTCCTAAAATACGTTGTCTTAGTGGCTGGCTGTTTCATTTTAACTGCCTCGGCATCAGCTATTGATTTTGACGATTTATTTGATCCACGACAAGTGTTCGTAGATAAGGACTATGAACTAATTTTGAATCATCGTGACCGCTCACCATATGGCACTAATTTGGATTATAATGGTGAACTTAAACCGATATTATCACGCGAATTAAGATCTCCTCATTATCATGGATTTCCATCGGGACGTATTTCGAACACCAACGGGCGTGGTTCCAGTGATGCCCATGCACATGCAACACGTAACACGGATTTTACACGTAAACGGTTTTAAATTTTAAGTTTTCTTATGTAATTGTTTATTTCTATTGACAGCGAATTGTATGTATATTTTTTATTTAAAATTTATTTTTTATTTAAAATTGTAAAAAAAGAAAATAAAACTTTTTTATTTGACACAAGAATTCATGAAAATTTTTTTAAGAAGAATTTAAAAAGTTTTCCACTCGTTAGTTGAAGAATTTATTCGAAAAGGCACAATTAATAACCCAATTGGAATTTTACATACGAACGATTACAGTACATTTTTGATCGATAGCCGGTAGGGTATTAAAGAAAGAAGACATACTAAATAAAATACATACTTCGTATGAAGGTGGCAATGCCTGTGGGGGATCGTGACATCACAGAATAATTAGTGTCCTATAAGCATACTTGCTTAGCACAGAATTATCCAACAGGATGCTCACCAGAGATCAGCAATGAATTGTTTTTCGCTACTCATAAGTACTTATGAAATTTTGAGTATAAGTGAGTCAACAGTGTTGAAATTCAACTACTTTGATTCATTCGCACTCACTACAACATTGACTTATAAGTACAGGTTGCAATGAGTATGAGTACAACGTTGACCTCAAACTCATAACATTCGTTTGATATGTTTGATTTATACGCCTATTCATTGAGATTCATAAATTTAGAAAAATACTTATAATACTCATAAATGATTCGAGTGATTCAAATCATTCATCAAAATTTACAATTTTAGTTGTTGTTGCATTTACAAAAAAAAAAAGAAAGACAAAGACAGCAAGCGACCTTCTAGTGAGTATTGTAGTGTTCATACGCGAATCATACTTATTTTATGATTCGTGTAAATGCTGAGTAAAGGAGAGTCGAAATCAACAACACTATGCTTATTGTTAAGTATGAGTATGATGAGTACTTTAAACTTTGAATATGAGTAGTATGATTATGATATTAAAATAAGTATGAATGCGTATAAGTAACAGAAATTATGAGTATTCGGATGTAATCATCTTTTTGAATACTCATTGCTGATCTCTGATGCAAACATATCACTCGCGGCCAATTGTATCACTTTGATACCAAATCGATTTGCTTTGTAAAACGGACCAATTGTGCAGATACCTTTGGGGACTTGTTGTTACACAGAAGACTCTAAACACAGAGATAGGACAGGGCAAGCATATAGAAGAGGTATTAACCGAAATATGCCTCTGGCTACCGAGCTATTATAATACGGAGGTGCGTGCGATTACGGAATGTATAACCAGGAAAACCTGCCATATGCAGATTTCGATACCTTTACGAATCTCATTCATTTCATTTCCAAGTCATTTGGGACACTAACATCCAAGGATACTAGGTCATGTCATGTGGGAATTCTCGGCAATGAGCAAGCAGACTAGGAGGAGGAACCCTTCTGTGTTGTGAAAGCGAATATTTGGAATGGGATGCTCAACGAAAGGGGGGGGGGGGGTGCAAAAACGCTTCTCAATTGAGGCAATCAAAACTTTTGTGGAAAGGTCTAAGTCATGCATCAGCCTGTCAAGAAATAAGTTGAGGTAGATAACAGGTCTTTTGATAGGTCACTGAACACTTATTCAGAATAGCGGATGATGCGAACACAAGTTGTAGATTCTGTGACGATAAAAATGAATAATCGGAACATATTTTTGGAATCTTAGAGAAATTAATGCATCCCTGAAAGAAACACGTGAGAATATATCACACGCTAGGCAGGGAATTGTCATTGTTGCCATCAAGCAGTAATTTGAGGTTTGTCAGAGCATTAGGCCTAGAAGACATACCCTATATAGTATGAGGGCTTTCAGGCATGGCATAGTACGCATTATATAGATACCAGAGCTAAAGAATTGGAGAAACGTCACATGACACGTGGGTGTATATCACACGCTAGGCAGGGAATTATCATTGTTGCCATCGAGCAGTAATTCGAAGTTTGTCCGAGCATTAGGCCTAGAGGAGATACCCTATATAGTATGAGGGCTTTCAGGCATGACATGGTACGCATTATATAGGTATCAGAGGGAAGTCGAATAATCTATCTATAGAGCTAAAGAATTGCGGAAACGTTAATAGACAATTGCTAAACAACGAATCAGTAGAAAAATATGCAAGGATGTATTAGACGAAAAGCCACGGTTCGAATCTCCGGTCAGACATCAAAGCGAAATATGAAAAAATATTTCTTTGGTGTCTTCCTCTCATCAGATTTCTGGCAAAAACTCGAGAGTAAATAAAATTGCCATGCAAAGTTTCTCAAATTTCTGTCGCTCGGAGCCGAGGTCCCGCCACTCATGTATAATATTAAGACACACAACATGAATGGTTTTGAGAAGGTAGGCCGTAATCCTGACTGAAGTTTTGTAATGGCCAATTAAGTAAGTAAGTGGCCAATGGATAAGCTTACTTACTGAATATTAAGCCTTCCATGCATGTGTAAACCGCCTAGGATAGGCGGATAGGATAGGTTAGGAGATAACATTAATACTATCGTACACTTTTTATGTCATTGTATAGGCTTCGCAAGTTCGAGATCCCAATATTTTAAGGATACTATACCAGACAAGACTCGAATACAGATATGCTAAAGGAAATTGCTATGAACTTATCTACTTACATAAGTATATAAAATTCTTCTAATATATTAAGTGTTTATTGAATGTTTCGTACTCACTTTGAATATTTTGCTGTGTTAAAAAGCGGTTTCACTTTAACTGATGGAATACACTTCTGTTCTGAAAATAAATAACACAAAATTTCAGATGTAAGACAAACATTGAAAAAGAAAAGCAAAAACAAAAATGTTGATTATAAAATAAAATTCCCCTTTTTAACAAAAAACAAAAAAAATATAATTATTCAGAAACATATGTTTTATTGAAGGTCACTTGCGGAGGTAAAAATGACTGAATCTAAAAACGGTTAAGGCAAAATTGAGTGACATATGCATATAGTTATGAATTCGTTTAATAAGGTTTTTGTAGGCAACCACCAAATAGATTTTAATCATGCAATAGTTTAGAAAGTTTTTACATTAACTTCCCGTTAAAGTTGGGTTTAGCTAAATGTAACTTTAGCTAAAGTGAACTTCAAAGTCTAAACTACAGATAAAATAAACTTAACTTTTTCAAAACTATAGCAATGCCGGAGTAAAATCGATAAAGCTGCTCAATTAAATGTTTTTTTTTAACGCGGTGGCAACGACGAGCTTCTTTTTGATTGTTGTATATGTTCATTTTGTTTATATTTGAAGTTGCCATATTGAAAATAATATATAATATGGCAATTTCAAACATAAATTTAACTTTAAATGTTACCGGCAGGATGATTCTCCCTTTAGCTTAATGCTCACTTCTATCTTATTGGGTACTCATAATAATGAAAAACAATTTATCTGCTTGTTGAAATCCTCCCTTTAGTTAACGGCAAGTTTTAATAATGGCCCAAGTGTAAAATATTGGAAATTTTTTGTTGTTAGTAGTCCTACTCATCATTGTAATACTAAAGGGTCCGCCAAAGATCAAAATGAGCTTCATCTGAAAAGATGATTTTTTTTTGCCAAAATCGGCATCTTCTGTAAGTCGATCGCAGGCACACTTAGCAAAGCGAAAACGCATTGGATGGTCAATATTCGTTCAGCGGAAGGATAAAACTAATTATCTGTCAAATCAGACATGAGCTAAGTGTTACCATTCACGAAATAAGCACTAGTTGAAAAAAAACGTTAGATAGCGGACCCGATAAATATACATAGATTCACCTGATGATATGGTTGATTCACCTACATTCTTTACATTAAATTTAATTCATTATGTGTTCTTCTTTGGTTAGCTTGCCGTTCACAGGCAAGTTCACTCGGTGGCCCATATGACCCATTGTGTTACGCAATGTGAGGTAGGCCCTCTTGTCATGGGTTTGAACCTCTCCCAGCTTCGGATGAAACCGGCCAGTTCTATTATTGGCACGTTAACCAACATGCCGAAAGCTTTAAACTTACTGTTACCCAAAGACTGATGATGTCTGTTCTGAAGTGGGGGGCACTCGTATAAAAGGTATTGTAACGATTCAGTTTCCTCCTCATCATGAAAGCTTCTGTAGTAATCGCGGTGGGGCAGACCAAGCATGTCAGGAAATTGCCAATAGTACAGTGGAATTCTTATTAGTTCCTGTTGTCCACTGATGGACACTGCAGTTTTCAAATTCGGCGACTGCAAAAACAATCTTATTTGGTTCTACGTTGATAATATATGGGTACTACACATTCATTACTACCAAAAATATAACAGAGGCCTTTCCCCTTCTATCCTTTTACATGTATGCTGAATTTACTGCTTCTGGAATCATTCCATTACAAAAAAATGTTGCTCTGGAAAACAGTATACGCCCTTTACAATGAAAATTTTGTGGGTGTTCCCATTCTTGTGAGGCCTTCTTAGATTCAATGATGATATAAACTGCGAAAGACCTTTCCGAATTCAGTAAAGATTGTGGCCTATGACCTGCAAGCTGACTGCGGAGATTAGCATAAATTTTATGCGATATTTGATTCCTGAATAAACTGTCGTAATAATAATATACATACATATGTATATAGCTTTGTGATACAAGTCTACTCTATGGTATTCGAAATTTTTATTGAGTAATATAGAAACCTGATAGCACTAGAATGTATGAAGTTTTGATGTATAAAACCAACAAGTATTTGCTGTAAATATGTTTACAAAATTCCTATTCAAATACGTTATTTTAATAAACAAAGCTTTTCTTAAAACAAAAAAAAAAAAAACGAAAAGAGACAAACATTTAATGCCTAGACTGATAGTGCATAACACCAGCAAAAAAAAAAAAGTAATTTTAGAAAAAATTGCTTAGTAAACTCATATATTGTGTGAATCCCCAGATCACAACTACAAATTTCATATAAAAAGACTTGCCTTCTGCATCAACAACACAGTTCAAACAAAGTTTTCGAACAGATAACAATACAAGTGTGATTAAAACTAAATTACAAATAAAAACAGAAAAAAAAATATTAAAAATGTTTGCTTTAAAATACATTTTCTTGGTGGTTGCCTGCCTCATTGCAATTTCCTCAGCTTCCTCAGCTAATGAGTATAAAGACGTAAGGGATCTTAGACAAGTTTTCGTTGATAAGGACTACAAACTACTTAATCAGCAGCAGCTCTCACCTCAACCCGTAGTCTCACGCCATCCAAGATCCCCTCATGGTCATGGATTTCCATCGGGACCTATTTCGAACACCAATGGACGTGGTTCCAGTGACGCCTACGCTCATGCAACACGTAACTCGGATTTTACTCGTAAACGCCAATCAAGATCCCCCCATGGTCATGGATTTCCATCTGGACCTATTTCGAATACCAATGGACGTGGGTCCAGGGATGCTTATGCACATGCAACACATGGACAATTTCCATCGGGACGTATTTCGAATACCAATGGACTTGGTTCCAGTGATGCCTATGCTCATGCAACACGTAACTCGGATTTTACTCGTACCCGTTTTTAAATTCTGAATCCACCAATGTGTACTGGTAATACAAAATTAGGTATTCTGAATTGTTTACTTCTATTGACATCTGATTATCAAATTGTATATACATTCATACATTAATAAGTGTAAAATAAATTGTTACATCGGTACTTACAACCTATATTTCATTTTAATTTTGAATTGATGAGTATTTTTCAAGAAATCGTTACCTTCAGTCAGGATTACAGCCTAGCTGCTCACACCACTCATGCTGTGTGTGTTAATTTTGTATGTGAGTGGCGGCACCTACAGTTTAAAGTCGACTCCGAATGACAGATTTTTGAGAAACTTTTTATGACAATTTTATTTACTCTCCGAGTTTTTGCCAGAAATCTGCTGAGAAGAAGTCGCCGAAGAAATATTTTTTTTTTATATTTCGTTTTGATGTCTGACCTGGGATTTGAACGGCGGCCTTGCTTTTAATAGGGTGAACCATTTATTGGTTTAAGCAGTACCCGGTATACTCAAGCTTATTGTTCGTATAGTGCGTACACCCGCAAATATCGAAGCTGTGCCTGAGAGTTCTCAATAATTGCGCATTTCAAGCATCAGTTCACTTCGAATTTTGCCAAAAGATTTCGGTATGACGCCGATTAAAGTTCAATTGATTTAAGAGTTGAAGCGGTATGACCATCCGCTTCTATTTCGCTTCGTTAGATGGGCCAACGAGAAACTACACGATGATGTCAATGTTGCTAAAAAAAAATCATCTTTTCGGATGAAATTTATTTTCATCTTGGTGAGTACGTTAATAAGCAAAATTGCCGTATTTGGAACTCAGAAAATCCACACGTAGCCTTACAGAAGCCAAAGCACACATTACGAGTGACTGTTTGGTGCGGCTTGTAGAGCGCAGGCCATATTCCTTTGAAAATGAGGACGGTGAAACCATTACGGTCAATGGAGACAATGATAATCGATTCTTCATAGCGTTGATGTGAACGATGTATGGTTTCAACAGAATGGTGCAACATTTCATGTCACAATCGATTTATAGCGTTAAACGTTTGATGGCCGTTTAATTAACCCAAATGGTGATGTAAATTGGCTGCCAAGAAGCTGCGGCTTGACACCGTTGGACTATTTTCTGTGAGGCGTCATCAAAGAAACGTGTTATGCCGTCAAACCAGAGACAATTGAGCACTTGAAGGCCAATATTCGTAGTGCCTTTGCCGAGACACGACTCTATACACTCCAAAAAGTGTATAAAAATTGGTGCGATCCAATGAGGTTCTGTGAGGCCAGTCGCGACAGCCATATGAATGAAATAAGATTCCATTTCCAACCAGAACAATTGCACTTCATAGCAAAATAATAAATTTTGCAAAATTTCAAAGCGTTTTTGTTGCATAGCATTTTTAAATTTAAACTTTCAATTGGCCTACCCTTTATTAGCCCATAAATGAATTAATTACTGTGTATGAAGGTAGTACTGGCTATGGGGGAATAGATCAGCCAGAGCTATAAATTATTATCTTTTGAAATCAGAAAGCTGTTTATGGGACCTTAGAAGACCTATTATGCACAGCCGATTACATTAAGCTACCGATCTAAAGTCAAAAGCAATACAAGTACGAGGTTGTTGATTGACAAGCATAGCAAGAAATCTATATCCCGATGGCAAGTGCAACAAATTCCATCAAGCCATCATAATCTATTTAAGTACATATATAAGAATCACTTTAAAATTGCATATGAATACGGCAATAGACAAATCGGGTCCCTCATTAAATGCTTCCTGTTTTAAGCTTTAAATAAAACAAATTGTGAGATCTCATTGAAATTTTTATTTGAAGTATACATATATTCTCTGATTGGAACGCACCCGAAAAAAATAATATTTTATGTGAATCTGGCGTATTAATTATTCTGAATTTAACCCATGGCATAGGCTATTGTATGCTTTGTGGACAACTCTCGCTTATGCCACAATCAAAAATCTAAAGGGGTTCAAGTCAAACGATTTCGATGGCCAGTACACATTACATTCGTGTGAGATGACCATGCTCTCAAGTCGTTCATGCAGAAAATCTAATATTGGCATGAGTCTAAATGAAGTTGTCAATCATCGACCCCTATGTTGCCTGTCTCAGACGGAGATGATCCGGCCAACGTTGTTCTTAATGAGATATGGACCGATAACGTACAACGTGTATTATTGGTCATTACAATTCTTCAGTCAGGATTACAGCCTAGCTTCTCACACCACATACATATGTTATGAGTTTTAATTTAACACATATGAGGCAGGATCTACGAGTTTAAAGTCGTCTTCGAACGTCAGATTTTTTTGAGAAACTTTTTCATGTCAATATTTTAATTACTCCTAGAGTTTTTGCCAGAAATCTGCTCAGAGATAGTCGCCAAAGAAATATTTTTTATTTCGTTTTGTCGGAGATGTCTGACCTGGATGTGTTTGTGTTTATTCAGCTTTATTTTTGAAACCAAAAAATGGATAACGATTTACCTCGATAGCTACGTACATATCAGAGATCAGCAATGAATTGTTTTTTGGCTACTCATAAATACTTATGAAATTTTGAGTATGAGTGAGTCAACAGTATTGAAATTCAACTACTCTAATTCATTCGTACTCACTACAAGATTGATTTATAAGTACAGGTTGCAATGAGAACGAGTACAACGTTGACATCAAACTCATAACATTCGTTTGATATGTTTGATTCATATGCCTACTCATTCAGATTCATAAATTTAGAAAAATACTTATAATACTCATAAATAATTCGAGTGATTCGAATCATTCATCAAAATTACAGTCTTAGTTGTTGTTGCATTTATAAAAAAGAGAAGAAAGATAAAGACAAAGCCAAAGACAGCAATCAAAGCAAACACACAACCTTCTAGTGAGTATTGTAGTGTTCGTACGCGAATCATACTTATTTTGTGATTCTTGTAAATGTTGAGTAAAGAAGAGTCGAAATCAACAACATCATGCGTATTGTTAAGTATGAGTATGATGAGTACTTCAAATTGTGAATATGAGTAGTATGAGTATGATATTAAAATAAGTCTGAATGCGTATAAGTATCAGAAATTATGAGTATGATACGAATCTACTCATGTTTTTGAATACTCATTGTTGATCTCTGGCACATACTTATGTATATAAACTAACTAAAAATATTTGGGAAACGAAAAAAAAACTATGACGCAGTGCTGTACTGTAGTACAGCACATAATTGAAGCAATTTTAAACCAAGTTTGAAATACTTTGTATATTTCTCGATCAACCTTATCAGTGAAATATTTTTTTAGAATTCTATTTTAGAATGAAAAATAAAACATGTGTTTATTGTGGCTTATAAACCATAAAAGGAAATATTTTTAATTTTCCATAAATAAATCCAAAAATAAATCCCCTTTTGTATATATATATGTACATGTATTAATCCATATGGAAACCGCAAAAGTTTATGGTATTCATGAAATCAGCAAAGCATATAAAAATGAATTGTTATCCACACTTTCTCATACAGTACTTTAGAGATTCTCAATCAGATATCATCGGAAATTCTGTTGAAAAGATAAAAAAAAAAAATGTTCATCCTTAAAATTGTGCTTTTATTGGCTGCCTGTTTAATTCTAACAGCCTCTGCTACACCATTTGTGAACTCTCCAAAAATGTTTGTGAATGATATTAGAAGACCCATTTTGGTACGCAATGCCAGATCACCTAAGGGCGGCAGAGTTGATGTTGACGTGAGAAAGGATCAAAATGGACGAAAGGCTTCTGTAAATTACAATCAAAATCTGTATACAAGTCGTGATGGTCGTGGCAGTATAGATGCTTATGCACAAGGCTCCCGTAATTTCGATCGCAATCGTAATGATTTCAGTGGCGGCATACGTGGTTCATTTAGATTTTAATTTGTGGTATCGGTAATGATGAAATGACATGGAAATGTTTAAATAAAAATAACGTTGAATTTTTATTATTTCTATTGTTGTGTAGTCATTTGTGATTAATCAGTTCAATCTTTTCGTTCTTTTATGAGTCTGTTATGGGGCCTAGAAAGCAAGAAAATGCGTGCGTTTGTTTTGGTATTTTTACTCTCAAATACATACACTTCAAGTTCAAGATAATGTTACAAATACATTTATACACAATTGATCATTACAACGCTTTAGTCAAAATTACGACCTAGCTTCTCACGCCACTTGCGTCAAGTGGATTAATTTTATAGATGAGTGGCAGGGCATGCAGTTTAAAGTCGACTCCGAAAGACAGATTTTTGAGAAACTTTTCGTGGCAATTTTATTTGATCTCAGAAATCTGCTGAGAGGAAGTCGCCCAAGAAATATTGAAATTTCGTGTAGTTGGAGATGTCTGACCACGACTACTTCAACACAATATAATGTTGTCGTATTCGAATTATTAAGACGTTGACTGCCACGGCAATTTTCAGAAAACTGGCAACGCACGCCAACATTGACTTTTTGTTCTTTTCCCAGAAGCCATTTATCGATACTATCACTGATATAATACAGTTCTATTCGTAGCTACATAAAAATGGCAAGTGAGTACGAGATAACTCGTAGTTGGCACCCTAGAAGGGAACGCAATCTACGAGTTATTTAGTAGTTGGCAGTCAACGTGTTAACTTTTGTTTGAATTTGCTATTTTAACACTTTCACCGTCCTTGCCTATGACTCTGTGCTAGGAATCGTACCGAAAACTCCAAAGCTTGCAGATTAGAATGCTAACTTTATAGACAGAAACTAAGAAGTTAAAGAAAAAACAATGAAATACTCCACATTCTTAAATTTCGTTTGCAGTGTCAGCATCTTTATAATGTGTCGTGCAGGTTGCTGCTCTGTGTCAATAATGATAATGCCGAGCACCGGATATACGGATTTAGGTGCTTCTTGTTTAGATGCACTAATACCCCACAGTTACGAAAACTATATCCCAATGAATAATTTTCATCGTCACGGAATCTACAGATTGGTTCCGAAATATCCCCCTTTCGGAATGAGTGTACTCTGAGTCAGATACATGATTCAGATTTCTTTTAATTGTAATTTCTTAACAAAAATTTTGATTGCTTCAAATCCACTTGGGTTTAAAAGCGTGTTTGCTTGTCTCTACCCTGCCTTTCCAAACATCCGTCTCAACGGAAGGGTTCTCGCCTCATTGCCAACGTCGAAGTTCCGGTCTTCGCAAGCTTATCTGCTTTGTAATTATGGAGAGTCCCATATGAGCTGGTATCCAACAGCAGGAATCTTCTTTTGCCTTCCTAACCGTCTGAACCTTCCTCAAGCTGTCACATATTACTTTCGATTTAATCTCCCTTTTATATAACGCCTTTTATCACTACCTTTTCAATCGCAAAAGTTTTAAATCCATATAAATACTTAGAACACAAACAACTGATAAAAAGCCATTCCATTCCATTTGCTTTATGTATCACCGGCTTTAAATTAAATAAAATTAAATAAAATAAACATTTTTTTTCCTCTTTTAAATTTTTATTTTTAATAAAAACTATACAATTTAGTATATAAAGGAGGCAGTATAAATAAATAATTAAATTGTGCTAAGAAAAATTACGAGTAGAGAATTTATTTAGAATCTCCAACTGCCAACAACGCCGCCATTAAAACCGTTACGATGGCTATCAAAATTATGTGTGCCTTGAGCGTAGGCATCAATCGTACCACGTCCATCATTGCTGGAATACAAATTATGAGTGTAGGTACCAAAGACTTCACGTCCATTTGGTCCTTGGCTGCCGCTTACATTAATATTGCCACCCTCTGGTGATCTTACTGGGCGGGATAATTCCGGTTCAAATGCATCATATAAATTCAAATCATAACTATCGGCATATGGTGAACGAACTTGACGTACTAAAACTGGTTCATATTCGTATTCCAATACAGCTTGTTGGGGTTCATATAAATCCGCATACTCAATGGGTGATGCTGAGGCGGTGAATATTAAACAGGCAGCCATGAGGAAAACGTATTTTAAGGAAAACATTTTGATTTCGTTTTTCTTTTTGATTTAATTTGAAAACACAAGAAATTGTAATCTTGAATACTTTGTTTCAACTGTGAATGAGCTTTTGAAAGAGCCTGCCTTTTATGCAAATTTTTGAAACACTATTTCAACTGATAAGACACGGGACTACCCCCCAATTTTAATGATTTTATGTTATTTTTTCCTTTTTTTTGCGGTGGTTTACCTCTGCTCTAATATTAAGTTTTCATTATCTTTTCAAACTTTAGTCTAAAATTTTTCTAAAGGAAACTTATTAATAGAAATGAAGTTGTCGCCGTAGTCTAGTAGTAGTGTGTTGGCTTATTAGACATAAGGCCACGGTTCAAAAACCGGGTGACTTCCTGTCAGCAGATTTCTGGAAAAACTCTGAGAGTAAATAAAATTGCCATGAAAAGTTTCTCAAAAAAAAATCTGTCGTTCGTAAAACTCACACAACATCAGTGGTGTGAGAAGTTAGGTCGTAATCCTGAGTAAAGGGTTGTAATGACCAGTAATGTATGGATTATGCGTGGCTTTCCGTGTGGTTTACAAATACATACATAATTGGCCATTACAACCCTTCAGTCAGGCTTACGGCCTAGCTTCTCACACCACTCATGTTGTGTGCCTTAATTTTATACGTGAGTGGCGGGACCTACAGTTTAACGTCGACTCCGAACGACAGATTTTTGAGAAACTTTTTCAATGGCAGGTTTATTTACTCTCAGAGTTTTTGCCAGAAATCTGCTGAGAGGTAGTCGCCGAAGAAATATTTTTTTTTTTTCATATTTCGTTTTGATATCTGACCTGGGATACGAACCCTGGCTTTTACGTCTAATAAGCGAACACACTACCTACTAGACTACGGCGACTACAAATAATTGTTGGAATTAATTTTCATGAATGATGTGAGAAGGATTAAGAATTAATTGAATTAATAAAGAATTTCAATTAGATTTTAATTTAATTACGGGCTTATTTGGTCATAAAACCCTTTAGTCAGTATCAGAACCAGTTTCTCCTACCACCCATGTTATGTGACTTAATTTTGTCCATGTGGGGCGAGACTTACAATTTAACGTAGACTCCGAACTTTCATAGTTTCCGCCAGAAGACTGCAGACAAAAAGTCACCGAAAGGTAATTTTTTTTCATATTTTATTTTGTTCGAGATTTTTGAGCTGGGGTTTGAACCACGGGGTCTGGTCTAATAAGTTAACACACTAATTACTAGACAACGGCGACTTTTTTAAGGAAATTGGCGACACTTGCAATTTTGTATTTAAAATTTCGATGTTGCCAAGACTTTCAAAGAAGTAAATTAAATTTTGATTCTCAAGAGAGACTAGTCCATTAACTTTTTTATCGTAAAAACATGGATTTTTTATATTTATTGGAATCTATATGATATACCACACATCTGATCAATATCTTACCGTTTTAAAAATGAGGCGATAAGCGCATACGGGTTAAACAAATCCTATCATGTGGGGTTTAACAGCAAAATACGCTTTAAAGGACAATATTCGTGAAGCCATTGGTGAAATACAGCTGCACACAATCGATAACGTGCTTAAAAATTGGACCGATCGTGTAGGCTACTGCATGGTCAGCCGAGGCAGCCATTTGAATGAAATTATTTTCCATTATTAACCGGAAGGATTGTACTTTCAAATAAAAAAAGAAATTTGAGAAAATATTCAGTAGTTTTATTTTTACAGCATTTTCAAAAACAAAAGTTATTTGGCGGACCCTTTATATTCAATGCAATCGTAAACATCTAGGGAAGTCCCATCAAAATCAGCATCAAAACTCAGTGATTATGAAGCTGAAGATTATTTGAAAATTTATCAGTAAAACTCATGTGAAACCCCTGATTACATGTCAAAAATTCATATAAAAGTTACGCTTTCAAATGCAAATACTCAGTTCAAACAAAGTATTCAAGCAGAGAACAATTCTATTGTGATAAAAATTTAACAATAAATTAATCAAAAAAATGTTTTCCTTAAAATACGTTTTCTTAATGGCTGCCTGCTTCATTTTGATTGTCTCTGCATTACCCGTCGAGTTCGATGATTTATATGAACAACGTTTAATGGCAACAGTTTCGATATGGATTTCAGTGATGAGCCGATATTAATACGTCCCGTAAGATCACCACAGAATGGTAATTTGAATGTGGGTGTTGCTAAAGACGACTTTGGACGCCATGCCAATGTTGATTACACTCATAATCTTTATAGCAGCAGTGATGGACGTGGTTCAATTGATGCCTATGCCCAAGCCTCGCGTAATTTTGATTCTAATCGTAACGATTTTAATGGTGGCATTATAGGAAGTTGGAGATTTTAAATAAATTCTGCATTCGTATTTAATTTTAATTTTATTTATTTATTTTCACTAGTACCTGTATACCAAATTGTATAATTTTTATTACGAATATCAAATTCTTGAATAAAAAAATTATTGAAAAATTCTAGAAAATTATTTATTTTTAATTGAAAATGGGAAAAAAGGCCAGTTATAATGACTTTTAATCATTTAGTTGTAGTTAGGCTTCCGGAAAAAAAATTAAAAATTTAATTTAATCCTTTAGTGGCAACATACATACATAATTGGCCATTATGTGTGCGTTAATTTTATACATGAGTGGCGGGACCTACAGTTTAAAGTCGACTCCGAACGACAGATTTTTTTAGAAGCTTTTTCAAGGCAATTTTTACTCTCAAAGTTTTTCCAGAAATCTGCTGAGAGGAAGTTGCCGAAGAAATATTTTTGCATATTTCATTTTGATGTCTGACCTGGGATTCGAACTCGGGCCTTTCGTCTAATAAGCCACCACACTACCTACTAGACCACGGCGACTTTAAGAAAAAAAAAAATGCTCGTATATAAAAGTAGGTAGAGAGTAGATAGATTTGAACTGGACTTTGAAATATTTTTTATAAAATTTTATGACAGACGTCAGGAAACCATGAGTATATTGAAAGTTGAGCATACTGATTAGATCCGCGGTGCCTGGACGAGAGAGTGAGCAGTGATAAAAAAATTATGTAGAAATATATGATGTGTAAGAAGAGAGGATCTTTCCTTGAAACTTGAGATGACTGACAAATTCTGATAGGGAACTGCAAACATCTGGTAAAATCAATGGTAACAGCGGCATCCTTTCCCTATGCTTAAGATAGTATTTAACTTAACCTGAGTAAACCTACGAGTAGTCGCCGTAGTCTAGTAGTATGTTGGCTTATTAGACGTGAGGCCACCGTACTAATCTCAGGTCAGACATCTCAGACTTTTTGCCAGAAATCTGCTAAGAGGAAGTCGCCGAAGAAATATTTTTTTTTCATATTTCCTTTTGATGTCTGACCTGAAGTTTGAACTCGGGCCTTACGTCTAATAAGCAAACACACTACCTACTAGACCATTGCCATTGCCAAGAAATAGTTTCTCTAAAAAATCTGTCATTTGCAATCGGGTTTAAACTGTAAGTCCTGCCACTCATATGCAAAATTAACACACACAACATACAGTGGTATGAGAAGCTAGGCTGTAATGCTAACTAAAGGGTTGAAATGACCAGACCTACCATATTGTATGTTAGGGCTATAAAATCAACGAAAGAGATATTTGGTCTATTCACACAAGCCGTTGTATCGTTGTATTCATTGTATTGTTGGAAGAACATACAACAGTGTATGATTGTTGTTAATAATTTTCATATAAAAATCCGATACACTTATACACATTTCTTCAATATGTTTTTAAAAGTTGTATTGGTTTCGTGCTATCAAATTGTGTGAATGAAAAAAATGTGTATATGTTCTCATATGTTTTTAAAAAGTTGTGTTGGTTTCGGGCTATCAAATTGTTTGAATGCCACGAAATACACAATACAGCATAGCATTGAGCGTTCACAAACGAATAAATGTATTCAATACAACATACACGATACAAAGTTGTGTGAATTGCCTAATTGTTTATAATTAAAGATTCCAGTGATATGTGTTGTTAATAGAATCCATTGCATAATATCTTATTGAACTTAATTGATATGGTATCTCAAGAATATGAGGCTATGCATCGAGTCCTATTTGCAATTTTCTGTAGTACTGATGGTTAGAGGACGTGTCCTTGACAATTGAGACAAGTACAGTATCCGGAGATCGAATGTAGTGCTAATGCTGATCACACAATTAATTACAGAACTATACTCCTTTGAATCTTTGTAGTATTAAAAGTGATGTGAATCTCCTTAAAAGAAGTGCGAAAGAAATCTTCCTCTCGTTCCCAAATATTCTGTACTTCTTCAATTAATTTTAGAAAAAGCACGAGGCATAGGGAGAAGATATATCGAGACATTGACGGAAATTTGATGGACCTCAAAACAGTAAGTGAATTAACCCATACAGCATCATAATAATAAGCCGATTGACGTACCCCATAAACATTTTATTATTCCATATGAACAATTATATCCAGATATATAAATAAAAGAAGCAACTAGGTTCCACTCTAATACATCACTCGCACGCGACTTAAGTTTCGAAATTTGTATCAAAACATTTGCTGTTCTTAAAAGAGGGGATTCACTTTCATTGATAGAATAACGCAGGTCGCAAGAGTTCACTTGCTTTTAAGATCGAAAGTAAAAAATAAGATTTTTATTTCCATTCTGATAGTAAATCCCACGAGAGTTTTGGCGATAAGAATAGCCATTAAAAATCTTTTTTTTTTTTTTTTTTGATTTTAAAATAAAATTCCCCCCTTTTGGAAAAGACTTCCGAATTTGCACAACGAAATAAAAAAAAATACCTACGGAAACATCTGTTTACTGTAGGTCTCCTGCAGCGCTGAAATTTAATAGGCCCCAGCAACTGTTTGTGAACATGTCTTGCACTCTCAATGGCGAATATGTTTAACCCTTTCAGAGTGGACTATCCGCAATATGTTGTATAAATTCGAGATCACTGGTTCAGCAAATGATCGTTCCAGACTCATACGCTGATGAAGCACCAGATCGGACCTGAGTACTCGGGAAACATCACTTTCAAGACGATCTAGTTTGTCAAAAAGAGTTATAAACTCTACGTAAATTGACACTGAACTTTGCAAAGTGGAAATAAGACAGGGAATTTAAACATTCTAAAGAGCAACCTCAACTACTGTGCGATAGAATTAGGAATTCGTAATGATTGTTACGTTACAAAGGGCAATGATCCTAAATACTATGCCTACCAAACTCTCTACAGGCTTAATACTCTTCCAAAAAGTTACGATGTGGCTTCAAGTGATTTTTAGCGGATCGTGATGATTTCGAAAAATGGTCACGTAGTTGTGAACAAAAATCCGCTCAAAAACTGCCTTATGAGTGGATGGCACGAAATAATATTTTGGCTTAGTAGACCAGAGCCAATAGTTCAAAACCCAGTTTAGACGCCTTGAACAAATTGAAAAATTAAAAAAATTTTTGTTGTGACTTCATCTCAGCAGTCTGTCTGCCTGGAGAAGGTAGGTAGGGAGAATAGAATTACCCTCTGCTGGAACCCAGGTCATGTGATGTGATCCATTCCTTCTGTAGAATGGGGACTGATATTTGGAAAAGAATACGCAACGAAAATCAATCAAAACTTTCGTTAAAATATTACAATGTGTGGAGATTTGAGTCGTGCATTAGACTATCCAGCAAAAACCTAAAGTTTGTTAGCAGGACACTGTAGACTCACGGTATACTTATTCAGATTGAAGGTTGACACTAGCCACAAATATGAATTCTGTGATGATCAGAATCAATCATCAAAAATACATTCTTGGAACCTGTTAGAAACTAAGGCATCTCAGAAAGTAACACCGGAATGCATGAAAAGTGCTATGCAGAGATTTGCCTTGTTAATACTGATCAGCATCCTGAAGTTTTGTGTGGCAATACGCTTGGAGGAAACATTATATGGATAATATATAAAATTTGATGTATACTGCCCTGGATGGAAAGGTCGCAGTTGTAAATAAGACACCTCTTTACGACAATAATAATAATGAATATCTATTGGCATGAAAAATTTCAATTTGCTGCTCTGTGTCAATAATGATAATGCCGAGCACCGGATATACGGATTTAGGTGCTTCTTGTTTAGATGCTCTAATGCTCCATAGATACTAAAAGTATGTCCCAATGAATACTTTCCATCGTCACAGAATCTACAGATTGGTTTCGAAATATCCCCCTTTCGGAATGAGTGTACCCTGCGTATACAGAGCTTTGTCAGAAAACCTGGATAGTCAGATACACGACTTAGATCGCTTTTCATTGTAATTTCTTAACAAAATTTTTGATTGCTTCAAATCCACTTGGTTTTAAAAGCATGATTGCTTGTCTTTATTTTCCTTTTCGATGAGCATACCTTGCCAAACATCCGTCTCAACAGAAGGGTTCTCCCTTCATTGACGCCGTCGAAGTTCTGGTCTTTGCAAGCTTGTCTGCTTGATAATTATGGAGAGTCCAATATGACCTGGTATCTAACAGAAGGAGATCTTATTTTGTCTTCCTAACTTTCTGAACCTTCCTCAAACTGCCACATATTATTTTTGATTTAATATCCCTTTTATATAACGCCTCTTATCACTACCTTTTAAATCGCAAAAGTTTTTTTACTTAGAACACTAAGAACTGATGAAAACCCATTCCGTTTGCTCTACTTGATGTACCACCGGCTTTAATTTTAATAAAATTAAATAAAATAAACATTTATTTCCTCTTTTAAATTTTTATTTTTAATAAAAACTGTATAACATAGTATGTAAAGGAGGCAGTATAAATAAATAAATAAATTTGTGCTAAAAAATATTACGAATTGAGAATTTATTTAGAATCTCCAACTGCCAACAACACCGCCATTAAAACCGTTACGATGGCTATCAAAATTATGTGTGCCTTGAGCGTAGGCATCAATTGTACCACGTCCATCATTGCTGGAATATAAATTATGTGTGTAGGTACCAAAGACTTCACGTCCATTTGGGCCTTGGCTGCCGCTTACATTAATATTGCCATTCTGTGGTGATCTTCTATGGCGTGGTGTCACTGGTCTAAATTCATTGTTTAAATCCAAATCGTAACTATCGTCATATGGTGAACGAACTAGACGTACTAAAATTGGTTCATATTCGTATTCCAATACAGCTTGCTGGGGTTCATATAAATCCGCGTACTCAATAGGTGATGCTGAGGCAGTCAAAATTAAACAGGCAGCCACGAGGAAAACATATTTTAAGGAAAACATATTGATTTTCGAATTATTTTTGATTTGATTTTAAACACAAGTAATTGTAATTTTGAATACTTTGTTTCAACTGTGAATGAGCTTTCGGAAAGCCTGTCTTTTATACGTATAATTGAGACATAATTTCAACTGATAAGACACGGGACTCTACCCCCAATTATTATATTTTATTTTTAAATTTTTTGATAATTTTTTTTGCAGTGATTTACTTCTGTTCTAATATTATTGTTTCATTATCTTTCAATA
Source organism: Sarcophaga rosellei (assembly GCA_930367235.1). Lineage (NCBI taxonomy): Eukaryota > Metazoa > Arthropoda > Insecta > Diptera > Sarcophagidae > Sarcophaga > Sarcophaga rosellei. Next base: position 58,957,637 of record OV884018.1, on the reverse strand, counting down.
TTTTAAACAGAAATTTATGAATGGAAACCTGTATTATTCGTTGTGGTTTACAAACAATACTTGAAATATATTTATTAATTGGAATACAATTGTAAAGAAGATCATAATTGTTACGAGCTCGGTAACTTAGATGTTATGCTCGGTGTAGTGCAACAGAATCAGAGTTTTTGGTGAGAATCAAACCCATAATGCTTATGCTAATAGCACACTATCCACTATACTACCCGTGTATCCAGCTGTTAATAGTAATTTTCATGGATGATGAGAAAGGGGTGAACACAAATCTAAATTTCAAGCGCATTTGAGTATTAAGGAGATTCTATTGTGATTTTTATTCGACAATACATTCAAAATAATTAACAAAGTTTACATTTTACTTTTCAAACTCCTACTTTCTTTAAGAAATTCTTAATAAAAATGAAAAGACAACAAATCGTATGATCGCATAAATAAAGGGGGCTCCCGTCTATAAAGGCATCATAGTAACGATAATGATGTTCAAGATTTTCTTAAACCTTATCAGTAAAATTAATGTGCCGGAATTCCCTGAACATAACTTAAAAATTCGTATAGAAGGCACGCTTTCAAATTCAAATACTCAGTTCTAACGAACTGTTCAAAAGAAATAATAATTCATACTGATAACAGTAAATCAATAAAAATTTTTCAAATCAAAATGTTCTCCTTCAAATACGCTTTGTTAGTGGCTGCCTGCCTAATTTGGACTGCCTCAGCATCACCCATAGAGTTCGAGGATTTATATGACCCACAACAAGCTGTAGTGGAATACTACAAATATGAACCAGTTTTAGTACGTCAAATTCGTTCACCATATGGGGAAGCTTATGACTTGGATTTATATGATGGATTAGAACCAGAATTATCCCGCCCAGCAAGATCACCACAGGGTGGCAATTTGAATGTCGGTGTTGCTAAAGATGACTTTGGACGTCATGCCAATGTTGATTACACTCATAATCTGTATAGCAGCAGTGATGGACGTGGTTCAATTGATGCATATGCCCAAGCTTCACGTAATTTTGATTCTAATCGTAACGATTTTAATGGTGGCATTATAGGAAGTTGGAGATTTTAAATAAATTCTGTATTCGTATTAATTATTATTAATTAATTTTTTAAGTTTAAACACGTTTTAGATAATTTATTTTCACTACCATACACTGTATATACGAAATTTTGTAGTTTTTCTCTAAAAATAAAATAAAAAAAGGAAAGAAACCTTTACAGAGATTTATTTACTGAGGACATGTTTGTGTAGAAGATGTGGAGGTTATATGGGGAAAAAGTTTATTTATTAAGTGTTCAATTGCGATATTCTTGTGGCACAAAATCTAATTCGAAGATAGCATACATACTTAATTGGTCATTACAACTCATTAGTAGAGATTCCGATCTAACTTCTCACACCACTTATGTTGTGTGTGTTAAATTTATACATGAGTGGCGGGACTTACAAAGGAAAGTCAGCGACAGATTTTTGAGAAATTTCAATTCCTTCATGAGTTCCTTAAAAACATGAAATTGTTTCGAGGTTCATCAAAACAATCCGACTAATGCTGTAATGAGTATTTGACACATGATATTCCAAATATTTTCCAGCTCTCTTGTAGCATTTCTGAAAAGAACAAGGCTAGGGCTACTAAATAAATAAAAACTGAAGTAAGATTAGTCTGAATGAAAATCGTAAGACGCTATCATCACCATATTAAGAAATCTGCTAAACGCTAGGAGACTACATGGCATGGTATGCAGGTTACCACATCTCCGTCTATCCCACCAGAATTACTGAAAAAGTTGACATAATGTGGAGGAAACAGAATCGGTACAACACTTTTTATGCAACAGCCCCGCACTGCAGAACAGACGTAATCGGGGTCTGGGTGACAGAACGTTAGAAGATCAGTGCCCGGTGGCTTGCGTGCCACCGAGGAAAATGGCCAGTTGTAGCCGAAACTCGAAATGGTTCATACCCTTACTAATGGACCATGACAAGGGGGCTTCTTACCTCACACTGGGCAACACAACGGGCCATATATCTTTAAATTAAAAATACTTCCCAATATTTTCTGTAAGTAGTCGCCCTAGTCTAGTAGGTGTCGGCTTATTACACGTAAGGCCACGGTTAAAACCCCAGGTCAGACATCAAAACGAAATTATGAAAAAAATATTTCTTCGGCGACTGCCTCTAAGCAAATTTCTGGCAAAAACTCAGAGAGTAAATAAAGTTGCCATGAAGAGCTTCTCAAAAATCTGTCGTTCGGACTTTAAACTGTAGGTCCCGCCGCTCATGTAAACAAAATTGACGCACCCAATATAAGTGGTGTGAGAAGCTAGGTCTTCATCCTGACTGAATCATGTTCTTCATTCTAGAATGAATACGAGGTATAGTAAAAATATAAATCGAAGCATACGAAACTTGATGGACGTCATTCACCAAGACAAGAATGATCACAAAATGATTTACGTGAAATGGTCAACAATTTGATTTAATTTACTCTAAGGAAACCTTACATTATAAAAATGTTATCATTGCATGTGAACAGTTTTATCTAGGATTGGTAATAAAAGAAGAAACTTGTCTTCATTCTAATACAGCCCAAGCAAGATAGTGACAGTGAAATTTCTCACTCGACTTGTGTTGCGAAATTCCTTTGAGACCCTCTTTCTTAAAAGAGGGGACTCACTTTCACTGATATTTAGAACAATTCAGGTCGTACGTAAAAGTTCAGTTGCTTCTAAAATTGAAAGTGAAAATAAAATTTTATTTTCATTCTAATCTAAATCCCACGAGAGTTTTGGTGATAAGAAAAGCTATTCAAAATAATTTTTTTGTGTTTAAAACGAAATCCCCCCTGCCTTTGAGAATCAGTTGCAAAATTTCTACAAAGAAGTAAAACAAAGAATCATAAAAAGGATGTGTTAAAATTTAATCCAATCTAAATTGCAAAAACATTTCCAGTGGGTTTTCTGGATAGCTCAACTTCAAAGCCATTATAATTTTCAGAGTCATTACTCTTATTTATTTTTAAATTTAAATTCCTGTGTCAACAGTAAGTTACTGAGAATCAATGTATCGCTGAATCTGAGAAAAATTTCAATTTAATTTACTTTTAGAGTCATTATTACAATTTGCCGTTAACTAAAGGGAGAATTTTAACGGCCGATAAATTGTTTTTCATTATTCTGAGTACCCAATAAGATAGAAGTGAGCGTTAAGCTAAATGGAGGATCATCCTGCCGGTAACTTTTAAAGTTAAGTTTTGTGTTTGATTTCCATATTATTTTCAATATGGCAACTTCAAATTTAAGCAATATGAGCATATAGAACAAAAAACGAAGCCCGTCGTTGCCACTGCATTAAAAAAAATTGTTTAAGTGTGCGGTGTTATCGACATTGCTTCGGCACTGCCATGTTTTTGAAAACAGTTAACTTTATTTTTTCTGTAAGTTGTAATAACGAAAATAAGTTAAAGGTAACTTTAAAGTTCACTTTAGCTAAAGGTATCTTTAACTAAACCCAAGTTTAACGGCAAGTTGTAATGGCCCTTAGAGTTATTGCCAGATGACTGCTGACGATTAATGGATTAGTTGTTGTTGCGAAGTATTTCGTAACGAAATTCATTAAATTTGATATGAAAATGAAAATTGACGAAAATGAAATCAAAGCTAATATTATAATTCAATCGTATATTTTTCGACTGAAATAAACGAATTCAAAAGCAATAATATTTTATTATATCTTGGCTTTTGAGGTAAAAATTTGTGAGCAGATGTTTATAATCAATGACACAAAGAGTAGGAAGTTCTTAGTTTGCTTAAATAAATAATTTTTAAGAGCAACAAGCAACTGAGTTGATCAGTTTAAAAATTTCTGTTTCGTTACATAAAAATTCTTTATAAAAAATGTCTATATATATCTCATTCAACCACTTTGATATTCCAATTCCTTCTGATGAAACTAATAAATGCGATGTATTCAAGTGTTAGTAATTTGATTGTATTTGAAACACGTTATTAATTCGATCCTAAATAAATACTAGAATGGAGAGATGGTATTCTCAATTAAATCTGGAACCCTATCAACAGATTCGTTGTAGCAGTTATCGTAGTTTTCGAATAGCAGGTTAAAGTCGAAGTGATAATTGTATTACAGTCCATGTGAGAAAGGGTATACTATTGTAGACTGTTCAGTTTGTTCAGAAAATTTATTTCAGATCAAATTTCACATCTGTTCCAAACCTTTCCTAGTTAATACAACATTTACATTAATTGTCTCAAGCGTGAAATAAATCACATGTTTTAAGGTTATATTCTCACTGCAGAATTAAATTAAATCACAAAAATATTAAGTTCTAAATCTTAAGCACCTAACAAATGATTAAGATCCACTCTATTTTGGTCTATTTGGGAATTCTGCAGTATTATATAAAAAAATAATATTACTTTATTTTTAAATTTAAATTTTTTTAATTTTTATTCTTAAAAAATTTTACAATTCGGTATATAGACAATGGTGAAAATAAATAATAACGAAAATGTGTTTAAAACTAAAAAATTAAATACAAGTAGAAAATTTATTTAAAATCTCCAACTTCCCCGAATGCCACCATTAAAGTCGTTACGATTGTAATCAAAATTACGTGAAGCTTGGGCATATGCATCAATTGAAGCACGTCCGTCACTGCTGCTATAAAGATTATGTGTGTAATCAACGTTGGCATGGCGTCCAAAGTCATCTTTCGCAACACCGACATTCAAACTGCCACCCTGAGGTGATCTTGCTTGGCGGGATAATTCCGGTTCAAATGCATCATATAAATCCAAATCATAACTTTCGCCATATGGTGAGCGAACTTGACGTACTAAAACTGGTTCATATTCGTATTCCAATACAGCTTGTTGTGGTTCATATAAATCCGCGAACTCTATGGGTGATGCTGAGGCAGTCAAAATTAAACAGGCAGCCACGAGGAAAACATATTTTAAGGAAAACATTTTGATTTTTGAATTATTTTTCCTCTTAACAAAATTGAAATGCTATTTGTTTGAATATTTTGTTTGAACTGAGCATTTGTATTTGAAAGCGTAACTTTTATATGAATTCTTATGTTGTGATCAGGGGATTCTGGCACACGAATTTTACTGATAAGTCTTTAGACAATCGTGACCATTGTTATCGTTGAGCTTTAATGTGTATGTATGTTGATGGGAATTCCCTCTATTTTTACCAGCCTATTTAATGTGTTATCTTTGATTTTTTTTTAAGTTGTGCTTAAAGATTAAGAGAGTTTTTGTCGATTAAAAGGATGGCTTAATCGATTAAAATCTGTGACAGAATGATTACATAGAAATTACTGTTTAATATAAAATGATGGAGTTTAATTTATTTCTTGTTAATCTTCGAAGTACAGAAAAATGAAATAATTTTAGTCCTATTATAGGTTTATTAAAAATTTGTGTGCTTAGGAAGTGCCAGTGTTCTTATTGTCTTTAAAAAAATAGCGACACACTTTAGATTGAATTCTTGTGTAAATCACACAAAATAATTAATTTTTTTCATTCTTAAATTTCCTCTTAAAACATTAAAAGATAATGTAGACAAAATAGTACTCTACAACGGATGTTAATCCCCTCAAAAAGATAATAAAAAATCGTGAATATATATTTAGGGTAGTCCCAATTCTTATCAGTCCAACTCACTCATTAAACTTAAGCTGCATTTCTCACAAATTCATATAAAAGGCAGGCTTTTCAAAATCAAATTCACAGTTGAAGCAAAGTATTCAAGATTACAATCCATTGTGTCATTGAAATTAAATCAAAAATAATTCAAAAATCAAAATGTTTTCTTTAAAATACGTTTTCCTCGTGGCTGCCTGTTTAATTTTGACTGCCTCAGCATCACCCATAGAGTTCGTGGATTTATATGAACCAAAACTAGATGCATTGGAATACCAATATGAACCAGTTTTAGTACGTCAAGTTCGCTCACCATATGGCGAAAGTTATGATTTGGATTTATATGATGCATTTGAACCGGAATTATCACGTCCAGCAAGATCACCTCAGGGTGGCAGTTTGAATGTCGGCGTGGCTAAAGATGACTTTGGACGCCATGCCAACGTTGATTACACACATAATCTTTATAGCAGCAGTGATGGACGTGGTTCAATTGATGCCTATGCCCAAGCTTCACGTAATTTTGATTACAATCGTAACGACTTTAATGGTGGCATTCGGGGAAGTTGGAGATTTTAATTCAATTTTCTACTTGTATTTAATTTTTTAAGTTTAAACACATTTTCGTTATTATTTATTTCCACCATTGTCTATATACCAAATTGTAAAATTTTTTAAGAATAAAAATTAAAAAAAATTAAATTTAAAAACAAAGTAATATTATTTTTTTATATAATACTGCAGAATTCCCAAATATCTCAAAAGAGAGTGGATCTTAATCATTTGTTAGGTGCTTAAGATTTAGAATTTAATATTTTTGTAATTTAATTTAATTCTGCAGTGAGAATATAACCATAAAACATGTGATTTATTTCACGCTTGAGACAATTAATGTAAATGTTGTATTAACTACTAAAGGTTCGTGAGAGATGTGAAATCCTATAAGAAGTTTTTTTTTTATAAAATTGTATGGGTAAAGGATGCAATACTGGTTTTAATAATTTAGCTTTGTACGCACTCAAATGAAACCCATACTCATCGACGAAACAATTATAAGTTCGGTCCACAATACAATAATACATCCTTTCTCACATGGACTGTAGTACAATTATCACTTCGACTTTAACCACCTATTCGAAAACTTCAACAACTGCTATAATGAATCTGTTGACAGGGTTTCAGTTTTGATTAAGAGTACCATCTCTCCATTCTAGTATTTATTTAGGATCTAATCCTTCACGAATTTCAAATGCAATCAAATTACTAACTTTTGAACACATCGCGTTTATTAGTTTCATCAGAAGGAATTGGAATATTAAAGATGGTTTAATGAGACCAAAAACGTAACATATTAACCCATATGTAATGATGGCTTTTGATTCATATAAAGAATTCTTAGGTAAAGAACCAGAATTTTTATACGAAGCAACTCTTCTATTAGTTTAGTTGCTTGTTGCTTCTAAAAATTTATTTGCTTAAGAAAACTAAGAACGTCCTACCCTTTTTGTCATTGTTTATAAATATCTGTTCTCAAATTTTTACTTCAAAAGCCAGGATATAATAAAGGATTATTGTTTTTGAATTTGTTTATTACATTGGAAAAATATACGATGGTATTGCATATCAAATTTAGTGAACTTTATTACGATTTGCCTTAGCAGCCAGAAATATTTTTACACAACAATTAATGGCACTAAAATTAAATTAAAATGAGAATTTTCTCAGAGCTATCGCTTTATCATCACATCAATCGTACTACAAAGTTCTCAAGCGGTACATTGACCCACTACTTCAAACATGTGAAAGTATACATAATATGACAATAGGATATCAACTATACTCCCATACTTCATTAGTGGAACTCAATAGCGTATTGAAATATTTTGCTAAATGGTGGATTGTGGGTATAGAGAGCTCTTTAAAAATTTGGCATCAATTCAAATCAAAATATTGTTGATTCTGAAAAACTTTTGGTTGCTTTTGTTCTGCAGAAATTAGCTTTAAAATTAGAAATATTATATTGCTGAATTAGAAACGGCAATATAATATTTCAAGATGTAATGTTTTGATGCCTAAATAATCTTTTAACATTTGGTACAATTGAAATCATAGCAGATCTCACTCCTACAGTATAAAGTCAACTCCGGAGCACAGATTTTTGAGAATCTTTGAGAAGTAGTCGCCAAAGGAATATTCTTTTTTTTCATATTTCATTTGAATTTGGGCTGAGGTTTGAACCAGAGATCAGCAATGAATCGTTTTTTCGCTACTCATAAGTACTCATGAAATTTTGAGTATGAGTATGAGAGACAGCAATATTGAAATTCAGCTACTCTGATTCATTCATACTCACTACAACATTGATTTATAAGTATGTACAGGTTGCAATGAGTATAAGTACAACGTTGACATCAAACTCATAACATGCGAAATAGGTTTGATTCATACGCCTACTCATTCAGGTTCATAAAGTTGGAAAAATAGCTACAATACTCATAAATGATTCGGGTGATTCGATGCAACCTTTTGACATTTCTTTGTTATGGGATCGATGCATGTGATATTTTGTATAATAATCTGGCAAAAGGTCTTCGCTGCATCCACTTCGATTTATTCAAATTGAAAATCGAGTTGCTTTCTAATATTAAGCCTGCAGCTGATGCTCACAATTTTATTTGTATGCATAGGTATAAGAGGTGTACGCCTTTTGCAAGACACTAACTATACTAATTTCCTATATGCAGGGTAATATACTACCTGTATAGACAAATTTATTTTCGTATAAAGGCCAGTAATTCATATTAAAATATAAAAAATAATTTATTTTTTTTTCAGAATTTCACTAAAAATGGTTTTAAATTCATATGCGTAATGAGCCACGAAAATTGTAACGACTTTGGAGTCAAACTATCAAGAAAATCCCTTTGGGGTGTATGACATATTCATAAGCACTGGTTGGGGCCCATTAAATTATAGCGCTACAGAACTCATGTTTCTGTAGATTGTTTTCTTTCTTTCGGAAGTGTTTTTCAAAAGGGGGAATTTTATTTTAAAATCTAAAAACAAAATAATTATTTTGAATTTCTCTTCTTATCATAAAACTCTCGTGGGATTTACTATTAGAAGGAAAATTTCTATTTTTACTTGCAATTTTAAATGCAGGTCGAATTGTTCTATCAGTGAAAGTGAATCCACAATTTCGAATTTCAAAGCTCTAGTCGCGTGCGAAATCTCATTGTCACTATTTTGGCTAGACTCCATTAAAGCTGAGGCAAGTTTCCTCTTTTATTTCTAATCCTAATACTAGAGGTAGTCGAGTAGGTAGTGTGTTGGCTTATTAGACGAGAGGCTACAGTTCAAACTCTAGGTCAGACATCTACAACAAAACGAAATACGAAAAAATATTTCTTCGGTGACTTTCTCTCATCAGATGTCTGTCGACGACTTAGAGAGTAAATAAAATTGCAATGAAACTTTTTTCAGAATATCTGTCGTTCATAGTCGACATTGAACAGTAGTTCCTACCACTCATGTATAAAAATTAACACACGCTGCATAAGTGGTTTGGGAAGCTTGGTTGTAATCCTGACTGAATGGTTGTAATGGCCAATTACGTATGTAATATTGGATATAATTGTTTTCCTAATACTAAATGTAATACAAATTGTTTGTTTTACGGTATTCTGATATGCACCTTTATTGCGTAAATCGCAATAAATGTCATTATTGAGCTCAATATTTCATATAAAGTTTCAATTAATAATTGCGAAATATTGCGCAAATTTTTATAATATTGAGTAAAACTTAAAATGCAACACTGTAATATTTATGTTCAGTGAGAACGTTACAACTGTGGTTTTATATCACAAAATATGTAGATTAAAATACAGAACCTGTGCTCAAGGCAAATAACTTCCCTCAGTAGTTAAGGCAGATTACATGCATTCCTCAGTAAGAAAAAAAATACTAGATAGGAGTAAATCTTCAAAAATATACTCGATTTTTTAATAGAAGTCGTAGGGGCAAATGGCGGTGTTATAATGTTATAATATTCAAGAAATTCTGATAAAAAAAAATCTTAAATGAGTCATTTTTCCCGTCACGGTAGGTTTAGTGTTAAATTTATGAATTGTTATAAAAAAAAAAAATAATGTTGTTGTTTTCCATCTGTCAAATGATTATTGAATAAGCTGATGGGCGTATGCCTGAACACTTAAAATAATTTTGTCAATTAAACAAATAATGACTCAATTAAAATTCATGCCTGAACATAGTATTAGGTAGATTTATGCTTGTTTTAAGAAAGTTCATATAACTATTAATAATATTGTTTTTATTTGTTTTAACAAAGATTCATACATAATTGGTCATTACAACCCTTCAGTCAGGATTGCAACCTAACTTCTCACTAATATACATACATTATACAGTTAAAAGTCGACTTGTAGTGTAACAGACCAGAGTCTCTGATGAGAATCGGACACACGACCCTCACGCTAATAGTCTATGGCACTACCCACAAGACTACCAGGGCACACAAATATTAAATATTTTCCATGTACAACATACCGAGGAATAAATCAATAAATAAGCCTTTAATCGAAGAAATTCTCATTTCTTCTAAAAAGAATAGTAGTTCTGTAGTAAAGGAAGATGCACTGTCCATTTTATAATCATCTTTAAGGCCATTATTACAACTTGCCGCTAACTAAAAGGAAGAATTTAACGGGCAGATAAATTGATTTTCATTATTATAAGTGGACAATAAGGTAGACGTGAGCGTTAAGCTAAAGGGAGGATCATCCTGACGGTAACTTTTAAAGTTAAGTTTATGTTAGAACTTGCCATATTATATATTATTTTCAATATGGCAACTTCAAATATAAACAAAATGAGCAGATACAAAAACAAAAAAAGAGGCATTTCGTTGCCACTGCGTTTAAAAAAAACTTGTTTGATTGAGTAGTTTTATCGACATTGCTCCGGCACTGCCATATTTTTGAAAAAGTTAACTTTATTTTATCTATAAGTTGTAATAACGAAAAGAAATTAAAGGTGACTTTAAAGTCTACTTTAGCTAAAGTTGCCTTTAACTAAACCCAACTTTAACGGTAAGTTGTAATAATGGCCCTTAGACAAATAAAGCATACACGCTTTCTGATGCCTGTGCAATTAAGCGGTCTCATGCACTATATTTTTTAAATCCACTTTTGTGTAACTGCTGATTTTCATTGGATTGATAGAACAGATAGTGAGTAATAGAAACACGAACCATGTCTCAAAACCGAACTATATAGCCACCCTCATAACTTGTCCTAAATTCTCTTAGAGTAGCGCAGACTTATTAATGTCGCGAATTAAACTGTTTTTCATTTTCATGCAGACTAATCTAATTGCAGTCCTTATCAGAGATCAGCAATGAGTATTCAAAAAGATGAGTAGATTCAAATTACAATTATATTCCAATTAACAAATAAATTTCAAAATTTGTTTGTAAACCATACCGCATAATTCATATTTCCATTCATAAATTTTCATTGAAAGATAATGAAAGATTAACATTAAATCACCGCGAAGAAAATTATCAAAAAATCTAAAAATAAAATATAATAATAATCGGGTAGTCCCGCGTCTTATCAGTTGAAATGCTGTCTCAATAATACGTATAAAAGACAGGGGTTTCAAAAGCTCATCCACAGTTGAAACGAAGTGTTCAAGATTACAATTAAATCAAAAATCAAAATGTTTTCCTTAAAATACGTTTTCCTTGTGGCTGCCTGTTTAATTTTGACTGCCTCAGCATCACCTATTGAGTTCGCGGATTTATATGAACCACAACTAGATGCATTGGAATACCAATATGAACCAGTTTTAGTACGTCAAATTCGTTCACCTTATGGCGAAGCTTATGATTTGGATTTATATGATGCATTTGAACCGGAATTATCACGCCCAGCAAGATCACCAGAGGGTGGCAATTTGAATGTCGGTGTTGCGAAAGATGACTTTGGACGCCATGCCAACGTTGACTACACTCACAATCTTTATAGCAGCAGTGATGGACGTGGTTCAATTGATGCCTATGCCCAAGCTTCACGTAATTTTGATTCTAATCGTAACAATTTTAATGGTGGCATTATAGGAAGTTGGAGATTTTAAATAAATTCTCGACTCGTGTGAAATTTTCTAAGCTTAAGTTCATTTTATTTATTCATATTCACTACCAAATTGTATAGTTTTTTTTTAATTAAAAATTAAAACAAAATAAAAAAAAAAACTTAAAATTAAAATAAAAAAATTATTAAAAGCCTTTAAGAATCAGTTTTTATTTTAAGTTGAGGCAAAAAAAAGTACACTCACTATATAGGAAATCTGTTAATCGTTTGCTTGAAACTGTACTTTAAAAACTGAAAACTTTCGTGATGTCCATCAAACTTAAGTAATTTTAGAGCAGAGCCCGGCAATTCCTATGCACGCGTGCATGTCAGCCATTATTAAATTTACAACAACGTTCTCTCGCGATCAAAAATACACTCAGTCTCATTTGAGCATCCATTGAAAGAGGTTGTGTTGTCGCATGTTTCTGCTAAGGCAGGGATGGAACACTTAATGTTTTTAACATCAGCGTATGGTGTGCGTTTTTAGAATTATAGCCTTTTTCAAAATAAATTATTCTAATTTATTAAAACAAAAACAACTTATATTTCACTATTCATAAAAACTATTTACATATAAAAAAGAAGTATTTTTCAAGAAAATCCTATGAAAAACAAAAATTTTCGAAATTTATTCGATAATCTAATAATCTAAAATGCTTTCTTAAATCGATATAATCAAAGAAGTCTAAACGAATTTTACAAATTTTAATTTAATAAACTAATATTTTTAATTAAAATACCACCATTTAAAAATTTAAAGTTTCCATGCCTGCATTGTAGTGAATTTAAGAGTATAAATTTTTCTCTTTTCTTATTTTTCGCTCTCGCACAACTGACCAATAGCAAGAGCTGCCGGGCTCTGTTTTAGAGTAAATAGACCTGAGCTGGATTTATGAATAAGTTTGTTCTTTGAAAAATATTTAGTTTTTGAAAAATTCCATACAACAGACTCAGGGTGAACTTATTCAGAATGGAGGTTGACTCGGGCCTAACATGTAAACCAAATCAGGATGAATCAACAAAAAACACATTCTTGGATCCTATAAGGAACTAAGGCATCTCAGAAAGAAACACCAGGATGAATGACAGGTACTATGCAGAGATTTGTCTGGTTGATACTGACCAGCATCCTGAAGTTTTACGGGACAACACACTTAGAGGAAACATTTTACCGATACCCTATAAAATTTGAAGGGAATACAATAAATCAAATGGTAAGACACGTTTTTATAACAATAATAATGAATAGTACAAATCATATTCATGGCCATGAAAAGTTTCTCAAAAATCTGTTGTTCGGAGTCGACGTTAAACTGTAAGTCCCGGCGCTCAAGTATAAAATTAAGGCATACAACATGAGTGGTGTGAGAAGCTAGGCCGTAATCCTGACCTGAAGGGTTGTAGTGGCCAATTATGTATGTATGTATGTATTTAGACCGCTGGTATCACGCCAGAGAAGATCACCACAGGGTTGCAATACAAACTAATTTAAGTGCCAGTCAAAGCCCAAATGGACGTGAAGTCTTTGGTACTTACAATCATAATTTGTGTTCCTGCAATGATCGACGTGGTTCAATTAATGCTTACGCCCAACATTTACGAAATTTTGATCAGAATCCTAAAAATTTTAAGCCACACTTGTCAACTGTGACAAGTACAGTACCTGGAGGTCGAATTGACCCATTGTACAACGCGTTAATTTTATACATGAGTAGCGGGACCTATAGTTTAAAGTCGACTCCGAACGACAGATTTTTGAGAAGCTTTTTATGGCAATTTTTACTCTCAGAGTTTTTGCCAGAAATCTGTTGACAGGAAGTCGCCGAAGAAATATTTTCAAATTTTCGTTTTGATGTTTGACCTTGGACTTGAACTCGGGCCTTTCGTCTTATAAGCCAACACACTACCTACTAGACCGTGGCGACTTCAATTTTTTATTAAATTACAAGAATACAATCGAGTAAATTTGGTGTGAAATCGCACTATTTTTAGTCGAATTAGTCGTTCTGAAGAACGATAAGTTTCGACGAAGAAAAACATTATTTTGATAACAAATGTCCGCAATTGTGGCAAGTGTCGATCTGGTGTAAGTAAGTCTATCCATAATAAAATGTCTAACCAAATTAAACAAAAACAACTAACATCTGTGAAATCGATTGTCAGATGAATAAAGTGATGTTTCTGTAGCGCAGATTATTTCACTTGCTCTCCTGTTTGCACTGAAAACACAAACAAAAACAATCAATTTTGTTTGTGTTTCCCATATATGTAAGGAGCCAAGCAAGTGAAATAGCCTGTGTTACGGAAACATCACATAAGTATTGTTAACTCAAAGTTATGAATCTCTGAGGAAGGAAGGAAAGTACTCATAATTATACACTGTGGATTCGCCCTAAATTTCAATACCGCTTTTAATAACAAATTCCCATCATTTTTTCTTTCCGGTTGGATTTCGTAATTCGCTTTAAATAAAAGTCATAGTGTGGTCTCAAACCATAGCGTGTTCAAATACCTTCACATTCATAAAAGTTCTATAAAGTTATTTGTTAAAAGCTTTTACCTTCTTTTTACAAAAACAACAAAAACTTTGAAAAGAAAGCAAAAAAATAAAATAAAAAACCCCAAGCAATAGCTAAACATCATTATTACGATCTTACAACATAATTATGATAGAGAATCATGCATCAGCTAAACACAATTATTACGATCTTATGTATAACATAATTATGATAGGGAAACCCTTTACGACGTTAATTACTGTTAATGAAGATGCGTAAAAGGAAACAGAGATCAATAAACCCACAGTGTACATATGCAAAAGGTAACAGTAAGAGAGAGAGAGGGAAATAAAAGAGTTTATGAATGAGAGAAATTGAAAGTAAAAGTTATTTAAAAATAGAGAGCCTAACAGAAGCATGAACAATCATGTTTGCAGCAAACAGCGGGAACAAAAATAATCTGATTGTTGTTGTTATAAAAAATGTATAGGTATGTTTTGGGTGCCTTATAAAAATAGCGTTACAGTTATGATGATATTAAAGTTTTGTTAGAATTTTACCTTATTTCTGCTTCTTTTTCTGCTTTGATGAAAAATTTTTAACAATGCAACATGATGCTTCATTTTAACACACTTTGTGGAACACTTTTCAATGCCGAAACACACGCACTTATACTTAAACTACCCTCATGCATTTAACATTTTTTTTATTAAAAATACATATACATATTGAAAATAATGAACTTTTTTGATATAATTTTACACTCATACTTTCATACACAAACATTTAACACTTTTCACTTATTTTATTTAAATTATTTGCTAAACTTTTAAAAGAATTTTAATTTTTTCACGACAATTAATTATTTTCGACACCACTCGAACAATGAACGCGACTTACGCTCTTTAAGCAAACGATTAATTGACAAACAAACAAATCAAATAAACTCTAGTATTGCCATCTTCGGATTTTGTCTAGGATTTAAAAGTACATTAACAGTTTACATATGCCACTGACCTATATCTCCTCCTTAACATTAAAAAACGTATTAAAAGTGCAGAGCATCTTAGTAAGTAAGGAACATAGGTAACACCGTTTACACACTTAAGAGAGAGACATTGCAATTTGAAAATAGAGAACCGCGAGTGAAACATAAAAACAAACAACAACTATGCTAATATAATTGCATACGTCATTAAAAAAGAGAACGATATTGGTGAACTTTGAACAAGTGTTTCTCCAATTTTAAGAAAAGCAAGAACAACAACAACAACTGTATTACGCAGAATTTTTTTATGTTGTGCTTTGTTATTGTGCGTAGTAACTGTTATCAATAAAATATTTGTGTTTACTCACATGATTATATGCAGTTTTTTGGTGACTACCAAATGTACCAGAGATGGGAATTGGTTTTTCACAATTGAATTTAGGGCACTTTATACCACTTTCAAGTGAGAAATTAAATATTGAATAGAGTAATAGAGGGTTTAGGCTTACGAAACAAGGTTTTTAGACTATAATACTCTACGTAGATATGTAAAATTAAAGCCAAACTTATTAAGAATTTCTTTTCGTATGTTAAAAATGTGAGTAAAGAAGTAGTAAAAATTATTGTAGACTTTTTAATAGAGTTTTTGGAGACCTGCAATGGAAAATATTAATATGGGGAAACAGTTTCAGGAATCACGCCTTCATTTTTAATTTATTTAGGTATTTAGTTTTTTCATATGTAAGTATATGTTCGTAATGAAGTTGCCGTAGTCTAGTAGGTAGTGTATTTGTATTTGTATTTATTTGTATTTATTTATTAAATTTGAATTTCTGATACAACAAGACATAATATCTTATAATTTAAAGTATCAGAATCTGACAAGTTATATCATATAGTGTGTTGGCTTATTAGACGCGAAATCCCGGTCAGACACCAAAACGAAATATGACAAAATATTTCTTCGACGTCGATTAAATAAAATCGCCATGTATAAAATTAACACACACAACATGAGAAGCTAGGCCGTAATCCTGACTGAAGGGTTGTAATGGCCAATTATGTATGTATCTATATGCTTGTATTTTATTTTTTCATATTTCTTCTTTTTGGGATTTTAAAATTTGTTTAAAAATTTACACATTTCACATGCCCTATGAACTTTAAAAACATTCAACATTTAGTATTATATCACTATTAACATCTCTGGCCTTAGCTTATTTGAGAAGTAAGAGCGTGCTCTCTCTATATTAACTTTTTAACTCTCTTTCTCCAATAACACATAATATGTGTTACATACTGATTTCGTCTCATATTTATAATGCTTCATAATGGAGTTCGTTTACATTTCTTCCATACCGTAATTTATTGTTATTGTTTACGATATTGGCACTTGATATTGTTTTGTATTTTTTTCTCTTTTGCTTAGACTATCTTGCTCTCTGGCTCTCTGTGTTAATTAGCGTTGCCAGCAATTTTTTTAAAAACTTTTTATTTCTTGAAAAAATTTTTTTTTACGAAATTATCGAAATTTTATAAGAAAATACCGGAGTCCGGTGTCTCTGCTACTTCCCCTGTTGGTGTTTCTTTGCTAACTTGCCTGGGAGATATATGATATTACTACATATTGAATTTATCGAAAAAATTTTCAATTTAAATATATTGAACAAACTTGTTTTTATATCTCAAAAAACTTGGTAAAAAAGGGAAAACTTGGCAAATGGCAACGTTGTACTGTAGTCAAATTAGTGATTTCCTCTAATAAGTGTTGATTAAACAAAATTCGTTTCATTAACATTATTTTAAATTCTAGTTTCTTCAGTATCAAGTGTGTGCATTTAATGAGAATAAAAATGAGGGGATGACCCCACCAATTTGTGTTGAAACTAGGCAAAGATTGATGATGGTGAACAAACTAATAAGCTTAGGATGGGTGGAATATTTCCTGCTGTCTCTAGTTACCAAAGCACTTCAATATGTTTTTCGACATTTCAGACAACCTGAGTTAAATTTTTATAAGAAACATATTCCAAACATTGGCATCCCTGCTTATTACCGTTATGGTTTGTTTCTATACTAAAGCGATTACGATTTCTATTGGCAATAGATGTCGCGACAAAGACATAAAATCGACTCAACAATTTGGAATTTTAACAGTAATTAGTAATACAGGAAGTAGATGGCAAGTAAAGAGCTTTGATGTTGTGAATCTAGTCATATTATGACTGTACTCGTTCTATAGAATTTCAGAAATCAAGATATATCTGTAAGCAGGAATGGACAGGCAAAAACAGGGTTACGTTTAAGTTCAACTCGCAATATTCGGTCTCCATTCAATGAGTTATATTAGGAATACAGAGAATTGTTCACCTTCCCTTAAAAATGCCCTCTCATCGTGACCACCATTTGCACATTGAAATGTCTCGTTCTTCCCTTTTCATAGCCACAGCTTATGATGAGTCTTCAAGGTGGTGGAAGTATAGTCGTTCTATGTGTGGAACGACCACCCACTTCTTTGAGTGGAGTGCATCCGAAATGTTAAATTTTATTTCAATTTGCACGATCGAATAGATTATTTTGGCTTTGAGGACCACTGTGATTTGTGGCTTATTCACCCCAAACAAAAAAAAAAAAATAAAAGATTCACAGCGTCTAATCACTTGATTCAGTTCATTTCACTTCGATGTGAGATGACCTTGCCCTCAAAATGCTTGAACAGGATATTCAATGTGGCATGCACTATGTGAGACGTAGGGCCGTCTTGTTGAAACCACATGTTGTTGGTATCAAGACTATCACAATTCAGGCCAAGTGTGTTAGCTGGCCAACGTCGTTGTCAAAGAAATATGGACCGATGCCTCGGCCCCCCAAACAAGGACTTTTTTGGGATGCATTTGACGCTCTTCGATCTTATGTGGATTAGTAGCGCCCTGAAAACGTTTTTTCAATGAAAATTGAGGTCAGTTGTCAACTGCTCCAAAGTCCATTCAGCGAAAACACAACGTTGTCTGCTTTCGTCTATAGTGGCTTGGCAAAACAAACTAATTAAATAATATTCATAGCTCATCGAGTTCCTCTTAAGCGATAGTTTAAACCATCAAAAAAATATGGTAAATTTAACATGGACTGTACAGAGGACGGGACAATACTCTCTGACAGTCATACCGCCTTATATAACTTGATACGAGCTTAGAATGGAAAGTTTAATCAGCTATACAAGACTTGATTTTAAGACAATATAAATTGGTGTAAAATTAACTACCATGGAGGAAGAGAATTTTTGGTAGGGTATGCTCGGTGAAAGGAGAGATAGAGACTGGCGGACACTCTTCTCCATTCGCATTCGATTTGAGACAATTTTGTCTTTTGTTGGTCATGAGTTGCATAAACTCTCCACACCGTATATGTCGACACAACATCCCTCTCCACTGGGTTTCAGGACACTGTGGCATAGAGGAAAACTAAAAGGCGGACGAATTGGTACGGAAGGGATCGGAGATGTCTGCGGAGAAGACGATAGAGGGGATATACAAGAATACTTTTTCAAATTGGCAAAAGCACCACGGAATTCAACAAACCTTGGGTGGTCGTGCAACATTCCTGGTTGCTGAATTTCAAAAGTGCTGTATCCGGCAGTGCACAGCGAGAGAACCAGGAAACTACTTGAGTTTGACAAGAGAACGGTTTGCATTCAAAGAGGATTTCTAACGGAGCACTGTGCTATTACAATTTCGGTGACAAGTTCTGTAGAAGCTACCATGATGTAGTGGAAACGGAGTCGGTACAACACATTTTATGCGCGTACCCTGCCCATCAGAACAGACTTCATTTGTTTTTGGGTGATATGGGCATGGTGGCGAAAGTGTCTCTAAGGAAACTGGCCCGTTTCATCCAAAACTCGGGATAGTTCTAACGCACCTCTAACGGATCATGACAAGGAGGCTTACCTCTCACTGGGTAATACAATGAGTCATATGGGCCACCGAGTGAACGATAAACTACCCGCTGACCTTACCTAACCAAACCTATCTTTTATTGGGTAATTAAAATGAGAAGTGATTTGAGTTGGGCATCAGAGAGGATTGTAATCAGTATTTTACCAGGCATAAAAGACTCAAAGAAAACGTGTTTTATAATAGGAATCGATTCAGTATATATACCCTGTGCTGAGAAGGAGCGAAATTACTAAACACAGTCTTGTAATAGAAAGAAAGTTATTCTTACTGCCAATGACAAACAGTATCATGAAGAGACAGCGGGAGATATGTACATAGGTTAGGTTAGGTCGGAGTGGTAGCTCTGATATCAAAAGCTCACTTGAGCGGCCCGTTGTAATGCCGCGAGGTGAACGCAGTCCCTGTACTGAACAAGTTCCACCAAAAATCATGGAAGAGGCAGAAGTTGGTCAGCGCAAGGGATGCACATTGTATGTTGAGGAGAGTACACTAAAAAATTTAATCGTAGTCGGTATTACATCGAAAAAAAAAGACATCTACAGTCACACAGATAATTATACGTATCCCCCTAAAAATCATTATTTTAAAAATGATAATATATGGACAAGTCAACTGATTTTTGCGCCAAATTTTTTGTTTTCCGTCACAGCCGAACAAATTATATTTGTTCTCATCACTAAATATTACATTTGTCCAAAAATCAGAGGACTTGTCGATATATTATTGGGCGAATTCCAATCGTGCCTTTTTTCTCGGCACTTGGCTGCGGAAACCGTTCTTTCTCAAAACACTTCGAACTGTTTCGGAATGCACAATAACATTGTGATCACTTTCCAAGGTATTTCGTATTTTTACGGCTGTAGTCCTAGGATTTTTATTCACAATTGTACATTTTATATACCGGGCTACCCTTGGAAAAATTGTATTAGAAATATACGTCGTACGTATAATTTTCTGTGGTGCCATATTGGTTTTAAGTAAACTATAGTCACAAATTCATAGATTTTGGGAATCTTTTTTCTTTATTTGAGTAAATGTGTCGTTACAGACGCTAATGTAAAGAAATTTTAGATTAGAAGTTCATTACTTTTTAAAAAATGATTTTTAGAGGGGTACATATAATTATCTGTGTGACTGTTGGTGTTGTTAACGTTCAACACCAGTGTTGCTAATGAACAAGATGTGGCGAAGCGTACTAGTTTTGTATAGTTAGGAAGTCACCGTAGTCTAGAAGGTATTGTGTTGTCTTATAAGACATGAGGCCAAGATTCAAACCCCCTGATCAGACATCTCCAACAAAACGAAATTTGAAGATTTCTTCGACGACTTCCTTTAAGTAGATTTCTGGCAAAAATTTGTTGTTCGAAGTCGACTTCAAATTGTAGGTCCCGCTACTCATGGATAATATTACCACATAGAACAGGGGTAGTGTAAATGGATGGGTGGTTGTCCAGGCTGTATTTAAGACAAGCCCAATTTTACAAGAATGGTAAATCAGTATCGATTTTATTCTTATTTAAATTAAATATGTATCTCCCCTCTCTGCTTTTTTGAATAATAAATATAATTTACTCTTTGTCCAAGGAAAACTAAGTGCAGGAAAATTAAAAATTGAAAATTTCCAAAGATAAGGAACAAATAAAATAAAATAAAACGATATGAGCAGTAAAAGGTGAACTGTAAACTTTTCTAATATTTTAAATGTATTGCATTACCCCCCCTTTGCATTGTCATATGTAAAGGGATTCTATTGAAAATCAAACATTTTTTGTGTTCAAACTAAATGGACAATCAAGTTGAAAAGAAAGAGAAAAAAGGCCATCCATCTATGTATTCATTCAATCATTTATTCATTTATTGAATTGAAAAAGTTGAAAACTTAATTCCAAAAATTATACGTTATTACTCCCCAATCAATTCAGGGAAATACAAAATACACGCAAAGAAAAAAAAAATACAAGTTAAGGGATGCCTGTCTTTTAGAGTACTTAGAGAAAAGTGGGCAAGGCCTTTAAAGATGGCTTTTTTGCGTCTGTTAAAATACATATGTATGTATGTAGATATGTATGCATATGAGTAATTGAATTTGTTAACATGTAAAAATAGTCTTTCTTTTTTTTGTAATTTTTGGGTAAATATTATAATGACAGAGTAAAAGTCCCAGAGAAAGTTGAGTTTTTTTCATTTGTAATAATGCAATGATATAAGTACATACATATATATATATACACAAAACGACAACTATTTTGGCTTCTTTTGCCAAGTTTTTTAATCAAGTTAAAAATTGAATTTCATTTCATTGCAGTTGCCCGGCCACAAAAACGTGATGTAGTACATGCCACTTATAAGATACTTAAATTACATGTACTCGTATGTATGACATCCACTTAAATATTTATGATGGTCAGTCAGTATGCAATGACAACATAATAATCATAATAATCAAGCGTAGTACGTTAACATTCGTTATCATCGTTATCGTCATCATGAACTATTTTATTGACCACAATTTCATTTAAAATCTCGTGTATTTTATCTTAAAGTAAGAAAACGAATTGGAAGTAGTTAACAACGACTAAAAGATACCTTTCACCTATTTGTACACTTTCAAATCAAATTCTTTCTTACATGACTACTGAATTCAACAAAAAAAAATGTTAGCATTTTACTTGGAGTCCATAAGCTGATGTTTGCCTAAGCATTTACGTGGCAGCTCTAGTCAATATTGAGTCTATTTTCTGCCCAATTGGATATGATAGTAAAATATTGTAGGAGTCGACGTAGTCTAGTAGGTGGTGTGTTGGCTTATTAGACGTTAAGCCACGGATAACAGTTTCCTCTTTCTCAGCTGATCTGCACCCACGGCAGAAATCGTTAAATGGGAGCCATATTCTTTCAGCATGTCTACCCATAACACAGTGATCTGTAAACATGGCCACTTTGATTGAGATGATGTTCAGACCAAGTTTAAGTAACTGGTTGGTGCGCCTTCTATCCAATGAAGGCCAAGTGAGCCTAGCGTTGGAGCAGGACTCCTTATTGATCCAGGATACGTTGGCATCTCGGAAGAATCTCCGCCAGATGGCCAGTTTGAACGAGGTAAGTTACATTCCTAAGTCGATTGAATAGGCTTCCGGAAGTAGTGCGCCAGCCCTGGCTAGCGATGGTACAAATGACTGCCATTCGTTCACTCGGCTCTTATTAAATTAAACTGAAAATAGTATGGGATTGCCTAGGGGATCTAAATCAGGTAGGTAAGCAAAATAAGGCTCTACTGGGTCCCAGATTATGTGAGAATTATGGGCAATACGCAAGTAAACGAGCTTGTGAAGAGAAAATCTTTCAACCCATTGACTGTGGAGTGGAGGTAGATGTTTGCAAGGATATTATGCCCATCGAAAGCGAAGATAGAGACAAGCGAATACTCTTCGCAAAACAACTGAGTTGAGAACTTACGATAACCAGAGGTTATTAAACTTTTGACGGGGCTTATTGAGGTTGTTAGTATTCTATGCATTCCACACGCTATAGACAATCAACATCGAACTAAGCATCAAGAAGGCAGTGGTTAATGTAACGAAATTTGATTTCAATTTTGCCTGCCCAACCAAAATGCCTATGGTTTTTAAAGCAGCTTGCAATTTAACACGATCTACAATAGCGCCGTAGAAAATCAGCTCTTTAGGCGCTTCTGTATTAAGTATTAAATATACAAAGCTTTTAAATAGAAAAAATAACACACTGTTCCCACAATGCATTTAAAATGTCTCCATGTGTGGCTTAACTCCACATTGATACAAAAAATGTTTATAAAAATGCTCTGAATTGCTTGGCATAAGAAAGTCGGATGCAATAGACTTTTTGCTTATTGTGCTCCAAACAACATCTAAAAACTATTTGAACTCAACCAACAATAACAAAATAAATACAAAAAATGTAGCATAAAATGAATTCATAGTGTTCGATCCATAAAACGATTTGTGTTTTTAAGAATCCAATAACCAATGATGGCTGTTGTGCCTTTTTTTGCTGACTCGTTTCTCTCTTTCTATTGGCATGAATATAATAAAACATTTTAAATTAATCTTCATGTGTATCATATATGCAAGTACATATATGTTAGTGTTAGTATACAGCATGTTGCAAATGTTGCATGTCTTGAACGTGTTGGTACCGTTCAACAGGGATGTAGTAAGGATGACAATCTGAAAAAGATTTTGCAAGGAGCCTTAGCGATTTGTATATGCTTTTGGGAAAGTAAATTTGTATCGAATATATTTTACAATTAATATGCCTTTAAGCTTCAATCCTTTATTCGACCTTCCTTAACCAATCAACAAACACACAGCCATGACATCTTAACATATGGTGCGTATCAGAGATCAGCAACGAATTGTTTTTTCGCTACTCATAAGTACTCATGAAATTGTGAGTATGTGTTAGTCAACACTATTGCAATTTAACTGTCTGTTGTTGTGCGTGTGAAGAAAACAGTCGTAGTTTGAAGATCGCCGTTGAAAAGATCTGCGTTGGAAGCAAAGAAGAATAGGGAAAAAGCAATTATTGTTGTATTCGTCAAGTTGCATACGGTGGCACACAAAAGTAGTGCGAACAATAAAAAATTTAACTGAAACTAAACATATATTTATTTTTATTTTTGTTTGCAATCAACGAACTCATATTTTAAACATTTTTAAAAAGGTAACACTGTAACAATATCTATTATTTCCATAAAATTCCATATGCCATCCAAATTAGATTATGCACTGCGTGATCCTTGCAAACTTTTATACTTTGCCTCATGAATGAACACAAAAGCGGTTTTCCAGAATTTCTTATAATAGAACGTTAGAACGTACGTACATACATACATACCAGAGATCAGCAACAAATTGTTTTTTCGCTACTCATAAGTACTCATGAAATTTTGAGTATGAGTGAGTCAACAGTATTGAAATTCAATTACTCTGATTCATTCGTACTCACTACCACGTTGATTTATACAGGTTGCAATGAGTATGAGTACAACGTTGACATCAAACTCATAACAATCGTTTGATATGTTTGATTCATACACCTACTCATTCAGATTCATAAATTTAGAAAAACACTTATAATACTCATAAATGATATGAGTGATTGGAATCATTCATTAAAATTACGGTCTTAGTTGTTGTTGCATTTATAAAAAAGGGAAAAAGAAAAAGACAAAGCCAGCAAGCAAAGCAAACACACAACCTTCTAGTGAGTATTGTAGTGTTCGTACGCGAATTATACTTATTTTGTGATTCTTGTAAATGTTGAGTAAAGGAGACTTGAAGTATTATTAAGTATGAGTGCGATGAGTACTTTAAACTTTGAACATGAGCAGTATGAGCATGATATTAAAATAAAATTTTTAAATACTCATTGCTGATCTCTGGTGCGTATGAGTGATAGTTCGCACTACTCATACGCACTGTGTGGCCAAGTAATCCTTTCACTAAATGCATATGGAAATGACACACACCTCAGATAAAAGATATTTAACAGTTGACAGTCATGCCAGATCATTTGTTATAAAATTTCGAAATGTATGGTCCGACATTAACTTCAGTGTACACAG
Source organism: Sarcophaga rosellei (assembly GCA_930367235.1). Taxonomy (NCBI): domain Eukaryota; kingdom Metazoa; phylum Arthropoda; class Insecta; order Diptera; family Sarcophagidae; genus Sarcophaga; species Sarcophaga rosellei. Next base: position 58,932,732 of record OV884018.1, on the reverse strand, counting down.
ATAAGAGTCGTCTGCTCATGTACAGAATTGTACGAGAATGAAGACATGAAGTACATGAGATGATGAAATCTGTCTTCAGTGAATTGCAATATAAATTTCGATTACATCACCGCGTTTTTAAGCAATCTTTATTACTTACTTAATTGCTAGCTTCTGTGTGTTAGTTTTCTCCATGAGTGGCGGGACCTGCAGTTTAAAGTCGACTCCAAAGGACAGATTTTCTATCAGAGTTTTTATCAAAAATCTGCTGAGACCGAAGAAATATTGTTTCATATTTCGACATGTGTGACCTGAGGTTTGAACTGTGGCCTCACGTTTAATAAGCCAACACACTATCTCCCAGACAACGGCTATCAATACATTCATATATTCAATCTAAAGGCCTTCTTTTAAAGGCATAACCTTTACCCACATGTATTTAAAAAACCGCAAGACATCCCCACATGTATGAAACTACGGAGGAATTTTTTTTTTGTGCTGAACACACGAACACAAAAACCAATAATCTCAACACGTTGACTGATAAAATATGTCACACAGTGATTTATCAGTATAAGACTGTTTGGTACAATTTTAATCATTATATTAACCAAACTGAAACTGAATTGAAATGAAATAATATTTGAAGATACATTTAAATGTAATTTTTTAAACATTTTAAACAATTTTCATCTAAAAGTCTGATACGTTTGAAACACCACTGTATACAATTTAAAATAAAAACGAAATATTTAAGAGAAAAAAAAGTAAACAATATTGTTAACACATGTTAACACGGTGTCTACGTTTTGATACCCTACCAAACCGCTACACAGAATATTGATTTTAACAGCTCTATGAAGTCTGTAGCCGATTGTATGAAATTAAGTCACACATATAGAGAGTAGTCGCCGTAATCTGCTGAATCGTAATATGTAGGCTTATTAGACGGAAGCGCATGGTTCAAACTCTGAGAGTAAAAAAAAACTGCTATGACAAGTTTTTCAAAACTGTCGTCCAGAGTCGACGTAAAACTATAAGTTTCATCACTCGTGGTTAAAAATTAACACGCACACACAACATGGGTGTTGTGTGGAGATAGGTTGTGATCCTGACTAAAAAGGTTTAATGCTAAATTAAGTAAGTAAGTAAAGAGGCAAAAAAGGAAAGGGACTGCCATCGGACAAATTGGATTAGAATACACTCATTCAGTCGCTATATGAAACACAGCTTCCATCTGTCCTCCAAAATTTTAACACTTATTGTTAGCAGATTACCGCACCTTTTGATGAGAATATTAAAATGAGTGAATTTCATGTTCTCGGTAAGTCATAATTTTTGCGAAAAAGCGTTCCTTCAAATCAAGGATTTGCTTGATAGATACTTTGGGCAATCTGCGCAATCAATTCAAATGGTAGAAGGAAGTTCTTCATTTAATTTCATTGTAGCCATACAAGCATGGAAGGTGTCGAAAACTTTCGACGTCCAGTTGAAACCTTTATACACAGAAAAATACTGTGAAACATGCAATGCATTAGACTGTGTAGGTCATAGGCATCTTTTAAGGCTCAGTGACTCCAATTGTTGGCGATCGTCTACAAATACAATCAGGTATGTAAATATTGGTATACCTGTAGTATCAATGGTACAAATAGGCCTGAATCTTTCATTTATTTTATAAAACAAATCTGAAGTTCTTACCATGAGGCGTATTTAATGTGGAACAAGCTGTGCTGCCCTTTTAAAACCACATGTCGTTGGTGTTCAGATCATGCAATTCAGGACAAAAGAAGTTGAGATAATCATCCAACTATAGTGCTCACAGTGTTGATAATGATGGTCTGGCCAACGTCCTTCTCAAAGAAGTAGGGACCGATTATCCCGCCAGTCGAATCGAATCCATATCAAACAGTGATATGCATTAAACGCTCTTGGCTTACATGTAGATTAGTATCGTTCCAAATTCGACGAATTTTCTTTGTTCACATACCCATTCAACTAGAAGTGGGCTTCATTGCTGAAGATGAACTTCCGATGAAAAGTAGGGTTAGGAAGAACATCGATTTTGATGAAACATCTTTATTCTGTGTGTGCGTGCGAGTGTTGTTAAATTCCATAACTGTCTATGATGGTTTAGCAAAACAGATTGACAAAGGGACAACTAATTTTACAGATTTAGTTGCAAGAAGATGGCTCGAAGGACCAATACCTCAAAGAGAATGAATATTTGAAAGACGGAGCTATGGAGGGACTTCTTTGAGGACTAAAAATCGTACCAAAGCAGATAAATTATACTTGAGAAGTAGCCTAACATAACTGCTATTTTACAATTTTGGCTAAGCTAACGATCTCCAAATCGTTTATAAATTGATTGATACTTTAAGAAAGGTTTCAAAAGCCTCATGCTGGTGTAGATTATCGTACGACCTAACTGACTGCCACTAATTTCGTTTCTTTATTTTTATTTTCACTCTCTTAAGAAACAGATTTGAGCTACTAATTCAGCATTTCTTACACCCATACCTCTACACTCCAAAAGAAAAAAAGGAGAATATGAAATGAAGGAACAGTAAGAGGTAGTAAAAGTACTTGTAGCTGGTGGCAGTATTTCTATTGGCCATATACTCGTACATCCTCGACCATATTGTTAAGAAGTATAGACTGAAAGCCGCAAGTATGTATGCAGTTTCCCTTAAGTGGAAACCATAAGTTTCCCATCATTTCTTATCAACTTTTTTTCCCCACTTTTAAGAGTTTCCCTTTGATTTCCTTTTTTTTTTGATTTCATTGTTCCATGTTGTGTATTTAAGTCACGTACCGAAGATATGCGACATTTGAACTGAATTTTTTTCTTTCATTCATTTCATTTTCCTTCTTCTTTTGTTTTTTGTAGTTTTAGTTTTTAAACTTATCTGCTACCGATTACTGTTTCATCTTTATCACCCGGGCACTCTTAAAAAACCAAAGGAAACATAAGGAAAATTTTGTTTTTTTTTCTATTTTTATGCTCGAGTCATCAAAATATTGTGCAGCAGCACCATACACATAAATTTCAAAGTAAATGACCAACTGAAGTCATTAAACTTTCTAAAATCATTTCCAGTTTTATTCGTAAATATGAGTATTTATTACAGTTATTTGCAATTTAAAGTCATCACATGAGGCTGTTAGCATGGAGTGAGCATTTCATTTGTATGTTTATGGCTTGAGTAAATATTTATAAAATTAAAACAATAATCATGATGATGATGATGATGAAGATGAAATTCATCTTCTATTGCAACATTCACACTTCTCGGTATGTTTAGATGCTTTTAATGAACACAGTAAAATAGAGTGTTGAAATGGATCTGAAGGATAACATTTAGAAAATTTCTATTTATAGAATATAAAGTGAATTGAATTTTACAATAATATGGAAATAAATAAATTATATTAATACATTGAGTACTCTTTTTACGGGCTAAACAAAGCTATGAATTAAGTTTTATTCAATTCAGATATGCTGCCGATATTTCGGCCACATTGTTTTACAGCTAAGCAGGTTGTTGTCTGTGATAATAATTTTTTGACTAAGAGTTTTAGGAGTTCATCATTGAAATCGCCGTAGTCTAGTAGGTAGTGAGGCTGCGGGTCAAACTCCAGGCCAGACATCTCCAATAAAATGAAATAAAAAAAAATACTTCTTCGGCGACATCCCCTCAGCGGATTTCTGGCAAAAACTCTGAGAGTAAAGAAAATTGCCATGAAAAGTTTCTCAAAAATCTGTAGTTTGGTGTCGACTTTAAACTGTAGGTCTCACCACTCATATCTAAAATTAGCACACACAACATAAGTGATGTTAGAAGCTAGGTCGTAATCCTGATTGAAGGGTTGTAATGACTAATTATGTATGTATGTAATCCGATTTAGAATCTTATTGTTGCTCTGTACGTCGACGCATCCATAACTCATAGTTATGCTTTTGCTAACATTTTTAACCCAATACACTTTGTTCCATTTGTTGGTTTTTTTTTCTGTCCAGAGAAACATTTATCTTTTATGTTCTCATTCAATTTATCCAATCAGTTTATATAACATTTGACATCGATTGTTTTACGGTATTATAGGCGGTGGTCCCATCCTGAAAATTTTTTGTGCCGATTCCGTCACTGTTTTGACCATTGGCATATGATTGATGCACGTTTTATTCGGCTACGAAGAGGCTCAAAAACTCTTTCATACTAGAGTTAACGAGCGTTAGTCACTTAAACAAAGTCCGTATTCGAGTGTAAGCAAATGCGGCTCACTTCATGGGTTTTTTCACACTCAAGTTGTCAATCAAACAAATACTCATTTAAAAAATGGACTATTTTGTGATACACAGATGGACCAATAACGGATCTGGAACAGGAGGAGGAATTTTGGTCCCAGAATTAAATATTGAGAGACCACTGGGAAACTTGCGGGTATCTTTCAAGCAGAAGCCTATGACATTAGAAGATGTGCTCAATTCAACTTGGATCGGAGGTACAAAAGATATGACAGTCAGGTTAGATCGAAGAGAGTATGAAACTGTCTACGGAAGTTGAATCTACTAGGTACCGAAAATCTGCATTCTCAGATAAACTTGCGAGGAGCCAGATGGAATCAGAACCCTTCAGTGGATGTGGGGGCGGTGTTTTAGAAGATCTGCTCAACGAAAAGAAAGATAAATAGACGCAAATAGTCTTCTCAAATCAAGTGCGTTTAAGACAATCAAAACTTTTGTTGGGAAATTACAATAAAAGGAGAGCTAAAACATTTATCAGACTATCCAGGAGTAACATCAGGTTATTGCCAATAGAAATCGGAATAAATTGTTTGGCCAGGTTGTAGAAGCTCACAAAGAACAATTCGTTCTGAATCCCAGCAGACATACGGCATTGAATTTATTTGTGAAAATTCAGGTTATTTGTTTATATGTTATGAAATTTTTTCTACATTCTGAGGACGTAGTTATAAGGGTACATCTGTTACAAGTGATTCAAGAAATAATGAGCATAGATTTGAGGAACTACTAACTTGGTTATTACAAGCATTTACTCAAGTTGAAGACCTAGTTTCTCATACCACCCATTGTTGTGTGGATTAATTTTATAAATGAGCAGTGGAACCTAAAGTTTAAAGTGGATTTTTTTTTGCGAAACTTTTCTTGGCAATTTTTATTTACTCCAGGAGTTTTTGCCAGAAGTCAAGTGAGAGGAAATCGCCGAGGGAAATAATGTTCGAGATGTCTGACCTAGGATTTAAACCGAGGCTTCAAGTCTAATAAGCCAAAACACTACTTACTAGGTTAGGTTAGTATAGTAGCTTCATACGAAAAGTTCACTTGAGCACGCATAGCGGCCCGTTATGACGCCATAGGTGAACGCAGTTCCTGTACTGACCAAGATCCCCCGAACCTAGGAGGGAGAGTTCGGTCAGCGCAAGATCTGCAAATCCAAAGCACGACTACCCCGCGCTGGAAAATCAGCCAGAAAATTTGATAAACGAGCCTATATCCTTGACATCAATGGACGATAGCTCCGTCAAGCTGACAAGGGTCGGAGAGCCAAATAACCCATATCTGCACCTCGCAAGATATGGGCACTGACAAAGAAAGTGGATAACAGTCTCGTCCTCCTCAGCGGATCTGCACCCACGGTAGAAGTCGTTAAATGGGAGCCGCATTCTTTCCGCGTGCCTACCCATAACCAAGTCCAAGTTACTGGTTGGTACGCCTTCTATCCAGGATAGGTTGGCGTCTCGGAAAAATTTCCGCGCAATGCCCACTTTGATCGAGGCAAGTGGCATTCCTAAGTCGATTGAACAGGATTCCGGGAGTAGTGCGCCAGCTCTGGCCAGCACGTCGGCTCTGCAGTTTCCCGGAATGTCACAGTGTCCGGGGACCCAGACAAGTGCGGCACTTAAGTGCCGAGGAAGAAGGTTGAGGCAACGGCGACATTCTCTGACGATCCTGTCATACTACCTACTGGACAATGGCAACTTCAAAAGTTTAAAGTTTAAAACAAGTTTGTTTCTGAAGAAAGATTAACAGATTTGTTAAGTATTTCACTTAAATTAATATACGAAACTTCATAAAACCAGGTACAGATGTCTCTATACGAAGACACTTGATACATTTACCACACCTGAACACATTTCTAAAACTCACACACAAACACATAAAGTCTTCGGGTTAAGCAAGCAGGCTTACTTTCATATGCATAGTGAAGAATTATTATTTGCATACAGAGCCATCCATACTTTCATCCATTCAGCCCGTTGCATACCATTCTTACGTATGGTAGACTTATAGTACAATGTATGCATGTACATGTATGTATGTATGTATGCCTGCCAGAGTAAAGTTAACTTTCATTCATTTACTTATTCATTCGTTTATTTACTTATTTATTTATTGTATTTGTTTATTTATTTATTTATATCTACTATGTATACGTACAGAATATAAACTAAATTGTTGTTAAATTTATTGAGTTTTCGTGTTAACCATGCATAATTGAGTTTTACGAATTTTAAACAAGAAGAATGTCAACAATTAAAACGATTTATTGGTTACTCGACTGACTCAGCTCTCGACTCGTAGCCAAAAGAGTAGAAATTTTCCATAATATATGTATATGTATGCACAGCAACAAAACACCTCCTACACAAAGCCATAGACAGACACACATACGCACCATCATCATATACAAACTAATATCCTGATATTTAAGCCATATAGTATGTACTCGTATGTATGTAGACAATGATAAGGAAATGTGTGAGTGTGTGTGTTATATAAATACAAATACACCTACATTAGTAACGTACTATGTAGTTTGGTTTGACTTTTCGAAAACATACTAGAGAGTCAAAGTGCCATTGTAATCTAATGTAGTACACATACCGTCGAAAGGAAAGGAAAGAGTATGTGGCATGTTGTTGGGTTCTTTGTTTATGCAACAAAGATATTTATTTGTTGTTATTGTGGCAAGTGCAAATGCATACAAAATTATTGCAAAATAATAAACAAACAAACCTTTCTTTACTCATACCTTAAGCCAGGCATGGAAAAATATAAGCTTACAAGCACGGTAACAAATTTCAAGCCAGAGATGGGTCACATGGCATTGAAAAGGTGTGGTGCAGTTACAAAATTGTAAAAAAGAAGTTGAAAGTACTTTCTACTGGTACTAAAGGGTCCGCCAAATAACTTTTTTTTTTTTGAAAATGCTTTAAAAAAACTACTGAATATTTTCTCAAATTTCTTTTTTTATTTGAAAGTACAATCCGTCTGGTTAATAATGGAAAATAATTTCATTCAAATGGCTGCCTCGGCTGGATATGCAGTAGCTTACACGATCGGTTCAATTTTTAAGCATATTATCGATTGTGTGCAGCTGTATTTCACCAATGGCTTCAGGAATATTGTCCTTTAAAGCGTCAATTGTCACTGGCTTGTCGGCGTAACACTTATCTTTGACGGCACCCCACAAATAATAGTCCAACGGTGTCAAATTGCAGCTCCAAGGTGGCCAAACGACATCAGCTCTGCGGCTGATAATGCGATCTTCAAAAACAGGGCGCAAAACATCGAGTGTACTTCGGCTGTGTGGCACGTAGCGCCGTCCTGTTCAAACCAAATGTTGCCAATATCCTCCTTGCTCATGGCCCAAGTATGCCTCTGGACCAAAATCCGCACCAAACAGTGACTCGTTTTGGGTGCGTCGGCTTTTCAATGTATGCGTGCGGGTTTTCTGTGCCCCAAATGCGACAATTTTGCTTGTTTACATATTCGCCAAGATCAAAATGAGCTTCATCTGAAAAATCGGCATCTTCTGTAAGTCGATCGCAGGCCCACTTAGCGAAGCGAAAACGCATTGGATGGTCAATTGTACAAGCGTATACACAACCATATTCGTTCAGCGGAAGGATAAAACTAATTATCTGTCAAATCAGACATGAGCTAAATGTTACCATTCACGAAATAAGTACTAGTTGAAAAAAAACGTTAAATGGTGGATCTTTTACTTTCTCGAATGATGAATTACATAGCCCTAGCGAAAAATATGCCCCCTATCTCATTGACTTGTTGCGCCAATTAAAACAGTTTGAAAGCTGTATTCGAAAATCAAAATTTGTCTGAACATAATTGATGCCAATTCAAATCGTTTAAATGAGTCCTAGTCTGGGAAAGTTTTCTCCATAGTTTCACACTCCTCCAGACAATCCAGACGAACCATGAAATGACATTTCAGGTAATGTTCTGATAGAAAACTTAGTTGGCATGCGTTATTTGTATACCTCTTTTCAGCAACCAATCCTTGAGTACCCTTTCAACCTGTTATCCTGAAAGAACGTAACCACCACCACCACTCATGTTTTGTGTGTTAATTCTACCCAGGATAATCTGGACCTATAGTTTGCACTTCAATCATCAATTTTGAGTTGTTAAATTGGTTTCGGCGATGAGGACGACCTTTTCTACGTTGGAAAGAACAAATGAAATAGACCTGAATGCGCTCAAGTATCAGAGGCACGAGGAAGGATGTGCTAGGTTAGGTTAGGTTAGAGGACGAGTACTTCTCAATGGGACAAGTACAATACCCAAAGGTCAAAATAGCCCATTGTAATTTTGTCTTAGAAGAGAGAGAGAGAGAGACAGAGAAAGAATAGTGAGATAGGGTAATTTGATAAGAAGGCAGTAGGAAAGGGAGGACATAAGCAACAGATGAATAAGGATGGACCACAAACACACAAAAGAGTGACTCAACCAACTTAAAATACATACATACACATGCATAATTGGCTGTTATAACCTTTCAGTCAGGATTACGGCATAGCTTCTCAACACCACCCATGTTGTGTGTTAATTTTATACATGAGTGGCGGGACTTGCAGTTTAAAGTCGACTCCGATCGACCGATTTTTGAGAAATTTTTTCATGGCAGGTTTTATTTACTTTCAGAGTTTTTGCCAGAAATCTGCTGAGAGGAAGTCGCCGAAGAAATATTTTTTTAATATTTCGATGTCTGGCTGTGGGCCTGGGCCTGGGGCTCGAACCCGGGCTTTACGTCTAATAAGCGAACACACCACCTACTAGACTGCGGCGACGGCTTAACCTAATTATTAATCTATGGAGAGCCCTAATACAAAGGAGTACAAGCCTTCGAAGAAGCCCCATCCCAAGGCCTTCAACCTACCAGTTGAGTACGACTACATGGATAGTTGCAGAGTAGGTGTTTAATAGTCTCCAACTCCTCCTCATTACAAAATACCCTGAAATGGTCCAGCTGGGTTCTGTTCCAAATCTTTGTCAGCGATCTAATCCTGACATTAAACCAATAACTAACCTCAGACTGGCCTTATCTAAGCTTAGCAGTAAACCTGTTCTATCACTGCCTATAGCAGGCCATACACACCTAGATACATAACATCCCGATCAACCCCACAACGGCTTTGGTCTTTCCTCACTGACTCTTCCAGTGATGAGGCCGTAGAAGTGACAGTTTGGTGGATCAAGATCAACTAACAAATCGTCCTTAGAAATTGAACCTAATCTAGCCAGAGTATCTGAGGTCTCATTACCGAGTATAGCGCTATGTTCCTGAACCCAGCATAGACGGAAAGGATGTGTTAAAGCAGGCCGAAAGCAGGCAGTAAGGAAGTAGGATTTGTTTTCAAAATATTATTTTCAAAGTAGGTACAATTATTTGACTTCGATCATGAATTCTCTTTAGAAAGCTGCAACGTGTTTCTGAGAACCTTAACATGTAGGTTATGCCTATCGCGACCTGCCTATTTGGTCCAAACACAACAGAACCGTTTTCTTTTCGAATACATACATACATACATACATGCATATATAATTGGCCATTACAACCCTTCAGTCAGGATTACAGCCTAGCATCTCACACCACTCATGTTGTGTGCATTAATTTTATAACGTGAGTGGCGGGGCCTACAGTTTAAAGTTCACCACGAACGACAGATTTTGAGAAACTTTTTCATGGCAGGTTTTATTTACTCTCAGCGTTTTTGCCAGAAGCCTGATGAGAGGCAGTGGCCAAAGAAATATTTTTCTTTTCGAATACTATTGTATTAAGTGACCCGTGGTTTTAAGCTTCATTATTCACACACCACTCCGCTTAATATAGTCCTCCTCTGTTGCAACAACTTTGTGTGTGTTTTTATAAATGATTGTTACTTTGAAAACTACATTCAAATAGCAAACAAACAAACCTCCTATACACGTACATGCATACATACGTACGTTTATAAGAATATTTGTTGCCATATCGGATGTTAGTTCCTTTTGCCTGCATTCCAACGAAAGTATTTTCAGTTTATGAACCAAAAAACTACCAGTTGCTGGGCATTCAAGCCGTTATGGTTTGTTTTACTAAAACAAAAACAATAAAAAAAGAAAGAAAGAAAAAAAGAAAAAAAAGAAAGAAAATCCTAAACACTTGTAAGCCCATTTTCTCGAGTGTAGGCAGAAAGAAATTCCTGGGCTTTCGTTAAACCGTACATATGTACGTACGTATGCACGTCGTATATCGTAAACTAAAAAATAATGGGCACGTAATACGTAAAATATTGTGCATGGTCTCTGGCATAAACTGCTACACAAAATGGCAACAGGAGCCAACGAGTCCCTGTGTATATACGGTAATAGACGAAACTCTTGGCAACATTTTCATTTTCATTTCTTCATTCCGAAATGAATGAAAAAGTACGAGCATTAGCAAAAAAAATCTAAAATAAATCCTATTAAACTCCAATGAGTATGGGATGTGTTTATTACAGAGAATTTAAATAAAATTCAAATAAAATTGCAGCAAATCATGTTATCTGAGTGAGTTTAAATTTTAAAAATAAAAATTGAAACAAAAACAACAAAAAAAATCTACAAATTATTTATGGTTTACTTGGAAGTGGGCCTAAAGACCATAAAAAATTTTTTCTTTCTTCTCCATCCTCTATATGTGACTCCAAGTATTTAAATGTCGTATGTGCTTGAACAATTTATTGCCTTGTTTTATTATTCATTGTTGTTGTTACTCATTTATTTTATAGTTTTCCTAACTGATTTTCTTTTCATTTTGTTGCTGTTGTTGTTGGTTTTTGTTCAACATTTTCTATTTGTTTTTATGACGGAAGTTGGAAGATTGGAAAGAAAAACTTACAGGTAATTTCATAAACTGAGTACATATTTACAATAAGGACACATGCAATTTGTGACAAATGGTACAATTCCAAGAAAAAAAGAAAATACGTTTCAAAGTGCATTATTTTTTATAAACGGGCAACGGAAATATAATTTTTTGATCTTTATCTCTACAAAGCCTACATCACTATTGGGTCTTTCATTAAGAGCCTCCTATATTTAAGTATAAATGGTACAAAGTGAGTAAGATATAATTCAAATCTATTATTCGTTTGTCATTGAGTTGTATTGGCTTGGAGGGATGCTGTGATTTATGGCCTATGACTTAGAAAAAAGCTACAAATAGAACTGAACAGAGTATGGTGAAAAGGCATCTGTTACACAGTGACCACTGGCGAGGATGATGCCTGGAGGACCAGGTCCATTCAAAAGGGGGATAATTTCGGCGGTTGTAACGTTGACAATGCTATATGCATGCCCAATATGGTCGGAGGCCCTCTCCGTGGGGACGACAAGTAGAATACTGTCCTCGGTGTATCGTCTAAGCGCGATTAGATGGATAAGTGGCTTCAGGACAGTGTCTGATGAAGCGGTATTGGTATTGGCAAAGGCAATACCGACAGATATATTGGCGGATGAGATGAGGAGGATATACTTTCGCCGTCTCGAGTATCCAGGAGAAATAGCAGCTATAAAACCAGAGGAACCAAAGACTTCCATGCACAAATGGCAATCACGATGGGAGAGCAGTTTAAAGGGAAGATGAACATTTCGCCTTGTCCCCGATGTAACCCTTTGGATGAAGTGCAAACTTTGCGAGCTGAACTACTACGTGACCCAGTTCCTAACTGGTCATGGGTTCTTCAGGAAGTAGCTGCACAGATTTGGTCATGACACTTCCCTTATATGCCCAAACTGTGCAGATGAGGAGTAAGATGTGGAGCATATTCTAACATGCTGCCGCAGATTTAGATGGCCCGTAGAAATGAGTTTAGGAACAAATCGGCTAATGGAAGAGCTGTTGAACTGTAGGAATCTATGGAGCCAATATAGTCAGAGAATGGCTGAAGTTATACAAGAACTCCGAGGATTGGAGGAACGGAGATGGAATTTGACTTAATGTGATAAAGCTTTCGAGCTGACCAGCCCACCGCGAAGTAATACCTTACGGCAGTCCCGCGGGGTGAGAGTGGTTGTAGTGTGTAGGGGGTAGGTTTAGTACGTAGGCACCAGTGGCGGTGAAAAAAAAAGAGTATGAGTTGTGTGGAACGTAGAGTTGTCATTTTGATGTCGTTAATGTACAGATCATTCCAAAAGAAATTGGTATTCATCGCCTTTGACAGTGATGACCTGGGTAACGTCGCTCGCAAAGAAATATGAACCGATGACACCATCAGCCTAAAATTCACACCAAAGAGTGACTTTTTCGGTATGCATTGGATACTCTTGTAGCCTATATGGCTTGGTATCATCGACAGAATGGACGAAGACCGCGATACATTCGGCCAATGGGCCGATAGAAGACCCATTTTGATAAAACAATTTCATTATTTGCAATTATTGTTAGATAAATGACTGAAAAATGCCAACTATTTTTACAGATTCATCTTCAACAATACGGCTATTATTAACTGTCAAAGTTCGGGATTCCCTGTTGTAAGAGTCGATACAAGTAGGTTATTCAGTATATATTGAAACAATGAATTGTCGTTTCGGATTTAATTACATTCAATTATTCTTTCCTTATTTTGATGCATATGTTACTAAAATATGTTAAAATTTTTGACTAAAAAATGCTTATTATCATCTAAAAATAATGAAAACCATCAAAAAAATGGAAACTTTTGAAATGAGTATTGTAGGCAGGTTACGCCTCTCCTGGAAGAAAGTATAACTCAATGGGTGAGGTTTAAAAAAAAAACCAAATATATCTTCCATCACCAAAGAACCTTCTATAGTAAAACGATAACCTAGTTTGCAGGAAAAAGAAAATGGTGTAACGCCTGTGACAGCTCCTATGCTCCTGAATGAAGCTAAGCCTATAATGACAATTACTTTCTGTATCTAAGGAATGTAGTAACTTTTCTTCATCTAATTGTCTTAACTTCTTCTCAATCAATCGACCATTTCGGTAATGGGAACATGGCTGAACATGGCGTCTACTTTGATATAAAACATAACATAGAACTCTGATGCTCTTGGATATACAAGATTTTTACTTAAAATCATACCATTATCAACATCACATTAAAGAAAATGTTCCGCAATACGTCTATACCGAATTATTAAGTGCCTACTATAACCCAAAGTCGTAGTTTACCTTGTAGTTGACATTTTAGTGCCTTAAATTTTGGGTAAAATATCAACTATATCTAAGGAAATAATTTCTTCACATAGCTGGGACAGTCGTCAGCCGTTATATGTAAAGTGTTGTCTATTTAAGAGTTTAAGTTAAAAAATGGAATGAACCAAACCAGTTTGAAATTTTGCACAAATTTTTTTTTGTGGAGTACAATTGTTCCGGTTAAAAATGGACCTTACAGTACCTCATTCGATCGGACCAATTTTCATGCATTTTGTGTATGGGGTCGTATCTCGGCATTGGTATCACGAAATTTCGCCTTCAGTCCAACAATAAGTAGATTGTGGCAAGAGAAGTTACACCATCATGTTGAAACCAAATAGCGTTCACATCAATGCCACGAAAAGCGGGTACATCAGCTACCATTGACCGTAATGGTTGCGTCATCCTCATTTCCAAAGAAATATGGGCCAATGATGTCTCCGCTCCACAAGCCACGCTAAACAGTCACTCGTAATGGGTGCATTGGCTTCTGTAAGACCACGACAATTTGTATTATTAACGTATTCACCAAGATAAAAATAAATTTCATTCGAAAAGATGATTTTTTTTCTCTACGCTATTTATTCAATTTGTAAGCCCACAGATTTATAACTACATATATCCATGGTAATAATTTCTTCACAGAACTGGGACAGTACTATGCCGTTATATGTACGATAATAGTTCATATTGTGGCACTTATTGCTTCCTGAGAGATAGCTTGTTATCTACTACGGTCAACGTTTTCTACAATTCTGAATTTATTAGCACAGAATTATTTACTCTTAAGTGTAGCTGCTTCTCACTCTGTTTCTATCCTTTTCAAATTAGTATCTTTCTGAACAATGGTGTTACGACTACCCTGTGTAGGAGTCAAATTGTAAAAAAGCTTTCCCACTATACGTGCCCCTTTGATAGTGGTAGAGAAATGTCAAAGGCTTCAGTGCCTTCAAATTCATTGCTGAACTTGTTTTCATTACTTCAGTTAAGCCGGTGTGGAAAAGTTTCAAGACTATGTATAACACAAAGATGATTGTTGAACTTTCATCATTAGAAATGTCTTTCTTTCTTTTAAGTTCATGGACATTACATGGTCTTAACAGTTTCGTTTGGATAGAACTGCACTTCTACAGGAGTCTGGCTTGCACAACTACAGCATTATCACTTGGAAAATAACTAGTGTTCATCTAAATTATCCTCAATAGTAGTCCTATAATAAAGGACAGAGTATGTAACTCTAGACGACCATGTTATGTAGTTCCACACTATTTGAATAAGATTTCTCATACACCCTCCTTAATGTCATCTTAATATTAGGTTAACCATAAAAAGGCCATTCAATTTCAATTTAAATTTTGATTATCTCTCTTCATTAATTAAATATTAATTAATGATCATTACAATTCAAACTACAAACTACAGAAATTTGGAACTTAAAGTAAATTGTGAATAAGATTTCCAATATCATGGCCTTGCAACACTCAGTGTGGTGCCTTAATAAACTTGTTTCGTCAAAACCAAATTTAAGTCAACGGTTTCCTTGAAGTGTACACAACTGATAACAATGGAGGGAAAACAACGAGAAAATCGACAAAATAATGACAACAACGAAACAGAGGAAAACAAAAAAATGGGGAACTGCTGCACTAAATCAATTTAACTATAAGAGTGTATGAGTTGCATGTTGCAACACAAAAAACAAAAAGTGTCTGCAATGTGTACAAAACTGATTTTACACTTGACTACAATAAAGAACATTGTTAACAACAAACAGCTACAACTGCTCTAACAACAACAACAACAAGAATAACAAGCCCATAAATTGAATGGCTGATACGGTATTTGACGCAATTGCAGAGGCAATCGCAGTGGCAGTATAAAAGTGGCAAGAATTGTGAATGAAATGAATGGCTCTTGTAAAAACTTTGTTCGTCTTTTTCTTGGTTTCTTTATGCCACAGTATGAGTGAGCAATTTTGTGCGTTTGTATGTGTGCCAAATTGATTGATTTTTATTCAGTCATCTAAGGGCTCGTTCCAAAGTCCTGTTATATTGTAACGCTAAACTTTGCCTGATTTGAAGTTTTTATCTCGGCCACTTTTGTTTTGTTTATTGTTGTTGCGAGTTCTTCATTGCTGTTGAATATTGCCAAGATTGAAACAGGCAACAACGCTTAATATGTTGCCTAACATAACCTATAAAGTCAAGAGGACGTAACTTACGGCGTATGTATGTATGTATATTAACGATACATCATGCAATTTCGATTCATTAGGGATCTATTAAAATGAAGAGTGTCTCAATAGGAATTTACAGAGACATTTTGCTGTAACTTTTGGGACGCTCTGTGCTAAGAGGAACTAATATGTGATATGCAAATTTCTCAAGAACGGCTATTGGAACAGTCCAAGAATGAATACATCGCAAGATGTGCTCAAGTCAACTTGCATAGGAGATGCAAAAGACAAGACGCAGCAATACTATCAGACAGTCAGGCCGCCACTCTTTTGCGGAAACTGATGTTACGAAAATGAAAAATTCTGGTGTTTTGCTTTTACACCGCTTAACATTAAAGTTATAAACAAAAGCTACAAAAACAAAACAATGTAGTAAACAAACCTGTTTACAAATTATCGTACTACTTAATATAACAACAAACGCCAGCATAAAAAAATTGGTAAACAAGTAAATAAAAACACAACAACAAACACCTGCATTAAAAATTGGTAAACAAGTAAACAAAAATACAACAACAAACACTACAAGAATAAATGTAAACAAAATACACAAATAACAATAATGAATAAAAACAATGATGTATACATTTATAGCGATCTCGAGAAAGCGAAGTCACGAACATTCGCTTTCAAGCACATTCATCAGACTGCTTACTTTGCCATATAAAAAACAAGGCAAAGCAAGCGCGTGAGTTGTGTGAAGACTTCGTGGTTTGAAGATCGCCCTTAAAAAGATCTGATGAATAATTGTCATTGTTTATGCAAAGGGTATAAACAGAGGAATAATAAAGAAAAGCAATTGTTGTTGTTTATATCAAGTTGTGAATAATAAAGAATTGTAATTTAAATTAAACACAAATTTATTTTTATTTTATTTGCAATCTATGAGCTCATATTTGAAACGTTTTTAAAAGTTAAGAACGTAGCAGTATTATGGGACTGTCTGCGGAACCTGAATCGACTAGGCAGGCAAAACAAAGTTACTCTTTGCTGCTCTCAAGGCTATGTGTGAACTTTTGGCAATGGACGACTTTGCAAGAGGCCCTTTGTGGAGTCAGAAGCATTTTATGAAGTTGGGCGGATGCTTGGAAAGGTGTGCTTAGCGAAAGTGTTATGTCCAAAAACCAATTGACTTTGAGGCAGTCAAATTGGTAAATTACAATAAGAGGAGATATGATTCGTGCCTCAAATTATCCAGCAATAACTTGAGGTTGATTACCGGTTTTATGACTGGGAACGGAAGACTCAGATGGAATACTTATTCAGAATGATTGTTTCGAGTCCAACATGCAGATTCTGTAGCTATGGGAATCAATCATTGAAATATTTTCTTGAAACCTGTGGGGCATTGATGCATGTCAGAAGGATTGATCTGGGTGCATCTCAGGCGATAGGCCGGCAATTGTCATTGTTGATTTATTTTAGAGATTACCTATAAAGTTGGAGATCATTTGTTTCCAGTAATAGTCAAATAGCTTTTGTAGCCAGCGTAACTAGTTTTTTAAAAAGTAATCTTACAAGAAAACGTTGCAGTCAGCTGCTACGCGAGCCATTGTCGAGAACTATAGAGATAGGAGAAGGGATGAGGGACGCTTTTTCAGAGGCAAGAAAAGGGAGCAGGAAAGGCATGAGCGTGTGGAAGTCGAGATGTATAGCTGTAGAAATGACGCTCGAAAATTCTATGAAAAAGGTCTAACCGAGCTTATAAGCCCGGTGTCTAACCGAGGGTTATAAGCCCGGAGCGTCTTCCTAAAAAGATGAGAACGGAATCTTGGTAACAGATCCGCAGGGATTGCTGAGGTTATGGAGGAAACACTTCTCTACTCTGCGACAAGGCGTTGACGACACCCATACCGCCTTTAGAGATGATGTTCCGAACCCGATCGATGATGACGGCGTGGAGATTCCGCCGCCTAGCCATGAAGAGGTCAAAATCGCGATTATGCGTCCTAAAAACAATAAAACGGTAGGTCCTGATAGCCTCCCCGCTGAATTGTTTATAACCGGAACCTCAGTCTCCTCTATCTTGTTATGAAAAAGGAAGACCCTACGATATGCGCCAACTACAGAGGTATAAGCCTTCTCCCTATCGCATATAAGATTCTTACAGGCGTATTGTGTGAATGACTGAAGCCACTCGTCATAGCACTGATTGGACCTTATCAGTGCGGCTTCAAACCTGGCAAGTTCACCATTAACCAGATCTTAAAAACAAGTCGACACACATCATCTTTTTGTCGACTAAAAGGCAGCCTTCGATAATCGGGTTGTTAATGGCCAATTAAGTAAGCAAGTAATCTTTAATAAAAATATTTTCTTCCACAAAAAATTCTTGTGTGCCACCTCATCGCGCAAATGACAATGCTAGTCTGGGCCTATAATTTTAGTCTATTATAGCCAACCGTCGCAATGAAAATAAGTATCTAATAATGCCTACATATATTTCTCTGTAATTCATAATGACAGAAGAAATTAATTATTTTCCCAAAAACTTATTTGTGGCCTGTAGTACCACATAATCAGTATAAAATAACCACGGCTTTTATACTTGTTATTCTATTATACGAGTTTAATTGTTTGCTGTTTTTATTTTTTTACATACAACCGCATTCTAATAAAATAACATCACTTAGGAAATTACAGGTACGCCAACAGTTAAACGAAACTAAAGAGAAAACAGAAAACAACAACAAACTTTTATTACATCCTTCCTCCCTGCCCGGGTTATTATTCATTTGTTGGAAATAAAATTTCAAAACAAAAATATCACAAGACAACATCAACAAACAGAAAATCAACAACAAAATTTATAACGAAAATGAAGAAAAACAGGATGAAAAAAAATCACAAATAAACAAACCACCACCACTACATTTAAACGATGAAAAAGTCCAGTTTGTAACAAAAACAATTCGTAGAAAAACACAAGAACTTTTCGGTTTAAACGTACAACAAACCCTCGTACGAAACAAGTGAAATTTCCTTATAAACTTGGCCACATACCCACCAAGAGAGTACCATACAACGGTATGCTAGGGTATGCATGTGTTTGTATACAAAATGGTGTAATACAGGAAACAGGAAGTGAGCAACAGCATTTCAACACATTTTGTTGCCTCAGTTTTGCTCGGCTTAACACAGCCGAGAGAGTGCAGGTCTATTTACAGCCACGTATGAAGTTTTACCACAACTGCTATGAGTTGAGTGTAAATTTCTTGTGGAGCACGGGGTACAACATTTAAGAGTGTAAATTGTGTTACACAAATGCATGGAAAATTGCAAGCTAAACCTTAAAATCGTCAGTTATAGTGGAGAATAATTTCAAGGCAATAAAAATAAACGAACTTTTTGGTTACAAATATTTCGATTTAAATTTGCATGCAAGTTTCCAATTCATTTTGAATTTTCTTATGACTTCAAAAACTCTTCTAATCTTGCGATTTAATTGAAATGGTATGGAACAGTTTCCGATCAAACTGAAAAACTTTAATGAAATGAATATGGAAAGTTCACTCGCTCAACAAACAAATCATGAGTTAAATGCTATAAGCATCCGATGATCTCCCATGTAAAGGCTTATTATAAGCAAGCTGTCTTGATAGGCGCATGTACCAGAGATCAGCAATGAGTATTCAAAAAGATGAGTAGATTCGAATCATACTGATAATTTCTGACACTTATACGCATTCATACTTATTTTAATATCATACTCATAATATTTATATTCAAAGTTTAAAGTACTCATCGTACTCATACTTAACAATATACAAATAAATATGAATTGCGTACGAACACTAAAATACTCACTAAGTGGTTGTATGTTTGCTCTGAATGCTGCTTTTCTTATTTCTTACCAGAGATCAGCAATGAGTATACAAAAAGATGAGTAGATTCGAATTATACTCATAATTTCTGATACTTATACGCATTTATGTATATTTTAATATCATGCTTATGCTACTCATATTCAAATTTTGAAGTACTCATCGTACTCATACTTAACAATACGCATGATGTTATTGATTTCGACTCTGCTTTACTCAACATTTACAAGAATCACAAAATAAGTATGATTCGCATACGAACACTAAAATACTCACTAGAAGATTGTGTGTTTGCTCTGCTTGTTTCTGTTTCTTAACCGTTTCCAACATACATGCATACCATAAATCAGCAATGAATATTCAAAAAGATGAGTATATTCGAATCATATTCATAATTTCTGATACTTATACGCATTCATACTTATTTTAATATCATGCTCATACTTACTCACATTCAAAGTTTTAAGTACTCATCGTACTCATACTTAAAAATACAAATAATGTTGTTGATTTCAACTCTCCTTTACTCAACATTTACAAGAATTACAAAATAAGAATGATTCGCGTACGAGCAAACAATACTCACTAGAATGTTGTGTGTTTGCTTTGCTTGCTGTCTTTGTATTTGCCTTTCTTCTTTTTTATAAATGCAACAACAACTAAGACTGTAAATTTTAATGAATGATTCAAATCACTTGAATCATTTATGAGTATTATAAGTATTTTTCTAAAATGTATGAATCTGAATATGTCGGCGTATAAAGCAAACACATTTCGAATGTTATGAGTTTGATGTCAACGTTGTACTCATACTCATTGCAACCTATACTTATAAATCAATGTTGTAGTGAGTACGAATGTATCACTCGTAGTTGAATTTCAATGCTGTTGACTCACTCACTCGAAATTTCATGAGTACATATGAGTAGCGAAAAAACGATTCATTGCTTATCTCTGGCATGTGCCAGAACTGCAGCAGTTCCCTTAAACGCACTTTTCCCACTATGATAATGTTTTAGAGCATCACTTTGTGCTACAATTTTTCATTGTATTCGAAAATTGCCGATATGACGGGAAACTCCAAAAACAAACTCGGAAAACTAACAGGACGACCATGGACAAACACAGAATATGACATGTGTTCGCTTTGGAGCAGTTAGCAACTTACCATAATTTTCTACGATTAGCTCCATTTCTGGTACGTGTACAAAGAAAATGGTCGAATTTGGAACGAAACCAATTCACATGAGAACCAAGAGCTTCCAGTGCATAGCGAAAAAGTCACACAGCGGCCTAATTCAGCCTGATTTATAGGTTTTTAGACTCAAATTAAAGATTTTTGCACACAAATTGAATTTTTTTTAAACTAAATTAAATTTTCTTCAAAGCAAATTAAATTTTATTAGAATGAAATTAAATTATTTTCAACACAAATTAAACTTTTTGTGTGTCATATTAAATATATTTAATTTTAAATTAATTTTTTTTAATTTTCAATTAACTTATTTTAACTTCAAATTCATTTTTTAGTTAACGCAAAATAGTTAAAAATATATGAAACTTTTTATACCGTAAATTAAGATTATAAATAGTAATATAGTTATAAATTTAATATAAAATATTCATTGTAACTGTTCTCCAGATGCAGCCAATTTTAATGACATGGTCATATTAACATAGTAATTATTACAATCAGACGGTGTTACCGATTCGACGGAGATTTTAATTACAGTTACCAAGTACATATTAATATCGGGATCAGCTAGCAAATTGCGTACACACAGTTTAGTTTTTGAGAATACTTTTTCTATTGGGTTTAGCATGGGGGAGTATGGA
This sequence comes from Sarcophaga rosellei, assembly GCA_930367235.1. Taxonomy (NCBI): domain Eukaryota; kingdom Metazoa; phylum Arthropoda; class Insecta; order Diptera; family Sarcophagidae; genus Sarcophaga; species Sarcophaga rosellei. The sequence goes on along the minus strand of OV884018.1, from coordinate 58,911,337 downwards.
GGAAGAAAAACTAATGTATGCCCAAACTCGACAATTTTATCTTTCACTATTTATGTTGATGAACTCATTACCAACAACACCAAAATGTAGATTCTATGTTCAAGAAATACTGAAACTATGCGTTGGTAACAATGTTTGTAGGGTTAAAAAATTAATTTGAAATGATATAAATTGAAATTGAAAAAAAATAAATTTAATTATAAATGAAAAAAATTTAATTTCAAATGAAAAACAATGAATTTGTATTAGAAATTAATTAATTTGTGTTAAAAATAATTTAATTTGTTTCGAATAAAATTTAATTTAATTTGAAAAACATTTAATATTAGTCGAAAAATCGTGAATTTGAGATTAAAAACCAATATACATATCCTTCATGACAAATTAGCCACTTCGAATGCGATCCAGCGAACGATGTTTTATTCCACATGCAATGGCATCAACAAGTCTTTTAAACAAAGAAAAAATGTTTATAATATCTGGTAGTCGCTCTCGTCTTATAGTTAGTATGATGGCTCAATAGACGTGAACCTGGGCCACGGTTCAAACCCCAAGTCAAACATCTCCAACAAAACGAGATATGAAGAAATACTTCTCCGGTGACTGTATAAAATTAACATGCGCAACATAAGTGGTGTGAAGGGTTGTAATGACCAATTTGTATGCATGTAATTAACAATTCCGCTAACATACACGACCAACATACAATCTCAAGATCCTTTAGAATGATGTCTCAAAGTGGCACTTGGCTTGTCCGCAGGACATTGATAGAGTTCAGCCACAACAACACATTTTTGTATCGAACCTTATTATCCCTTCTCCCCCAATGTAAACCAAATGATAACTTTTATTAGGAACATTAAATAACTTGTCTTGAAACACAAGAGCAGTTCGATTCCCATTTTTTTACTTTCATTTCAAATAAAATTTAGAAAAAAAAAATTATTTCCTACAAAATATTTTTATTTACTTTTTAAGAAGAAAAAAATAATTCACAGTTTCGTTTCATCAAATAAAAAGTAATATTCGAAATTAAATTGAAAGAGAGTAAAAAGAGAGAGGAACAAAAAAAAACTTCCATTTCCCGGAAACTGAAGCAAATAAATGAAATAATCACACACATACACAGTGGTAGTTGAGGAATACATGTCCCATTAAAGGATGTTTTTCTTTTAATTTAATTAAAAGTTTTAAATTTTTTCTCACCAATATATGCACACACACACGCACACATATACATTCTTACGTGAGCAGACAAATATATCCTTTTGCAGACATACTCGTAAATAAGATGCTCAAAGAGACGTTCACACATAAATAAGTTGTTGATAAATTTGTAAACATAAGACACACACTGTCATATAGACATACACATGCATAAACACACTCAAACATTTACACAAATTCACACATATGCATACATTGCTTACACATGCAAATAAATTATACTCGTTTTATATTGTGGCTGTGACAAATTTGTTGTATTTATTTACAAGACAGAGAGACTGAGAGAGAGAGATACAACCAGCTAACTGTAGATGAGTTACTTACACTTACATACTTCTACGTACCAGTGTAAATGAAAGGAAGTATGAATATGTAAGCATGGGTATGTGAAAATGTCTGCAGCTCCTGCTGTTGTACTGATGATGACGATATTTTACTATCACTTCTAGATTTAATGACTTCATACGTTTTGAATGCTAATGTAAGCACATACTGCCTTACTCTTCTCATTGTTCCTGTTTATTTGGAAGCTGCTAATGAAATTCTGCTTGGAATACGCAGCACATAAAATTGTTGTTGGTTATTGCTTAAGAATTTAAGTATAATGGCATAATGCCATTCAGTATCGTAATGTTAATGAAAAAATAAATATTTAAAGATAATGAATCGAATGCTTGAGAATACAAAACGCTTAACAATCCGCATCATTATTTTCATCATCCATTTGGTGGGTCGTCCTATTAGAATGCTAATTACTTTTTAAACACGTTTTATCATTGAATATGAACACAATCAGTTATTTTAAGAAATTTTTTATACTCGAAAAACTTAAGCAATAAAATATTGATTAGAAACGCTATGACAGCTAGAGTTATGGTTTATTATTTATTACGGTTTGTGTCTTTAATAACTTATATGGTATTCTGTTCTTTAATCACACTTTTCTTCATCGGGAACGTTAAATTTTGTGCCAGCAAGACGTCATGCGTAGAAAATCTTGCTGTATTTCTTCATTAAAAAATTCCTTTCAAATCCTTATTTGGTCAACGTGCGATTCTGAGTTTCTAAAGTTAGTCAAAGAGGTTGAATATGATGGGAATAAAATGTAGTAGAACTGACTCAGCAAAAATTCTTTGCCACTGAAGCCTATAAATGCCATCAAAGTGGGGTTTTTTTGCTTAATAAAATGAGGGAAACACTTTTTAAACGCTCTTAAAAAATGAGGCCAAACGATGTCATGACCAAACTGTCTCGTAATTGGTTGCTGTCTTGGGAGTTATTTGATCTACGTTTGCTATTAGCGAATAGTCTGTTAGCTTATCAGGCGTTTGTTCTGTGTTCAAGATTTTATTCAGTCAAATTCTTTTCTTATAAACTCTTAGTTCTACCATCCATGAAAGCGATGAAATAAAATAATTGTATACAACGATTGTGGTGTGAGAACTAGTCGTAATTCCAACTTCGGTATAGATCTCATGTGATCATTTGGCAATACATACCTAACTAATACTACCGAATATAGAGTATTACTTAATGACATGTTTTCAATTTAATCGCTTTTGAGTAAACTATGTTACTTGACCTTTTCAATAAACTATTTCCGTGTAGTAATCTCTCCAACTCATATTTTTTATATTCCAAAACCTAGCAGCCTTTTCTATTTTGTTAGATAAGTATGTAATTGGTCTGCTATAGCAGATCTCGTGGTAGAGGATCAATCGAAATCATTCAATTTCTTGTATTAGCTCAGTTATAGAGTTGGGCTGGTGTTAGTATAACCATGCCAATGACAGTTTATCCTTTAATGACGCTGCTGGATCTGTTGGGTCTTAGCCCATTGCATAGATAGTACGGACTAGAACCATAGAGACTAAAGTTAGATTACTGGAAAACGAACCTATAACGATATTAATGACGAGGCCTCTTGACTTGACAAATCGAATGGCTAGAGCCATAGAGACTAAAGTTAGGTTACTGGGAGACAAGCCTAAAACCACATTAATGACGAGGCCTCTTGACCTGACAAATCGAATGGCTGCTAATACCTTTCAAGAAATGCGAAATGGGTCGTAACGAGATTGGCGAGAGGGAAAGATATAATTTGACTGCTACATACGCTTTTCTATTCTAACTATTCTTTGGTATGCTAATGGATCAAGAAAATATAGTAGAGCATTAGAGTGAAATATTCAGAACTCAGAAATTCTCGAGCTTTTTATCAAGCGCAGGTTTAAAACACCAAAACCCGAGCTAATTTCAGCTTGGACAGGGAATGCGACGAGGCATATCAATATACAATGGGTCAGTTAAGCCACTCTCCACAAATTCAACTCCTATGAGGATGGCTCGAGATTTGAGTGGAAATTTGAATCAGGTAGGAGGGACAGAGCTGTAGATCATTATTTTCATGAATAGTAATGCAGAAATTCGAGAAATTCGGGAGGGCATCTTACAATCCGTTGATGAAACGGAAGTTTATGATAGGCAAAGAAAAGATGAAGACATGCAAGACAATCTTAACTTTTGAATTATTAATCAAACCAAATATCGAGTCTAATATACAGATTACCTGATGAGAAGAATGAATCGATGGACACATACTTGGAATCTATGCAACTAAAATTTATTTCAGAATTAAAAATCTGGGCGCTTATCAAGTACTGGATAGAGAGTTATACCTAATGAACAGCAACCTGAAGAGAGCGACTACATTCTTCTTCTATTTTCATTTTATTATAAAATCAGTCAATGCACAGACAATGTCTTCATAAAATCGATATAACATGGACTTGTTCTTTGAACATTTATCACAAAACAGGTACTACGAGAACGTATGAAATAACAATCAACCAACAGATGATAATAACAGCTGACTAACTGCCTGTCTTAATTTGTTAAGTCATATTATAAATAATTTTTGATAAAGTAAATTAAAATTAAGTCATATATATTGTTACAAAAATGGAAATGGTGTTATTAAAAGGATAAACAAAAGTTACAAAAACAAAACAATGGACTTGTTTACATGATCAACGAATAAACAAAAAAATAGCAACAACATCAGTATAAAAAAGCGGATAAACAAAGTAGACAAACAGGCAACAACAACACTGCAAGGACAAATGTAAACAAAATACACAAACAATAGTAACGTAAACAACATGTTTACATTTATAGAGATTTCGCGAAGGCAAAGTCGTCGTTCTCCTTCAACAGCATTCATTAGACCGTTTACCCAACGATATAAAAGGCAAGACAAAGCAGGCAACGGGATCAGTAAAAATTCAGTCAGTCTTGTGTGAAGACGCGTTGCGTGTGAAGATAATAATTGTGGTTTGAAGATCTCCGTTGTTGTAAAGATCAAGTCGCGAACAATGGCACACGGAATTGTGCGAACAATAAAGAATTGATTTACATAAAACTAAACATAAATTTATTTTTATTTGCAATCTACGAACTCATATTTTAAATGTTTTTAAAAGATTAATCAGCACATGCTAGGATACAAGAAACTTAAAAATATAGTATTCCTACGCAATATTGGTAAGAGTGCGAATCCTATTCAAAGAAGAATATGTAGGAGTAAAAATAAATATTCTCTCCCCTTTAGCCTTATAGCATGAATGTCTTGAGGAAAATTGGATGCCAGACGTGTAAGGATTGACATTTGAGTTACACTTCTTTACAACTTTTCTATACTTGGAATCTAGGATAGCCAACTTTGCTTAGTACAATGCACCCATTAGACATTAGTACTCTCAAAAGAAGTGGAGGCAAAGGAACACACTATCTCCCACAGTGCGGCTTTTGGCAACTACTAGGAGACGCAAGCTACTCGCAGGCATTTTTGACTTACTTATTCAAGTTGCTTCTAAATTTTCTGAACGTGCTAAGGCTATGTTTAAATGTACCATGAAGTGCAGTGAAAATGGCCGTTTTGGACCCGCCCCTATTTTAGTTTTATTCCATTACAGTTAGCGTTTTTCTTTTAATTGAAAATTATGCTGAATCCGATGAACAACTCATTCAATTTTTTAGGAAATTTTGATTTAACAATCTTCTCAGCAACAAATAACGTATTGAAGCAATACTTATGGGCGAATGGAAATGAAATCTTTCAGACTCTCTTTTCAAATAAAGGATGAGACGATATCTCATTCAAGGACATTATGAAACATAAAACCATGCTGAGACTTATACGTTAAACTTGATCCCAATCAACCTCCTCCCTACTTTACCTAGATTCGTTGCAAACTTTCAATATGAATGTCTTTGCAAATGGCTGGTAAAAGTAAAATCATAGCAAAATCAGCTATTTCATGAGACAAAAATACAACCGTAAATAAACGCTCTTATAGCAATAAAAATAACACAGAGATCTGTAACTTACAAATAAATAAGAAAACAATGAAAACTTCTAATACTCGTTGCGAAGAAACATCTTTTATAAGAAAGAAAACTTTTTATACAGTAACAGGATTAATAAGTTTCCTGCCTGACGTTTAACAATAACAGGCAGACAAACAGACAACCACAACAAGCATTACAATCGATGACAACACAATACTTTTGTTTTATTACTGCGAGGATTACGCATATTTGAACATTTGTGAGTAAGGATGCTTTTTGTAAAGCTTTTTCTATGAGACAGACAGTATACTTTAATTCACTTTTCTCTCTCTCTCTCTCTATCTCCCTGTCTCAGTTCGTTTGTATTTGTCATGCATGTCATCTTGGGCTTGCTCTTATGGTAGATGATTATCTTTACTTATATTTAATGGCTCGTTATATTATATTTGTGCGCGATGCAAAATACAGCAAAGAAAAAAGAGAGCAGCTAGTGATTGGAAGGTTAGAAGAGAGCGTTTTGTGATGATAAAATGTTGTGCGTGTATGAGATTGGATATTTTCATCGCAGAGAATAAAATTTTCCGGAACTTGCATTAGAGAAAAAAAAGATTAAAAACGATGAATGCAGCATTGCGTGGCTTCTGCATCAGAAGAATAGTTAATAAAATAAGCATCGATCCGAGAAATTATTGTAATATCTTTCATATATGTATGTATATGTACATAATTGGTCATTACAACCCTTAGCTTCTCACACACCCTATGTTGTGTGTGCTAATTTTATATATGAGTAGCGTGACCTACAGTTTAAGATCGATTACGAAAGACAGATTTTTTGTAAACTTTTCATGGTAATGTCTTTCAACAGACTAAACTGAGATAAAAAACAATAACAGCTGAAATGGAAATGGAGTTCCCGAGCAATGCATACAAGTATTTAGAGCGAATAAGTGCTGATGTGATAATACACTTGGAAACACACATTGAATGGGAAACTGAAGACGAAAGAATATGGAAAGGAGCAAACTTCTGTTTAATCAAAAGAAGTACCTCAAGAGACAACTAGTAGATAGCTGCCAAAACAAAAACAAATAACAACGTATTACTTGGTATTGTACAACCACAGTCAAACACCTCTATTTATGGAAAAAACTTTATGGCTCAATATTTCCCATCTTCTCACAAGATGATGAGTAGATGCTATGCATCGAATATCTCTAGCAACCAATCCAATAAGGCTTGAATAATCTAGGCCATAAATTTATTAAAAAATTTCAAATCTATAGGACTCGATAGTACAACTTCTGGCGAATTGAATCTCTATCTGCAAGACTAAATGAAGTAATCATTCTCAATATGTCAACAAAGAAATTTCAGGTGCATAAAATTAGTTGACATGGTAAACAAATTAATTTCTCACATATTGTACCGTACTAAGTAGGTATTCATACTCTGTACGTACTCAACCCTTCAGTCAGAATTACGACCTAGCTTCTCACACCATTTATGTTGTGTGTGCAAATTTTATACATATGTACATGGCGGCAACATACAGTTTAAAGTCGTGCCCGAACGACAGATTTTTGAGAAACTTTTCGTGGCAATTTTTATTTACCCTCAGAGTTTTTGCCAGAAATCTGCTGAGAGGATGATGTCGGAGAAATATTTTTCATTTTTTGTTTTGTTGGAGAGGTCTGACCTAAAGTTTGAACTAGGCTAAGGCGACTAGCATCGTTGCAAACGTTTAACAACTAACAGGTAGACAAAATATAAACAATTAATTTAATTCATGTGTACAATATTTCATGCAAAAATTTCAACTTCCTAACCCACTGTGCCAATCAATAGCTTAATAGGGTGGCCAATATCAACACTTCGCATTCGATTGTTTTTAATATTGAGATGACAAAAATTATAGCAAAACGTGACTTAAACTTAAGTGTGTGCTTCAAGGATACAAAGAAAAACACGAAAAAGACTCCTACTCCTATGCTTTTACATACATGCACACATTTACACATCCACACATTTACACTCGCAATTAATTGGTTTGGAAAATTAGTTACAATTGGAAAAGAGAACCAAGTTTCTTATGAGTTTTTCCCAACAAGTTAATGGCGTTGTTGTTGTTTTTCTTTGAATTCCTTTCCCTCTCCGCTCTGGCTGTCTCTTGCTGTTGATGCTGTATCTTGTTGCTGGTGTTGCATACATTTGAACTTGAGTGGAGGCAAGGCCCTCAATAATGGAGACAATGAATGCTAAGGAGAAGCATAAGAAAACAAAACGTTTTTATCGTTTTAATGATGATTTTCCAATTTTCTTTTTATTGCTAATGTTGATGATGCTGCTGCTACTTCTATTGTGTGATATGTTGGTGGTGTTGTTGTTGTTGTTGGTGTTGTTGTTTTAATTTTAATTTATGCATTTTTTATGTGGTTTTAATTTTTATTTTTATTTCTTTCTTTAACTTTGACATTCTTGTTAGACTTTTCTGTTGTTGTTTTTGTTCGTTTTTTTATATATTTATTTAACATTTCCGTTGACATTTTTTGTTGCCATTGTTTTTGGTTGTTGAAGGTTTTTTTTTATTCTTCCTCTTGTTCTTATTTGTGCTTCCGGCCTAATTTTCCTTTAACTGTTTCCTTATGTCAGTTAATTAACTTTTGTTTATGTTCTTTCATTTATTATTATTGCTTTTGTTGTTGTTACTGCTGCTGCTGCCTTTGCTATTGTTGTTGATATTGTTTAGTGTTGTTCCATCTTCTATTCGTTTGTTTAGCTTTTCTGTTTTCTTATAATCATTTTCAAACCCTCAGCCACCGCCTTAGCCCTGTTGCCTCCTCTTTTGGACCATTTTTTTTTCTTATAGGATTCCTTCATTTAAAGCGTATTGTACCGCCTATTTTTATTGTTCTTTCCACCATTCCTCTTCCTCTTTAAATTTGGGGTTTTCTTTTTTGGATCATAGGCAGTTTGCTTTGGAATTAATGTTTTGCTCTTATTCTTGCCATTGTTGTTGTTACTTCTTATTAATGCTATTTTGTTATTGTTGTTGTTGTTTTCGAAGGCAGTTTATGGTTAATTGATGACTAATAGGTTCATACGCAATACAAACAAACAACTTGCCAGAGACAATTTTCTGCACCCATTAGATAAGATAAATGTCCCTCTGCCATATGCCCAAAAAAAAAAAAAAAAAAAAACTTCTCGTTGGCTTCTCGCTACAGTATACCATCATAAATAGGATGGTTAGGGGTCATTTGTTTGTTTTGGTGAAAAATATCTTCATTTTTGAAATGGGGTTCGCATTTAGTTTTGCCTCCAACAGAGTTCAATATTTTCCAAGTAATTTATGAGATAAGAACGCGGTTAAAACTTTATTAACCGCCATGTTAGGAAGATTATGAAGCAAAGGATGACACACACAAACACACACACACACACACTGAAAATTAAATTTTAATTTACAAATAAGAAACGTATTAGCATTGAATTCGATACTGTAGAGCAGCGTTGCCAGTAAAAAACTTTATATTTCTTTGAAAAAAAAAATGGTTTCTACGAAAGTACCAAAAATTTATTCAATCTGGTGTTTCTTTGCTAACTTAATCGGGAGTAAATAATTCATGTTATTATTTATGAATTTTACTGAAGATTGAAATTTTTTAGAAGAAGTTGTTTTGATTGAAAATAAATTTCATGAAAACTTTTTTCATCTCGAAAAACTTGGATAAATGGGAAAACTTGGCAAATACCAACGCTGCTTGGCTGATATAATGAGGATACAATCTCAATTAGTTAAGCTATCTATCCAGTCCTAAACCTGATACGAAGAAAAGTTGAAATCCAGTCCCAAGTAGCTAAAGGCATCAGCACAAATAAGAGATGAACGCAGATTTAGACCAGAGATCAGCAATGAATCGTTTTTTTGCTACTCCTAAGTACTCCAGAAATTTTGAGTATGAGTGAGGCAACAGTATTGAAATTCAACTACTCTGATTTATTCGTACTCACTACAACATTGATTTATAACTAACTGGTTGCAATGAGTATGAGTAAAACGTTGACATAAAACTCATCAACATTCGAAATATGTTTGATTCATATACCTACTCATTCAGATTCATAAAAATTTACAGTCTTAGTTGTTGGACAAAGGACATAGACAGCAAGAAAAGCAAATACGCAACCTTCTAGTAAGTATTGTAGTGTTCGTACGCGTATCATACTTATTATGTGATTCTTGTAAATGTTGAGTAAAGGAGAGTCGAAATCAACAATATCATGCTTATTGTTAAGTATGAGTACGATAAGTACTTCAAACTTTGAATATGAGTATTATAAATATGATATTAAAATTAGTATGAATGCGTATAAGTATCAGAAATTATGAATGTGATTCGAATCTACTAATTTTTTTTATAATACTCATTACAGATCTGTGATCTAGACCTACAATACAAAACATTGGTTTCACAGAGGTTCTACTAAAATTTCTTACAAAAAACAAAAAAATACCACCATGTTGTGTGTGTTAATTTCATACACGAGTGGCAAGACCTATAGTTTAAAGTCCAATCCGAACGACAGATTTTTTGAGAAACTTTTCATTGCAATTTTGCCAAAAATCCCAATTGGGATTTGAACCGTGGCCTTAGCTAACATAATACCTACTAGACTACGTCGTGACGTCTAGAAAATATAAAAAGAATATTGAAACAAAAAAAAATGTTCTTTCGCATTTTTTATTCGGAAAGTAAGTGATAATTTACTACAATATAAAAAGTACTTTGGTACTTTTTCTATAGATTTGTTAGTACTGAAGTAATCACTGTGGATTCTTAAATGTACTTCTGGTACTTTTATGTACCTTTTAAAAAGTACTTGCGTTACTCAAGTAATCGCTGTAGCTTTTTAAATGTACTTCTGGTACTTTTTTGTACCTTTTAAAAAGCACTTCTGGTACTTTTATGTACCTCTTAAATAGTACTTCTATTACTTTTTCTTGTAGTACTTTTGATAACGTTTTTTTAAAAGGTTTTTATGTCGATTCTTATTAGTATTAGAAGTTTAGTATACTCATTGGTACAAATCGAGGAATCTTCAGCCTAGAGAATAGTGTGCTCTTCTTTAATCCGGAAACTAATTTTTTGAGTCATTCCTCTTAGATATGTACATATGTACATAAATATTAATACATAGTCGCGATCGATATATGCACCTTCTGTGAAGGGTAAGAGAACCCAATTTTAACACGTTTCAAGTATTTTTTAAAATTTTTTTTCTAATTAGAATCTGATTTAAAAACACTTTCAAACACGTTGCAATTTACGTTTGTATATATAAAATTTTTGTATTACTTTTTATTAATTTATTTACGTTTATATTTATAAATGAAAAGCAAAAAAAAATTAAAAACATTTTTCAAGGAAAGAAAATTGTTTCTAACTTTTCCAACTAATAAAATAATAGAAGAATAGTAAGCGAAATATTCACACAGGCAACAAAAAACATGTTAAAAAACCCCAGCAATAGCTGGACATCATTATTACGATCTTACAACATGATTATGATAGAGAATCATGCATTAGCTAAACACAATTATTACGATCTTATGTATAACATGATTATGATGGATAAACCCTTAACGACGTTAATTATTATTAATGAAGATGCGTAAAACAAAACAGACGTCAATAAACCCACAGCGTATGTATGCAAATGGTAACAGTAAGTGAGAGAGAGTGAGAGAAGAGCGAGAGTTAATGAATGAAAGCAAAAAAATTGAAAAATTGAAAGCAAAAGTTATTTAAAAATAGAGAGACCAACAGAAGCATGAACAATCATGTTTACAACAAACAGATGAAAAAAAAATAATCTGATTGTTGTTGTTATAAAAAATGTACTATATGTTTTGGGTGCCTTATAACAATAGCGTTACAGTTATAATGATATTATAGTTTTGTTATTATTTTACCTTATTTCAGCTTCTTTTTCTGCTTTGATGAACAATTTTTAACAATGCAACATGATGATGCTTCATTTTAGCACACCTTATGGAACACTTTTTTAATGCCGAAATACACGCACTTCACTTAAACTACCATCATGCATTTAGCATTTTTTTTAATTAAAAATATATTGACAACAATTAACTTTTTTGATATAATTTTACACTCACACCTGCACAGACACTTTTCACTTACTTTATTTTAATTATTTGATCAACATTTAACCGAATTTTAATTTTCTCGCGACAATTAATTATTTTCGACGCCACTCGAGCAATGGACGCGAGTTACATTCTCTAACTAAAACCAAGAAAAAGAGTATTAAGTTGTACTCTGTTTCTCCCACACAAAATATTCTAACCACTTATGTACGGAAGTTTAGGAAACACACACTCAATAGCCATTGCAATTTGAAAATAAAGAGCTATGAGTGAATTATGAGAATAAACAACAACAATGCATACATATTTACATATCTACGTCATTAAAAGAGCATGATATTGGTGAACTTTGCACAGGTCTTTCTCCAATGTTAAGAAAATTAACAACAACAACTGCATTGTGTAAAATTGTTTTTGTTGTGCTTGAAGAATAAAACAAAGAATAAAAAAACCCTCAGCAACAGCTGAACATCATTATTACGATTTTAAAAGATGATTATGATAGGGAATCCCATTACTACGTTAATTATTATTAATGAAGATGCGTAAACATACAGCGTACATACAGCGTTGCCACAAAGAAAAATTTTTCCCTACCAATATTCTTTCCAAAACCTACCAAAATTATTCTAATCCTACCCAAATTTGAATTTAAATAATTATAGATTATTCAGTATGAAATTAACGTTTTATTGCTAAAATTAACAAAAGAATTTCATATATATCACATATATTTAAAATAAACATAAATAATTTATTTAAAAATGTTTAATATGCTAACAAAACAAAAATTATATTTATAATATTAAGGAGATCTTTTTTTGCAGACCACACATAATGCGGTTTAGACTTGCATGTAACTTCTTTACATGTCATTATGTTGTTTATTGCGCTTTTACCTAACTTATTTCTTAGTTTTGTTTTTATTAAACTTAATTGTGAAAATTTTCGTTCTGCAGCTGCAGAACTATGTGGAAGAGAAAGCAAATTAAAAATAAAATTACATAATTCACCATAATAAAATTCATTTAAAGCATTTTAAAATGTGCTTACATTGTCCCAAAATTCATTAATGCTAAGTGTTATATCTAAGGACATATCACTTAATCGAAGTAAGTTCCATTGCATTAGGATTTTATCTGGATCAAAATCCACTAAATTCTTAAATTTCTGTATCAAGGGCAAGATATTTATTTCTTCTTTGAAAAGAACATTTCTGGGTGTTATTATTTGTAGCAAATTTTGAAGCCGCCGTGGTCTAGTGGGTAGTGTGTTGGCTTATTAGACGAAAGGCCCTAGTTCGAATCCCAGGTCAGACATCAAAAAGAAAATATGAAAATATTTCTTCGGCGACTTCCTCTCAGCAGATTTCTGGCAAAAACTCTGAGAGTAAAAATTGTCATGAAAAGTTTCTCAAAAAATCTGTCGTTCGGAGTCGACTTTAAACTGTAGGTCCCGCCACGCATGTATAAAATTAACGCACACAACATGAGTGGTGTTGAGAAGCTAGGCCATAATCCTGACTGAAGGGTTGTAATGGCCAATTATGTATGTATGTAATTTTACATCTTCTCTTCCAAAGTCAAATCTTATTTTAATTTGGTTTAAATATTCTATATAAAATTGTAGAATAATTGATTTAATTTCCACTATATCTTCCTGATCTAAATTATTTTCCAAAAATACTTCGGCTTTGGTATCTACAAAAACTTTATTTATATCTACATGGTTAGTTTTGTCAAGAAAATTAACGTCAAGGGATTCGCTTTTATTAAAAAAATTACTCAGAATTAATAGAAAATTTAATTAATTCAATTTAATATTCGTATAAAGCCTAGAGCTTTCTGATTGAAATTCTTTATTTAACGCGTTTATTGTTGGTAAAATATATGATAAGAACAGGAAATAAGTTTTAATGTTGGTTCCCATTGAATTTGCTAATACTGCTGATCGAATGCCATTAACTTCAAATGGACATGAAATAAAATAAAGTCTTAACTATCCCATTATTCGATGATTCTAGAAATTACATCTTCTAATGAAAGCCATCTTTTTGAACAAATGTCTAAAATTTTATGGGGCCTTACGGAACAATAATCTTGAAATTCATTGAATTCCGTAATTCTTTTTGGACTATTGGAAAAGAAACTATAAATACCTCTACAAAGTTGTTCTCTATCATTAGGTAATTTTTTTCAAGCATAACTGCTACATAAATGCAGTGAATGGCAAGAGCACTTTATAAAAAATTTCTGTTTCACTATTTAGCAATGTTTTTAAGCCATCAATATTTTCTTACTTAAACATTTTATTTTCGTTTTGAGACCTAAAAATAAATAATACTCCCAACTTTAAATCTTACAGATATTAATTGTATTTTCCTACCAAAAAATAAATGAAATTTGAACAAACCAACCAAACTACCAATCGTAGCATTTTTAAATAAAAACCACCAATTTTGGTCCAATTGGACCAAAACGGCAACGCTGCGTACATATGCAAATGGTAACAGTAAGAGAGAGAAAGAGGAAAATAAAAGAGTTAATGAATGAGAGAAATTGAAAGCAAAAGTTGTTTAAAAATAGAGAGCCTAACAGAAGCATGAACAATCATGTTTACAGCAAACAGCAGGAAAAAATAATCTGATTGTTCTTGTTATAAAAAACGTATATGTTTTGGGTGCCTTATAAAAATAACGTTACAGTTATAATGATATTAAAGTTTTATTATAATTTTACCTTATTTCTGCTTCTTTTTCTGCTTTGATGAACAATTTTTAACAATGCAACATGATGATGCTTCATTATAGCACACCTTGTAGAACACTTTTGTCATACAAACAAACACACTTAATGCATTTAATACTTTTTAATAAAGACGATATTGGAAATAATTAATTTTTTTAATATAATTTTTCATTCACACTTACACAGACACTCACTTAACACCTTACACTGATTTTATTTAAATTATTTGATACACTTTTAAACGAATTTTAATTTTTTCACGACAATTAATTATTTTCAACACCACTCGAACAATGAACGCGACTTACACTCTCTAAGTAAAGGGTTAACTGACAAACAAAAAAATCAAATAAACATTAGTATTGCCATCTTCGGATTTTGTCTAGGATTTAAAAGTACATTAACAGTTTACATATGTAGCTGACCTATATCTGCTCCTTAACATTAAAAACCGTACTAAAAGTGCAGAGCATCTTAGTAAGTAAGGAACATAGGTAACACTGTTTACACACTTAATAGAGAGACATTGCAATTTGAAAATAGAGAGCAGTGAGTGAAACATAAAAATAAGCAACAACAATGCAATTACATTTGCATACGTCATTAAAAAAGAGAATGATATTGGTGAACTTGAACAAGTGTTTCTCCAATTTTAAGAAAAGCAAGCACTACAACAACAACTGTATTACGCAGAATTTTTTTATGTTGTGCTTTGTAATTGTGCGTAGTAACTGTTATCAATAAAATATTTGTGTTTACTCACATGAGTATGCAGTTCTTTTGGTGACCACAATATGTACCAGAGATGGGAGTTGTTTTTTAAGAATTCAATTTAGGGTACTTTATACTATTTTGAAGTGAGAAGTTAGATATTGAATAGAGTAATAGAGGGTTTAGGCTTAGGTAAAAGGGTTTCCAGACTATAATACTCTACGTACATATGTAAAATTAAGACCAACATTATTCTGAATTTGTTTTCGTATTTATAAAAATGTTAGTAAATAAGTAGTAAAAATGTTTGTATTTTTGTAGGCTTTCTAATGAAAACCTTGGTGACCTGTTTTGCCTGTTAAGTCCAACAATTCCTATGAAAAATATCAATATTGGGAAACAGTTTCAGGAACTACGCACTTATTTTTAGTTTAATTTTTTTTTCATCTGTGTATGCATGTATTTTATTTATTTTTATAAAAATTTACAAAAAAATGGCTTTCACATGGCCTATGAACTTTAAAAACATTCAACATTTAACATCATTTTACTATCAACATCTCTGGCCTTAGCTTGTTTAAGAACTAACAGTGTGCTCTCTTTAAATTAACTTTTTAACACTCTTTCAATGTTTCGTAATTTTGTTCGTTTACAATGTAAACGGAAGAAATGTAAACTTTACACTTTGCCGTAACTTATTGTTATTGTTTACGATATTGGCAATTGATATTGTTTGTGTTTTTGTTCTGTATTTTTTTTTTCTCTTTTGCTTAGACTCTCTTTCTCTCTGGCTTTCTGTGCTAACCAGCGTTGCCAGATTTTCTTTAAAAAACTTTATTTCTTGTAAAAACCTTGGTTAAAAAAATTGTGTTCTAGGAAAGTACCAAAAAAGTACCCAGGAGAATATATCATGTTATGGTAGGCAATGTTGAAGTCGCCGTGGTCTAGTAGGTAGTGTGTTGGCTTATTAGACGAAAGGCCCGAGTTCGAATCCCAGGCCAGACATCAAAAACAAAATACAAAAAGTATTTCTTCGGCGACTTCCTCTCAGCAGATTTCTGGCAAAAACTCTGAGAGTAAAAATTGCCATGAAAAGTTTCTCAAAAAATCTGTCGTTCGGAGTCGACTTTAAACTGTAGGTCCCGCCACTCATGTATAAAATTAACGCACACAACATGAGTGGTGTTGAGAAGCTAGGCCGTAATCCTGACTGAAGGGTTGTAATGAGCCAATTATGTATGTATGGTAGGCAATGACAGCTCATTTGGTGTAAACAAGAAAAATCAACGAACGTATCATAACAGCCGAACAATACTTGAGATAAACAATCACAATATTTTTGGGTTGACCTGCAGGATAGTACAAGCATAACCATTACATGCAGAGCAATCTGGGGGACAAAATCAAAAATGGGCTTTCGGTACCAGTTCAACTAAAAACTAAATAATCGAAATAATTTACAAGAAAAATTCTTCGTAGTTGAAAGAATAGTTGACGCCTGGGTGAGTTTATATCACAGAAAATCGAAGTCCAATATCGATGTACAACACTGGATAGTAAATTGGCATGGAAGGTTCGAAAAGAAAACTATGCACTGAATATATACCATTAAGGCCAGACCAACAGGAACCAATGGGGTAATTGCCTGGGCAGAAAGAATAAATTTGCAAGCAGCCCAATTGGAGGTGGACAACATACAGAGATCGGCGTGTGTTGATACAATAGGGGCAATGAGAACCTATCTTACGGCGTCACTGGAAGTACTGTTGGATCTAAGTCCACTGCACATGTAGTGAAGAAGAAAGATTTGACAAATCTAATATAGAATTTATTAAAGGATTTGAGGACCTAATAAATCGATTGGCTGCGATTAAATCTTTAGGTTCCAGAATGAAATTTTTCAAGTGGCAGTCTATACCATCTAAAGACGTGTTTATAAATAGGTGTAAAGAGAAGATAAAAGGTGTAAAGAGAAGACATAGCAATACTATCTGACAGTTAAGCCGTCATGCGAATACTTGGCTCTTACGAGGTTAAATCGAAGATAGCATGAGATGAAGCCGAAAGAAGCCGGTACTTAAAATAAATAAGGAAAATAGATCATGTGTTTGCAAAGAAGGGAACTTCCATTCCAGGATGCTTCTGTGGAGTGGGAGCAGCTGCTTGAAAATATATGTATACTCAACGAAAAAAAAAAATGTAAAGAGTTGCAAAGACTCTTATTAAACTTGCCTCATAACTTTTGTTGGGAACTTCCAATGTATCTAATCACACGAGAACAATTTTTAGTCGCACAATTTTTGTTTTTTTCAAATCACACGGGATGAATATTAGTTTGGCATGAAATGTATATGTATACACGGCTTTGTATTTACAGTAAGCGCCAAAGTAAGTAAACACCACTGAAATAATTCATTTTCTTAGGATAGCGAGAAAAGTAAATGAGAATAGTGGAATAAATTTCCAAAAATAAAAAGTTTTATTTATTACTTATAAAATGTTGAAACAAAAACAACAATTCATGATAAAGAAACTTTTACTTAAGAATATAAAAGAAAATTTAAAATTATAGTGGCTGTTGACTCACTTATGGCGCTCACTGTATGATCTCTACTCATGCATTACAGGGTTGGAACTAGAAAAATAGGTTATGAGAGGTAAGATAAAAATTTGAAATTATAGTGGGTGTTGACTCACTTATGGCGCTCACTGTATTAGTGTTTGTGCATTCATTTGATGTTTGGTTGATTTTTAAAAATGTGCATGTACTAGTTTTGTGCTGGTAATGCGGGGTTGTAGCTGGTTGAAAATTTAAGCCACCAAAAACCATTCTCTTCCCCTCTCTTGCCTACAAACTATCATTTTACGCCAGCACAATTGTTCTCGTGTGATTAGAGCCAATAAAAGGAGACTATCAGACTATTTGGTAATAACCAGTATTTGATAACCGAACTTCTGACAGGGCACTGTAGGCTTAGAGTACAATTATTCAGAATGAAGATTAATTGTGATATTTTTTACATGGCATTTACATACGAAATTTATTTCATCAACCTTTTTCTTCTAATTCGAAACATATTTCTGTCAACGCAGGCATAGTAATAAAATAAATTTCTTTAAAATTCTTTAGTTTTACCAAGTTAAGCATGCGTTAATTTATTATTTTGGGTAATTTTTCATTGTGGCATTAGTGGCTGACGTTTACAACATTGACTTTCTTTCTATTCTTCTATTTGTCGTCCATTTTATGTTTTTCTATTTAAATTTTCTTTTTTTCCATAAATTAGCTTTTATAGCATCATTCTTAACTAATCAGTTTCCATTTCGTTTAATTTCTTTTTAATTGAGCGGATTTTATAACATAATCACACCATACTTTAAGACAAGACAATTTTTTTGAGGCTGTTGTGATTACTTTCTTATGTACGGTGGAGGACAAGGATAAGCTTGAGAATAAAAGTTCTTAAGAAATGTAAAGTTTACGTATGTTGTAGTCTAACCAAACCCTACACTATATTTCGTTGGTCTCATGTAGAAACGCCCTAGAACTAACCTCTTATATGATAGTTACACACATACATGCATAATTGGCCATTACAAGCCTTCCGTCAGCTTCTCAAAACCACTCATGTTGTGTGCCTTAATTTTATACATGAGTGGCGGGACCTACAGTTTAAAGTTGACTCCGAACGACAGATTTTTTTGAGAAACTTTTCATGGCAATTTTATTTACTCTCAGAGTTTTTGTCAGAAATCTGCTGAGAGGAAGTCGCCGAAGAAATATTTTTTTTTATATTTCGCTTTGATGTCTGACCTGGGGTTTGAACTCGGGCCTCACATACGTCTAATAAGTCAACACACTACCTACTAGACTACGCGACTATATTATAGTTACAGACAAATTATGGCCAATCAGTGATCAAATGTTATTCATAGGCATTCTGAATCTAAAATGTCTGTCTTTAAAATATTTACATACATACATAATTGGCCATTACAACCCTTCGTCAGGATTACGGCCTAGCTTCTCAACGCCACTCATGTTGTGTGCGTTAATTTTATACATGAGTGGCGGGACCTACAGTTTAAAGTCGACTCCGAACGACAGATTTTTTGAGAAGCTTTTCATGGCAATTTTTACTCTCAGAGTTTTTGCCAGAAATCTGCTGAGAGGAAGTCGCCGAAGAAATACTTTTTGTATTTTGTTTTTGATGTCTGGCCTGGGATTCGAACTCGGGCCTTTCGTCTAATAAGCCAACACACTACCTACTAGACCACGGCGACTTTCTTTAAAATATTTAAAGAAGTTAAAAACTCGATTTTCATATTTTTAAGCATAAATGGACAAAAATTTGAAAGAGAAAATTAGATTCGATTTGCTTAAAATGATTACACCGATAACTATAGTTCCCGAAGAAAAGTGAGCATATAGGAACGGAGGAAAAAATACGAACGGTAAACACACAAGAGATCGCGGCTATAATCTTGATGCCCTAGCGCTTCTCAACCAGCTCAATTTACTTATGAATCTATGGAGAGCCCTAATATCTGCTCACGACGGAGAGTCCAAACCTTCAAAGAAATCTCTGCCCAAGGTTCTCAACCTTAATCTACTAAGGGCTGAACATTTGCAGAGGAGGTTTACGAAAGTCTCCTACTTCTCTTCATGGCAACATACCCTGTTCGAGATCCTTGTCTGCGATCTAACCTCGCAGTAATAAAACCCTGTAATAAAACGAATAGCTAACCTCAGGCTGGCCTAATCCAAGCCCAGCAGCTAAACTTTTCTAGCACTATCTTCAGCAGGCCATATGCTCCTAGACATGTAATATCTTAATCCATTCCTTAACGCTTATCCTTTTCCTCCTTGGTCCATCCGGCGATGTGGCTGTAGAAGTGGCAGATTGGGGGTCAGGACCAACAATGAACTCACCCTTAGAAAGTGAACGTAATCTAGAATAGTAAAGAATATCCGCCGTCTCATTACCGAGTCTTTAAATCTAAATCATAGATAAATTTAACGCACACAACATGGGTGGTGTGAGAGTCTGGGTTGTAATCCTGACTAACAAATTAAGTAAGAACTTTTGGTTGAAACTGAAAATACATAAATCACACCGTAACCTTTTGTTAAATCAGAATATGTTTGGTTGGTTCGCTTAGCCTTTTGATCGAGGTGCAAAAGGCACAGTTGCGATAATAGCAATTAAATTTTAGGATAAACTTATCCCCTACATGGCTGTAGCCCCTTCCTAAGAAGCGGCAGAGATATTAGGAAAATTATAGTAACGATACAGTTTCGTCTCGGCTGAGAAAACATAGAATTTTATAGTCTAGAATTTGTCATGGATCCATCCGTTTCTACCCCGATAAATAGGCCAGTGATGGTATAGTCTTAAATCCTTTCAATTGAGGAGTAAAATAACTTCAAATATTTGAGCTTGACAGAATTGTGAATGGCGATTGAAAATGAAAGACGAATAAAGAACAGGAATATGGTGGTTAAGCTTAGGACTTTACAAAATACTGCGAACAGAACAACATGTTCACAAAGTCATTGAGATAATACAAACTATCTGAGATACAGCAAATCTTGGAATGCACTGCGGGCTTTGCTGAATAATACTGACGATATGAATGAGATAATGACAGTTTTAGGGCCATTATTACAACTTGCCGTTAAACTTGGGTTTAGTTAAAGGTACCTTTAACTAAAGTGAACTTTAAAGTTACCTTTAACTTATTTTCGTTATTACAACTTACAGATAATATAAAGTTAACTGTTTTCAAAAATATGGCAGTGCCGTAGCAATGTCGATAAAACTGCTCAATAAAACAATTTTTTTTAATGCAGTGGCAACGACGGGCTTCGTTTTTTTGTTGTATATGCTCATTTTGTTTAAATTTGAAGTTCTAACACAAACTTAACTTTAAGAGTTACCGGCAGGATGATCCTCCCTTTAGCTTAACGCTCACTTCTATCTTATTGGGTACTCATAATAATGAAAAACAATTTATCTGACCATTAAAATTCTCCCTTTAATTAAAGGCAAGTTGTAATAATGGCCCGTTAGAGGCTTAACTTTATTTAAAATTCAATACAAATTAAGTGACTGATGCCTGTTGACAGAAACCATGCCAGTAAAGAGCCTTAAAGCCTTGAATTCCATAGACTTATTGAGTCACCCTCTTAATTTTGTTTTTGTTTTTTTATTTTTTTTTTATTTGGCAAATTAACAAAACCAAAACCAAATATTGTATAGATTCGGTTTCATTAACTTATTGGTTTGGCTCAATATCCATGTAATTCCAAGCCCGGATAGAAGTTTCGTTTCGTTATTTCTTTTTCAAGTTGACTGGTTTCTTGTTTAAAGGTAAAGGGTCCGCCATCTAACGTTTTTTTTCTCAACTAGTGCTTATTTCGTGAATGGTAACACTTAGCTCATGTCTGATTTGACAGATATGTAATTAGTTTTATCCTTCCGCTGAACGAATATTGACCATCCAATGCGTTTTAGCTTTGCTAAGTGGGCCTGCGATCGACTTACTGAAGATGCCGATTTTGGCAAAAAAAATCATCTTTTCAGATGAAGCTCATTTTGATCTTGGCGGGTATGTAAACAAGCAAAATTGTCGCATTTGGGGCACAGGAAACCCGCACGCATACATTGAAAAGCCGAGGCACCCGAGTCACTGTTT
The DNA here is from genome assembly GCA_930367235.1 of Sarcophaga rosellei. Lineage (NCBI taxonomy): Eukaryota > Metazoa > Arthropoda > Insecta > Diptera > Sarcophagidae > Sarcophaga > Sarcophaga rosellei. The sequence continues at coordinate 58,889,431 of OV884018.1, read as the reverse complement.
GGTGCTGATTTTGGTTCAGAGGCATATTTCGGCAATTTTTCTTCGAAAATGAGCAAGGAGTGGCGGTTACAGTCAATGGCGATCGTTATCGGGCCATGTTGAACGAATTTTTGTTCACAAAAATTTAAGAGGAGGATATTGGCAACATTTGTTTTCAATAGGACGGCACTACGTGCCATACCGCCGAAGCTACACTCGATGTTTTGCGCCCAGTTTTTGAAGATCGCATTATCAGCCGCAGAGCTGATGTCGTTTGGTCACCTCGGAGCTGCGATTTGACACCGTTGGGCTATTATTTGCGGGGTACCGTCAAAGATAAGTGTTACGCCGACAAGCCAGAGACAATTGACGCTTTAAAGGACAATATTCGTGAAGCCATTGGTGAAATACAGCTGCACACAATCGATAATGTGCTTAAAAATTGAACCGATCGTGTAGGCTACTGCATGGCCAGCCGAGGCAGCCATTTGAATGAAATTATTTTCCATTATTAACCGGAAGGATTGTACTTTCAAATAAAAAAAGAAATTTGAGAAAATATTCAGTAGTTTTTTTAAAGCATTTTCAAAAAAAAAAAAAATAGTTATTTGGCGGACCCTTTATTATTTTCAATGTTGTCTTGTAAAAAAAGAAAGAGATAAATTGCCTTTGGGATATTTTTAATTTACTGCTGTCCTATAATTATTCATGGGATTATAAATACATACATATATACGCTTAAATACCTAGAGTCTTTACTCTTAAGAACTGAAATGTGTATGTAATAGAAACTACTTGGCTTTTGTTGTACCAGGACATAGCATAGTATAGTTGCCGTTGTATGTAAATGTATATTAAATAACCATAAATTATGTCGACATGTGAGAGTGTATGTATGTATGCTGTGTATTGACTGACATTGTAACGTATCATAAATTAAAACTCTTACTTTGTATTTAATTTTCTTAATTTCGTTTACAGTACTATGCGTAAGGAAAGAGTACGGACATGATCAATTAAGTTTATGGTTTTCGCTTAGCTATGGAAATGTGATGAAATTCTAATCAAATCGAAGGATAATTGAATTTTCTTTTGTTTTATTTTCTTGTTTTTATAGAAATATTAGATGTTTAATAAATTGAAAAAAGAAAAATTGGAAAAATTATTTATAAGAGGCTATTGCAGGTTAATAAATCACCCTAGAAACCCTAGCTACCCTACCCTATGCTGCTGAGCAACACTTTGCAAAAGATTTCCAAAGTTTGGTGTTAAAAAAGAATTCGATTTTCTTCTTCTTGTAGTTTGTATTAAACAACAGGAAAAAGGAAAAGAAAAAAAAAACGAAGCAACATTAACAAAATGTGTTGAAAAGTTTGAGAAAAAAAATCGTTGAAAAAATTTTGCAAACTGCAGCCAATTGACACATCTGTGGGCAAATTGTTGTAGTTTTTTTTGTCATTTTATTCTATTGCTGACTTTTAAAAGGGACTATCTACACCCCATTTGAACGGGAAAACAAAAAAAGTACTTCGCATACTAGAAAAACTTTTCTGTTTTTCTTTCTTTCTTTCTTGTTGATATTAATGGTAATTGCGTAGAAAAAAACAAAAAAAAAAAAGAAGGAAAATTGAGTTTTTCTTGGAAAATTAATAACAGTTGTTGAAAATGTTTTATAACCTCATCGATATGAATAATGGTGAGGGGGAAAATTGAACATGGAAGTTGAAGAACATGTGCGGCTACAGACCACCATGCTAAGGATATTGCATTGGTGCTGTTTTTTTTCTTTGATTTGGTCAGGATTTATTATTATTAGACAACCCGAGAGTTGTTAGTAGTATCCCCAATATATACATACACTCAGCCACAAAAGTATACTGCGGTTAACAAATTTCAGACATTTTTTAACCAATCCGTTTTCGTTGAAAATCTATATAATTGTCTGACAACTTTCCTCGATTTTAAGACGGTCTTTTGCATTGGTTCAGAAATTTGTGAAATTTATTAATCGTATGTACACTTTTGTGCACCTGTGCAGGCTATAGCTCCCTTTACTCGATAAGTATCCAAGTAATTACATATGAAATGTTTCATTCTATCTCATCGCAGATATTTCCATATTGGTCTTGAAGCGCTTCTTACATAGGACATACATGCATACATAATTGGCCATTACAACCCTTCAGTCAGGATTACGGCCTAGCTTCTCACACCACTCATGTTGTGTGCTTTAATTTTTATACTTGAGTGGCGAGATCTACAGTTTAACATCGACTCCGAACGACAGATTTTGAGAAACTTTTTCATGCCAGGTTAATTTACTCTCAGAGTTTTTTCCAGCAATGAATCGTTTTTTCGTTACTCATAAGTACTCATAAAAATTTGAGTATGTGTGAGTCAACAGTATTAAAATTCAACTACTCTGATTCATTCGTAATCACTACATCATTGATTTACAAGTACAAGTTGCAATGAGCCTGAGTAAAACGTTGACATCAAACTCATAACATTCTAAATATGTTTGATTCATACGCCTACTCATTCTGATTCATAAACTTTAGGAAAATACTTATAATACTCATAAATGATTCGAGTGATTCAAATCATTCATCAAACTTTACAGTCTTAGTTGTTGTTGCATTAACAAAAAAAAAGAAGAAAACAAAGCAAACACACAACCTTCTAGTGAGTATTGTAGACTTCGTAAGCGAATCATACTTATTTTGTGATTCTTGTAAATGTTGAGTAAAGGAGAGTCGCAATCAACACTATCATGCGTATTGTTAAGTATGAGTACGATGAGTACTTCAAACTTTGAATATGAGTGGTATAAGTATGATATTAAAATAAGTATGAATGCTTATAAGTATTAGAAATTATGAGTATGATTCGAATCTACTCATCTTTTTGAATACTCATTGCTGATCTCTGCTCCGTACCTATTGCCCAGACAAACTTAAGGATGTTGCTCGTGGTCAACAATGCCAATTCCCTGCTCTGCACCTGTTAGAAACTCAAGTTTCCATCTGAGATGGACTAATGCCCCACCGGCTTCTAGAATTTGTTGAATGTTAGGCTCTAGGAGACTTACATACACAATTGCTCATTACAACTCTTCAGCGAAGATTACGACTTAGCTTCTATTACTACTACTATGTTGTGCGTGAAAATTGTATACATAAGTGGCGAGATATAGAGATTAAAATCGACTCGGAAGGATAGATTTTTGTGAAATTTTTCATGGCAATTTTGATTTACATTCATAGTTTCTGTCAGAAATCTGCAGAGAGGAAGAAATATTTGTTCGTTTTTCGTTTTGTTGGAGATCTCTAACATGGTGTATGAACCGTGGCCGTAAATCTAATAAGCCAACCCACTACCTGCTAGACAATGGCGACTTCAAGGCAACGTCCATTCAAAATAAACATGCTCTGAGTCCATAGGACATTTTTACGAGACCGGTCGGCAACCTCAGGTTATTTCTTGATAGTTTGATATATGACTTAGATCACCTTTTCCTTGCAATTCCCCAATAAAACCTTTGTTTGTTGCCTCCAACCAACTTGATTTGATAGAAATCATTGTCTCTTCTTATCTTCTCTTTCGTTGCTTAGATGAGCTCATATTCTTATTGCTTTGACTTCTTGCATGATCTGGGATCCATCAAACATTCCATTTCTTCCATTCTGATTCCAGTTTTCCTGTCGAGCTATCTCAGCATGCTCAAACGGTACCCTATCAATTTTGAGCATATCTATTAAGAGCCACGTGGAACTGAGCTATTTCAGTCATTTTTACAATATGTTCTCACCAGTAGTCGCCGTAGTTTAATAAGTAGTGTGATAGGTGTGTTCAAAGCCCTGGTTCAAACCCTGATTCAATCAAAACGAAATATTAAAAAGAAATATATTTCCTCGGCGATTTCCTCTCTTTAGTCTTCTGGCAAAAACTCTGTGTAGAAATAAATTTGCCATGAAAAGTTCCGCGAAAATCTGTCGATCGTAATGGACTTTGAACTCCAGGTCTCCTCACTCTCGCATAAAATTAATATGGGTGGTGTGAGAAGCTAGGCAGTAATTCTGACTAAAGGATTATAAGATTATAATGACCAATTAATTAAGTAAATATGTCCTTGCCAGTTTAAAAGTTTTATCTTTACGCGTCTTACCAGATTGATGACTATGCATAGATGGTATAGCTTGTGTTTTATTTGGTTGCGGTACAACAACGATGCTAAGACATGGATATGGAGGTGGCTGGAGAATGTTGGCCTGAAATTAGGAGTGCAGAAAACGAAACTTTTTGTACGGGTGGCCATGTAATAATTTCAATAATGTACTTTGAAAGTCGCCGTAGTCGAGTAGGTAGTGTGTTGGCTTCTTACACGCGAAGCCAGGGTTCAAATCCCCAGTCAGACATCAAAACAAAATATGAAAAAATATTTCTTCGGCGACTTCCTCTCAGCAGATTTCTGGCAAAAACTCTGAGAGTAAATAAAATTGCAGTGAAAAGTTTCTCAAAAAATCTGTCGTTCGGAATCGACTTTAAACTGTAGGTCTGGCCACTTGTGTGTAAAATTAATACACACAACATGAGTGGTGATGAGAAGCTAGGCCGTAAACGTGATTGAAGGGTTGTAATGGCCAATTATGTATGTATGTATGTACTTTGGCGAGACTGAAATTTAAACACCTCTTCCGAATAGTTGGCGTCTAATATAAGTGGTTTTCCGAGTAAAAAACTACTGCCGAATAGTCGGCAATAAATATGAAATTTATAGTCTTATATCTTAGATATCTTCGATTGTCATACATTAACTCATAGAAAGACATCCACAACGGTTAGGGCTAGGGCATTCCGACTGTTAACGTGACTTCGGAAGAAACAGAAATAAAGATGAAGGTACAGAATGCTCCCTATATCATCCCTTTATCCCCTAAAGAAAATGGGATATAATGCTTGGGAGGTCTATTCGAGAGTATTTTAAGCCTGACAAAATAAACAAGTTGGTTATAAAATGGGTACTCCATTGAAATAACGTAGCATGGTATCACAGTGCACCGATAATTATATCACAAGCGTAGCGAATTGGATAGACTGTTATAGTCCAGCCACCAGCTAAAAGTTTTTATCACATTTATGGTTAAATTTAATCTCTGTGCTCACCTTTATTCAATCTCAACTCTTAAATTCATCGTACATTGATTAACTTTTCAGATTTTTCACTTTATTATTCCTCATACTTCTGCACAATTCGACAACTTCTCTTATGAAAACTTTACCATTATGATGTCGGGGTATTTCCTTAACGAAAAATACTCCATAATCGAGAAAATCCTGTTGAGATTCTCTGCGTATTTTTACATGCCTTACAATATCACATTCTGTTAGAAGGCTGCCTTCTCTCCGTACCACCACAGCAGCTGGCACATCATCTCGCCCCTCAATGGGTACGCCCACAACACACACATCCTCTACATCTTCCAATTCGGCAATCATTACTTCATACTCATGCGGGGAATAATAGAAATTTCGATATTTTAAAACAATTTCACGGCGTTCCGCCAAGTGCAAATAATGTTCATCGTCCATGAAACCGAGATCGCCGGTGATAATAAAATCTTCCATGTCTAGGGTTTTATAAAATGCTCCCACATCACCGTAATAACCCACCGTTGTAGAGTGATAAACATTTTTTACACACAATGCGCCTATTTCGCAAGGTCCCAACTTTTCACCAGTGGCTTCATTTACAATTTTTAGTTCCACATTTGAGAATAACTGGCCCACGGATTTACTTTTGTATGGACCAAAATTGGCGGCTATGCTGCCACATTCCGAGGTGCCATAAATATTAATAACAGTTGCATTTGGTAGTGTGGTACGTATATGCCGGAGATTACTTTCGTAGCATGTGGATCCAGACATCAGTATAAATTTCAGACTGGACAGCTGTTGAGCTTGTGTGTTGACACATCGTGTCATATGATGGCAGGTGGTTAATAGACAGTTGATTTGGTATTTCAATATGACTTCGGCCATATATTCGGGTGTATATGATTGGGTAGTTATAATGCGTAGGTGGCCATACAGAATATTGGCCAGAAGACCATAAAACCCAAATAGCCAGTCAATGGTGCAAAATGAGAAGATCGTAAGAGAGTTCTCTGAAAATACACTGAAAAAGAAAAGAGAACGAGTGAGAATAATTCGAAAATTAAAAGAAAAATCTGTGGATAAATAGAGGGTCGTCCTACATCCCTTAAATTAGTTGTCATTTATTTAGTATGTTTTGCCAGATGACGATGAAAATTGGTGTTATGTTCGGGAAACGAAAAAAATTAAATTATCTTTAGCGATGAAGAGCACTCCCAAGAATGGGAACGTCTACAAACTAAGTTTTCAAATTTCGAACGATATCAACCGACATAAAATCAAAGAGCGGTCAATGCATTCCGCACCAGTTACAATTGGGTATGGATTCTTCACTGGTGGAATAATCGGTTCATATGTATATATCATATGTATATATTTGGTCGAGACATCACTATCAATGGCAAGTACTTTAGGTGGGCGCAGCAGTACAGTGTGTTATGTGCCGCACAGCTTACGAGACATTAAAAATTCTGCATGAGCGATTTGAGGGCATGGTCATCTCATTAGGAGGTGACATCGACTGGCTACAGAGATCGTGCGATTTGACCTCTTTAGACTTTTTCTTGTATGGTTTTCTTAAGTCGAAGAAGCCTTAAACCACAGTGGTCCTCAATGCCAATATAACTCATTTCATCGGTTAAATTCGACGCGGAAAATTTCATTTCAGACTGCTCCCTACAATTCAAATAAAATACAATTCAATTTAAATAAAATTTGTCATACTTAAGTTAAAGTCTTGAGAATATTTGTAAGTTCCGATCAGAGATCAGCAATAAAGCGTTCTTTCGCTACTCACAAGCACTCACGAAATTTTGAGTATGAACAGTATTAAAATCTAACCACTCCGATTCATTCGTACTCACTACAACATTGATTTATAAGTACAGGTTGCAATGAGTATGAGTACAACGTTGACATCAAACTCATAACATTCGAAATGTGTTTGATACATACGCCTACTCATTCAGATTCATAAATTTTAGAAAAATACTTATAATACTCATAAATTCAGGTGATTCGAAGCATTCATCAAAATTTACAGCCTTGGTTGCTGTTGCATTTATAAAAAGGGAAAAAGGAAAAGACAAAGACAGCAAGCAAAGCAAACACACAACCTTCTAGTGAGTATTGTAGTCTTCGTACGAGTATCATACTTATTTTGTGATTCTTGTAAATGTTGAGTATGGGAGAATCGAAATCAACAACATCATGTGTGTTGTTAAGTATGAGTACGATGAGTACTTCAAATTTTCAATATGAGTAGTATAAGTATGATATTAAAATAAATATGAATGCCTATAAGTATCAGAAATTATGAGTATAATTCGAATCTACTCATCTTTTTTAATACTCATTCCTAATCTCTGGTTCCGATACTACACACAATTGGTCATCCTTTAGTTAGGATTATGACCTTATTTTTCACATCACTTATGTTGTATGTATTAATTGTTTTCATGAGTGGCGGGACCTACAGTTTAAAGTGGACTTCGAACGATAAATTTATAAGAATCTTTTCATTGAAATATTTTATTTACTCTCAGTGCTTTTTCAAGAAGACTGCCGAGAGGAAGTCTCCGAGGAAATATTTGCTCATATTTCGTTTTGTTCTAGATGTCTGAGATGGAGTTTGAATTACAGACTCGAGGCTAATAAGTCAACACACTAACTACTAGACTATAGCGACTGGGCGGCATAATTCTTGAGTAATTTCAGACTTGTATTCGGCAATATTTTGACTCTAGTCAATAGTAATGAAACTTCGTAGTGCCAGAAGACCTCCGGATTTCGAAAACCCAATCTCTATAGGCATGTACTATAAAGAGCTCGATTGTATGTATCATGTTAGTTTAAAATTTGCACTCAAAGGGAGGGGTATTCGAAGAGAGTGTATTACTTGGTTATTAAATAGTTCAGATGAACAAGAAAACGTCAAGTGGAATCTAATAATGTGTAAATTAGTTCCAGGATTTGAGTATGTGGCCTCAACACATTATATGAAATTCAACACAAAGTAACAAGACTTATACTATGTTTAGATATGCACTTTTATTGAATCAATATTCGGTTTATTGAGTGCAATATTTTAAGTGTTCAGATATAGCAATATACGCAGTTCAGCTGTTTATTCAATATTCATTTGACAGATGGTACACAAAACAGTTGATTGTTTCAACAACATTGTTTTTATTTTCTTTTTTTTTTCTTGTTTGTCGTTGTTGACATTTGAGTTGACAAATATCAACAGAAAGTGTTAGAACAATTGCAATATGAGCACTCAACATACGTCTGACAGTGCTACATTTTACTCAATATTATAACAATTTGCGTATTTATTGCGCAATAATTAATTGAACCTTTATATGAAATATTGAGCTCAATAATAATGTTTATTGCGATTTACGCAATATAGGTGCATACCTGCACACCGTATTAGAGAAAATATTTTTAGAAATCATGTCCAACAAAAGTTCTCCTTTATAGCTAAGCGGATAGAAAGCTTAGTGATGGAGGCGTAGATGAAGATTTATTAAGCCGAATAGCTAAGGCGACTTATAAGTCCTTTGGATAAAGTTTGGTAGTCTTCCTGATTATTTAGTAAACGGTATATACGTATATTTAACTTATGCAGCAAGCCTGTACTGTATCACCTCTTCTTACCCATTGTCAGTGAGACACATTTTATTTGTAATTCGTACACATTTCGGTAGACCTGTGGTACCCGATGTACAAACAATAGCCATTGTTTGATCGCTGCCATCTCTTAAAGGTTCTGTACTAAACAAAAGAAGTAAACCCGATCAATGAAAATCCTAGAAACTTACGCGGACACACTTACCAAAAGCCTTCAATAATTTCTGAAGGCCAATCTTGTAATAGATTTTCAATACGAATGACTTCGCTATCTGACACATGATTTGAAACGGTGCACACAAGGGGATACAAAGTATGCAGAATTGTTTGTAATTTATGCAACTGAGAACCATCACAAAAGATCACTTTGGGTTTGGTCTTTTGAAAGAGATAATAAATGGTTTCTGAAGAAGAAATGTTGAAATGTTTCTCACACAATCGGTATTGTTAAACAGGATGGTGCCTTACCTTCCTTCTCCTCGGGATTAATGGCATGAAAGGCAAGACCATTAAACCAGGCGGCCAAAACAATTACAATTAAAAATTCATTGTTGTTGGCTAATATGCCAATGACATCGTAACTGGTTAAATGCCATTTACGCATTTGTTTGGCCAATTTAATGGCATGCTGCAAAGCCTCATGATATAATACGCGGGTATTGTTGCAAGCATTTATTTGGCATACTTCATTACGAGATTTTTGACGCATTAATCGCAACGCTAACTCACCTACTGAAACACAGTCATCCAATAGCTCCTCACGCTTCCAGCCATACCAAATTTTTTTCGACTCATCAAAGATGGTTGTCATAGTTGCCACCACCCCGAAACTTTCTTTATTAATTACTTTCACTGGCGTATTTTGGTTTTTTTTACAGAAAATTCTTTGTTTTCTTTCAAATTAAATTTTTATAAACTCCTGGCCCTTATCGCAAGACTCATCGTAAGAAATGAATTTTTTTTTGTATTTTATCAGAAGAGGTATTTGTTGTCTTATCGCTATCAGAGTTGCTGTTGTGATAAAATAAAATCAATACATACGACTCTATTCAAAAAAACTCATAGGTAACACTATCATGAGCTTCATAGCATGCGTATCAACAAAATTTTTTCAAAATATTGCGAGTCAGGAAAAACGTGATTTCTTATCTTCTTTTTTGGGTTTGTGTTCAAAACTTATCTTATCTTTTGAAATACTCTTGAACTCTCACAGTGTCATGACGATTGTTATGTTTTTTTTACGGCAACCAAATCGGTTTTGTGTAATAAAATCCATACAAGATTTTTGAATGTACTTTTCTCTGTTTCCTGGGAATTGTTTAATCAGTCTTGATATGATTTTTAAGATTTTAGTTAAGAAATTAGCCACGTGAAATAAGTTGTGATAAAAGAAAAGCACGCACAACAGAAACTTACACGTGAAAACTATTCGATCATGAGCCAAAGTGTGTTAAGAAAAATTCTCCACTATCTTTAGATTCAAATCCAATCAAGTTGGATTTGCTAGCAGTACGCTGCGCGCGTTGCTGCGACGCCAACTAAAATAAATCTGAAGGAAAGACATTACACAAATATCCAATTAATTTAGAAGCATTTTATTGATTTTGTTTCCCGTTGCCCAGATGATTCAGACGAACGGGCCTGAGTAGTACGTATTCGATCAGTTTCTAATCTCACTTCTCGTTGTTTAAATGATTCATGCGTACGGGTCTCAGCGGCATGTACTCGAAGATTTTCCAGTCTCAATGCTGATTGCTCGACTGATTCTGAGGCCCGTAAAGTTCTTTTCTGCGATGCTTGAGGTGTAGGTCGGCCAATTGCTTGTCAATCAGTTTGAACAATTTTCAGTGGCTCCATCTGTAGGAAATTAATCACACCAACTTGAAAACCCGTCGACTCATGCGCAACAACTTTGCTAAAGATCATAGCATGATCAAATGCACAGTTAACGAATTAATTCATTTTGAGTAATTTTCAGTGGGGCCACCTGTCGGAACTTAATCATACCAACTTTGAAACCTTCGTCCGATATCGACTCTACGTATTTAAACACCAAATTTTATTCGTCTACGATCAATATGTACTTAAATATTCAATTCTAACGATTTGCCACGCCCCCTTAACATTTAGGGATATGAAAAATAGATGTTGTCCGATTCTCAGACTTACCCGATATGCACACAAAATTACATGAAAATCGGTCTACCCATTTCGGAGGAGTTTAACCACTAACACCGTGACACGAGAATTTTATATATTAGATAGTAAAACAACAACCAGAGGATAGTATCCTACGTAAGATCTTTGGTCCAGTGAGAGTTAGCGATGATTTCCGCATTCGATCCAGCAGTGAGCTGTATGAGCTCTTCAACGACATGGATCTTATACAGCGTATTAACATCCAGTGGCAGCGCTGGTTCGGCCAGGTCATTCGAAATGTGGATGATGCTCCGGCGAGATGGGTATTTGATGCGGGGATTTGCAGAAGTTGGCGAAGGGGGCGACCTTGTTTGCGACAAAATCTAAGAAGCCATGTCTTCAATTGGTGTGACCAACTGGCGTAGGCGCGCAAAAGGAGAGGCGACTGGAAGGATGTATTAAGGCAGACCGAAATCCGTTCATCGAGTTATTAATGGCCAATTAAATAAGCAAGTAATAGGTGATATCGGTGTTACAAGGGGACGTTATTTGACCGAAGTAAGATATGGCAATTGAGGCGGCTGCCAGTTTAACCTAACCTAACCTAAAGTAAAACGGTCGTCAATCAAGCAGCAATCAAGGGTGGTGAAAATGTGTTTCATTATTACAATTCATTAAACATTAACAGGCAGGCCGAAATCCATTAGTCCGTTTGTTAATGGCGAATTAAGTAAGTAAGTAAGTGTGCCAAAAATTTTGGGTAAACTTTGTCAATCAATTCAGGCTATGTGGTATGATATACAATATTGGAAGTCACCGTAGTCTAGTAGGTAGTGTGTTGGTTTAATAGGCATGAGGCCAAGGCTCAAACCCCAGGCCAGACATCTCGAGCAAACGGAGGTATGAAAAAAAATTTCTTGGTCGACTTAGTCTCAGCAGATTTATGGCAAAAATTCGAAGAGTAAATAAACAAAGTTTCTTAAAACTCTGTTGGTCGGAGTCGACTTTAAACTGTAGGTCCAACCACTCCACACATGTATAAAATTAACACACACAACATAAGTGTGGTGTGAGAACCTATGTCGTAATCCTAACTAAAGGGTGTAATGACCAATTATGTATGTATGTGTGTATGTAGAATCGTCCTACCGAGAGTTCTATCACTAGTTCAGTAAATTTTCGACCAACAACGTGAACGTAATATCTGCCGAAAACAATGCCGCTGTCCCTGACAGTTTTCAGTGGAAACCGAATTGCATTGCTCTTAAGTACTCGGTTTTTCATACATTTCACAAGTTGGCAAATTTTGCATTGTGGATTAGACCTACACCCGTACCAAATTCAACTGACATACATATATACATAATTGTCCATTACAACCCCTCAGTCAGAATTACGGGCAAGCTTCTCAACACCACTCGTGTTGTGTGTGTTAATTTTATACATGAGTGTCGGGACCTACTCGACTCCGAACGATAGATTTTTGATAAACTTTTCATGGCAATTTTATTTACTCTTAGAGTTTCTGCCCGAAATATGCTGAGAGGTAGTTGCCGAAGAAATATTTTTTTTCATATTTCGTCTTGAAGTCTGACCGGGGATTTGAATCGTGGCTTCGTGTCCTTATAAGCCAACACACTACCTACTAGACTACGGTGTCTTTAACTGACATGGGAACTGAAAACAAACAATAACGGCTGTTCGCTGAATTCTGGAGCAGTTGGCAAATGTCTGTAATTTTTAAAGAAAAATAGGTACGAGTACAAAAAATTTCCCAGAATTTAAGACTGTAACAATCCTTATGAGTTAACCGAGTGGCTAATGATTCACGAAAAAGTTACTGTGCGGTATGGATTTTTGGCTAGCGGTATCATAGGCCCATATTTCCTTGAAAACAATGCAGGAAAATTCATCACTGCTAATGGCGAACACTATAGGCCTCAGTTGAATGATATCGACATTAATGGCCGACGCTACGTGCCATACGGAACATACCACACTGGATATTCTGCTTGGGCTATTTGTGGGAATGATAATCTTACTTGAAGGTAATGTAATGTGAACTGGCCACCGATATCATGCGATTTGATCCTGTTAGACTTTTGTCTTGTGGAGTTTTGTTAAGCCTCAGGAGCATGTGAATAAGAAAGCACAAATCACAGCAGTGTTCAAGGACAACGATCAAATTCATCTAGATTTATAGCTTTCTATTACATACATACATACATAATTGGCCATTACATCAGGATTACGGCCTACCTTCTCACACCACTCATGTTGTGTGCGTTAATTTTATATGTGAGTGGCGGGACCTACAGTTAAACGTCGACTCTGAACGACAGATTTCTGAGAAACTTTTTCATGGCAGGTTTATTTACTCTCAGAATTTTTGCCAGAAATCTGCTGAGAGGAAGTCTCCGTAGAAATATTTGTTTTTCATATTTCGTTTAGATGTCCGACCTAAGATACGAATCCACTACTTACTAGACTATGGCAACTACCAACTGCGTTGTTTCAGTTTTATCCAATAAGTTTCCCAATTCAGTATGTTATTGGTCTATTTTAGCAGGTTGCTTAGAGAAGTTGGATCGTAATCCTGGCTGAAGAGTTGTAATGATCAATTATGTATGCAAGTCACTCTTGTTAAAACTGTAGTCAATCTCTACTGGGGCTTTACGTCTAATAAGCCAACACACCACCTATTCTTTCTATCCTTTCTATTACAATGGATCTTTTTGACTTCTGCGTACTGTACTTGTCTCAATGACAAGTACACGTCGTCAAATCTATATCTTTCCATGACTGAATATTTCGAATTTGATGCATTAAGAGAAGCCACGGCGGATATTGAAACGATGTTATATTCCACATATAATGGAATCAAACGATCTTTCAAAAGAATGGACAATTTCGATGAAGTCTTACATTCACTTGGACACCTTGCTAACGACTTCTGCAGAAGCTGCATGGATGAAGAGGAAGAGGAGACTGCCCCTTACCTGCTGGGTACATGTCCGGCTCTTTGTCAAAGGAGAAGGAAGTACTTGGGTACTTACTACATGGATGATCTGGAGGAACTGGCTAGGATTGACATTGGCAGCCTGAATCGCTTCATCAGGAGCTCAGAGTGGTTTCGAGATTAGGGGATAACGGATAACTGTGGTAGCACAATGGGCCCAATGCGGCCTAAGTGAGTCCATCCAAGAATGTTTCTTGGATGAGCAGCCACCTCTACCTACCTACCTACATTCACTTTGTTTTCACAATTTTGTTTCAGTTTAAGGATATTAAGCTCTTTATGAAGGACCTGATATAGGACATACGAAAAGTTTTTGGATTAATTTATTCTATTTTGTAAAAAAAAACCTTGTGGAAATATATGTTCGATTTTATATTTAAAATTTCTTTTTCATTGTAAAAGAATCAATTCTTTTACAGTACTGGAAACAAAGAAAAGTAATAAAGATAATATGTGTATATGATTAAAAATATAAACAAAATAGCCCGCAATAGCCCACAATAGAACCATCATAAATCAATTTAATTCGATAGAATTTTTAATAAAACAAAATTTGATTAAAAATCTAAAAATATTGCTGGGATTACGAACAGAAAATGGAAATCGTTCGTATATGAACTCTTAATACAAATCCAAGTAAAAATTTTTAATTTAAAATAATTCAAGTGATTAGAACTATGAAACTATGAATGAATTAACAAAAAAGTCCAAATTTTGCCTAAAAATTGTATGAAATGTTTTTTAAAAATAATCATGCCACGCTTGAGTGCAATGTTGAGGTATTTGTTTTGTGACGTTTTCACCCCTTTTTTAGTTGAATAATCATTGCGAAGCAGTTTTTTATGCTCTACTGTCTCAGGTTAATCGATATTTTTGTTTGGTTTTTTAATACCCATCGATAAAATGTTCAATCTCACCTCATAGTTCAGGTATACTTTGATAACGTGATAGTGTTTGTTGTGAATAGTTTCATTTGCGTTTTATTGGTCTCGAGCTCATAGAATTTCGAATAAAAATCTGTTGAATTATATTTATTATCTAAGAAATGTTGAAGTTATAAATAAAATATATCGTAGTGAAAATAAATAATTTAAATTTTTGTTGTTGTTGTATTGCCATCAGTTGACGACGTATAATATAAATCGCCAGTGAGTTTATATTAATGAAGGTCTAAAAAATATTATTTAAAACGTTATTTATTATTTAAAAATAAAATAAATTAGATAATCAATGTTTATAATGGAAAATTATTTAAAAATAACAACAAAAAAAAAAAAAAAAAGATTTTATATTAAAAAACTTTCAAGAGTCTAAAGTTCTAAGAGTTCTGAGCAGGGACCGTAACTGTTATAACTTTTATCGTAAAAGTCAGGAAATAAAAGTTATTTTTTGACTTTTATTTTTTCGAGCAGAAATAAAAGTTATGTTTTGACTTTTATTTTTTCGAGCAGAAATAGCAGTTATTTTTGACTTTTATTTTTAAGAGCAGTAATAAAAGTTATTTTTGACTTTTATTTTTAAAAGCAGAAATAAAAGTTATTTTTTGACTTTTATTTTTTCGAGCAAAAATAACAGTTATTTTTGACTTTTATTTTTTCGAGCAGAAATAAAAGTTATTTTTCAACTTTTATTTTTTCGAGCAGAAATAAAAGTTATTTTTTGACTTTTATTTTTTCGAGCAAAAATAAAAGTTATTTTGGTTCCTTCAAACCAAAGATTAGTGTTTAATATACCCAAAACTTAATTCTAATAATTTTCTGACATAAATAACAATAATTTTTTAAAGAATTTTTTAATAAATATTATGAATTCATCATGAATTGAAACAAAAATAACTTTTATTTCTGCTCGAAAAAATAAAAGTTGAAAAATAACTTTTATTTCTGCTCGAAAAAATAAAAGTTAAAAAATAACTTTTATTTCTGCTCGAAAAAATAAAAGTCAAAAATAACTGTTATTTTTGCTCGAAAAAATAAAAGTCAAAAAATAACTTTTATTTTTGCTCGAAAAAATAAAAGTCAAAAAATAACTTTTATTTCTGCTCGAAAAAATAAAAGTCAAAAATAAGTGTTAATTTTGCTCGAAAAAATAAAAATCAAAAAATAACTGTTATTTTTTGATTAAAAAATAAAAATCATGTTTTTAAAAAGCATCGCCTTTTATAAAAATTTGGTCCAAGACAATCAAAATGGTATACTTGGTTTTGTTCTCCGACATTTCCTTGTGGTTGCTTTTTTTAATCAAAAATTCAAAAATAACAGTTATTTTCGGTCCCTGGTTCTGAGTAAATACTTGATATCGTTCGATTATTTTTAAAAATTAAAAACTGTGGCGTTATACAGCTCTAGTAAGAGACTCTGGCTACCTGCAAATTACAATTTAAATTAAATCTGAAATTTGTTTCAATTTCTCTCATGTCTTCATCTTTATTTATTCACGAACTAAAATTTAAGGAGAACCCCGAACAAATTTGTGCTCACTTCTAGGCTTATATCGTTAACATCTCAGGAATCAGTAACTTAATCATTGGTCTCTTTAGGCACGTCTTAAGTTTCATTTTGTTTAGAAAATAATTTTTTTTTGATAACAAATATAAACAATCGTAAAACAGATTTTTGACTGGGCATTCCGAACTGAGAATGAATACTATGTTGAGCCACATTAAATCAGCAATGAATCGTTCACTTACTACAGAAAACAGGCATACATAACAGAGATCAGCAATGAGTATTCAAAAAGATGAGTAGATTCGAATCATACTCATAATTTCTGATACTTATACGCATTCATACTTATTTTAATATCATACTCATACTACTCATATTCAAAGTTTAAAGTACTCATTGTACTCATACTTAACAATACGCATGATGTTGTTGATTTTGACTCTCACTAGAAAGTTGTGTGTTTGCTTTGCTTGCTGTCTTTGGCTTTTATTTTTTTGTTTTTCTGTATCACTCGGAATCATTTATGAGTATTATAAGTATTTTTATAGTTGTATGAATCAAACATATTTCGAATGTTATGAGTTTGATGTCAACCTTGTTGATTGCAACCTGTACTTATAAGTCAATGTTGTAGTGAGTACGAAAGAATTAGAGTAGTTGAATTTCAATACTGTTGTCTCACTCATACTCAAAATTTCATGAGTACTTATAAGTAGTCGCCGTAGTCTAGTAGGTAGTGTGGTCGCTTATTAGACGTAAAACCCGGGTTCCAGCCCCAGGCCAGACATCAAAACGAAATATGAAAAACAAGTATTTCTTCGGCGACTTCCTCTCAGCAGATTTCTGGTAAAAACTCTGAGAGCAAATAAATCTGCCATGAAAGTCGACGTTAAACTGTAGGCCCCGCCACTCATGTATAAAATTAACGCACACAACATGAGTGGTGTGAGAATCTAGGCCATAATCCTGACTGAAGGGTTGTAATGGCCAATTATGTATATATGTATATCGACGCCTCCGTTCTATAACATTCTAAGTCGAAAGAGTGTGTTTTGAGTTATGAGCCTTCAAAGTTTTCACGCAACTTACGACTATATGTGTATTCTAAGTAGATTTTTCCCTATAACTCCGGTACAGATTGTCGCATCTTAACTAAATTAAGAACATTAAAAACGTTCTAAGTACACTTAGAACGTTATAGAATGGAGGCGTCGATATGTATGTATGATTTCATACTTTCGTCTCTCAATTTACTTTCAATTTTTACAGATTAACAACAGATATACTTGTCCGATATTTTAAGGCCTGCAGTGGGAATTTATGTAAATATCCAATATTATAAAATAAAAAAAAAATTGAAGAACTTAATAAATTATTTGCTTCCTGTATTTAGAACTCTGTTCGCAAATAAAAAATTTTTAATTGATTGGAAATGATGCAATACTTTGAAAAAAAAATTAATAACTGGAACTGCAGTGGCATTTAAATTATAGGGCCCACTTCAAAATATCTTTCATCTTATCTGGGAAAACGACAAATTTATAAAAATACAGCCGTTGCTGTACGCTTTTAAATCAAAGAATTTGAACGCAATTCGATTTATTGTTCAAAGCGATAAATGAAGATCTGCGATTTACTTTTTAAAGATTATTTTATGTGCGTATCTGTTGCGGCATTAACTACGTACAATTCGAGAGAGTCACAAGACGTGCAGTTTAAAGTGGACTCCGAACGACAGATTTCAACTTTTCATGACAATTTTATTTACTCTCAGAGTTTTAGCCAGAAATCTGCTGAGGGGAAGTCGCCGAAGAAATTTTTTTTTCGTATTTTTGTTTTGATTTCTGACTTGGAGTTTGACTAGAGGCCTTACGTTTAATAAGCCAACACACTACCTACCGCAGTAGTGATGGCAGATTCTATTCTGTCAAATTATTTGCCATTTAATCAGTCTGATATAAAATATCGCCTTAAACGACCATGTACAACCATGTGTGCTCGATTTTTAATTTTAATTTCAGTAATTTTTAATGTCCAATGCCTCCTCAAAAAGTCAGCGTTTGGTGTGGATTATAATAATTCTTTCAGAATGATGTTACCCAGGCAATCAATGTAAATGGCGCTCACCGTACTTATGTCGATGATTACCAATTTATTTTGCCTGTATTCGGATGACCTGGTGACAATTGACATTAGGTTTTAAGAGGACAGCGCGATGTGCGACGCCGCTTATGCCACATTGAATATTCTGCACGAGCGATTGGAGGGCATGGTCATCATGTAGGTGATTTAAGTTGATCGAAATCATACAAATTGAATCCGTTACTCTCCGTTTTCTTCTGCGCGTTTTTTAGGACGCTGGTGTATGCGAATAAGTCAATATATCCCATGCCATCGGAAAAATCAAAATTGGAAAATTGAGTATTTTGGATGCATTGTCGGTATTTTTTGGAAAGGGTTCTATATTTATAAAGGTAGCCGCCATTGTCTACTAGGTAGAAGTGAGGCCACGGGTCAGACATCGCAAACAAAACGAAATATGAGCAAATATTTCTTCGCCGACTTGTTCTCAGCAGATTTCTAGTAAAATCGCTAATTATAAGTACTCATGAAATTTTGAGTACGAGTGAGTCAACAATATTGAAATTCAACTACTCTGATTCATTCGTACTCCCTACAACATTGATTTATAAATAGAGGTTGCAATGAGTATGAGTACAACGTTGACATCAAACTCATAACATTCGAAATATGTTTGATTCATGCGCCTACTCATTCAGATTCATAAATTTAGAAAAATACTTATAATACTCATAAATGATTCGATGATTCACCATAATTTACAGTCTTAGTTGTTGTTGCATTTACAAAAAAAAAAAGAAAGAAAATGACAAAGACCGCAAGCAAAGCAAATACACAACCTTCTAGTGAGTATTGCAGTCTTCGTAAGCGAATCATTTTGTGATTCTTGTTGAGTACAGGAGAGTCAAAATCAACAACATCATGCGTATTGTTAAGTATGAGTACGATGAGTACTTCAAACTTTGAATATGAGTAGTATGAGTATGATATTAAAATAAGTATAAATGCGCATAAGTAACACCAATTATGAGTATGATTCGAATCTACTCTTCTTTTTGAATACTCATTGCTGATCTTTGTTCCACATTCATTTTGTTTCATTTAAATTTAAAGATACAAAGCGCTTAATGAGAGACCCGTTATAAGATCACTTCATAACTTCACCGAATATTTGTCGTAATGTCTGGGAAAAAACTTTGATGGATCTGAGAGGAATATAAATATCGGGTAGACCATTTACCGGCTTAAATTTGAAACATATTCTGTCGTATTCTGTTCAGTATATTATCTCCACTGAAAGTAATGAATCGATTTACGCTTGGAACAACGTTAGGATTTATTGGGCCAACGAGAAACTGCACGATGATGGTGATTTTGTAAAAAAAAAACATCTTTTCGGATAAAGCTCACTTTCACCTTGATTGGGCTTAGAAAAACCCGAACACGTTGTCGTTGCTGTTAGGCGCCACGAAGCTGCTATTTGATTTGAACTACATTCTGTGGGAAGTCGTTAAAAAAAGTGTCGATATACGACCCCATACACGTAATAGCACGTTCACATATAAGAAGGTTATGGTTATCTAAAATTAACCTTGGAGATAACCTTGTGGCGTTCACATATGACAAATATAACCTAAACATATGCGAGAATGACAGAAATTGACAGCTGTATGCATTTGTAATGTATTGTATGTATGTATCTTTGTATGTATCTTCTCCATAGCAAATGTTTTTTTTTCTATTGCTGTCAAATTTTAGTCAATATACTATTCACAATAGATATAAAGCGTTGCATTTTTGAGTATTTTATTGAATACTTTTCAATGCAACAATGCGTATTTTACTAGGTTATAAGGTAACCTACAGCTGAACTTGGTTATCTTTTCATACGAATTGTATGGCTAACCTCACACATTTGTGGCTTGGTTACGAGATAACCTTGATAACCACGATAACCTAGCTAACCTGCTTATATGTGAACATGGTATAAAAGTACACGAAAATTGGTCATATCGAATGGGGTACACTGAGGCCAGCCACGACAGCCATATGAATGAAAAATATGAAAAAAGTATTTTTTCGGCGACTTCCTCTCAGCGGATTTCTGGCAACAACTCTAAGAGTAAATAAAGCTGCCATGGAAAAGTTTCTCAAAAAAATCTGTCGTTCGGAGTCGACGTTAAACTGTAGGTCCGGCCACTCACGTATGAAATTAACACAACATGAGTGGTGTTGAGAAGCTAGGCCGTAATCCTGACTGAAGGGTTGTAATGGCCAATTATGTGTGTATGTATGTAATATTTGCTTATTAATTAAAAAAATTTCACAAAATTTTAGCAAAGGTTTCCAAGGCATTAAGGCTGTTTTATAAGCATAATGCCTCAGACCCAGGTATAGAGTGATTGCCGATTATCGAATGAAATTTATTTGATTTTATATTCTTATTTGTGTATTGTTGTTGTTGCTTTTGTTGTATTCGATTTACGTAAAACCCATTCATTTAATTTGTTTTCTTTTTCCTTTGATTGTTTTAATTTCTAATCTCAAAAACTTTAATTGAAGAGTCATTCATGGCACTTTCTTTCGAAAATTTTTTTTTAATTTTTCTAATGCTTTCTCTTTCTTTTTTGTAGTTGTTGTTGTTGTTGCTGTCTTGATATTCAATTTTAGATTTGTTATCAACTACGAGACAAAAACAATAAAACGAATTTAAACGAATTTAATAATTTTATTATTTAAGTTTTATTGCTAAAAAGACAACAGCAGCATATAAATTCCGTAGTTTTAGGTACGATTCGTTTAGTCGAATTCAAATTTCCGACTGAATTGGTTGGCTTAGCAGGTGTTGGTCTTTGGATAAACGTCGTAATCATCATGGATTTTCCAAAGTGTAATTTTGATAAGCATAAGAGGATCTGGTCAACACCTGGCACTGAGGGCATTTATAATACGGAATGTGCTTTGGGTCGTATCATTTACAATCAGTTGAACAGTTTTCCCAATGTAACACTGCAGGTAAGTGGGCGGAGGAGGAATATATTTAAAGAAGATCCCTTTTTCAAGTGGTGTTTTTTTAATTTCAGATTGATGACACCGCCAATATCACGTTGAAGGCACGAGATGTCTTAACCTATGCAGTACGCATAGCACAACATTTGCATGAAATGCAATTGAAACAGGATGAGATTGTAGGCTTTGCCGTTAAGAACACCACATATGTGTTGCCCACTGCTGTTGGTTGCTTTTTCAACTGTACTCCCATACATCCTGTCAATCCTACTTTGGATGAATGTAAGTCTTAAACTAAACTGTTATTAATCTATCTATCTATCATTTATTTTATTCTATCCTTTTAGCCACTTTGTCCCACTGTTTCGCTTTAACGAAACCCAAATTAATTTTCTGTGATGCCGATATCTACAAGAAGGTGTATTTGGCAACTAAATCTTTTAAACCAAAAATTGTTACCATTTCCGGTGAGGTAGAGGGTATTGTGAAAATAACGGATTTCCTTGAACCCACAAAAACCGAAAGATTTTACCAGTAAGTATACGAGTAGAAGTGAAAAGATTGTGAAATTGTATTCAAAACATGCAAAGTGCAAAGTTCAGCCAGTGAGGGTATACATAAAACAATTGGTCATTACAATCATGATTACGACCTAGCTTCTCAACACCACTTATGTTGTGTGTGTTCATTTTATGCACGAGTGGTGGAACATACAGTTTAAAGTCGACTTCGAATGCCAGATTTTTGAGTAACTTTTTCTTGGAAATTTTAGTCACTCCTAGAATTTTTGCCAGAAATCCGCTGCGGGGAAGTCGCCGCTGAAAATTTGTTCATATTTCGTTTCGTTCGAGATATCTGATCTAGCGCCTAATAAGACAGCACACTAGGCAATGGTCAACGGCACTCTTCCAGTTTTTTTTTCCGATGAGATACCTAATTTTTGTCCGCAGTTCTGTGGTGAAACGCATACATATCTAATGTAGTCTACCTTGCAGACGATGTTGTCCTTGAGGTTTTCATTAAAGGGCCACGACCCATACGTGTCCATTTCCATCCTCACATCTTTAATGTAACTGAACGGTTCAGTCACCAAAAAACTGTCTTGAAACCCAATTCAGAAAATAGTTGACCAAAGAGGAAGAAGGCTTATGGCGAGCCAAAAATCTGTAAAGTCATTCAAGAAAGGTACCTTAAGGAACTCTAATCGTGTAGTTATTAGGTTTACAATTTCTCAGAGAAAACCATCTCTGATCTTCATTAGTATTCCTACAGTTTCTGTGTTCCGCGTCCGTACCGATTTATCAAAGGCCTGCGTATACCGCGTTGAATTAAAAAATTAATCGCCTATGGAATCTATAGATTCCATATGTCCCTGACATACAGAAGACAGAGTTCTCTAAAAACAAATGAAACTATTCAAGTGGTCTTCCCACATTAATCATGGAATAAGAAATGTCAGAGCAGGGCAGATCCTATAGCCATTGAGGTCCTGGAAGACAGTACAGTAAGGTCGTGTTGTTTAATGGGCGAATGCGGTAGAAAATTTAAATTCTACCACTTGAATTCTCCATATGCCTGCAAAGTCACACAAAACTCGTGCTTAAAAACTAGTGGAAGCCCCATAAGGAATGCTATCTTGGATCTGTCTGTGAAATTTGCATTAACAGAAACCGTAGATATCCTACCCTTTCTTTGTTCTTCACTTCAAGGGAATATGTTGTTGGCATACCAGAAAAATACAGATTTCGGATTCCACCAGAGACAGGGAAAGATTTCTTCAGATGCTGCTTTGGTCTCTAAGATATTGTCTCCAGAAGACCAAAAGCTTTAGCATGATTGTTCTCTGAATCTAAGCGATATTAATGGGCAGTAAATACTGTGACTTTAAGGGCATCATTGAGTCAAGTCCTGGCGGCTCTACTGGCTAACAAAAAATATTGTAAGGAACACTTATTAGGGTATCAATCTGTTCATAACGTTGTTTGTTTCCCATAAAAGATCACACGCAGTTTGGACATCTCATCAAAACCTATAATAAACATGGGGGATTTTTGTTTAACATGTCAGTGTTATCAATACATCAAAACTTAAGTGTAAAACAGTGTTGAAAAAATTCAGTACTTTAGTACATTTTTTTTAGTACTTTTTCATTTCAAAAATACCGCTGTAACCCCCGCCAGGCTTTCAGTACCTTCTTATTATTAAATATTTTATGTCTTAGGCATTAGCAACGTATTGCTAAAGGTAAAATTAGTCTTTAGCCCCGATTAGCCAAACGTACACGAAACGTATAGTCCATTTTTAGAATACGAAATGCAATGAGAACACTTGTCGAACCGTAATGTAATTTTGATAAGCATTTACGTTACTCTTCATGTGCTACAAACGGACGTCGACGTTTGACTAAATGGGACGTTTACGTTTTGTTACGTTCAGAATTTTTATTGCAAAAGTACCCTTTGATGCAAAAAGGTACTCTTTCAGTTATAGTTTAGTACCATTGTAAAATTTGAAACATATATACATACATACATAATTGGCCATTACAACCCTTCAGTCAGGATTACGGCCTAGCTTCTTAACACCACTCATGTTGTGTGCGTTAATTTTATACATGAGCGGCGGGACCTACAGTTTAAAGTCGACTCCGAACGACAGATTTTTTGAGAAGCTTTTTACTTTGAAACACTGGTGTAAAACCTATGCGTTGTTAAAGTATCTTATCAGCTCCGCTACTGGAGATAACTCAACTAGTATTAGTGTTGGCATCCTATTGACAATGTTATTGACAAATATTGGTACTTTAGATCAAGAATATGTTTGAACTGAATAGTCCCTTTCTTTATACTACTCTTAACATGTCTCTTTTATTTTTACTTTCAGACCCAAACACTACAGCATAGGTGGTCATCAAACAGTTGCTATTTTATGCTCCTCTGGTACTACGGGAAAACCAAAGGCTGTTTGTCTGGCTGGTTACAATTTAATCCATGAGCTACCGTAAGTTATTTAGCACAAGCATTTTGTATTAAATTTATTAATTTCCCTTTTTGACGCCCAACTTCAGATATATTACCAGTGAAACCGTGATGTACCTGCCCAGTGGTATTGATTGGGTTACCGGTTTAGGATTCACAGCAGCCGGTTGTTTAGTAGGATGTACACGTGTTATCACTGACAAACCATTTAATGCCGACGACTTTATAAGGCTAATGAAAAAATACAAGATAACAAATGCTTTCTTAGCGCCACGTTATATTTCCGCGTTATTGAATCACCCGGAAGCCAAGAAAGAAGTATTCGCCTCTCTGCAGATGATCCAATCGGGTGGCAGTGTTATTACGGAAAAAATTCTGAAAGATTTTAAAGCTTTACTTAACGACTATGCCATGGTAATATTCGGCTATGGTCTAACGGAATTTGGTGCCGTTGCTGGTAATATTGATCCCAGACGTATTACTTCAGTGGGCCAATTGGCACCCAATCTGAAACTACGCATTGTCGATGAGGATGGCAAAAATTTAGGCCCCAATGAAGTGGGCGAAATTTTAATCGATCATGGCAAATTCTGGGGTGGTTATTATGGCAATCCCATTGAAACACAACGTATGCGTGATGCCCAAGGTTGGTTCCATACTGGCGATTTGGGTTACATGGACGATGAGAATTATTTGTATGTCGTCGATCGTAAAAAGGAAACACGTAAATATCAGGGTTTACATTTCTGGCCGAAAGAGATTGAAGAGGTCATTGTTGAAATGCCCGGCGTTAAAGATGCCTGTGTTGTGACCATTTTCGATGTGGCAAAAGGTGACTGTTCAGGTGCTTTAGTAGTAAAGTCTGAAAATAGCACAATAAGCGAACAGGATGTTATCGATTATGTTAAGCAGCGTTTAGTCGATATACACAAGCAAATATATGCCGGCGTGTTTTTCGTTGATCAAATACCACAGAATTCGAATGGTAAAATTGTTAGATTTGAGGCGAAGAAAATTTTTGAGTCCCACCTAGAGCGTAATTTAGTATGTTAAGTTTCCAAGTATAGATTTTAGTAAAGTTTTAATAGTTAAACATGGATTTTTATTTATTTATATACAATAATATTAATAATAAACTTTATGACACAACAACAAATTTATGTCTATGTTTGAAGTTTTTTGTTTTATAGAGATGGTATTTAAACACACTATAATTGCGCAATTGTGCTATTGAATCAGAGTCTACTAAGATGGGTTTGGCAGTAAATGAGGGCAAAACGAAGTATATGTTATCGACAAGTAGAGGCATGCAGCGTATTGGATCTCAGATTACGGCCGATAACTATATTTCCGATACAGTCAAAGAATTTATTTATCTTGGCTCTGCCGTTACCACCAAAAATGATGTCAGTCTGGAGATCAAGCGCATGATCATTATCCCCGTGCTTCTTTATGGCGCATAGTTATGGACCTTTTTAAGCACTGATGCAGCAGCCTTGAGAGTATTCGAGAGCAAAGTCCTACGTAAGATCTTCGGCCCAATGCGAGTTGGCGATGATTTCCGCATCCGATACAACAGTGAGCTGTAGGAGCTCCTCAACGACATAGACGTTGTGCAGTATATTAACATCCAGCGGCTGCGACGGCTCGGCCATGTCGTTCGAATGTCGGAGGATGTTCCGGCGAGAAGGATATTTGATGCTTGCGTGCGTTGGAAGGACCAAATCGAGGAAGGCCTGTCATCGGTTGGTGTAACCAACTGGCGTAGCCGCGCAAGGAACAGAGGCGCTTATAAGGATGTGTTACAGCAGGCCGAAATTTGTTAATCGGGTTGTTAATGGCCAACTAAGTAAGTAAGTAAGTACAATTGCGCAATTGTTGAATGAAAATTTTTCAGAATAAAAAAAAAAAAATAGTTACTATGTACATACATACATAGTTCAAGTCGCCGTGGTCTAGTAGGTAGTGTGTTGGCTTATTAGACGAAAGGCCCGAGTTCAAATCCCAGGTCAGACATCAAAACGAAAATATGAAAATATTTCTTCGGCAACTTCCTCTCAACAGATTTCTGGCAAAAACTCTGAGAGTAAAAACTACCATGAAAAGCTTCTCAAAAATCTGTCGTTCGGAGTCGACTTTAAACTGTAGGTGCCGCTAATCATGTATAAAATTAACGCACTCAACACGAGTGGTGTGAGAAGCTAGGACGTTGTACAATGGGTCAATTCGACATCCGGGTACTGCACTTGCCACAGTTGACAAGTACACGTCCTCTCACCTAACCTAACCTACGTACATATCGAAAGAAGAGTATGATTCACCATCGCTAGTGTCTACATACTAAGCCCAACTCCTAATCCACTCTCTATCCACGAAACTGCTGTAAGACATTACTTCGCGGAGAGCTGGTTAGATTCAAAGCTCACGTTAAATTAAATTTCGCCTTTGTACCTCCAACCTTCGGAATTCGAGCATAAGCATCCAGAAATTCGGCTCCCAATGTTTGCTCTCTATTCAAGGGGTTATGTTCGAGACATTTTATCTTGTCCATCTCAGTGTTGCAAAATTCAAATTTTGAAATAGTACTGAACTATAACTGAAAAAGTACTCTTTTTGCATCAAATGGTACTTTTGTAAAAATGTACATACACACATACATAATTGGCCAGTATAACCCTTCAATCAGGATCATGGCCTAGCTTCTCACACCATTTACTTTGTGTATCTTAATTTTATACATGAGTAGCGGGACCTACTGATTTTTGAGAAACTTTATCAAGGATATTTTATTTCCTCTCAGCGTTTATGCCAGAAGGAGGAATATTTTTCCAGATTTCGTTTTGATGGAGATGTCTGCCCTGGGGTTTGAACCGTGGGCTCACATTGAGTAAGCCAGCACACTACCAACTAGACTATTTATTTATTTATATTTCATACGCATAAGGGACAAAAACAGCTAATTGGGAACGTAACAAAACGTAAAAGCCCCATTTAGTCAAACGTCGATGGAACGTAATGTAACCTTCCATTCCTTTTTTGCCTATGAAGAGTAATGCAAATGCTTACCGAAATTACATTACGGTTCGGCAAGCGTTTTAATTGCTTTTCGTTTTCTAAAAACTCACATACATACGTTCCGTTGACGTTTGGCTAATCGGGGCTAAAGACTAATTCTGACTGTAGCATTACGTTGAACATGTTGCAAATGCATTAATTAGTTGAAAAGCGCAAGAAATAAAATATGGAACAAGAAAAAAGTACTGTAAGCGTTGCGGGAGTACTGCGGTATTTCCGAAATGATAAAGTACTGAAAAAAGTACAAAAGTACTGAATTTTGCAACACTGGCCCATGTTATATTTTAACTGTTCTCCAGTCGTCTGTCTGTCATTTGTGCATGTAAGTTTTTCGTTTCTCTGCTTTTGTAGCTACTGTTTGTAGTGAATACTCGAGGCGGCGAATTTATATCCCCTTCATCTCATCCGCAGCATGTCTATCGGTATTGTTTTTGCCAATATCAGTGATTTAGTGAAAATTAATGTTGATGCCAAATTTTTATTGACTTTAAGCTGACTGCTGACTTTTAATTTATAGTGTCAACAAAAACAAAAATTACCTCTTTTACCTTTTCAAATCAAAAACAAAAAAAAAATTTTTTTACCATCGTATCATAAAAGCTTACGTTACGTTACGTTAATATTCAAACGGGGCTTTATATTTTTGTCTCTTTCTGCTTGAAAGGCATTATAAAATGCTGCAATACCAAAGGTAACAGAAACAAAAATAAATAAAATCAAAGCTTGTTTAACAGTCAAGATCAATTGCCAAATTCATTGTGTTTCATGCATTAAACCAATTGGACATCATGAATTGAATAAAATGTGGAGTATTTTGCAATTATTTGTTGATTAAACGTTTAATATATTGTCTAATAGTCTACAATCCGAAAAATAAAGCGTCTTATTCTTTAGAAAAGTCCTGGGTAACATACATAACACACATACATAATTGGCCATTACAACCCTTCGCTCAGGATTATGGCGTAGCTTCTCAACACCACTCATGTTGTGTATACATATTAATTTCATATATGAGTAGTGGGACCTATAGTTTAAAGTCGACTCCGAACGACAGATTTTTGACAAACTTTATCGTGGCAATTTTATCTACTCTCAGCGTTTTTTCAGAAATTTCCAGAGAGGAAGTCACCGAAGAAATATTTTTTCATATTTCGTTTTGATATCTGACCTGGGATTTGAACCCTGTGTTCGCGTCTAATCTAAATCAACACACAACCTACTAGACTACTGCGACTATATAACATGGAAATGGCACAGAAGGACAATACAGGGTGTGAAATATGAAACAGCCTTGAATAAATTTAAGTGTAATGATTAATCTATGTTGTTGCAGGATAATGACAGTTAAACATCGAATAGACCCCATAGTGAGGCCAGCGACTTAATACATGGCGCTGATCAGAATTATTATTTTTTCCTAATTTTATTGCAATATGTATAGTGAAGCCCATAAACATATTTGAAAAAGTGTTGAAGTTATGTACGAACTCGACGACTAACAAGATTTGCGACCTATTGACTCTAAAGTAGACGACTGATATCTTATTGTTATTCTTATTGTTTATTTCATATAAAGTTTCAATTAATTATTGCGCAATAAATACGCAAATTGTTATAATATTGAGTACAACTTAAAAGGCAGAACTGTCATAAGTATGTTCAGTGCGGATATTACAATTATCTGAACACTTTCTGTTGATATTTGACAAAAAAAAAAAAACAAAATAAAAACAATGTTGTTACAACAACCAGTTGTTTTGTTTATCAGCTGTCAAATGAATATTGAATAAGCAGCTGAACTGCGTATGCTGTTATGTCTGAACACTTGAAATATTGTACTTAATTAACCGAACATTGACTCAATATCTCAACATTGTATAAAACTATAGGCCCAGAGTAGTATTGTTATTTGAAACTAGTGCGCTATGAGGTTTACTTTTTTAAAGATCTAGTTCCGCTGTTTTATAGCCAGCTATTTGACTATGACAGGTCCATAATTTCAGTTTCAGTTCAACGGATATAATCGATTTTAAATTCACTGATATAATTCAGTCTTGCAATTTTCAGTGCAAAACAAATAAATTAGCTCTGGTTATCTTCCTCTTCTTATTATTATTGTCGTGCCTCTAACTTTATAGGTAAACTCTAAAATAATACCTTTAAGGCTATTGCGCTGACAAACTTTTGAATGCTGTTCGGTATCAACAAAAATAATCCCTTGCCTGATATGCACCCAGATGAATCCTTCTAAAATGCACTAATGCCCCGCAGGTTTGTGTTGTTGAAACAACCAGCTGTTTTGTTTACCAGCTGTCAAATGAATATTGAATAAGCAGCTGAGCTGCGTATATTGTTATATCTGAACACTTAAAATATTGTACTCAATAAAACGAATACGGATTTAATAAAAGTGCATATCTGAACAAAGTATGTATTACTCTCTGGTAAGCATAATAGATGCGGTACTCATAGCCTTTGATAATAATATTAAAGAGAGAAGGTTTTTATTTATCACCAACAAACTGCCATTTAGGGCAAGTAATTGAAGATGATGAAGTAGCCTTAGTCTACTAGCTAGTGTGTTCGCTTATTAGACGTAAAGCCCGGGTTCGAGCCCCGGGCCAGACATCAAAACAAAAAATGAAAAAAAAAAAATATTTCTTCGGCGACTTCCTCTCATCAGAGTTCTGGCAAAAACTCTGAGAGTAAATAAAATTGCCATGAAAAAGTTTCTCAAAATCTGTCGTTCGGAGTCGCCGTTAAACTGTAGGTCCCGCCATTCAAGTATAAAATGAAAGCACACAACATGAGTGATGTGAGAAGCTAGGCCGTAATCCTGACTGAAGGGTTGTAATGGCCAATTATGTATGTATGATGTTGATGATTTCTTGACACACTGCTACGGAATCTTATCACATGTAATCAATTCTTGGAACTGATACTGGTTTGGTTCTCGAAATTCGGGAACTTAATATTCAGGCTATATTCATAAAAGCATTTGAATAAAAGGAACCAAAATAAAATTAAAACAATAACGTCTAAAGCATTTAGTTCTCTGAGACATGGCTTTACTCAGCTCAAGATTTACTTTGTTGATCTTGAACATGGTGGTTTGTCTCTTGCTCGATATGGAGCATTATCCTGCTGGGTATTACATGGAGTACCTTTTTTGCGTGCAAATTCTCTAATGTTAGGCAATTACTTCTGTGGAGAGGTTTTCTAACATAGCCCCACAAAAAAGAGGTTATTTTAAGCTAAGCCTCCATAATAAACCAATTCTCGTTGCTCACACTTCTATCCAGTAATGGTAATGAATTCTATCCCTTTCCTACTGTTTTCAAGTAAAATATCGGTTTTGTGATCAGCAAGTTTCAAACCTATCCCCGTGATCCAGCTTTTAACCGTGCAAACCGCAGTATCACACGTTATCACATTCATCCCATTGTTTACTTCTTATCATCAGAGCAATATCCGTCAGCAAATCCAATGATCTGTGTACCTCTAGGGAGTTCTGCCATTATTTGTGTCATATAATGGGTCCGCCATCTAACGTTTTTTTCTTCAACTAGTGCTTATTTCGTGAATGGATTTGACAGATAATTAGTTTTATCCTTCCGTTGAACGAATATGGTTGTGTATATGTCTGAACAACGCTGGGAAATCGACTTACATAAGATGCCGATTTTGGCAAAAAAAATCATCTTTTCAGATGAAGCTCATTTTGATCTTAGCGGGTATGTAAACAAGCAAAATTGTCGCATTTGGGGCACAGAAAACCCGCACGCATACATTGAAAAGCCGACGCACCCAAAACGAGTCACTGTTTGGTGCGGATTTTGGTCCAGAGGCATAATTGGGCCATTTTTCTTCGAAAATGAGCAAGGAGTGGCCGTTACAGTCAATGGCGATCGTTATCGGGCCATGTTGAACGAATTTTTGTTCACAAAAATTGAAGAGAAGGATATTGGCAACATTTGGTCTGCGCTACGTGCCACACAGCCGAAGCTACACTCGATGTTTTGCGCCCTGTTTTTGAAGATCGCATTATCAGCCGCAGAGCTGATGTCGTTTGGCCACCTTGGAGCTGCGATTTGACACCGTTGGACTATTATTTGTGGGGTGCCGTCAAAGATAACTGTAACGCCGACAAGCCAGAGACAATTGACGCTTTAAAGGACAATATTCGTGAAGCCATTGGTGAAATACAGCTGCACACAATCGATAATGTGCTTAAAAATTGGACCTATCGTGCAGCCTACTGCATAGCCAGCCGAGGCAGCCATTTGCATGAAATTATTTTCCATTATTAACCGGAAGGATTGTACTTTCAAATAAAAGAAGAAATTTGAGAAAATATTCAATACTTTTTTTTAAAGCATTTTCAAAAAAAAGTTATTTGGCGGACCCTTTAGAAGCACACACTTAAAAGTTGATTGCATGATCTTGCTGTTAAATTCACACAAAACGAGCCCATGAAACTTTCCACGCAATTAAGTCAAATATAGTTGTGAGAGCTGTCTTTAATTGTTGCCAAAAAAAAAATCGCTTATCAATTGGCTATAGCGTTCTGAATTAACGATACCCGCTTTTCGAGGGCCTTTCTCACATTTTAACGATGCAAAGGTATTTCCACAATCACTTCTGTGCCCTCTAAACCCCATGTTACCTTGTTGTAGGAAACACCGCGAAGTGAGTTTCGTCGCTAGAAAATATTGTGCTCTCTTTCAATATGAAATACTCCACATAAATATTAAAAAATTTTTGTATTAAACAGTCATTGTCGTTAATAAATTGTTTATTTCTTTGAATTTAAGCGCATTTGAATATGTGTGTAGTATTTATTATTCCCGTGTGTTTGTGTGGCGAAAGAGCATTTATAGAAATTTTACAACAAATTTGGGTAAACTTGACCATTTGTACACTTCCGCCAACATGTCATGATGTATTGAACTTTAAGCTTTTTATGGAATGAAAACAAAAATATAAAAACAATACAACACAATATGTAGTAATAAATACATTCAGTCATTGAGACACATACACACACATATAGACTTCCATTCAAATAGACAGAGCAAGGAAAAGTAAGGGAAGAGAGAGAAGAGAAATGCACAAAAAATTGTTTTGTTTTTTGGGCCAAGTATGGGTATTTTTGTGAAAATTTTAAAGTATGAAAGCAAAAAATAAAATCACATTTGTACTGAAAATAAGAAGAGCGAGAGAAAAAGAGAAAGGAGAAAGAGTTTATACATCCATTTATACACATGCGAACATTTTAGTGTATTGAACTGATTATGGTGCAATATTTCGCTGTGTTTTTTGTTGTTCGTTTTTTTTCTTTCGTTTCGTTGCTGTTGGTGTTGTTTATTGTAAGCATTCATGTTGAAATCCTGCTGCAGTCATGCCGTTATACGACTGGTATTATTTTTTTTTTTGTATATCTTCGCCTCTTTAGCATGTGTAAGTGTGTAAGTGTAAGTGTTGGTTCATATTTGTGTGCATGGGAATGCACAATAAGCAAAGGAACCTACACAGCCATTGAGCTCATATGTCTCTCGTACAACACTTGTGTGTTTTTATTTCTGACTATAAATTTGTATGCTAGTATTTGTGTGTGTATTGTATGTGTGTGTGTTAGTGATATAAGCCAACTGACCCTGTTGTTTCCTGTTTACTTTTTTGTCTTTTGCTCAGAGAGCAAACAAACAGTTAAACACACAGTCACATAAACAAACGAACGAAAAAATGTATGACAGTTCAATAGTATTTTAAATTCTCTCTGACACAATAAGCAATTGAATCCACAGATTTGGACGCTTATGTTTGTATTAAAAAAAAAAAACAAAAACAAAGAAAATAAATGCAGAGTAATAATGTCCAATTCAAGGCCAAAACGAATGTATATTGCTCTACAAGGAATAATTTGTTTCTTAGTTTGAACGATATTGTATTGTAAGGAAGTAAATTAAAATGCTGAGGTAAATTAAACCTCAATTTAAACCAAGCTTTAGCACAATTGTAAAAGATTTCGGTAAGCTTAGCAGACCATCTACTAAGGTGTACAAAGCATCCACCGATGTAAGTGGAATCATGCATTTAATTGCTCCTTGCTCCAATTATTTTTTGAAGAATTAAAGTTGAAGATATGATATGAAACCAGAAAAAGATAATTCCAAAGCCAGCCCATAATTGAATTTGATAGGTCATCTACTATGGTGTACATCAGAGATCAGCAATGAGTATTCAAAAAGATGAGTAGATTCGAATCATACT
Organism: Sarcophaga rosellei; assembly: GCA_930367235.1. Lineage (NCBI taxonomy): Eukaryota > Metazoa > Arthropoda > Insecta > Diptera > Sarcophagidae > Sarcophaga > Sarcophaga rosellei. The sequence continues at coordinate 58,855,637 of OV884018.1, read as the reverse complement.
CGTAATTTCTGATACTTATACGCATTTATACTTATTTTAATATCATACTCATAATACTCATATTCAAAGTTTGAAGTACTCATCGTACTCATGCTTAACAATACGCATGATGTTGTTGATTTCGATTCTCTCTTGCTCAACATTTACAGGAATCACAAAATAAGTATGATTGGCATACGAACACTACAATACTCACTAAAAGGTTGAGTGTTTGCTTGCTGTCTTTGTCTTTTTTTGTTTCTTTGCTTTCAGTAAATTTTAATGAATGATTCGAATCACTCGAATCATTTATGAGTATTATAAGTATTTTATGTATGAACCAAACATATTTCGAATGTTATGAGTTTGATGTCAATGTTGTACTCATACTCATTGCAACCGGTATTTATAAATCAATGTTGTAGTGAGTACGAATAAATCAGAGTAATTGAATTTAAATACTGTTGACTCACTCATACTCAAAATTTCAATGAGTACTTAAGAGTAGCGAAAAAATGAATGATTGCTGATCTCTGATCTAGAAAGAACTCTGAATCCTGACACTCTAGAGAACATGACATTAACAACGAACATTATATCGTTTGGGCTATCTATCAGCTTACATTTGAACCACCATATGTCATTCTATTCTGTCGCAAAATTCAGTATATTATCTCCACTGAACGTAATGAATCGATTTACGTTTAAGCAACGTTGGATGTATTTGAAATTTGGGTCAACGAGAAACTGAGCGACGAAGTCAAATTTGCCAAAAAAAAAAATTCATCTCTTCGGAAGAAGCTCATTTTCAACTTGATGGGTATGTTAATAAGCAATTTTGCCGTATTTGGAGCTCAGAAAACCCACACAAGGTATTACAGAAGCCAATGCACGCTTTACGATTGGCTGTTTGGTGCGGCTTGTGGAGTGGAGACATCTTTGGTTCGCATTTCTCTGGAAATGAGGACATCGCAACCATTACGGTCAATGGAGCCGCAATTTGACACCGTTGGTTTATTTTCCCGGGGGTGCTGTTAAAGAAAAGTGTTATGCCGACAAACCACAGACAATTGAGCATTTGAATGAAAACATTCGTGATGCTATTGCCGAGATACGTCTCCATACACTCGAAAAAGTGCATGGAAATTGGTCCGATCGATAGGCTACCGCGGCAGCCATATGAATGAAATGAGTAAGTGAATAATAAAAGCTTCCTAATACAAAGTGTTGAAGTCGCCGTACTCTAGTAGATAGTGTGTTGGCTTATTAGACGTAAAGCCCGGGTTCGTACCCCAGGGCAGCCATCAAAAACGAAATATGAAAAACAAATATTTCTTCAGCGACTTCCTCTCAGCAGATTTCTGGCAAAAACTCTGAGAGTAAATAAATAAAAAAATCTGTCGTTCGGAGTCGACAATAAACTGTAGGCCCGGTCACTCAAGTATACAAAATTAACACACACAACATGAGTGGTATGAGAAGCTCGGCCGTAATCCTGACTGAAGGGTTGTAAGTATACAACAACAAGGTTGTAGAGTATACAACCCACCGCCCGTAGGGTATTTTAACCAACTGCTGCTATTTTATATTTTTAGTGCATTCTTCCTGCCTTATTTTATATCTGCTCTCTCTTTTCTATTTCAGTATCATTTCATTGGAAAAAAAAGAAAAGAGAAGAAGAAAAAGACCAACATAAATAAAAGAAGAACAAGAAGAGACAACTGACATGGAATTTTTTTTTAAGGATTAATCCAGTATTAAAGATGACTTGATGTATGGAAAACAGACAGAGTTACAGTTCTTCCACCACCACCAGCAGCATTAACTCATGTACAGAATAATTTATACATTTAAACGAGTACATACACACAAACACTTACATCATGTCTTAATACATGAAAAAATTAATTTCTTTCCATATTTTCTTTTTGGATTTTCTTTTTTTAATTTTTTTTTGTTTTCAATTTTAATTTTTCGGGATATTTTACAAGGATTTGTTCGTCTTAAAATTATTTCATTTACAACAATACCGAAATGAAAAAAAAAATGCAACAACAAAAATAAAAATTTAAATATGATTCATCTTGTATTATTTGTTTCATTATTTCCGATAGCAGTAGAGGGGGAGGTAGGAGGATTTCTCATCATGTGATGGTAAGAGTGAGAGGATTTAATGGTATCGCCTTTAAATAGCTGTGTTGGCATTGTGTCACTCTTCATCTCATTATTTTTCGTTTTCATTTTCGTTTTCGTTCTTCTATAATTAACTAATAATCCCTTAAGGATTAAAATATCCCCACAGCAGCATCTTTTGCTACAAATTAAATACAACTTTATCAGGAGTATATACAGATACAGTAACGTATCAATACCACAGCATTATGGCATTGCAATGGATGTGGATTTCCGTTGAAAAGCCAATTTTCAGAAAGAGGAAAGCAAGCATCAAAGGAATAAATAGTATTAGTTGGGAAACAAAGACTTGGGGGAAAAATACTAAATCAGAATAAGAGGATAGAGGTGCTATGTGCCAGTCTATGCTTTTTATACCAGTGAAGAAGCTTGAGAAATTCACACTATTTTCGAACGATGCATTAATGCTGTTATAGGTATAACAAATCATGGACTGCCCTCTGACCTTCTATTAAATACAGGTCGAAATTGGTGACAATAAGGCTCAATGTAGTTAAATTCTGGTTCAATCGGGTCCATTGTATGGTTTCATATAACTTCCTGAATGGAACATTTGATTTGATTAGGGACATCTGGTCTAAATCTCTGCAGGTTCTTTAGGTTTATACCGATGATTGAAAGATAACTGACAGGACAAGTTGTGATATATTTATTGAAAGCACTTTTATTGTAAGCACAGTCGCCGTAGTCTAGTAGGTAGTGTGTTCGCTTATTAAACGTAAAAGCCAGGGTTCGTATCCCAGCTCAGACATCAAAAAGAAATATGAAAAAAAAAATATTTCTTCGGCAACTACCTCTCAGCTAGGGTTGCCAGCCCGGCTGGACTTGGCTGGATTGTCCAGCTTTTTTGATGCTTGTCCAGTTTCAAGCTAAAATTTAATTTGTCCAGCTAAATAGAAATTTTTTAGTACACTGCAATAATGCATATGCAAATATGCATGTGACGGACTGAACCGAAAAAATTTAAGTTTAGTTAAATAAATTTTAAAGAATGCAATTAATTTATTTAATATATATAAATATATATATTTAATATATATATATTTAATGAATATTGCGACATTACTTTGAAAATTATGGTAATGTTGCAGAATGTGTGCGAAAATTGCGAACGGATTTTGGAAGAAGAGAAGCACCGTCAGCTCCGTATGTTCGTTATCTTCTGAAAAAAGTGAAAGAAACTGGCATCCTCATCGATAAACGCAAGCGTGAAAAGCCAAAAACAGTGCGTACACCCGAGAATATTGCTGCTGTGGCAGAAAGTATGCGTGAAGCGCCATCAACATCAATTCACCGTCGTTCTCAACAATTGAACATTTCGGAGACATCATTGAGACGAATTTTGCATAAAGCCCTTGGTATGACGCCATACAAAGTCCAATTGGTTCAGGAGTTGAAGCCAATTGACCATCCAATGTGTTTTCGCTTCGCTAAGTGGGCCTGCGATCGACTTACAGAAGATGCCGATTTTGGCAAAAAACCCGTATTTTCAGATGGAGCTCATTTTGATCTTGGAGGGGATGTAAACAAGCAAAATTGTCGCATTTGGGGCACAGACCACCCGCACGCATACATTGACGCACCCAAAACGAGTCACTGTTTGGTGCGGATTTTGGTCCAGAGGCATAATTGGGCCATTTTTCTTCGAGAATGAGCAAGGAGTGGCCGTTACAGTCAATGGCGATCGTTATCGGGCCATGTTGAACGAATTTTTGTTCACAAAAATTCAAGAGGAGAATATTGGCTACATTTGGTTTCAACAGGACGGCACTTCGTGCCACACAGCCGAAGCTACACTCGATATTTTGCGCCCTGTTTTTGAAGATCGCATTATTAGCCGCAGAGCTGATGTCGTTTGGCCACCTCGGAGCCGCTATTTGACACCGTTGGACTATTATTTGTGGGGTGCCGTCAAAGATAAGTGTTACGCCGACAAGCCAGAGACAATTGACGCTTTAAAGGACAACATTCGTGAAGCCATTGGTGAAATACAGCTGCACACAATCGATAATGTGCTTAAAAATTGGACCGATCGTGTAGGCTACTGCATGGCCGGCTGAGGTAGCCATTTGAATGAAATTATTTTCCATTATTAACCGGAAGGATTGTACTTTCAAATAAAAAAGAAATTTGAGAAAATATTCAGTAGTTTTTTTTAAAGCAATTTAAAAAAAAAATTTATTTGGCGGACCCTGTATTTACACAAAACCAAAATTAACATTTTCTCAGTATTTTTTTATGTCCAGCTTTTTTTTGTATTGTCCAGCTTTTTAAAACCCAATGTCCAGCTTTTTGCGAATCGGAATCTGGCAACCGCAATCTGGGAATCAGCAGATTTCTGGCAAAAACTCTGAGAGTGAATAAATATGCCATAAAAATGTTTCTCAAAAATCTGTCGTTCGTAGTCGACGTTGAACTGTAGGTCCCGCCACTCAAGTATAAAATTAAGGCACACAACTTGAGTTGTGTGAGAAGCTAGGCCGTAATCCTGACTGAAGGGTTGTAATGGCCAATTATGAATGTTATGTATGTATGTAAGCACTTTGAGATCATGGATTTTCCACGAAAATCTTTTTATTACTCAGACGGTTAGGCTGCAATTATGTCTCTAACGAACGTATTTTTAACGTTCCTCATTGTCTTTAAATGCCAAACATTTCCCAGGATAACTTCCCTTCATTCAAAGTTAAGTCTTATATGGGTTACGAGGTATAGCGATATCGTTGCAGATGCTCCAACATAAAGTTCAAATTAAAGTTAATTATGTACCACTTCCATTTGGATTTTGATAAACATTTTTAAAGGGGATTCGAGATGTAGGAATGTCGTTGGAAATTGCATTGCTGATAAGCTGGCCAAGGCCAGTAAGGCCTCTCACATTCTCTAAAATGTTACAGAGGATAGGTATTTCCCTTGCGTCAGCTAAAATGGATATTAAACATACGGTTTACAGGACGGCTTAATCTCGTTGGCAGAAAGAGAGTACGGGCAATTTTATTAGTCTCTACCAGACACGTATGATTCCAGTTTTGCCATTGTCATGGACTACTGTCCTTTCAGTAGTCATGGCGAAAGCCTTTGCATTCCAAAATACTGAGGAAGACGCTGTCATTAGCCTCATGTGACAGTACACCATTTTTGTTATGAAAACAGAGGTTCTTTATCTCCCTCTTTCTAATATATAGATTGCGGTAATACTCGATTTATTTTGGGCTCAGATTGATTACCGCTAAGGAACCTTGAATACCCGCGTTGGATAATGTGGGCCCAAATGTTCGCCTAAGTCAAACTTACATAATGTAACCTAAACATCGGGTTCTAGCGAAAAAAATCGAATGAGTGAAGATGGCATTTGGGACCAAACATCGTCAAAAAGTTAAGGAATTAATCTGCTAGAATGAAGGGACGTCACGTGACGTGAGGTATATCTCGATTATATGTAGCCGCCGTAGTCTAGTATTTAGTGTGCTGGCTTATTAGACGTTAGTCCACTGTTCAAATTCCAATATTGACTGACCAATTTTATGTGTTTCTATGCATATCTCGGCATAAGCATGTACTGAAAGCTTGATCACTGCCTTGTCTGGAATATAATGAGCAAGAACAAGTGAAGTTACGAAAGAAGCTATGAGTAAATTAGATAAAGAGAAGACATAAACATTGCAATGGGACTAGTTGGAAGAAGATACTAAAAACCTTAGAATTGCAAACTGTAGACAGCACGCACAAGGCCTAAGTTATTGAATGTAATTTCTTTGGCTAACGGTACGTTGAAGAACCATCTTTTATAAGAAGGTAAATAAGCAACCAATGCATGCATGGTCGCTTGCAAGTAATTTTATAAAAATGGAGTACAATTTAATTCTTAAACGAAATTCAAGACTATTTATTATTAAATTTTATATTTGATATTTGGCAAGGTAGTCCTTGCCTTTGTTATCGTTCCAGTGGCAATTACTTCTTTATTTTTTTTTTTAACGATTTTAGTTGTGCCATAAATAATTGAGAGGAAATTCTTGTTAGTGAAACATTTACGTAGGCGATTATCATTGTAATTTTGTTTTATCGTTTATCGTTTATTTTTTTCTTTTTTTGTTGTTGTTGTCCTTTTCTACAATTTCAATTTTATGAGTGCAACTAATTGTATAAATTTAATATGAACTCCACCTATTTGCAGCAGCAACAACAACAAAATAAAAACGAAATATTTTCACACTGTCACCAACAGAAGAAGCATTTTTCGTACAAAAGCAGCTAAACAGCCATAAAAAATAATGCAGCAATAAATAATTCTTATTACTTTAATACAACAACAACAACAACAATAGAATAAAAAACACCAGCAACATTATTAAAAGTAAATTAGAAAATAAAAGAGAAAAAAAACAGGAAAAAAATAGAAAACTTTACCACACCATAAATGAAGAGACTACGTTCGCTATGAACAAACGAAACAATTTAAAACAGAACACAGCACACAGAACACTGAACACAATGTGTTGCAAGGACACCATACTAAGGCAGCCTTAGTGCCTTAGTGGCAAATTGAAGATTATTAAACGGGGGGATGAGTGAAGTGGTGAGCAAACGTAACGGTCAAAACAATATAAATGCTAATAAGGCTGTAACTTGCAAAAATTATCACCCGAATATAGCAAAATATAGCAGAGTCAACAACTTTGCCTTTTTTTTTAAGTCCATTCTCTCTCTCTATACCTTTGCTTACTACCCCTGGCCACCTTGTTTATCCTACCAAAATGAAGCATATTTATTTACCGTTATAAACCCAATATTAGTTAAATGCTTGTGCTACTACTGTTGCTTGCTTGCTGTTTATGTTGCTAGCTTTGTTTGTTTGTTGAATGCAGTTTCATGCGCAGCATATAAGAAGCAACACCACCACCAGCAACAAGGATTTGTTTTGGGGCCAAAGAAAGGCATCGTTTTTTTTTTTTTCTGTGTAAGCAGCTGTTCTCAATGAGGTGTTTATACGGAAAACGAATTTAAAGTTTTTCCTTTTGAATATCAGTTGAGGCAACAGGTTGTCTTAATTTTGCTGACTTAACAAGATTCGTTTTTGGGTTTGCAGTGAAACACCGAGCACAGAGCAAAAGTGTGCTTCAAATGTATTCAAATTTATTCAAAACACATTAATTCGGCTCGTAAACAATGGGCAGAAGCAGAAGAAAATGGGTTTTTAAAGAATATTTTATAAAGTTTTTGTGGAATAAATATATTAAACCAGGTTCGGAAAATAGTTTTTCATAATTTTCTTGTATTCAGTGGTACATATTTCTTTCACTTTTAAAGGAGTCACAGCAACCCAAGCATGTACCTGCTGGTTTAGTAACTTGGAAAACTATTGCTCGATAGCAGTATGTCGTGGGACGTATGGTTAACCACAAATCTGGACAAATATGTCGGGTGGTAAAATGGCTAGAGAGCCCAATCTTGTACTCCACCTAATCGGAATTGGGACAACACAATCGATTATCTGCTTATAAGGAGCTGCTTTCGAAGTTTATGGGAAAAAAAGTCACGCGCTATAGACATTTCCTGTAGATGTTTTACATACCAGCAGTTCACTAACAGGCTTACATACATAAGTGGTCATTACAACCCTACAGCCAGTATTAAGACGTAGTTTCTCACACCCCTTATGTTGTGTGCGTTAATTTTCATACATGATTGGCGGCACCTATAGTTTAAAGGTTTTTGACAAACTTTTCATGGCAATTTTATTTTACTCGCAGAGTTTTTGCCAGAAATCGGTTGAGAGGTAGTCGCCGAAGAAATATTTTTTGAAATTTTCTTTTGCTGGAGTTTGAAGTGAGGCCTCATGTCGAATAAGCTCACACGCTATCTACTAGACTACAGCGATTCTACGAGATTGTCCAACACTTTGAGAAAAATATGATTTTCTTAGACATGCTCCTTTATTTATGGATCGTTGATTGAACAAGATTATAATTAGTACCTTCGCCCTTTTCTGTAAGTGATATAGACACACTCCAACAGAGTTACAGTGTTTAAAGACAGTTACGTTCCATTTTCATTCGGATTTTGATGAAAATGTTTAAAGTTAACTCTTATTCGGGTTCTGAGACGTAGACATATCATCGGAAATTGCATAGCTGGTGAGCTGGCCAAGTTCCACATCAGCTATGCTATATTCATGCACTTAAATCGATCCAGTGCAGTGGACGCTCTTCGGACATTGTCTTGATTCAATTACGAGAGAGTTCTTCATTCAAAAGTACTGGCCAAGAAAAGCATAGGACAACATGGGCATATCTGGAGAAGCTTTTCTTCTGGAAATGTCTCGACTGTAGCTGAATATGTTGCAAAGGCTCTCGAACTATCAGCCTATGATGTCTGCGGGCATCAATAGGCGTTCTTTACTAAGAAAGCAAGATTAACTCGGACAGCCGTATGTATTTCCAAAGTCTGTACGTATTCATGAAGGCCAAGTATTTGTCAAGGAAATTTCAGATTATTAAGCACTGACGCAACAGTCTTGTGGGTATTTGAGAGCTACGTAAGTTCCGGTGTGAGTTGGCTATGATTCCCGCATTCGATCTAATAATCAGCTGTATGAGCTCCTCAACGACATGGACATTGTGCAGCGTATTAAGATTCACCGGCTGCAGGAGGAGGAGGATGCTCTGACTAGATGGTATTTGATACGATAATTTGCGGAAGTCGGCGAAGAGGACGACTTTGTATTGGAAGGACTAAATCGAGGAAGCCCAAAGGCGCGCAAAAACCGTAGGCGACTGGAAGGATGTGTTAAAGCATGCTGGAGTCTGTTAATCGGATTACTAATGGTCAATTAATTAAGTAAATAAGTATGTATTAAAATGGGCCTAAATGCTGCCCTATGCGGAAAGTATATTTTTCTAGAAAGATCCGTCACCTTACCTAACCTATTTTGTGGGTTGGAGTTTACGCTGCAGACTTTAAACTAACCCAACTGGGAAAATTCTAACATGAGAACATGTCGTTCTGATAAATCTTCTAATATGAAGAAACGTCTCTATCAGAGATCAGCAATGAATATTCAAAAAAATGAGTAGATTCGAATCATACTCATAATTTCTGATACTTATACGCATTCATACTTATTTTAATTTCATACTCATACTGCTCATATTCAAAGTTTGAAGTACTTATCGTACTTATACTTAACAATACGCATGATGTTGTTGATTTCGACACTCCTTTACTCAACATTTACAAGAATCACAAAATAAGCATGATTCGCCTACGAACACTACAATACCCAATAGAAGGTTGTGAGTTTACTTTGCTTGCTGTCTTTGGCTTTTTCTTTCTTCTTTTTTGTGAGTGCAACAACAACTAACACTATAAATTTTAATGAATGCTTCGAATCACTCGAATCATTTATGAGTATTATAAGTACTTTTCTAAATTTATGAATCTGAGGCATATGAAGCAAACATACATATTTCGAATGTTATGAGTTCGATATCAAAGTTGTACTCATACTCATTGCAACCTGTACTTATAAATCAATGTTGCAGTGAGTACTAATGCATGTGAAGTCGCCGTGGTCAAGTAGGTAGTGTGTTGGCTTATTAGACGAAAGGCCCGAGTTCGAATCCCAGGTCAGACATCAAAACGAGCAGATTTCTGGCAAAAAACTCTGAATGTAAAAATTGCCATGAAAAGCTTCTCAAAAACAATCTGTCGTTCGGAGTCGACTTTAAACTGTAGCTCCCGCCACTCATGTATAAAATTAACGCACACAACATGAGTGGTGTTGAGAAGCTATTCCGTAATCCTGACTGAAGGGTTGTAATGGCCAATTATGTATGTACTAATGAATCAAAGTAGCTGAATTTCAATATTGTTTACTCACTCATACTCAAAATTTCAATGAGTACTTATGGGTAGCGAAAAAGCGACTCACTGCCGATCTCTGGTCTCTATGTTAGGTTCAACCAATGATCGGAGTTATTAAGAACATCTTTGTTGCTATACCCTCACATAAGAATTTTCAGAATATGTATTTTGAATTGAACATTTTTTATGTTTTCTTATTTTCAAATCCAATACCTTTATTCTTCATCATACTCATTGTCATGTTTGTCTAGAGACTTTTTTGTAATGAATTTTTCTTTAAAGATTTTTGAAGAATTATCCGAAGGAAAGCAGAATTAAGTTGAAACGGTTAAAATTAGTTCGAAAATGATTTAACGATGACGACGACGATAATGATAAATAACCGCTGATTGACAAATGATGATAAAAACGACGTCAATACAAATGGCACTCATAGAATAGCAAAAAAAAAACAAAAAAAGAAGTAAAAAATAGACATTGGAAAACGGAAACAAACAGAGACATAAAACGGAAACAAAAAAAAAAGAAAGCTACTAGCTACTGGCATTTAAAAACTGTCATACGATGAAAATAGCAAAAGAAAGGAAAAAAACGATTTCCAACGAAATGAATTGTACTTATGTGAAAAATGGCAATAAAGTTTGTCAATTTGATGATAAATGCTAATTTCAAAATGACAACAACAACAACAATGAGAACAATAAAAGCAACAATAAAAAGTCGAACGTAGTAAAATAAAATGAAATGAAATCATGTACGAGAAGATGAATAGAATCGAAAGAAGAGGAGAATAGAATTACAAGAAAAAAAATGATGGAAAATTGTCAATAACGTTTGACAAAAAATGAGTGTGTGCAAAAGACAAAAGATTGTTTCTTACAAAGTATAAAAGCGACACACAAACGCAAGGATAAAAATGCCCTACAACTGCTAGAGATCCGAGAATATATTTGAGTTTAGAAATTAATCTGAAAGTGAGCAAGACAATGTTGGCTTGTCTAAATCAGAGATCAGCAATGAATCGTTTTTTTCGTTACTCATAAGTACTCATGAAATTTTGAGTGTGAATGAGTCAACAGAATTGAAATTCAACGACTCTGATTCATTCATACTCACTACAACATTGATTTATAAGTATAGGTTGCATTGAGTATGAGTACAACGTTGACATCAAACTCATAACATTCGAAATATGTTTGATTCATACGCCTACTCATTCAGATTCATAAATTTAGAAAATACTCATAAATGATTCGAGTGATTCGAATCCTTCATTAAAACTTATAGTCTTAGTTGTTGTTGCATTTACAAAAAAGAAGAAAGACAAACACAGCAAGCAAAGGAAACACACAACTTTCTAGTGAGTATTGTAGTGTTTGTACGCGAGTCTTACTTACTTATTTTGTGATTTTTGTAAATGTTGAGTAAAGGAGAGTTGAAATCAACAACATCATGCGCTTTGTTAAGCGTGAGTACGATGAGTACTTCAAACTTTGAATATGAGTAGTATGAGTAAAATATTAAAATAGGTATGAATACATATAAGTATCAGAAATTATGAGTATGATTCGAATCTACTTATCTTTTTGAATACTCATTGCTGATCTCTGCTCTGAATATATGGCTGGTGAGATATCATTCAGTGGTAATGAAGTCTAAAGAATTTGGATTGAATCCGTTTAATTGCTAAACTTTGTGACATGTGTTTTGAAAACTATCTGCGATTGAGTTGGCGAGGCATCAAAATACCTGTGGTCTAACATTTTCTTGGTGATACATTGCATTCACACAATTAAGGTGTGAACATTACGTACTGTATACATAATTGGTCATTTCAACCCTTCAGTCAGGATTGTAATCTAGTTTCTCACACCACTTATGTTGTGTGTGTTAATTTTTGTACATAAGTGGCGGGATTTACAGTTTAAATTCGATTCCGGACAAAAGATTTTTAAGAAATTTTTTTCATGGCAATTTTGTTTACTCTTAGAGATTTTGCTGCAAGTCTGCTGAGAGGCAGTTGCCTTGGAATCATTTAAAAAATTAGAATAATAAGAGTGAATATTTCTTATCAAACTTTTTTTACTTAATTGGCCACTAACCACCCGATTAACGGATTTCGGCCTGCCGCAACACATTCTTCCAGTCGAATATTCTTCTTGCACGCCTACGCCAGTTGGTCACACCAATCGATAACAGGGCTTCCTCGATTTGGTCCTTCCAACTCAAACAAGGTCATCTTCTTCGCCGATTTCCGCAGATTCCCGCATCAAATACCCTTCTCGCTAGAGCAGTCTCTTCAATTCGAACGAAATGACCGAGCCAGTGCAGCCGCTGGATATTAATACGCTGCACAACGTCTATGTCGTTGAGGAGCTCATACAGCTCATTATTAGATCGAATGCGGAAATCATCGCCAACTCACACTGGACAGAAGATCATACGCAGGACTTAGCTCTCGAATAATCTCAAGACTGTTGCATCAGTGTTTAATAGGGTTCTTATCAAAGCTGGACTTATTTATGCTTTGACCAGTCAATGCAATTGAGACGTTGGATGGATATTCGTTAACCATGGCGTTATAAGGAGGAATGCCTAACTTATCACTTGGGAAAGATTGCATCAGTTTTTATGAATCCATTTTAGAGCGACCTTCGGAACTTGGATGGGACTCTATCTCTTATTAGTTCATTTACTGACAGTCAAATGACAATTAAAGCAATAACGGATCAAGGACTGTATTGCAATGCAAGAAGGTAATAAACAGTTACTCTAGGCAAACAACAATACCCACATAAAGTGTCTAAATTAACCATTAGAAATCGGATAATAGGAAGAGAATAATCTGGTTAACAGAGCAAAATCATTACATATGAAAAGCATGGATAAGCATTTCTTTCAGTGAACCGCAGATCAAGCAGAGAAAATTGATAGGAACATTGAGTTGAGTATTGAGAAACAATGCCTTGGTGAAAAGGATTACAAAGGTTCTCTGGGGCAATACCAATGAGGGGCAAACCATGCTTATATTAAGACTTTACAAAGGTGACTTGACACTTCTCTATTACATGTACTCCTGAACGCAGGCGATTTTACGCAGATGTCGAATGATTGAACAGACTTTATGCCCAACTTTCTTAAACTCGAAGCCGCCTCTATTGAGTTCAAGTCTAGTTTGCCACAGAGGAAAACGAAAATGCGGACCAACTGGAATGGGGGGGATCAGCGATGTTTAAGGAGGAGACGATAGAGGGGTACTTGCACCTCTACAAGAATATTCTTCCAAATTGAACTCAACTAATCGTGGGTTATTTCCAAACTGCTGTATACAGCTGTGAACAGCGGGAGTTCGACAAGAAAACGGTTCGCATTCTAACAGGAATTCTAATGAGACACTGCCCTATTGGCAGTTTCGCTGACAAGCTCAGTTTTACCCAGAAATTACCCTGATGTGGAGCAAACGGAATTGGTACAATACTTTTTATTCGAGTGGCCTGCCCTGACAAAACCTTTGAAGACTTGGTCATGGTAGTGAACGTGCCACTAGGGAGACTTTCTCGTTTCCTCTGGAGCTCAGAATGGTTTAGACCCAACACTAATGGATCAGGGAGGGATGGGATACATACAAACAAGGTAAAGTTTCTGACTGTGGTCAAAGTGGCTACTTCCAGAACGATCCTTGACACGCAGCCTCCTCGTGGCCCCTCTTGTATGGCATACTAGCACCCGCTAGATGTTAACTAATGCTTGCAGTGAAGTCCAATCCCCTGGACGTAAAATTCAGGTTATGCGTAGGGCTTGGAATCCACCACGTATAAAATCAAATCCAATGAAAGCCAAATATGCATCTAGACGGATCTCCTTAGAAGTTGATGAAGAGGGCGACCTTGCCGGCGTTGGAAGTACCAAATCGAGGAAGTCTTGTCATCGATTGGTGTGACGTAGGCGCGCAAGAAGAAGAGGCGCCTGGAAGGATGTGTTAAGGCAGCCGAAATCCGTTAATCGGGTTCTTAATGGCCAATTAACCAAGTAAGTAAGTACTAGTGGATCTTGGGGGATAGGTTACTTAATAATGTGTGGCACAATGGGTCGCACTGGGCCACCGAGTGAACCTGCCTGTCAATGGCCAGCTTCTGCTTACGTAACCTAAGCTTCTTAAATTCAATGTCCGCATATTGCAGGGAAGACTGCATATCAGACATAACTCATCTCAAAGAGTTTGGAAGTAGGTAAGGAAGTTTGTTCAAGATATTGGTAGGTACCCTATAGAAGGTATGGTAGGTACCTTTAGCTATATGTTGATAGGCATAAGATTTTGAACACAATGGTTAGACTCTTCAACGTAATCCTTTCTATATACATTGAATAATTAAGAGTTGTAGATTAGATACCCTTACGTTCCATTGAATTTAAAATGTAGTTTACTAGGACACACTATAATCGGTTCTCGGCTTCTCAGGTCTATTGATAAAATGCAATTTAAATCTTTTGAGGCTGTACTTTTTTCAGCCCGAAATAAAGTGTACAGCTAATAAGACATTCTTCACCCAATATTTACAACAGTTTCCTCTGCTATGTTTTCTGTAGCGCTGGTAAACAAGTTTAATTTACACAGTCAAACAACACTCAGTTTTACTCGTGTACTTACATGACACAGAGAAAAACGGACATTAACAAACAAAGCAGAAATAAAACAATACAAATGAATTGACAGAAATACAAACAGAAACACAACAAACAGAAATACAAATAGAAAGAGAAACAGCAATGAAAAGAGAATATGTGGTAGTGTATACACGCTCTATTACACACACATACACAAACGAAACGAATACACATTTAGCAGCAGATGAGACAAATTCAAATAAAGTGACAATGAATGCGTGAAGCGGAAGTGACATGTCACAGTGATGGAGAAAGAAATAAAATACATGGCAACAGTAAAGGACTAACAAAACCATACTCACTAACACCAAAACACAAAAAAAGGACAACAAAAAAGGAAACAAATCAGGCAGAAGACACAACAATAAATAGAAAAGAAAAAAATTGTAAAAGAAAGAAACAAAGTAAAATCGTTAGCCGAAAATATGAAGAGAGCGAGAGAGAAAGAGAGTGAGCGAGTGAAAAAGAAAATTACATTTCAATCGAATTTCTGCTGCTGATGCCATCCATCCATCATTCATCATTATCGAAGATGTTTTGAAGGTTTTCTTTCTTTATTATCGTATTTGTTTTGTCTTTTGTCCTTCTATTCTCTTTTTTGGTAGACTGTAATAAATTTACCGTAATTTAAAGAAATATTTCCGCTTTTTTTTGTCGTTTGTTTTTTCGTTAACAAAAAAGCATTAATAGGCCTCAAAATTCAGTCATCACCATTTGGTTAACGTTTCTTCTTTCGTTTTATTTTATATTAACGTTTATCAGCAACGAATTACTGTGTCTTCAATAAGGGCATCTTGTGCATTTTTTGCGCTTTTTTTTTTGATGATTGAAAATTAATTTTAAGGCCTTATCTTGTCTTTGTATGTATTGAATGCGGGTGGTATTTATTGTTAGTTTTCTTTTTGGTAACACTAAAGAATCTTTGAAACGTGTTACCCATTTAGTGCTTTCAAAATCGCTAATCTAACAAAGCAGTTAGTCAGCAGTCATTAAATAGATTTCACATAAAGTACCAGCCGCTTAGTTTGAACGACGGGTAAAGGGCTATCCATTTCGTGGTTTCAAAAGTATGGGACTGGAATTCGATATCTGTCAAATTAAGTTGTGAAACCAATTTTTTTCTTTTCAGTTGAAAGTCTGACATTGACGAAAATGGATCGCTAACTATCACACTACGCATAAAAATTATCAAAACTTACTATAAAAACGGTGATTGGCGGTAGACGGCAATTTTTCAAACAAAATTTTCGTCAGCGATGAAGCATATTTCACACTCGGTGGGTATGTTAATAAACAAAATTGTGGTTTTTGGGGTTCTGAGAATCCTCAAGTAATTGAAGAGAGGCCATTACATCCAGAAAAAGTCACTCTTTGGTCCGAAAGTGTGATTGGAACTTACTTCTTCGAAAACGACGATGGAACGACTGTCACCGTCAATTCGGAGCGTTATGGTTATATGATAACCGACTTTTTTTGCCTGCTATTGAAGAATACGACTTGGAGAATATATGTGGTTTCAACAAGACGGTGCCACATGCCACACAACTCGAGCGAATATGGCTTTATGGCAAGAGACATTTCCTAGACGAGTAATTTCTCGTCGTGGCGATATTAACTGGCCACCAAGATCATGCGATTTGACATCATTAAACTTATTTTTGTGGGGCTACGCGAAAGACCGTATTTATGCAGATAAACCTTCAACTCTTGAGCACTTGAAAACCAACATTCGTCAAGTTAAGGCTGAGATACCGCCCAATATGTGTCAAAAAGTGGTCGAAAATTACCTCAAAAGAATCAATGCTTGCAACACTTCGCGTGGAGGTCATTAAAATGATGCAGTGTTTCACACATAATGTCAACGTTCAAACTTTACAATAAAAAAGAAATATCATGAAAAAAATATTTTATATGTGTTTTATTTACGTTTACTTTTGAAACCACGAAATGGATAACCCTATATTTTTCCCCACTGAATGTAATCAATCAATTTACGCTTGAAAGACGTTGGGATTTATTGGAAATGTATTTCCAGTCGCCGTGGTCTAGTAGGTAGCGCGTTAGTTTATTAGACGTAAGGCCACGGTTCAAACCTCAGGTCAGACATCAAAACTAAAATATGAAAAAAATATTTCTTCGGCGACTTCCTCTCAGTAGATTTCTGGCAAAAACTCTAAGAGTAAATAAAATTGCCATGAAAAGTTTCTCAAAAATCTGTCGTTCGGAGTCGAAGTTAAAGTTTCGTCACTCATGTATCACTTTCGTCACTCATGTATAAAAATTAACGCACACAACATAAGTGGTGTGAGAAGCTAGGTTGTAATCCTGACTAAAGGGTTGTAAAGATCAATTATGTTTGTATGTATGTATGCATTTCCAAAACATTGACAATTGGTCGAAAATTCTACGAAAATGTCTTATAAAATTTGATCGCAAAGAAGACGCAACAGTGCCCGATATACGCAAGTTTATTGCAAAAGTTCGAGAAATTGGTCTCACCATCGCATCAAAATATCGAAGCTGTGGCTGAAAGTGTGCGTCATTATCGTTCTCAAGAATTGAACATTTTACGCACCAATTTACTTCGAATTTTGCGAAAAGATCTCGGTATGACGTCTTAGAGTCTTCACTTGGCTCAATACGTTAGTAAGTAAATTTGCCGTATTAAGGCCTCAGAAAACCCACATGCGGTCTTACAGAAGTCAAGGCACCCATTACGATTTACTGCTTGGTGCGGCTTGTGAAGCAGAGGCATCATTGTCTCATAGTTCTTTGAAAATAAGGATGATGCGATTTTTGTACCCACTCTTCATGGTATTGATATGAACGATGTTTGTTTTCAACAGGATAGCGCAACTTGCCTCATATCTCATGCCACAATCGATTAATAGTGTCAAACGTTTGATGGGCTTTTAATTAGATGGAATGCCGTTAAAGAAAAATATTATGCGTAGAAATCAGAGACAATTGAGCATATGAAGACCAACATACGTGATGCCATTGCCGACATACGACTCCATGCAATCGAAAAAGTGCAATAAAATTTTGTACGATCGAATGAGGTACTGTAAGGCCAGCTGCGGCAGCCATATGAAAGAAATTTTATTCCATTTCTAAACGGAACAAATGTACTTTACAACAAAAGGAATAAATTTGCTCAAAATTTCAAACCGTTTTTGTTTGCATTGCATTTTAAAATATAAACTTTTAAATGACTTACCCTTCACAAGTGAAGCTTTTTCCAACACAAAAAGGCGATGCCAATTATTTGCTCTAAAACTGGAAAACGATATGAATTTCTGATCTGAAAATTAAGAAAAAAAAATAAAATTATTTTTAAAACAAGCTACAGTGTTTCATTTTAAACAAAAAAAAATAATTTAAATTATCTGGAATTCAAAAATTTCCATAAAAAAATAAAAAAAAACAGAAATAACTTAATTGATATCGTAAATAATATTGTATTTAATAAAGCTTTTAAAAATAAATAATTTCATTACATGCTGGTATTTATATACGTATGAGTGTTATTGTCTAACAAAATATTACGTATACGTCACCCGTCAACTGTATGTAATATTTTATACATGAGAATAATTGAAATACATACATATTCTACAAAACACAACACAAAAAAGAAAAGAAAAAAAAAAACATGTCGTTAGCTTAAATACAAAGGGTCCTAACTAATACAACAGAAATTAGGAGTGAGAAATTTTGGAGCACTTCTAGCAGATATTGTGTATGTGCCACATATATTTTGAATACATTACCGTAGCATTATCTCTCAAATGCTTGTGAAATTCTTATGGCCTTAGCCTTACAAAAGTATTTAATTAGGTCTAGTAGACTTACATATGACAAACGTTCTATTCAGCGTGAGCCAAAGTCCTGTAACTTACTCTTATAAGACAACTAATATGGAATACATATGGAGTGTTTGTTTTGAAAATTACGGAGAGGCGTCTATTGTGTTATTTAAATATGATATCACAATAGTTTTGTAAGCAACTTATTGGGGAAGTGTGCAACTAAATGCAGTTAAAATCATTACAGGGAATAAACTCTGGAACTACTTTATCCCGTAAGTACAATATTAAAGCTGTTGTCTTAAGTCGAAAGAAGAAAAGTGAAACACTAAAGAATCTTGTAGATGTAGAGAGATGAACTCTTCCGAGTTCATCAAATATTTGGACGCAATATTCGATGGTCGTAGGAATTTCTATGGTCACTGGAGCAGAGCCTAAGACTATTGTTGTCGAGGGAAACTAATTCAGAGGCACAGTGTGATGGAAATTTTCAAGGTTGCCTATAACCAAGAGGACTATGTAAACGCTTAGGAGTAGCTCAGCGTGTACAGTGGATATTACAAATTCACATAAAGTGGCCAGTATTGTGGATTTGTAATCCTATATTTGTTTGCAAAAAGAACTAAAGGAGTTGTTTCTTCCGATGCAGAAAATATATACAGTTGAGGCAAGAAGATGTATGTGATAACGTCAACACAGTTCAAAAATTGCTCTCAATGAGCGAAGAACGTACAAGCATATCACAGACAAGGAAAGAAAATTCAATTCATTACAGGGTTTTTGCTTTTATGAGTTACGTATAGCACTACCTGCATGACGTCTTACTAAACTCTACTCACTGTCCCAATGAAGATAAAATTTTTGAACATTTTCTGTTCAAATGCCAGTAGTATGGCAAATGTTGAGTGAAAATGGAAACGAGATCGTCTAGATTTCTATGGTCAATAATGCAATGCATTTGAACTTAATAAAGAAACAAAGCAGAGGAAAAGAAACAATCACTGAAGAATTGCGTGCAGGAGAGTCATTGCAGTATCATAGACCGACCAAGAGAGGAAATCATTGCAGCAACATACGGCCACAGTATGATCACAACGCGAAGTAATGACACAGTTTCTGAGTGCTAGAGATGAAGGTGGAATCCGACGTATATAGAAATGGTTCTGCTTTTTAAATAGAAAACAAAAAAAAGTTATTTGTGTGGTAGAGAAGTCGCCGTGGTCAAGTAGGTAGTGTGTTGGCTTATTAGACGTAAGCCCCGAGTTCAAACCCTAGGTCAGACATCAAAACGAAAATATGAAAAAATATTTCTTCGGCGGCTTCCTCTCAGCAGATTTCTGGCAAAAACTCTGAGAGTAATTAAAATTGCCATGAAAAGTTTCTCAAAAATCTGTCGTTCGGAGTCGACTTTAAACTGTAGGTCCCACCACTCATGTAAACAAATTAACGCACACGACATAAATGATCTGAGAAACTAGGTTGTAATCGTGACTAAAGGGTTGTAATGATCAATTATGTATATGTGTGTGGTAGAGCGGTATCGTTATTATTTTAAGTGTTAAAAACCTAGTTGAGTTATTGCCAGGCAGTTGGCTTTGGATACCCATCGGTATTGTAATTTATTCGCATACACCTCAGACGGAAGATAATCTCAGATGAAAAAGTCTAACACGCTTAAATATCGCGATCTCGATAACCACTTCTCAATATCCCTTAAACTGCTAATGCAGAATATCTAATGTGGCATCTACTGTGTACTTGCCGTTGCCAGTAATGTTGTACGTCGAAGACTCCGCCAAACTAAAATCAATATCAAACACCTACTTTTTCGGGAACTTTTATATGATATTGGATCTCATATGGATTAGTATCGTACCATATTCGACAATTTATTGTTCACTTACACATTCATCCAGAAATAAGACTAATTTTTCGTTGAAAATTAATGGCAGTTGTGAACTGATCCAGAGTCTTTACCAGAGAAGAGCAATGAGTATTCAAAAAGATGAGTAGATTCGAATCATACTCATAATTTCTGATACTTATATGCATTCTCATACTTATTTTAATATCATACTCATACTACTCATATTCAAAGTTGAAAGTACTCATTGTACTCATATTTAACAACACGCATGATGTTGTTGATTTCGACTCTCCTTTACTCAACATTTACAAGAATGACGAAATAAGTATGATTCGCGTACGAACACTACAATACTCACTAGAAGGTTGTGTGTTTTTTTCATATTTTTTTATTTTTTTTTTTGTAAATGCAACAACTAAGACTGTAAATTTTAATGAATGATTCGAATCACTCGAATCATTAATGAGTATTATAAGTATTTTTCTAAATTTATGAATCTGAATGAGTAGGCGTATGTATCAAACATATTTCGAATGTTATGAGTTTGATGTCAAAGTTGTACTCAGTGCAACCAGTTAGTTATAAATCAACGTTGTACTGAGTACGAATGAATCAGTGTAGTTGAATTTCAATACTGTTGACTCACTCATACTCAAAATTTCATGAACACTTATGAGTAGCGAAAAAACGATTCATTGCTGATCTCTGGTCTATACAGAGAACACATTTCGTTGCCTACGGTCATCCATGGTGTCAAAATACACTGAATACGTGACTAGTAGTTTGAGAAGTGTAGCTTCAACATGACCCCATATAATTTATATCAAAATGTTTATTAGACTAGTTTAGCTTTCAGTTGACTATATATAAACTTATTTTTATTGGCATAATATCTCAACTTAATTATTTTTTAATGCCACAACTTTATTTCAATTTTTGCTACACAATTTTTTTTCACATAAAATTCCATTACGTTGTGCAAAATGTTCGGGTAAATTATTGTTGAAAAGCAAAATAAATATGGGTGAACAGAGAGTAGCAGTGATTACAACAATAACAACAACAACAAAAACAAAAAACAAAAAAAAGCAACAATTAACTTTTGTTAGTGAGTAGAGCAGTAGCTTAAAAACTACAACAACTACTACTTGGTTGAAGGTAAACAACACAGTGGCAGCCGTAGTTAAAACTGTGTCAACCTGTTCAAAAATGCAACGTTAATTGACAGATATTGGCTGTAGAGAAAGAGAAAACGCACACGCATTTGCCTTTTAAAAACTGACTTTCAACCAACACTCATGCAAACATTTTATGCTGTTGGCCACATTGTAACACCGTCAAACAAAAAATGCCAATCGATGGTTAATGATAAAGAACAGTGGCAGTAGCAGTGGCTGTGTGTGATGTGGCACGAATTGGTGTAGATTTAATGGATAATTAAATGAAATACGGTTAAATTTATTAGAGTTTTTAAATTTAATAATGCATGAACACTATAATAAAATAGAATGCAATACAGTCTGCACGGCACTGCACCGCTACGCGGCATGTGCAGTCGTTAAACTTTAGTTAGTAAATGGAGGGGTGGGGGTATTGGTAGAGAAAGGTGTCGCACATTGTCACATTACTATCGTATGGGTTTGAGTATTTCACAAGGATGCCCAAAAGAAAGTTTATATTTCGTGATAGATTTTCATGTAAATAAGTAGTGAATGCAGCTGGTCAAAGGGTTTTCAAGTCAATTGAGGCTTCTAACGTGGGATCATAAATTCAAAGAATGTGTGTACAGAGAAGAAGTCGCCATGGTCTAGTAGGTAGTGTGTTGGCTTATTAGACGAAAGGCCCGAGTTCGAATCCCAGGTCAGACATCAAAACGAAAATATGAAAATATTTCTTCGGCGACTTCCTCTCAGCAGATTTCTGGCAAAAACTCTGAGAGTAAAAATTGCCATGAAAAGCTTCTCAAAAAATCTGTCGTTCGGAGTCGACTTTAAACTGTAGGTCCCGCCACTCATGTATAAAATTAACGCACACAACATGAATGGTGTTGAGAAGCTAGGCCGTAATGTTGACTGAAGGGTTGTAATGGCCAATTATGTATGTATGTATTGCCTTGACTTTTGCAAGTACACCAGTAAGTGGGTCATCTTGGTTGTTGCCTTTAATATCACTGTTGTATACGAATCCAACAATCATCCAAGATTTTAAAACGACCAAAATTTCGAACATTTTGGCACTCAGTTTCATTGCCGCGTTCGATGCTTCTGGTTAAGTTAAGCAGTTTTTAAGCACTTGTCATCATGATCGCTACTATTCTACGTGCCGGTTGAAGTTTTATCGCACTTTTTTTAGAATTGATACCCCATTTAGTACTCTTTCTCTCTCTCTCTCTCTCAATGCTGGTTCTAAATTATGTACTTCTGTTCCAGTTCAAACTGCTGTCTAATATGATGATGTCCAATATGAATGAGAAAATTGAAGAATTTTGTTCCACCTTGTAAATAGCAGAGGTTCTGAGAGTAATTTTGGATCTTTGTCTATAGTTGCTACTGCCTTATCGTGCATAACATTCAGCATTTTCGTGTCATGGCTTTCAGAAGAGTGTTAAGGTTGAGGTTCTAAAACAAAGGCGAGAGTATACTTCCTTGTAGTGTCTCTCGAATTGTTATGCAACTGTTCGCAATGGAAGCATGTACTCAGAATTTAAGTCCCCGAATTGGCGTAATAGACTTCGTGTAATTCCTTGTCTCTCTGTAAACGCCTTGCTCATGATGCTTGATCGTACTGAGGCTTCAATCGTAACTCCAATCGAATTTTTGTAGAGATGAGGCTTTAAGTTTTTGCAAAATGCCATTCATTTGAAATATTCTCCTTCCACATCCAACTGGAATTTTGCCAGCGCTGTGAAGGGAACTAAGAATTATTGATTGACTGTTGAAAGACAATAGTGGGTGTGTCTAATGTTACACATCTTATTACGCGTTAGACTTCTCAAATCAGCCTTCCAGTAAAATTCTTTACAGTGACTGAAATTCTGCATTAGCACGCACGCTGTCCTCATAGAATAAACGCCATTCATACATAATGGGTCATTAACACTCATGTTGTGTGCGCTAATTTTATACGTGAGTGGCGGGACATACAGTTTAACGTTGACTCCGAACGACAGATTTTTTGAGAAAGTTTTTCATGGCAGGTTTATTTACTCTCAGAGTTTCTACCAAAAAATCTACTGAGAGGAAGTCGCCGAAGAAATATTTTTTTTTCATATTTCGTTTTGATGTCTGGCCTGGGACTCGAAACCGGTCTTTACGTCTAATTAGCGAACACACTGCCTACTACACTATGGCGACTACAACTCCTAGATACTTAGCATAATTGGATAGAGCGAGAGATACTTCAGAAATAGCGGATATAATAAATTGTTTGGAATCTGAGTATCCTTGTGAACAGCTCTAACACTGTCTTGTTAATTCCTACCCCACATTTGTTGCATCATTTCGATTGTTTACGATTGAATTTCCGAAAGTAATTTTTGATCTTTTTCCGCCACGCTGCTTATATAGAAGATTATCAATTAGAATCTTTATTACCACGGCTCTTAGACGAGTGTTAAGTTTGAGGTTCCATTGTAAAGGCTAGAGTGTGTATTATAGTGTCCCTTGAATCACCACTTTGGCAGCACTTGAGGTGCCCTAAGAGGTTAACAACAACGTATCTTTATTCTCATACAATTTTTTAGAGACGGCAGCAAAACTATTGGAAAAACCCAACATGCATACATAATTATCCATTACAACCCTTCAGTCTTGATTACGGCCTAGCCAAGCCCAACATCGCTTGAAAAAAGAGTCTGCAGGTTAACAACCCTTTAAATTTCAGCATAACTATTAAGGAGATCGAGGATGTTCAATCCTTAAAATCAATCCTTCTTCATGTGGCTGACTAGCTAAAGGGCATTGCGTATAGAGGAGACTGACGACGAGAGCCATGAATATCCACGATTAATTAAAGCGCCATATTTTCTTTTCTATCATGCTTTCCTTTCTAAAATATGGCTCTTAAACTTGGTACTCTTCGGGTGGAATCCCCCAAATTAGGTTTTAGGTACGATTGTTCGCAGAAATTAAAATATCAACAGCCCCACTATCGACATACCAAACACTCTTCTTGCGTCCGCTGTCTTCATATATAATATTTCTTATAACACACCCTGTATTTTTCACGTATTTAATATTCATTTTAATAAAATATAAAAAAAAATCTCCTCTACTATATAAAATCTGCCCCCTTTTTTGCATTCACGTAAATCCATATTTTTTTTTTCGTGATATTTTCTTTGGGTTTTTCTCTCTCTCTCTTTGGCTTTTATGTTATGTGAGTGAGTGACACATATAGGTCCATAAATAAAATGTTATTTTTCCATTAATTTTATTTGAATATTTAATAATAACGTTGGCAAAAGCTTACAATGCGTGTTTTGTATCCGTATTTAAAACTTTTGTGATGTAAATTTCCTTCTTTTTTTTTTTTGTTACAAATATTTCTGCCTTTGAATTAAAATGTCACACATTAACTAGGGTACTCGTTACAATATATAAACGTTTTGTTAACAAAACTCTTTACTTTTAAATTAAACATGTTTAACCAACCCTCGTACACTGGTTCATATTAATTTAGAAATTTTCCTGTTTTCTTTTAAAGAAAATTTTAAATATTGAACGTACTAAACATCCTCTTTTGTGTTGAACTTAATACAGGAAACTGTACTCCTTCATGAGAATTTAAATTTTTTAACAAGAAAAATTTATAATAAATGGCGAAAATGGACGTTTTATTACGAAAAAAATTTAAAAAAGCGGCTCAAGAAAGTTTTTTTTTGTAGTTCATATTCAATACGGGTAGTCAACAGTGGCGTTACGTTGAATAAGCGGTACAGTTTTATGTTGAACAATAGATAGCAGAGGTCCTAGAATATTTTAGGTTACCTTAGGTGGTAGCTTGCCGTTCACTGGCAAGTGTACTCGGTGCCACATATTGCCCATTGTGTTATCCAGTGTAAGGCATGCCCCCTTGTCATGATCCGTTAGTGGTGGGTTAGAGTAACCCCGAGTTTTGAATGAAACAGTCCACTTCCCTCAGTGACACAGTTTGCCACCATGCCGAATTCTTCAAACCTTCTGTCACCCAAAAACTGGTGACGTCTGTTCTGATGTACAAGGCACTCGCATAAAAAGTGTCGTACCGCTTCTATTACCAGCACATCATTGCAGCTTCTGCAGTAATCCTAATGGGGCAGAGAGATCTTCTTCGCTAAACTGAAAATAGTGCCGTGTCCCATTAGAACTCCTCTTAGAGTGCGAACCGCTCTCTTGTCGAATTGAAGTAGTCGCTTGGTTGGTCGGCTTGGTCCATTGCAGTTTTGAAATTCGGCAACCCGGTACGTTGGACCACCTACGGTTTATTGAAGGCCATGCTGCTTTTTCCAATTTGGAAATGTATTCTTGCCCTCTATCGTCTCCTTCTCAGACATCTTGTATCCATCCATTGCCAGTTCGTCAGACCTTTTCGTTCCCCTTTATGCCACTGTGGCCCAGAACCCAGTAGAAGCGGATGCTGTGTTGACGTTTACGTCGGGTGTAAAGAGTCTATGCAGCTCCTGACGGCCTTTAGTTTGTTGAAGTGGGGTCCTAGATCTTGGATTGCTCCTAAATCTTTCACAAATGAGGTCCGCTTTCCTCTCTATAATGTCGCCTATCTTTGCGATGTAACAGGCGTTTTAAATGCTGAGGAATTGGAGGGTGGGTTTAGTACGTAAGCACCAGTGATGCTGAATCGTGCACTCTCTTGTTGGAACAAAAGTGTCTTTCGAAGATTCCCACCTCCGGCCTAAGACAAAAAAAAACCCCTCATTGACTGCTCCTGTTCGATAGATTGGCACAGAACCCTGAAGCAAGTAAAGTTTCCATGTCATTCTATTTCCAAACGGTACAGGCAAGGAAAAAATGGATTTCACCTTTGGCCAGAAATTGTAGGAATTAAAGCTACGAACAGAGTTTCTTGATATACATTGTGATACTTCCGGTTCAAATGCTTGGCACAGTTCATAACCTAGATCATACCGATCTTCTAATATAATAATAGCATCGATGCATATCTTTAACTCAACACAATTATTCACATGAATTTTTTTAAATTTTCTATAAAATCAACAACAAAAAAAAAAAAACCGCCCGCCGCCGTTTCAAATCAAAGATACGACACCACAACCTTTCTTTAAGCTTTTCGCAAAGAGATAAAGGAACCGAAAATTGTAAGTTACGACCTCAAAGTGTTTTGCGCCAAATAAACGATTTCGGTTGCCATGATAAACGAGCGAATTTGTACCTCAGCATTTGGCTAAATTTGTTTATGGCACTTAAGAATCCATAGATAACCAGTGTTTATGTGGCTCTCGTTGTTATTTTCATTTTTTCTGTTCACCTTTTACTTTGAAAAAAACGAAATAAAAATTCAAAATAAAAATTGGAACGGAAGGAAGGAAAATCAAACGACATTTTTTTTTCCAACTGCTGCTATTTAAACGATGGAGTAGTAGTAGTAACAGAACAGAAGAGAATTAAAAAAAATTCTGCAAAAACCCCGATTTGGTAATGAAAACCAGAACCGCTTTAACAAACGGTAAAAAGCCAAGCGTTAAATGAATGAAAAAAAAAAAAAAACACTCACATATGCCTGTGTAGTAGCACACGTACATACATATATGAACATAAATAAACTGATGTCTGTATGTGTTGTCCTTGTTGTGGCTGATGGCATGGCATGTTGTTTGCCAATGCAGCGATGGTGTGTGTGTATGGATTTTGTTAACTTGGTTTACTACCTTTTGTTGGCCGGTTGACAGTATGGCTGCTATGGCTTGATTGTTGTGTGTTCGAGTAACTTTGTACACACTTCTCAGTAATTCCTGATGGTGTAAAAGATCCTGGTTTTCTCTTCTTTTTTTCCTCTGTTTTTTCCCTGTTTTTGTTCTGTGTGCAACACCATTCTTTTCGCTTCTGCTGTTGTTGTTGCTGTTGTTTTTCTATTTTTATTTTTTCCACAAACCAACAACATTCATTGATGATGTCTGTTGTTTTTTTTTTCTTTGCACCTTCCTACTACAGCTATGTATGTATAGCGGCGGTTCCCCTGTGAGTGTGCGATTTTGTTTTGTTATGGTTTTCCTTTTTTACTCTGAGTTGCTGCTCAAATGAAATGAAAAAAAAAGACTAAAAATACCTGCATGAGGATATAAAAACCAACTTCGTTAGTTGGTTATCACGACAGGTTTGGTTAAATTGTTCACAGCTTATTCTGAATACAGTTTCTTGTTTTTTCTCTCTCTCTCTCTCTCCTTGTTTTTATTACTTTTAGTCCAGTTAACTTCAAAATATGGTTGACGTTGATTTTATTTTTTCGATCGTTTCGTTGCTTTTTTTTACTCATTCAGCATTTCCTTTAAATTTGGTTGCCAAACTTAATTGCTAAAATACTGTTTGTTGTTGCTGAGGGTGTTAAAGTTTAAAAAGAAAAAAAAATTGCCTCTTTTTAACAATGTATCGACAGCAAAAAAAAATTTTCTGTTCTAAATCCATGTCCAGTTTGATACTCTAATGGATTTGAAGAGTTTCTGATGATCTTTTATTTCGATTCAGCGTTACGGAATCGGCGTAACACCTTTTATGCGAGTGCCTTGCACTTCAGAACAGACGTCAGCGGTTTTTTTGTTAGAGAACATTTAAAGATATGGGCATGGTGGCCAACCTGCAAGTAAGAAAACTGGCCGGTTTCATCCGAAGTTTAGGGTAGTTCGACCCACCACTAAGCCATCATGACAAGGGGATTACCTCACACTGGGTAACATAATGGGCCATATGGGCCAAAGAGTGGACTTGCCTGTGGACGACAAGCTACCGGCTAATCCAACCCAACCTATAATCATTACAATCGATAGAAATAAAAGGGTTCTTACTATATAACACAGCATGATCCGAAAATATCTTTTCCATCTTCCTTTAAAAATATGTGAACTAGAGGCGTTTAGATAGCGTTTACTTAAAATATGCATACTCATGGAAAATTGGCAAGAAGCAAGGGTAGTTTTTATGCCTAAAAATGACAAAATAATCTTATGCAACCCCAGAAGATTTCACACCAATTAGTCTAACCTCGTTGTTGCTTTGGATTATAAAGCGGTAAGTTAGCGCCATTCTGAAAACAACAATAGAAGTTGGGAATATGAGGTTCAGACCGGTGATCAGCAATGAATCGTTTTTTTCTCTACTCATAAGTACTCATAACTTCTCACACCACTCATGTTGTGTGCCTTAATTTTATACTTGAATGGTGGGACTTACAGTTTAATGTCGACTCCGAACGACAGATTTTGAGAAACTTTTTCATGGCGGGTGTGTTTACTCTCAGAGTTTTTGCCAAAAAACTGCTGAGAGGAAGTCGCCGAAGAAATATTTTTTTCACATTTAGTTTTGATGTCTGTCGAACCCCGGCTTTATGATGATCAGATGGCCAGTAAATAGGATGACCTGCAGATAAAACATCCATACTGTTTGAAGATACTGTGTCCAAGAGCTGTCTTCATTTCGGAGTAATGAGACGTTATCCTCAGAATGTGTGTTTTGCATTATAATTACCAGCTCCAATAAATTTCGAAAACAACGTGTTGAAGTAATCGAGAAATTGATCTTTGCAGATGTTGTGCTTTGGAGGACAATAAGGGTCCTAATATTGTAAGATCAGAAGTAATGCAGAAAAAGGAAAACAATGGATGACGTAACTTGCCATCCACTTGGAATTTGAGCAACTTAACTATTTTCTGATTGAGTTTTACTAGTCACGGTTACGGCACGGTATAGGGATGATCATAAAATATGCTCATAAAATAATTTATTTTTTAAAACTTCTCACGTTTCTTAAACTATCAGTTTAAATGTAAATTTTCTATATAGTCTTCCCCCTTGCTTCCTCAGTATTAAACTAAATATTTCGTGCCATGTTTTTTACTGCCATATTAACCCTTTTCTTTTATGAGAGTAGAAAAATAAAATAAAAATACAAAAGTATTCCGAAGAATAATAGAAACTTAAGGGGGGGATGTGTGAAAAATGTAAAAAAGAGTATAAAAAAAAGTTTTGCAATGATTTCATTTGATTTGAGGAATTAGTAGAAGAGATCTTTACGGTTGATATTCCGTATGCCAAGCATTGGTAAACTACTGCCACAGCAACTGCATGTATTTACTGTACTGGCTCGCTGGCTGGCGTTGGAGCTATAAAACTTTACGTTTCTTGTCGTTACTTTTAGTTTTAAAATATTCTTGAAAAGTAAAGGGAAAGTTTAGTTGTTGTTTTTTTTCGTCCTTCTTTCTTTCTTTATTTCTTTCTTTCTTTCTTTCTTTGTATTTCAACTCTGATTCAAATTGTGTAACGTTTACTGCGGTGTATAAGTGAAGGAAGTTAGTTACAGCTCACTATCAAAAATAGAGAGAGAGAGAGAGAGAGTTAGAGGGAGAGGTTGCAAGAAAAACAGTCAGCCCAAGTAGTTGGGAATTGTATTTTCTTTACAGATTTTTTTTTTACTTTTTCTTGTTGCGTTTCAAGAAAACGCATAAAAAATTCTGAGAAAATAAAAGAAAACTTTACTTTAAAGTTTTTATTTCTCTCCTGCCATTTGGTTGTGTTGTACCTCTTGTGCCATGTTTTTAAATAACTTTTCTGCTGTCCTGTTCGTTATCTTTTTTATTTTTTTTTTAATCTTCGAAATGTGTTTTTTTGTTTGAAAAAACTTAAAAACTTTCCGTTCGTTTTTTTCTATTTCACCTGATTTATTTCAATTTTCATAATAAATTCTGACCAAAAACATTTACAAGAAATTTACAATTTGTTTATGTTGTTCCCGATCTTACTCTGCTTCATCTCCTTTTCTTCTTTTTTTTTCTTTTGAGTTTTACTTCTCCTAAAGGTCTTGTGTTGCCTTTTATGTTTCTTACTTGTTATTAAAGTTTCGTTTTCTATTTTGCCTTGATTTTTATTATTATTTCGTAAACTTTTTTATTTGATTTTATTTTTCTTCCTTGTCATTCTCTTTTTCTTGTTTTCTTGAATAATATTTTCAATACGTTTCAAACAAATTTTCTTTTTTTCGAAAGAGTTTTTATATCCGGTTGTGTGTGTTTGTGTGGTAGGAGATCCTTTTTTTTGTCATTTTTTTCCATTCAATCCAGTATTGTAAGTCCACAGGAATATTAAATGAATTTTGTTTTCAAAGCTGAGATAATTTAATCCTGTGTATTTTTAAGAGTTTTATTACAAGCAAGCATAGGTTTTGTTGTCAGTTTCTCCAGTGTAAACATACTATTGCAAGACCGCATATAATCATTCGAAAGGATTCACAAATGAATCCAAATTTTTCATATTTTGATGTAAAATACAAACATTTTAAGTAATTCATCAAGGCGAAAGGCAATGCACATAATTAGGCAAGGTATAGGCTCTTTCGATACCCTATCTACACCTCTCTCGGAGTCCTACAATCATCCAAAGCTTCTGATAAACTAACTTAGACTCACTGAGATTGCTAGCATAGTTAAGCCGCAGCACTTTCTCTAAAGCTTCTCCGGTATTAATATACTCTATTAAGATCACGTCTAATCTTTTTATGGGCTATTGCGACACTCTAGTTATGAATTTCTTGTAGGCCTAGCATTATCCGAAGCTTTAGCTGAATTTAGACTTCCGCCGTTCAACTTTGAAAGATCAGCCAGATGATCGGCATAGTTAAGCCGTGGCGCTTCCTCTAAAGCTTCTGCAGTATAAACAGACTCTGTCAAGGCCATGTCTAATCTTTTTATAGGCTATTGCGATACCCTAGTTATACATTTCTTGTAGTACTATAACCATTCAAAGCTTCTGATAAACTCACTTAGACTCCAACCATCCATCTTTGAAAGAAAGTAAGATCGTCAGCATAGTTAAGCCACGGCGCTTATTTTAAATCTTCTCAATTATAAGCGTACTTATTCAAGACCACGTCTAATCTTTTTATGGACTATTGCTATACCCTAGTTATACTTGATTTGTAGTCCTATAACCATCCAATATCCTATAACTCTGTCAAGATCACGTCTAATCTTTTTATAGGCTCTTGCGATACCTGAGTAATATATTTCTTGTAGGTCTACAACTATTAGAAGCTTTAACTGAACTTAGACTTCTGCCATTCAACTTTGAAAGATCAGCCAGATGATCGGCATAGTTAAGCCGCAGCTCTTCCTCTAAAGCTTCTCCGGTATTAACATACTCTATCAAGATCACGTCTAATCTTTTTATGGGCCATTGCGATACCCTAGTTAAACATTTCTCGTAGTCCTGTAACCATGCCGATCTTCTCTGAATTCACTCAGATCCCCACCGTCCATCTCTGAAGTATCAGTGGGATTGTCTGCATAGTTAAGCAGCGGCGCTTCCGTTCTCCAAGACTTAACGCTGGTTATATATCCAAGTATAAGAATAATATTTTGTATATCTTCCTTATCTTATGAGAAGCTAGACCGTAATCCTGACTTAAACGTTGTAATGGCCAATTATGTATGTATGTATGTATTTACGTATGTATTTATATCTTCCTTATCTCTACAACTCTTGTAGAAGTCATCGTCCATATGAAGAAACTAATGACTGACCTGTAATGATTTCTAAAACTACGTTGAGCTTACGAGTGCTGAGTCTGAACTGAAATTCCATGTACTCTCCATTTAAATAAAGCCATCGTAGTATACTAGGTAGTGTGTTTGCTTATTAGACGTAGGGTCACGGTTATAACTCCAGGACAGACAAAGCCAACAAAACGAAATGTGAAGATATATTTCTGGCAAAAATTCTGAGAGTAAAATAAAATTCCCATGAAAAGTTTCCCAAGACAATCTGACATCCGAAGTCGACTCAAAACTGCAGGCCCCCCACACCACATGTATAAAATTATTACACACAGCATAAGTGGTGTGAGAAGCTAGGCGGTAATCCTGACTAAAGGGTTGCATTGAGGAATTATGTATATATTGTTACGAAAATGGAAATGGTGTTATCGTTTAACATTAAAATAATCTACAAAAGCTACAAAAACAATGAACTTGTTTACATGATCAACGAATAAACAAAAATATAGCAACAACATCAGTATAAGAAAAGGGAACAAACAAGTAAGCAAACATGCAACAACACTGCAAGGACAAACGTAAACAAAATATACAAACAACAATAATGTAAAGAACATGTTTACATTTATAGAGATTTAGCGAAGGCAGTCATTCTCCTTTAAGAACATTCATTAGACTGTTTACTCAGCTATATAAAAGGCAAGCCAAAGTAGGCAATGGGATCAGAAAGAATTCAGTCAGTCTTGTGTAAAGAAGCGTTGCGTGTGAAGAGAATAATCGAGGTTGGAAGATCTCCGTTGTAAAGATCTAACGAACAATTGTTAGTGTGTACGAGGAAGAGTGTAAAGAAGAATAATAATTAAAGCAAATTGTTGTTGTTTAAATCAAGTTCCGAACAGTGGTACACACGGAATTGTGGGAACAATAAAGAATTTTAATTAAAATGAAGCACAAATTTATTTTTATTTTATTTGCAATTTACGAACTCATATTAAAAACGTTTTTAAAAGGGTAACAACGTAACAATATGTTTTACTGTGACAGAAGGTCGAGAATGATAGATGCTAATAACAACTTTGGTGCAAAAATGTTTGGTCTAGTGGTAGGAACTTTGCTGGTTGAGTTCTTACTTTTGTGAAGAGACTGCTGTTAAGATGAGTGCTCGATTTTAAGGTCATTTTAAAGGCCTCATTCTGTTAGAGTTTGGGAGCATTCCAGAAAGAATTGAGAGGAGTTCTTTCATGATAAGAATGTAGTTTGTAGTAGTTTAACTTTTATACTCATGTTCATTAATACCCGCCCCCATTAAAAGCTAGATTGCATGCAACAGTTAAGCAGTTAATAGAATTGAAACCAAAAAAGAAACATGAAAAGAAATTAAGATTGCCTCTCAATAATAAAATTATGCTTAAAGGCATAAAATAACAACAATAACTTGTGGCTAGAAAATGAAGGAAATTGTTCACCATTTCTACTCACCACCACCCACACAAATCTCTTGCAAAATTCACTTTGAATTATCGAAAAAGATACAACAATGAAGATGAGAACGTCGATGATGATGATGACGAGAAACAATTAAATTTCCTGTCATCATTAGGATGTTTCATTCGTTAAAGTTGTGTCCTTTTAATTGGATTGTTGATAGACGATAAAAGAAAGAAAAAACCAAACACAATGAACTTTGTACAGTGAAATGGTGTTCTGCTGCCCTTAAATGCCAACAGTTGTATGCATTTGTAGCAAGTTAAAGGCATTGTTTTGATTGAGACACTCACACACAGCATCCGGTTTTAACTTGAATGGGGGTGGAGGGGAAAAAGGACATTTGCATAGTTTTCGCTTCCAGGTGAATAGCGATAATAACAGAAACTAAACATTTTATAATGATTTCTCATGGAGAAATATTCTGTAATAAAAAGATAAAAAATAAATTAAACTTTGCAAAAGCCATTCTCCACTTTGGCCGAACAATACTTTGATGCAAAACAGGATAACCATCGTACAGACGCAGATATAGTATTGGTATGGGAGTAGTATGTACAGAGAGAGAGTTTTATTAAAGAGAGCAATAAAATGATGGTAAATGGAAAGGAGATAAAAAGAAGTCTTCCGGTCACAAAACGAACATGTGTCTTCTACATTTGCTTTTTGTTTTGGCTAAAAAAAAAACAAAAGGAAACTGTAGTATTGTAATAACGATAATTAATATACAGGATGGAAGCAATTGCTGATAATGGAAATGATAACATTTTTTAAGGGCAACAACAATGTAAGAATATAATTTGTTTCAGGATAACTATTCTGGTTACATAGCGATAAAGAAATCAAAGTACTTTTTTGAAGTAAAAAATCCTGGGGATAATGGAATAATTGAGACCAAAACTCAGTTTACAGAAATATTGTGCAAGCAATGGAAAGCATTTAAGGATGCTTGTCTAGGCCATACTAGACTAAAATCTTGGGCTAAATCTTCTCATAAAAGGGTATATCGGAGATATCAAGAAGAGACTCATTCTAGTTTACACCAGAGATCAGCAATGAATCGTTTTTTCGCTACTCATAAGTACTCATTGAAATTTTGAGTATGAGTGTGTCAACAGTATTGAAATTCAACTACTCTGATTCATTCGTACTCACTACAACATTGGTTAATAAGTACAGGTTTCAATGCATCCGCATCTCAATCTCCAACATTGCGAATAATTCAGAATCGTCAGAGAATGTCGCCGTTGCCTCAACCTTCTTTCTGGGCGCTTCAGTGTCACACTTGTCTGGGTCCCCGGTCACTGTGACATTCCGGAAACTGCAGAGCCGACGAGCTGGCCAGAGCTGGCGCACTACTCCCGGAATCCTGTTCAATCGAATTAGGAATGCCACTTGCCTCGATCAAACTGGTCATTGTGCGGAAATGTTTCCGAGACGCCAACCTACCCTGGATCAACGAGGAATCCTGCTCTACAGCTAGACTCACCTGGACCCGGATGGATAGAAGGCGTACCAACCAGTTACTTGGACTTGGTCGAGGCATCATCTCAATCATAGTGGCCATGCTTACAGGTCACTGTGTTATGGGTAGGCACGCGAAAAGAACGCGGCACTGAGGAGGACGAGACTGTTACCCCACCTCCTTTTTCAATGTCCATCTCTTGCGAGATGTAGATATAGGTTATTTAGCTTTCCAACCCTTGTCAGCTTGACGGAGCTATCGTCCATTGATGTCAAGGATATAACCTCGTTTATCAAACTTTCTGGCTAGTTTTCCAGCGCGGGGTAGTAGTGCTTTGGATGTGCAGATAATGCGGTGACCGACCTCTCCCTAGTAGGTTCGGGGGAACTTGGTCAGTACAGGAACTGCGTTCACCTGTGGCGTCACAACGGGGCGCTGTGCCTGCTCAAGTGAGCTTTTGGTATGAAGCTACCACACTAATCTAACAGGTTTCACTGAGTATGAGTACAACGTTGACATCAAACTCATAACATTACAAATATGTTTGTTTCATATGCTTACTCATTCAAATTCATACATTTAGAAAATACTTATAATACTCATAAATGATTCGAATGATTCGAAGCATTCATCCAAATTTACAGTTTTAGTTGTTGTTGCATTTATAAAAAAAAGAAGAAAAAAAGAAAAAGTAGTGAGTATTGTAGTGTTCGTACTCGAATCATACTTATTTTGTGATTCTTATAAATGTTGAATAAAGGAGAGTCGAAATCAACAACATCATGTGTTCACGCTGGCCACCCTAATGTTAAGTTTAGCTTTAAGTACTGCCCAAGTATATAACAACCGTGTGTGTTAATTATTTGCTAATTGTGAATTGTTATAATGTAAAACGAAAAGAGATTATTATAAAATCCATCCCCGAATACGAAGGTACGTTTTGAGTACATAGTAAATATAATTTTGTATAGAAAATTAATATTCTCGTTTTTCTTTCTTTCGCCAAATATTTTATTTTATTTATCTTCCCCGCTCACCCCCACATCATGCTTATTGCTAAGTATGACTACTATGAGTACATCAAACTTTGAATATGAGTAGTATGAGTATGATATTAAAATAAGTATGAGAATGCGTATAAGTATCAAAAATTATGAGTATGATTCGAATCTTCTCATCTTTTTGAATACTCATTGCTACTCTCTGGTCTATACTTTTCCGCTCATTCATGACTCAGAGCATGAAATTTGGAAAGAGTTACGCTGGACATAATCTAAGTTGGATTGTATATGAAATTTTATGGAAATAATGGATATGCATAGAAATGAGTATCTTTTATCTGACCACAGCAGCTTTAACTTTTTTGTATGATAATTTTGCATGAAAATTTCAGTGTATAACATACATACATACATCCATACTTTGTTACTACAATCCTTATCTCAGGATTACGACTTAGCTTCTCACACCACTTATATTGTGTGTTAATTTTATGCATGAGTGGCGGGACCTACAGTTTAAAGCCGATTCCCAACGACGGATTTTTGAGAAACTTTTCATGGCAATTTTATTCTACCCTCAGAATTTTTGCCTGCTGTCCTACCAGCATTACTGCAGAAGCTGTCAGGACGTGGAAGCAACGGAATCGGTGGAACTCCTTTTATGCGAGTGCCGTGCATTTCAGAACTGATGTCATTGGTTTTAAGGTGACAAAACTTTTAAAGACTTGGGCATGGTAGTGAACGTGCCACTGGTTTCATCCAGAGCTCGTGGTATTTCAAACCCCTCACTAACGGTTAATAACAAGGGGGCTTACACTGTGTAACCTTATGGGTCACATGAGCCACCAAGTGAACTTGCTTGTGAATGGCAAGCTACCCGCTAACCTAACCTAACCTAAGACAATAAATATTTTATTTTTACTGTTATTTTATAGCTTTTTATAGTACCTTGTAGTACCTTGATGGTTGCATTTATTTGCATTGCCAATCATAACATTTAACTCTTTAAGAACTTTTTAAAGTCTTTGAAATAAATCTCCTACATGTCATTTAAATCATATATCGGGTGTAAAGGAAATAAAGAAAAAAAAAAAAAATAAGAAAGCCAACTGCAACTACTCATGTTAAATGGAACTTTATTTACAGCTTAAACAACCCATAAATATACTCTCAAGCATCATAGACGGACTGCCATTGCTACTGCCACCATCAACAAACAGCAACAACAACAACAGCAATAACAAAATAACTTATAAAATTTATGAGTTTATCATGGTGTCAAGTAGATTTTTCATACATTAAATACGTTTATTAAATGAGCATTACTGCTCTGGTGTTTGCCTTACGCCTTGGAAAAGTCGAAAGTGGGTTACTAAAACTTGATGACACGTAATGCTGCTCTTTCTGCCACGGTTACAAGAAACGGATATAAAACAGCACACACACACTCAGGCCACACTCCAATATCAGTTTCCGTTCTGTAGTAACATTCTATAAAGTATAATATTTCTACACAGACACACACACACAGAAAAAAAATTTTTGTATGTGAAGGTAAGAAAAATCTTTTGCTTAGTTTCATATGAGTGTAGTTGTATAGAGCAGAGTTTCTGCTGCCAGGTTCCTTAGAGCGCCAAAGCTTTGAAATCAAGCGAAAATGTACGATGAGATTTTAATTAAAAAGTTTTTCTTTTTTTCGTTGAACCATCGTTGTACTTGTTTTAATGTCACTCGGTGGCATAAAGTATTAAAAAGTGAAGTTCATATGTGTCGTTTGCATTGGGAGTGAGAGTATACATTTCATGTGCCACATTTTGGTGGCATCATGACAAGTTGCGAACGTGGCATAGAATCGCTGGTTACTATATATGTTAATATGTGTGGCATCGCATTACACTTAATGCCACTTTTCCTTTAATTCTCCTCGTTTCTGTTTTTATTTTGATTTCATTTCATTAAAGTCAATGTGCTCCGCGTTGCACATGGAGCAATACTGTGCTATTTTCCATTTAATAGTTTTCTTTTTTGTTTTTTGCTTAAACTAATGAGGTTAAATAGAATTTAAATACGTGAAAGTGTTGGAAGTTAGTAAGAGTGTTGCAATATTGTAATGTAATGAAATATGAAAATTTTGGATACAAGTTTTTTAAAACCAAATTTTCCTTTTACTTTTATGTGGTGTTCAAAGCTCTGAAAAATTAATTTCGTATTAATTTTTTCTTTGTTAAAAGCATTCTAAATTCCCAGAGTTTTATCCTTTAAATTAAGGATTGAAAATAGATTTATTTATAAAAATCCATACACACATAATGCAACGGCACTTTTTGAATTTTTATTTCCAATAACTCTCTATATCGTTGCAAGAATTCACATACATACATACATAATTCGCCATTACAACCCTTCAGTCAGTATTACGGCCTAGCTTCTTACACCACTCATGTTGTGTGTGATAATTTTGTACGTGAATGGCGGGACCTACAGTTTAATTTCGACTCCGAACAAAAGATTTTTGAGAAACTTTTTCATGGCAGGTTGACTTACTCTCGGAGTTTTTACCAGAAATCTGCTGCGGCCGAAGAAATATGTTTTATATTTCTTTTGGTTGGAGATGTTGGACCTGAGGTTTGAACCGTGGCCTCATATCTAATTAGGCAACACACTACCTACTAAACAACGGCGACAACAAGCCTTCACCTTGCTGCAAATCTTTCCCCAGCTGTTCACTTTTAGAATCAATTCGTCTTCCTTACGTGTGAGTAAGATTGCCTGGTATTCTATTCCCTTATGGTTCGCATAATCCTGGAAAGATGGTTGGATATAGTTCTCGTCCAAGATATTCGAAGACTTATGAGTCACAGAGTGCCATGTTTTACAATCGGTCAGATTGATAGATTTAATGTTTATATCAAAGGACGAATTCCAAGTGGATCCAAAGCCTAACAACAGGGGCTTCCGAACTGTGGTAGTTGATAACGGCCATATTATTGAAGCTACGCCTGTCATATCAGTTGCCATTTATTTTGTTTATTTTACCAAACCATCTTGAACGGACACGGTATTCAACAACACTCGCTAATAATAAAATTGTTTCATCAAAATCAGCATTCTATTCGGGTAAAGAACCACACGCTTTGCTCATTTTACGATCGCAATAATCCCTCTTCACAATGTGGTAGATAAATTACAGTCTATTACCTCAATAATGGTCATACGTCAATGAAACGCAACATTTGCCAAAAGCATTGGCG
This sequence comes from Sarcophaga rosellei, assembly GCA_930367235.1. Classification (NCBI taxonomy): domain Eukaryota; kingdom Metazoa; phylum Arthropoda; class Insecta; order Diptera; family Sarcophagidae; genus Sarcophaga; species Sarcophaga rosellei. Next base: position 58,816,343 of record OV884018.1, on the reverse strand, counting down.
CTGTCTGCGTGCGTAAGCAGAAGAATCCGAGGCAGTAGATTTAGCATTGCTTACAACAACTAGAGATTCCACAAAGCATGACTTGGCGTATCTGCACCAGCAAAAAATTAAAGTGACGAATGAACTAGGCAATGACGTGTGTTCGCTGAATTAACTCTGGAGCTGTTCAAAACTGACCTTAAGTTTCATCGAAAAATCACCCTCAGATGAATTGGCTTGTGAACAAAACAAAATTGTTGAATTTGGGAAGATACCAGTCCACAAACCACAGCTGTCAATATAACCTATTCCATCGGATGGATTGATGTTTGGCTAATTCGAATATGCTACCATCAGAAAACCCGTGAAGGTTATTTGAATGATGTTATTTGATATTCCACACATAATGGTATAAATAGGTCTTTCAAGCTTAGAAAAAAAAAGTAGATGAAGGCGGTGGAAAAATGTTGTTCATATTGCGTTTAAACAACGCAAAACCCAGTCACGCGAAGTTATCTTATAATTGCGTTTGTGGAGAATTGAGGGCAGAGGTGTACAGTTTTTCGCACCCAAGTTTTTCTCATAGCCAAGTAATCATTCAAATGGATGCTATGGCTTTCGCTACATTTTACATTTTTAATCTCTGATTGGCCAATATCGAAAATTTTCTCAATTTATTTTTGATGTAGAGACCAAAGATCAGCAATGAGTATTCAAAAAGATGAGTAGATTTGAATCATACTCATAATTTCTGATACTTATACACATTCATACTTATTTCAATATCATACTCATACTACTCATATTCAAAGTTTGAAGTACTTATCGTACTCATACTTAAGAATATGCATGATGTTGTTGATTTCGACTTTCCTTTACTCAACTTTTACAAGAATCACAAAATACGTATAATTCGCGTACGAACCCTACAACTAGAAGATTGTGTGTTTGCTTTGTCTTTCTTCTTTTTTTGTAAATGCAACAACAACTAAATCCCTAAATTTTGATGAATGATTCGAATCACTCGAATCATTTATGAGTATTATATGTAGGTATTTTTCTAAATTTATGACTCTGAATGAGTAGGCGTATGAATCAAACATATTTCGAATGTTATGAGTTCGATGTCAACGTTGTACTCATACTCTTTGCAACTTGTACTTATAAATCAATGTTGTAGTGAGTACGAATGAATCAGAGTAGTTGAATTTCAGTACTGTTGACTCACTTATAATCAACATTTCAATGAGTACTTATGAGTAGCGAAAATACGATTCCATGCTGATCTCTACTAGAGAAGAAGTCATTGAAATTGATCTTGGTTTAAGTAACACTTTTTTTCTGCAAAAAATAATGCTAACTAAGCACACAAAATTCAAATTTGTTATCATTTTTTCTTCAATTGAAGACAAACTAAATGCGGGAGCTTGTTGAAATTTTGGTAGGGGTATTAGCTGACATGTGCCTATTGACAGCATCAATGTTCAAATTGCCACGTCCATTTTTTTATGACATAAAATACATATTCCAGATCGAGATGAGCATAGACATCTTGTTTTTGGATTGCCTAATCGAATTTGGTCATTTGTCTGCTCTGAATGGAACCTTTCGTAGACACATTTTCTATAATTTTTTTTGCACGATTTCAGATTTTTTTCGCAAATGAATAGCAAAATATAAGACACATCACTTCTTTATTTTTAAATCACAATCAACTTTCTTGTTACTTTAATAGGTCTTCTCCGATATCTATCACTGTTACATTGTTTTCTCTTGTCTCCTACCTTTCTTCTAACTTCTTTTGTATGGTCTTTCGAATTCACATACCCCCCCTCTACACATAGGCAATTATGGCGTCTCTTTTCAATTTCTTTACTTTACTGCAGACAAAAATTTACCTGAGATTGTCAATTTTCTGTGTCACATTTAGTGTCAGAATGGCTATTTGAGTCTGGCATTGTGTGCTGAGAAGTTTCTTCTTTCGTTATACGTTTGTTTATATTTGATATCCTTTATGGTCCATATTTGCCATTTGTTCAGCAATCTGGACATAATAAAAATACACACATACGAGTACAATGCATGAAGACAAAGATATTGAATCAATAAGAGAAATAGAATCAGATTCAGACTTATTTTCAAACTTATATACATACATATATATAGGGTGGACCATCTATCGGTGTAAATTTTAACCAGAAAATCGACACGTGGTCTTTCAGATGTCAATGTACCCATTACGAGTGACTGTTTGGTTCGGCTTGTGGAGCGGTGTTATCATTGGCCCATATTTCTTTGGAAATGAGGACGGCGCAACCATTACATTCAATGGAGATACCTATCGGAGCACGATAACCGATTTGTTGGCAGCCGTTCTTCATGGTATTGATGAGAACAATGTTTGGTTTCAACAGGATGGTCAAACTAACAACACATCCCATGCCACAATCGATTTAAAGTTTGATGACCGTTTACCTAGCCGAAATGGTGACGGCAATTGACCGCCAAGAAGCTGTGATTTGACACCGTTGGACTATTTTCTGTCAGGCGCCGTTAAAGAAAAGTGTTTTGCCGATAAACCGGAGACAATTGAGCATTTGAAAGCCAACACTTGTGATGTCATTGCCGAGATACGATCCCATATACTCGAAAAATTGCACGAAAATTGATCCTATCGAATGACATTGTTTTTGTTTTATTGCATTTTTAATTTAAACTTTTAAATGGCTTACCCTTTATGTACATATGTGCATGCGACTATGAATATCAACAAGAAGAACAAAAAAAAAATGATTTCCTGCTTCCTGTTCCATTAGTGACCAAAAGTGTACAAGCGAGGAGTGGGGACATTTTCTAGTTTTCTATGCTTGAATGTTCTTGTTGTTGTTTTTTTTTTTTTTGTTGATCTATTCATTGGTGTATGTTGTCGTTAAATTGTATGTGGCACATGTAACTGTCTGTTCGTCTCCATTTGACTGTCTGGATGTATTTAGTATGCATGCGAAATCATGTTCAAATATTATTTGAACAGGAACTGACAATATGAACAGAAAACAAAAGTCACAAAAAAAAAAAAAAACAAGAGACCTCCCCCACCAAAAAAAAACAGAAAAACTACAATAAAAACAAGAATCGAAAATAAAACATTAAATTGAAGGCACATGAATTTGTTGAAAATCATATCCATATTGAATGGGAGAAACAAAACGAAACGAAATGAAAAGAAAAAAAACTAAAAATTATTGGAGAAAAACAAAATATATATGTGTGTATGTCTATATGTGTGTGCAAATACATGGATGTTCAATATATATTGTAAAGAAAGGAAGAAGCAGCATATGTTGGCATATTTGCATTTTTATTCATAAATTCATATTCATTGTTATGGACAAATACCCACGATGTGAAAAAAAATATGTACTTACATATGTATGCAGTGACATACACAAATTGATCGGGACCACATGTCGACAATTTGTTTTTGCCATTTAAAATCATTGTATTGTTTTTTCCTTCATATTTTTGGAGTCTATTTATTATTGACGTATAATTTTTTGTTTGACTAATTGAAGTCTCTATAGAGAAACAATTTCTTTTTGCATCCTTTATTTGAAAAAAAAAATTCCTCTTAGTAAAAGCAATTTATACATCCCCCCCACTATATAAGGAATGAATTCAGAAGCTATTTTCTATTTGAAAATATTACTATGCCTTGAGCCTATATAACAAGCCTTTTGTGGCTTTTTTCTAGACAAATAGTTCAGGATTTTATAAGACAAATAATTCTAAGAAGGCCCATTAAAATGGTTTCTTATGATCCAGTTTTTAAACTTGTTTAGACGTCTTTATATTCTTTCTATATAACCATATTGGGAACTGCTTCCTTCTTAGCTTTATACAAACGCATCATATTGGCTTGAGCAGGGCATTATAAAAATAACAATTTACAATCCAGTATCGATCAATATTGTTACGAAAATGGAAACATCGTTTAACATTAATATGATTAACAAAAGCTACACTAACAAATACAACGAACTTGTTACAAGTAAACCAACAACATCGCTATGAAAGAAACGGGGATAGACAAGTAAGCGAGAATGCAACAAGTTTTGAATGTTGCACTGAAGACACCATCGCATATTTTTTCCACCTTGAAAATTCCTTTTCCTCTTTTAGAGGAATGACTATTTCATGAAGAGAATCCTGTACTATGAACCTCACAAATGCTTATCATCCGTCCTTATGGTTGATATTCTTCTAGGTGTTATTTAAATACAATCTCAATGGAATTTGATGCTTGTTTTAAAAGTTCTGAAAGAAGCATCCGATGATATTGTTACGAAAATCCTTTAACAATAAAATGAGCAAAAGCTACACTAACAAATACAACGAACTTGTTACAAGTAAACCAACAACATCGATATGAAAGGAACGGCGATAGACAAGTAAGCGAGAACGCAACAACAATCAATGTGAACAAAATACATAAACAACAATGAAGTCGCAATAGCGTTCACGAGAAGGCGAAAACACGAACATTCTACTTTAAGAACCTTCATCAGACTGTTTACGACGAGCATATAAAAACGCAAGACAAAGCAGACAACGAGTAGTAAGAGTTCAGTCAGTCTTGTGTGTAGACGCGTTGCACGTGAAGAGAACAGTTTGTAGATCGTCGTTGAAGAGATCTGCGTTGTAAGCAAAGAAGAATAGCGAACAAGCAATTATTGTTGTATTCGTCAAGTGTGAACAGTGGCACAAAAGTAGTGCGAACAAAAAAGAATTTATCTAAAACTAAACACAAATTTATTTTTATTTTATTTGCAATCAGCGAACTCATACTTTAAACGTTTTTAAAAAGGTAAAAACGTAACAATATTATCAAATGTTTTCCAGAAGTGGCCACATACGAATTACCACTTTCCTAGTAGGTTTCAACTATTTTTACGCTCTCTTAAAATGTTAATGTCGATAGTCAAGCAGCGACCAAAGAGCTGGGATTTCACCAAAATCAAAACAAAGGGCGTCATGAGTTGCATGGGCTCTCTACAACTTATACGTCTACACAACATCCGCCTCTACTGGGTTCGGGGTGGTTCAAACCCACCATTAACGGATATTGAAAGGGGGCTTATCTCACTTTGGGCAACACAATGAACCGTATGGACCGTATCCATGGCCAGAATATGCTTGGAGAGAACAGATGGACAAAGAAGTTTTTTCCCACAGGATGATTTATAGTCTTATTAGAACTTTGGCTTTGAACAGAAAGTGAACAAAATTAATCAGTGAATGATTTGGTATGGAAGAATTCGCTCATTGAGTCTCTTTCAGGCAAAAAGTGTTTTTGCCAGAAGGATTAGGAAGACCATGTCGAGGTCAGCAATGAATCGTTTTTTTTTTTTGGTAATCATAAGTACTCATGAAATTTCGAGTATGAGTGAGTCAACAGTATTGAAATCCAACTGCTCTGATTCATTCGTACTCACTACAACATTGATTTATAAGTACAGGTTGCACTGAGTGTGATTACAACGTTGACATCAAACTCATAACATTCGAAATATGTTTGATTCATACACTTACTCATTCAGACTCATAAATTTAGAAAAATACTTATAATACTCATAAATGATTCGAATGATTGGAATCACTCATCAAAATTTCCAGTCTTAGTTGTTGTTGCATTTACAAAAACAGGAAGAAAGAAAAAGACAAAGACAGCAAACAAAGCAAACACACAACCTTCTAGGGAGTATTGTAGTGTTCGTACGTGAATCATACTTATTTTCTGATTCTTTTAAATGTTGAGTAAATGAGAGACGAAATCAACAACATCATGCGTATTGTTAAGTATGAGTACGATGAGTACTTTAAACATTGAATATGAGTAGTATGAGTATGGTATTAAAATAAGTATGAATGCGTATAAGTATCAGAAATTATGAATATGATTCGAATCTACTCATCTTTTTGAATACTCATTGCTGTCCTCTGATGGGTATTTTATTTAAAGGGGAAATTAAGCCAAAAAGAAACCTAAAAAATTGTTTGTGCTTTATGTGCTTGGTACCACAACACCACTCTGATCACTCAATTTAATGTCTAAAATCGAAAAATTATTGGCCTTCGTTGGTAAGACTATTTAAAATTGTAATTTTCGTTTGACACTCTGTTATGCCAATGAATAATTTGCCACTCTTTCTTTAATTTATGATATTGATGGTTTTTGGCATAAAATTCTGTTAAAACAACTGACCGCTTTCTGTAAACCAACCATAATTTTTATCATAATTTATGTACCCTGCCTGTTACAAAGCCATATGCATTTATAATTTTGTTCATCTATTTAAGGAAGATGGTAAAGGGAGATGAATACTTGAGTAACTGACATTACATCTTTCTAAATGCCAACCATACATCATAGTTTTCCCCCCACTTACATTACATCATTTGGTGTAAACGTCAACCATTTGATAACTATCAACTGGAAATAAGGTCACACACAATAGAAGGAAAAGATTTTCGAAAAATATTTGAACTCGAATTCATTGAGTTTTAAGTAATCGTTGACGGATTTTTAAATTTTCAATTTTTAAATTAAAACGAACGAACAGTATATAGTTCAAGTCACGATTACATTTGTGTTTTCCTAATAATTTCTTACAATTAAATGCTTGTTTGCAAGTGGTAACGCCTTTTGAAAACATTTCACAAAATTTTTTGGTGAAACCAAAGAAACATGTACTAAGAGCGCGTGTGTATTGGTGTACACATACACTATAAGTATGTGTAAGTATAGTTTTTTATGGCTTCTGAAATGATTTGTATGCAAACGTTGTAAGCCATTCACATTGAAAATTGTTCACAAATGAAGATTTAAACATTTAATTAAACTGCTTGTGTTGGTACCCACACACATACGTAGGTGTTTACCACACATACATACATATACTCTAATAGCTTAAGCTACATTTAGGAAAACAAATATTTTCAATTGTTTTATGTTGTTGTGTAAAATTGTACTGTTATACGCACACACATATTTATATAACATGGGTTTGGCACTAATACAAATTCAATTGGCTTCTTATTATGCGAGAGAGAGAGTAAATTAATGTATGAGCAAATGGCTGTAAGTGTAAGTGTTTGTTTGCAACATCAGCCACATACAGAGCACAGTTGTTGAAAATGGCAATCAAAATTGTTGAGCAAATTACGAAATAATTGCATTGAAAAACCAACTTAACTAACGTTACACAAACTTAAATCTTAACACACACATACATATGTATACATGCATTCATATATATGTAGGTACAACCTCGTAAATATGTATGTATGTGACTATAACTATACACAATTACCTAAATATCTATGAACATGTATTTTTGTTTAATTCTCCTTAAAAGAATGCAATTTTAAGTTCATTGTTCATGTGTCTCTAATTAGTAGATTTAACAGCGTGTCTCTACATGAATTGGAATGAATTCCTGTCAAATGCAATTATTTTTCTTTCATTTACCAACACCGGCAACAGGTCCTTATTTGTAAGCCATGATATGAGCTGAATTGAAAGATGATATGGTGTATCGCTAGTATCTGCCTGAAGGCAAAAAGTGTTTGTAGTTTTCAGATTTTAAGACTTAATCGCAGTAATCGATCCAGAAGGACCCCTGATTCTGATAATAATTCGCGCTTACGTTTGGCCTACATGTTAGCAAAATTGTGCGACTTATTCTGGCTTATATAAATACAGTCTTGCAGTCTAGTAGATAGTAAGTTGGCTTATTAGACGAGGTGCCCAGATCAGACATCTCGAACAAAACGAATTACAGAAAACAATATTTCTTTCGGCGACTTCCTCTCAGCAGTCTTTCAGCGAAAACTCTGCCAGTAAATAAAAATACCAAGAAAACTTTCTCAAAAAACTGTCGCTCGAAATCGACTTTGAGTTATCGACTCCGTCGTTCATTTATAAAATTAACGTACACAACATCGGTGAAGTGAGAAGCCCGGTTGGATTCCTGTCTAATAAGTCGACCACTATCAGCGAAAATGATGTCATTGTAGAGATTATCATCTTAGTAGTAGTAGACACCATTCTCGTGGTACAAAATTTAGTTGTTAGATAGATAGAACTGATAATACACCGATGCATAATGCCTTGCGAGGATAGGCGGGAAATGTCCAACGAAAGATTTTCGGTCCTCAGAAAAACTTTATATTTACATACATACGTACATAATTGCTCATTACAATGCTTGAGTTAGGCTTGCGAACTAGCTTCTCAAATTACTTATTTTGTGTGTGTTAACATTATATATTTTATATAATGGCGGGACCTAGACTCCGAAAGACAGATTTTTGACAAACTTTTCATCGCAATTTTGATTTTACTCCCAGAGTTTTTGCCGGAAATCTGTTGAGAGGAAGGCGCCGAAGAAATATTTTTTCATATTTCAGTTTGTTCAAAATGTCTGACCTGGGGGTTGAACAGTGGCCTTTACGTCTAATAAGACAACACACCACCTACTAGGCTACGGCGACTTCAGCTTTATAAAGGGCTATCCATTTCGTGGTTTCAAAAGTATGGGACTGGAATTCGACATCTGTCAAACTAAGTTGTGAAACCAATTTTTTTCTTTTCAGTTGAAAGTCTGACATGGACGAAAATGGATCGCTTAACTATCACACAACGCATAAAAATTATCAAAACCTACTACAAAAATGGTGATTGGCGGTGGATGGCAATTTTTCTAACAAAATTTTCTTCAGCGATGAAGTACATTTCACACTCGGTGGGTATGTTAATAAACAATATTGTCGTATTTGGGCTTCTGAGAATTCTCAAGTAATTGAAGAGAGGTCATTACATCCAGAAAAAGCCACTGTTTGGTGCGCTCTTTGGTCCGAAGGTGTGATTGGACCTCACTTCTTCTAAAACGACGACGGAACGACTGTCACCGTCAATTCGGAGCGTTATGGTCATATGATAACCGACCTTTATTTTGCCTGCTATTGAAGAATACGACTTGGAGAATATGTGGTTTCAACAAGTCGGTGCCACATGCCACACAACTCGAGCGAGGCTTTATTGCAAGAGATATTTTCTGGCCGCGTAATTTCTCGTCGTGGCGATATCAACTGGCCACAAAGATCATGCGATTTGACACCATTATACTTTTTTTTGACGCGAAAGACCGTGTTTATGCAGATAAACCTTCAACTCTTGAACACTTAAAAACCAACATTCGTCAGAGTGGTCGAAAATGACCTCAAAAGAATCAATGCTTGCAACACTTCGCGTGGAGGTCATTTAAATGATGTAGTGTTTCACACATAATGTCAACGTTCAAACTTTACAATAAAAAAGAAATGTCATGAGCAAAATATTTTATATGTGTTTTATTTACGTTTACTTTTGAAACCACGAAATGGATAACCCGATATAAAGGCAATGCACACACTTAGGCGAGGTATTGTCTATTACGGTGCCCTCCTACAACCAGCCAAAGCTTCTGATAAACTCACTTAGACTCCCACCGTCCATCTTTGAAAGATCAGTCAGTTCCCTATAACCCTATATATCCCTCAACGAAATGGTTAGCGTATTAACACCAATGGAAGAGAATGTTCTGGCAAAAAGACCCGGGGAAAACCGGTCTTCGCTTGGTAAAGCCAACTGGTGGCTGTGCGCCAGCTAGAGGTGGCTGGATGCTACTAAGTTAGACCGAAATTCGAAATCAGGTTGTTAAGGCCAAAATATACGCTTAAGATCATGTATAATAAAGTATTCATGGCATTTTGTGTATGCCTCTGATTCATTCGTACTCACTACAACATTGATTTATAAGTACAGGTGGCAATGAATATGAGTACAACGTTGACATCAAACTCATAACATTCTAAATATGTTTGATTCATACGCCTACTCATTCTGATTCATAAATTTAGAAAAATACTTATAATACTCATAAATGATACGAGTGATTCCAATCATTAATCAAATTTTACAGTCTTAGTTGTTGTTGCATTTACAAAAAAAAAGAAGAAAGACAAAGCAAACACACAACCTTCTAGTGAGTATTGTAGCGATCGCTCGCGAATCGTACTTATTTTTTGATTCTTGTAAATGTTGACTAAAGGATTATCGAAATCAACAACATCATGCGTATTGTTAAGTATGAGTACGATGAGTACTTCAAACTTTGAATATGTGTAGTATGAGTATGATATTAAAATAAGTATGAATGCGTATAAGTATCAGAAATTGTGAGTATGATTTAAATCTACTCATCTTTTTGAATACTCATTGCTGATCTCTACTATAGAACTAAATTATTATTGAAATTATGAGTATGATTCGAATCTACTCATCTTTTTGAATACTCATTGCTGATCTCTTCCACAGAACTAAATTGATTCGAGAGATTCGAATCATTCATAAAAATTTACAATCTTAGTTGTTGTTGGATTTACAAAAAAGAAGAAAGACAAAGACAGCAAGCAAAGCAAAATTACAACCTTCTAGTGAGTATTGTAGTGATCGTAGGCGAATCACACTTATTTTGTAAATATTGAGTAAAGGAGAGTCAAAATCAATAACATCATGCGTATTGTTAACTATGAGTACGATGAGTACCTCAAATTTTGAATATGAGTAGTATGAGTATGATATTAAAAAAAGGATGAATGATTATAAGTATCAGAAATTATGAGTATGATTCGAATCTACGCATCTTTTTGAATACTCATTGCTGATATCTGATGTATACATGAAAATAAAATCTGATGTCATATATTAATAAAAATGTCTGTTCTTGAATAATTTCCATAAAACAAAAAATCCACTGCTATTAGACTAAAGAACGCTCATAAATTATACAAAATTTCATGGCATTTCTCTTACGGTTTATTAAAACTAATCATTCAATTGTCATAAAATTCGCGCCATAAGACATGAAATAGAAATACAAGTAATAAAAGAAAAAGCAAACGAAAACAAAGACAAAAACAAACAAATAAAAGGCAATAAAATATTAAAATGACAACGAAAGTATCGATGATTTGTTTTCACAAAAATGCACAAGTATGACGACCCTTTTATCTCAACCACTCTTGTTTGCCACGGCCATAATGATGGCAATAATCTGAATAATAAACTTTCCCCATGAAGACATGAAAATGAAAGAGAAAAATGGAGAGCCCGCATAACAAAAAAAAAAAAGTATGGTAAGTATCTCATTATTTGTTATTGTTGTTGTAATGATATTAGTTTTGCCGTGATGGTGGCAATAGTAAAAGTGGTAACAACAACTTTACTCATCTCATAACATGACGTATTCATATCAATTTATTGTCTTCAAGGATAATAAACGTTATTTGCCATGAAATAAAACTTAAACTGGAGCAGCACATCACAAAAATTATTTCCTTTATTGTTGTTTTTGCTTTCGTATCTTTGCTCTTGTTGTAGTAGTTTTAGCGTGTGGCAGAGAAAGAGGAAAACAAGAATTTTAAATCATATTTATGGTGGCATATAAGCGCTTTAGAAACACTAATAAAATCCATGAACGAATGTTTTTATTTGAATATGAATTATAGAAGGGAATGGGGTTGGGAGGGGTTTCAAAACCTCTTTTAGTCTGACAGTCGCAAATCATGGTCATATTTATCATATTTAACCACACACACACACACACAGTCAGCCATAGAGATGAAAATGCTGAAACAATGCTTTAAAATTTATTGTAGATTTTTAAGAGCATAAAATACAAAGTATGCTACATTGGAAAGTTTTTAATACAAAAATATCATCGTTATTATCATGATAACGTTTCATAATAAAGAAAGCTGAAGCGGAATTAAATAAAAAATAACGTTACTGGAATAACACCCACATAAAGAGTATTGCAGTAGGTATCAACATAAATACCACATTGTATCGGGTATTCTAACAGGGAGTTCCAAACTATTCGTATTGAAAAGGGGCATCCTACTGAAGCTACGTCTATCAAATTCGTTGTCATTTATTCAGTCTGGTTTGCCAAATCCACATGGATGGATAGAGCATTCAATAACATGTGGAAATAACAAAAGTCTTGCGCCCAAATGGATGTTCTCTACAGGCAATATACTGCTAGATTCGCCTATTTTACGATCACCATAAACGTTCTATCGAAAATACTATATCCACAGGCTCAATAAATAATTGATCAACACCCGTACTTCAACGAAACGTAAAATCTGCCGAAAGCATCTCCGCTTTTCGTGAGAGTGTGTAAGAAAATTTGAGGCAGTCGATTTCACATAAAGAATTCGTCCTTTCGCAGACCATAACTTATTGAATTTTGCATCAAGACTTGCAGTCCACAGGCGCAATAAACGATTGATCAACATCTGTACGTCAACGAAACGTAGGATGTGCCGCAAGCATCCCCGCTTTTCGTGAAAGTGTGTAAGAAAACTTGAGGCAGCTGATTTCACATAAAGAATTCGTCCTTTCGCAGACCATAACTTGTTGAGTTTTGCATCAAGACTTGCAGTCCACAGGCTCAATAAACGACTGGTCAACATCTGCACCTCAACGAAACGTAAAATCAGCCAAAAGCAACCCCGCTTTTCATGAGAGTGTGCAAGAAAACCTAAGGCACCCGATTTCACATTAAGAACTCGTCCTTTGGCAGACCATAACTTGTTTAATTTTGCATCAAGATTTGGGCATGCGCACGAAAAAAATAAGCGACTGATCAACACCCGTACCTCAACGAAACGTAAGATCTGTCGAAAGCATCCCCGCTTTTCCTGAAAGTGTGAAAGAAAACTTGAGGCAGCTGATTTCACATAAAGAATTCGTCCTTTCGCAGACCATAACTTGTTGAATTTTCCATCAAGACTTGCAGTCCACAGGCTCAATAAGCTATTGAGCAACACATGTACGTCAACGAAGCGTAAGATCTGCCGAAAGCATCCCCACTTTTCATGAGAATGTGCAAGAAACCCTGAGGCAGCCGATTTCACATTAAAAACTTGTCCTTTCGCAGACCCTACCTTGTTGAATTTTGCATCAAGATTTGGGCATGCGCACGTAAAAAATTCAATTGATCCAGTAATAAAAGATAAACAACCCTAGAAAACCACATGTATTCGCTGAATGTGCAGCAAGTGGTGACTGAACCTAATTTCCATCAAAAAATTGTCTTCAGCAATAAGATCCATTTTTGAATAAATCGGTACGTGAACAAACAAAATTGGCGAATTTAAAATCATAACAATCCTTAAGAGATCCCAGAGCGTTCAATACATCCCGAAGAAGTCGCCATTTTATATGGATTTTGGGCTGGCAACGTCATTGATCCATATTTGTTTGAGAATGACGATGATTACCAACTTTTTTGGGCCTGGTTCGGATGAGCAGGATGCCAATGATATGTGATTGCCACAGCACGGCGCAACGTAAAACACAAGTCATACGTCATTTGATATCATGCAAAACCGATTTGAGGTTATGGTCATGTAACGAAGTTAATTTAATCGTTTGTTTCAACAGGACACTCTAGACTGTGAGAGTACACTTATTTAGAATGGAAGTTATCTGGAGTCTAACATTTTGATTCTGCGACGATAGTAATGAATCATCGGAGCACATTATTGGAATCTGTGGGGCATTTATACATTTCAAATAGGAAACACGTCGGTGAATATTAAGGCTGGCAATTGTAATTATTGGCACTGAGAAGCATCCTCTAATATGTCAGGGCAATAAGCTTGCAGGAGACATTAAAGGGACCTCATAGGAATATGTGGTTAATTTAGACGGCATTGGATTTAATTTGGGACTTCGATTCTTGGGTAGGGAGGAGGATGGGCATAATAGGAGACTGAGAGGTAGGACGGGAACCGACACACTATTTTGGAATTCATAGTCCAAAAGATACCTAATAGAAACCAATTAGTGAATTTTTTAAGTTTATCCAACACACAATTTAATTTACTTGTTCTTAAATAATAATAAACTAAATGAGAATTACGAATGAGTATATAATTAGATACACAAACGATTGCAGCTGACAAACTTCTCACATACTCTTGTTGTTGATCGTAACACTGTTCTATCTCTCTGAGTTGCAACCATGCCTTACAACTTACAACAGCATGGTGATCAGCGTAGGATTTAATTATTAATCCTCACATAACGTAGTTGATGCTTTTCAGCAGGCGATATAAGACACAGATTTTCAAACTAACGATTCTTAATGGGATTGAGCTTTCCTTGTCCAAGGGAGTTAAATGTCTAGAGTTCGTTCATAATCCCAAGCTATAGTGGAGGGATAATGTTATTGAGAGAACTAAAAAAGGGATCAATAGGACTTTACACATGGAAAAAACTACAGATAAGATCGGAAGCCTTATACGAAATCATACTGGCTCTATATGGCATTAGTGGAACCAACCTTGTCTTAGACGAACCATCTAATAATGGCTCTATCGGGCCATAGTGAAACCAACCTTGTCTTAAGGTGTACATGTCTGGTAGACGGTGTGAAAACACCAATGTCACTGCCGGCTAATAGATAGAGTACCCATGGCAGTCCCCTGGAATTATTTTGCTATACTCAATTAACTCCCCTCTGACCTCCTATTAAAGCAGAGGGTTAAGTTAGTGCCAGTCAAATCCTAGCGCAATCTGGACTATGCACCTTCTACTATTCTAGGAAGGCATAGAAACATAAGGAATGCTTTTTGTGAATAGAAAATTTAATTTTAGAATTCCAAATAGTGATTCTGGTCTAAAGTTCAGGAGAATCCCTCGGGGCCCTTGAAGCTTATACCAGAGGTCAGCAATGAGTACTCAAAAAGATGAGTAGATTCGAATCATACTCATAATTCCAGATACTTATACATATTAGTACTTATTTTAATATCGTACTCATACTACTCATATTCAATGTTTGAAGTACTCATCGTACTCATACTTAATAATACGCATGATGTTGTTGATCTCGACTGTCCTTTACTCAACATTTACAAGAATCACAAAATAAGTATGATTCGCGTAAGAACACTACAATACTCACTAGAAGGTTGTGTGTTTGTTTTGTTTTTCTTCTTTCGCGTAAGAACACTACAATACTCACTAGAAGGTTGTGTGTTTGTTTTGTTTTTCTTCTTTTTTTTGTTAATTGTTAATGAATGATTTGAATCACTGGAATCATTTATGAGTATTATAAGTACTTTTCTAAATTTATGAATCTGAATGAGTCGGCGTATGAATCAAACATATTTCGAATGTTATGAGTTTGATGTCAACGTTGTACTCATACTCATTGCAACCTGTATTTAGAAATCAATTTTGTAGTGAGTATGAATGAATCAGAGTCGTTGAATGTCAATACTGTTGACTTACTCATACTCAAAATTTCATGAGTACTTATGAGCAGCGAAAAACGATTTATTGCTGATCTCTGGGTGGAGATTGTGGTATACTTATCAAAGGTTGTGACATTAAACTCTCTTATAGGCTGTCTGACCACTGCAGTATTTTCCAGGCGGAAGTCGTTTTGAAAGCGGTGCAATACTTGTAGAGTGGAGGAATTTTCCTTGAAAATCTTTTGACTTGAACAGCGATTAAGTCTCTACAGAATATTGTATTATGTATGCGATGGTGTTTTAGAAATTAGGGAAATTTCTCAACATTCAAATAAATTAAAATCAGAACATTCATATAAAATTAACTCACACAACATAAGTGATGTAAGAAGCTAGGTTGTAATCCTGACTGAAGGGTTATAATAACCAATTATGTATGTATGTATGTAAGTAAAAAACCCGTAAGAATACAACAAAATAATCGCTACATGAACTCTGCCTGGTAGGTCATTCAGCTCATGACTTTTATTTTACTATCTTACCCTTCAGCTGCTAATTATTAGAGCGCAACTGTTGTCATGTAAACATTTGTTTACACAATAATTTTACATCCAAGCACCCTAATTTTTTATAAACATTAGCCATCTTTAAATAGCAAAAATAGTTGTATAACTACCCCTGCCCTTACCATAAGAGAAAAAAAACAAAAAGAAGAAGAATTAGGACACAACTTCTAACCGGGGTCCAAAATCCGATTTATTGTTGTAGCCACCAGCTACCCCTTTACCTGTTGTTGTTGTTGGTGTTGTTGTTGTTGTTCTTGTTGCTATTGTTGTAGTTTAAGTAGCATCTGTTGTACTATGAATGAATACAGATTTCCAACAAAACCGAAACGAAGGGGGGGGGGGAAAAACGTAAAGAAAAGAAATACCAGAGTCTCTGGCATAAGCATAAGATGTATTCGTTGTGGAAATCCTTTGTGACATGTCCTTAAGTTTTGAATATTTGTCACAAGTGTTAGTTTCGGTTGCATGCCACACATTTGTTTACCACCTACACACACACACAAACTGTGTTACTAACAACCAAACATATCCACCCATCAAGTTGCTACTGGTACGCAGTAAAATCGTATAATTTTTTGGTTTTATTGTTCAACACAAGTCAGTTTAACAATCCATAAATTCATCAGTGTGCACTTCCGAATGGCTCAAAATGAAATCCTCGACAACCCCATCATAGCAGCACACACACAATGGCAATGCCAGAAGCACATGCACAGGAACAGATACCACCACCACCACCACCTACACTGTGGCAAATAGAAACTATTTTGTATTCATCATCGCTTACATTCATTGTGACATTTGAACATATGATTTTAGCTGAATTTTTAGGTATACGAGGGTAGTTTAGAAATTGTAAAATTTAATTTGTAGTTTTAATGGTAGCTTCACCTTAATTTTGCTGAGTAATTGCAATCGGCCCACGTTAATTAAGATGATTTTATGAATAATTATTGAAATGCTTTCTCATTTAAAATGCTTTGTTTTAGGATTCGGTTTTTCTGAAATTTATTGAGGGAAGTCAGAGACGGAAATTGAAGGAAAGGATATCTTCAAATAGAAAATTATAACATGCTTGAAAAAAGAAAAACCAAATAAAGTATCTAATATACAGCTTAGGGTAACTACAACTCTATTTTCAAATACTCATGAGCATATGGAGCCATAACTCACTTAATTGGCCATTTCACACGTTTAGTCAAGATTACAACCTAGCATCTCACTTTCTATGTCCTCAAATCGCTTGCACGGACTATGCGGTATGAACTGCCTAGCGAAGAAGTCGACGTGGTCTAGTAGGTAGTGTGTTGGCTTATTAGACGAAAGGCCCGAGTTCAAATCCCAGGTCAGACATCAAAACGAAAATATGAAAATATTTCTTCAGCGACTTCCTCTCAGCAGATTTCTGGCAAAAACTCTGAGAGTAAAAATTGCTATTAAAAGCTTCTCAAAAATCTGTTGTTCGGAGTCGACTTTAAACTGTAGGTCCCGCTACCTGCGGGGTTGTCAACTGTGACAAGTACACGTCCTCTAACCTAACCTAACCTATGAGTAGCGAAAAAACCATTCATTGCTGATCTGCGGTTCAAACCAACCCCTAACGGATCGTGACAAGTGGTTTAAGCTTATACAAGGTTACACAATTGGCCATATGGCCAAGCTACCCGCTAACCTAACTAGTTTGCTAAACGAGACTTTCCACAAGCAGCAAACCTTTCACTAAATAAAGGGCACAGTTAAAATTAAAAAGGCGGTTTTTTCCACCACTAAATAAATAACCCTGTATCTAACAATATGTTCTTCATTGCTTTCGCTTTTATAAACATTCTGTTTATTATTGCTTTTCCTTGTGTATAAAGTTGCTTAATCATGACGTTTGTACTTGAAGCATAAATATGAGAGCCAGGGCGGAGGTATATTTGTTTATATTTTAAGAGAAACAAAACAACAAAAATGAATATAATAAATGGGCAGAAGAGAACAGCAGAAGAGGAAAATAATTTTCATTTCAACATTTTCTTACGACTCATAAAATAAACAATAAAAATTATGAATAAAATTTGTTTTGTTTCCCCTTTTGTAGCAGCGAATTGAATATTTATTGCAATGAATATAGAAATCATATGGGTATCATACATACAAATAAAGTGGAGTGTATAACACCATTAGGGAGGTACAAAATTTTCAAAAATATTGAAAGTAAAATAGAAAGTGTTTCGTTATGACTTAGAAAAATCATGCCGGCATGACCCTAATACATATGCCAGCCATACTTTACAAGAACTCTTACAGGCCCTCGGTTTTTTTTTCTTTTTTTGTTTGCAAACAAGCATTCTTGTTGTGATTGTTGTACCCATTTAACTAGGGCAACAACTATGTTTCAAACGGCTTTAAGTATGTTAGAGCCGCTTCGTTGTATTCACTGCTTTGCAGACCACCACCTTATACATGAATGTGTGTGCCCGGATGTGTGCATGTGTTATAATTTATTATCCTGTTTCCTGTTATATTACCCCTTATTAATAATACTAATAATAATTATTTAAATATTTATTTCATATGTTTTTATTGTTGTTGTTACCATATAGTTGCTGCTCTAAAGCATTTTAATTTAAAAGCAAACAAAGTTAGAAAATGAATAAATTTTTTGAGAATTTAAAAAAGGGCAGATGAAATGTTGTTTAAAACCTGAAATATTAAAAGATTTTCAGACTTTGTTCTTATAACAATTAAAAGAGCAATTTATTTTGAAGATGTGTGATACAGATTATATGGGTCATATGACATCATACTCGTATGTACGTATGGTAAGTAGCATATGATGTCGTATTTTGGTCATTATAAGTATCTTCTTTCACATAAAGGGCAGGCCTCAGTTGTTTTTAAACAGGAAATTGAATTCTAAAATCATTAAAATCGTCAAAAAGTTTTAATTGCTTAAATTAATCAAATTAATCAAGAGGCTTTTATAAGATCCTTCTTAAATGTAATTAATACACCCAAAATGGGTGATACGAGATGCTAGATTGTAATCCTGAATAATAGATTGTAATGGCCAGGACTCAGGCAGAGGAATAAATTATGCCTACTCAATATTGTAATGAAAAATTGTGAATAATGCTTGAATGCATACGATTTGCTCCATTTACAAAAAAATCCACAGGAAGTCAATAAAGGCCTATTTAGGATAGTTTAGGGGATAGCTCGTCGTTCACTTATCATAATCCATTATGAAACCGGCCAGTTTCCTTGGTGGCACGTTTGTGCACAATGCCCAGATATTCAAATGTTTTATCACACATAAACCGATGACGTCTATATTGTAGTGCAGGGCGTTGACATCAAACTCATACCATTTGAAATATGTTTTATTCATACGCCTACTCATTCAAATTCATAAATTTAGAAACAATTTTATAATACTCATAAATGATTCGAGTGATTCAAATCATTCATCAAAATTGACAGTCTTAGTTGTTGTTGCATTTACATAGAAAAATAGAAGAAAGAAAAAGACAAAGACAGCAAGCAAAGCAAACACACAACCTTCTAGTGATTATTGTAGTGTTCATAGGCGAATCATATTTATTTTGTGATTCTTGTAAATGTTGAGTAAAGGAGAATCGAAATCAGCAACATCATGCGTATTGTTAAGTATGAGTACGATGAGTACTTCAGACTTTGAATATGAGTAGTATGAGTTTGATATTAAAATAAGTATGAATGTGTATAAGTATCAGAAATTATGAGTATGATTGGAATCTACTCATCTTTTTGAATACTCATTGCTGATTTCCGGTATCCGTGTTAGAAACGGTTAACAAACTTCACAAAATAATACTAAATGATGGTCGACTAAAGGAGTGTGCAATATAACGACAGAAATATCAGATATACATTGAAAATTTATTAAAAATTTGGCGCCTCATTTGCTCCCAATACCCCAGATTATTGGTTTGGAAGAAAAGTGCCCCAAAAAGGTAAAATAGTTCTGGTTCAGTGAATATCGTAAAAAAAAAATTAGTATAATGACAAATAATTACTCTATTTAAGTGACAAACTTAGAAAGTATTGGGATGTACTGATTTAGGGTCTTACCTCAAACCCAATCAATCAAACTCTATTGTAGGCAAAAAGTGTGTATCATGGTTTCTGAGTTTTAAATAAGAAGAGAGAGAGAGAGAAAATTGATAAAAAAAAATGAAAATTCAAATAATCCAGTAAAACAGCCTGCCGACCTTTTCTTTCTGTAGAGGATAACTTCAATGGTGATCATTAATGGAAGCATATATAAAACCAACTCTAAGGAAAGAATCTCATCACAATATATATATTGCTACGTTTTTACCTTTTAAAAAACGTTTAAAATATGAGCTCCTAGTTTGCAAATAATATAGAAAGAAATCTTTGTTGAGTTTTAATTAAAATTCTTCGTTATTCACACAATTCTGTGTGCAACTATTCACAACTTGATGTAAACAACAACAACTGCTTTTCTTTGTTATTGCCCTGTTTATACCCTTTGCATAAATAATAACAATTACTAGACAATTATTCGACAGATCTTTTTAACGGAGATCTTTAAACGACGGTTACTATCTTCAAGCGCACCGTGTCTTCACACAAGTCGGACTGAACTTGCCTTGCCTTTTATATGGCGGGGTAAACAGTCTGATGAATACTCTTGAAGGCGAATAACTTTGCCTTCTTGAAATCTCTATAAATGTAAGCATCATTGTTTACAATTATTCTTGTAGCATTCGTTGTTGTATTTTTGCAGTTTTATGGCAAAACCGTGAAAAAGTGAATAAAATTGCCCTGTAAAGTTTCTCAAATCTGTAGTTCGTGAACTATAAACTGTATGTCATGCCGCTTAAAATGAATAAAATTATATTCAGAATAAGTACTCTAAAGTACTTTTCTCAAGAAACTTGAAAACGAATTGTCTGATGATATAAAATGTTTAAAATTAGTCTTATAAAGTGTATGTCTTTTGAACAAATTGCCAAACT
Organism: Sarcophaga rosellei; assembly: GCA_930367235.1. Classification (NCBI taxonomy): domain Eukaryota; kingdom Metazoa; phylum Arthropoda; class Insecta; order Diptera; family Sarcophagidae; genus Sarcophaga; species Sarcophaga rosellei. The sequence goes on along the minus strand of OV884018.1, from coordinate 58,795,411 downwards.
TCCAGATAAGCTGCACGAAAAGCCGGAGTAACAATAATTCGTATATTTTGAACAACTTCATCAATAGATTTTCGATTCATTTTTTTTCTAATATTTCCTTGAACTCACATGTAGATATACAGTTATTTATTTATATACTATATAATCATCTACATTCATACGCATACTATTTCATAATTTAAAGACTATACTTATAAGTATGGTTGTATAGAGTGTACAGAGTCGATCAAATGTAACACAATAAAAATTAACTTCTAACATATGTTCAACTAATCAATGACAATAAAATATTTAGAATGAAAAACTCACCCAAAGAAGTCGTAGCGGAGATTTGGTCCTTCGGACGAATTAAAACTTTCCGCGCTGAAAGAGAGGTGCGATACATAATTCTCTACACTTTTGTTTATTTTGTCCGACACTGTAGCTATGTATTTAGATTCTATATTTCCATGAACAGTTTTAATGTACTGTCTGTAATATGAGTTTGCAATTGCATTCCATAACACTCATTAGGGAGGTTACTGTTTACGATTTTGCTTATTATTTTTTTCGTACATAAGGGTATTGGATCAGAGCCACGATAGATGAACCTTCTGCTTTCCCGCTGTCAGTAAACCAATCGTGTGAAAAAGTTCTGTAAATAAAACAATACATAAGGAAATTAGTAATACGAACGAATGGAAAGTGATTGTTATATTCCTTTAAAGTAAAGAAACATTTATATATGTATACGAGGTGTGTTCAAAAAGTAAGGTGAATTTTCAGATTTCGCGGGCTAGGTACATTCGAATTTAAATTTTTCATTTTTTTTCAAACATATTGTTAAGAAAATGGAAATGGTGTTATCGTTTAATATTAAAATAATGAACAAAAGCTACAAAAACAAAAACAATGAACTTGTTTACATGATCAACTAATAATATAATAAACAAACAGGCAACAACAACACTGCAAGGACAAACGTAAACAAAGTATACAAACAACAATAACGTAAACAAGACGTTTTCATTTATAGAACCTACCGCCTCGGGATTTGATGTTTAGCTCACCATCAATTAGGACATCTAAGGCTACCCAGTTAATGAAATTAAACTGTGTTGCAAACGAACATATCAGAAGTCTCTTCACAAAGTTGCACATTAGTTTGGGTTATGCCCCTAATTTAAATACTTCTTTACATACATATTTGCAAATGCATATATGTATGTACATATGTATTTATAACTCTGTACATATATTATTTACTAAAGAATTACGAGTGCATAAATAAGTTTTATTTTGCCTACAATATCTCTGTCTCAATAATGAAACAGCATGCAAACCCCAGTAATTTAAGTTTCTGTTGTTATTATATTCATTCTTCTCTATTTTTCTGTGTCTACCTTCTCTCGTTTCTTTTTTCTTTTGCCCTATACAATAATAACGTGCAACATGATGTACTACTGCCTTAAGTTTGTATTGCCTGCAATTGAGACAACACTAGTGTGGCAAAGAGTGTTGGCTGGCAAGAAAAACTCATTCAAGAAGATTTTCATAAAATTGCCAAGAAAAAATGTGGGTCAATTTAAATTTATTGATTTTGAATTTGTAGTCCTTTTCCCCTCTCTCTCTCTCTCTCTCTGGTTTTCCTTCCTTCTCATAAACTATCTCGTTCGTAGATTACTATTGTAATGAAAAGTCAAAATTAGATGCATGAAAAATGCATTAAGAAAAGAAAGGAAAGAAATTTAAATGGAAAACCTTAAATGTGTGTTCTATTCTCGTTTCTGTTATGGCATGAGATGGGTTTTGTTATGGCAATCGAAAAATAGATATTACATTGGATAGAAGGAAATGAAGAAAGAGATTAATTTTTGGTAAATGGAACCAGAAAAAAGAAGAAGAAATTTCTAAACATTTTTATTGTTCCAAAAAACGTATTTTTGTAATCGTTTGTTTCTATGTTTCAATTCAAAATTTATTCATTTGATGCTAATATATGTGGAATATAATATCGTTCAAATATCCGCGGCAGTTTCTACAATTAGCCATGACTTCTGCGAATAAATCAGGCTGAAAGCTCATATTATATTAGCTATGAGGATCGATCGGTTTAATAGCTTATTCGCGTATACATGCCTCTAAAGAAAACCCCACATGAAAAAGTCTAACGGGGTCAAATCACTCGATCTAGGTTGCCAATTCACATCACCTCCATATGGGAGTATCAACTGCGGCATGAATTGACATGTTAAAACCACAGCTCATACATACATACATAATTGTTCATTACAACCCTTCAGTCAGGATTACGGCCTAGCTTCTCACACCACTAATGTTGTATGCCTTAATTTTATACATGAACCGTGGGACCTACAGTTTAACGTCGACTCCGAACGACAGATTTTTTGAGAAACTTTTTCTCAGAGTTTTTGCCAGAAATCTGCTGAGAGGAAGTCGCCGAAGGAATATTTTTTAATTTTTTTTTTGCATATTTCGTTGGTAATAGACCGAAGATAACGTGACGGTAACGTCTACAGCCGAAAGTGCATACTAAAAAGTAACTTTTTCGAGATGCATTGGACACTCTTGGATCTCATGTGGATTGGTATTTTCCCCGATTCCACAATTTTGTATGATCGCAAACCTGCTCATCAAGAAATGGGCCTTACGCCAGAAGTGTTCAGCGAACACATGTCTTTTCCATGGTCGCCTGTGGGCATTAGCATCTTGTGCGAATTCAGTAGTCAGTGCATAAAAGCTTATATGCTCGTAATGCAGAGAAATATGTAGCGCTAGCAGCTTATCAGATTCTTTCAGCCGACAGTTGTCCTCGGCTCAAAATCGAATTAATTTATAAAAACAGATAATGAGACACCAATTATGTTCCTGTCAAGAACAAGTAAAGTTTACTGGAACAAAATAAAGCCTGTGACCAATATTCACATGGGTATACAAAAAATTTTGTAGGATTCTAATAATGATCGTGTCACCTTCTCTAAAAGTAGAAGTAAATAGCGATAACTCTACATCTCGGAATGCAGCGGCATCAATTACTCCAATAACGGCGATGAGCAGCCTTCCTTGGCATTTCAGCACACTTTTCATGAAGACTCACTACTTACAATAAAAGTCGAACAGAAAGAAAAGTAGATTTGTAGCTCAGAACACGGGTAATAATAATGCAGCCGGATTTAGAGTTGAAGTTATTCGCGATTGTTATCGTACAATATACCATTCGGGCAAACTTATTCTGACCACTACTGTATAAACAAAATGAGTCATCCTTGGTGTGATTTACACATTAATGCGAGTGTAGAGATCGATGACAATCTTTTTCTTATTGTTGAGTATATTTGGTTTCTAGGACAACTCCCCATCAAAAATAAGCTGCAGGGAGTCAGCCACTTTACATGGTTCAAAATCCGATTCATGGGCATAGTATTGGAGGTGGAAAGTGGCAGGATTATGGAAATCTCTTACTTAGAAGCCAAGTTCCTAATGAACGGAGTTTCAAATTCCAATTTTTGAATGCCGAGAATTTCCCAGCAGAAATGTTGGTTCATTCAAAAATAACTCTTCTATGGGTTCCGGGGCATAGGGATAACGTTGGAAATTGCATTGCCATGTCCGGTATGGAGTTTGTTATCTCCGATTCCTTATACGGCACCCGTATTCCGATTACCTCAATTATTTTGGGTATTATGCACTAGTTTTACAGGGAGGTTAAATCATGTGGACAGCAGAAGGGTACGTGGGTATGGTCAAAAAGAGAACCGATTCTTCTGTCCTTAAATTACATAACCATCCATTGCACAATATCGATTTTTACGGCACACTGTCCTTTCTATCATAAAATGATAGAGGTTTTTATCTCTCACTTTCTGACATCCTCGACCGAGCTCTCGAATATAATGAACGCTACAATAGCAATATTTATTTTGAATTCGGGTTGGTTTCTTCTAGGGAATGTTCGATCAACTGAAGAAATGAAATCGAAATGCTGACCTTGTTTGGTGTTGAGCAGAGATCTGCAATAAATGTTTTTTTTTTTGCTACTCATAAGTGCTCATGAAATGTTGAGTATGAGTGAATCAACAGAATTGAAATTCAACTACTCTGATTCATTCGTACTCACTACAACATTGATTTATAAGTACAGGTTGCAATGAGTATGAATACAACGTTAACATCAAACTCATAACATATGAAATATGTTTGACTCATACGCCTACTCATTCAGATTCATAAATTTAGAAAAATACTTATAATACTCATAAATGACCTTTTATCAAAATTTACAGTCTTAGTTGTTGTTGCATTTATGTACAAAAAAAGAAGAAAGAAAAAGACAAAGAACGCAAGCAGAGCCAACACAAAAGCTTCTAGTGAGTATTGTAGTGTTCGTATGCGAATCATACTTATTTTGTGATTCTTGTAAATCTTGAGTAAAGGAGAGTAGAAATCAACAACATCATGCGTATTGTTAAGTATAAGAACGATGAGTACTTCAAACTTTGGATACGAGTAGTATGAGTATGATATTAAAATAAGAATGAATACGTATAAGTATCATAAACTATGAGTATGATTTGAATATACTCATCTTTTTGAATACTCATTGCTAATCTTTGGTGTGAAGTTTACTCTGCAGGCCTAAGTGGGACCATTTTCTTCAAAGGGGGTCTGTCAACTTATCTAAGTTCATAGTTTTAATTCGTACAGAATACGGATCCTTTTATTAACAAATATTTCAAGTCATAGTAAATACAACTCATACACACAACATGTATGAATATGCCTTCAGCATATTTTCACAAATACCATATAATATGAGTGCATATGCTTACAATTTTTTTTTTCTCTTAAATTTTTATGAGAGAGAGAATGAAACAATTGTTTACAACTGCAATAAATTAAAGGAAAACCCTTTTCAAAAATATTTAAAAAAAAAGAAGAAAGAAATTCAAGTGTTTTAAGCCAGGACTTTAAAATATAAACTAACACATCCTTATACTTTTATTTTAAAAGTTCTGAACTCATTCGTTTATATAAATTTTTAAATTTTTATATTCATGGAATATGAAAATATTTTCCCAAAAAATGGAAATTTTTTGTTCTCCCTTTCAATTTCTTTTTCTTTTCAATATTTGATACGAGAGTACTTTCCATCTCCATTATCTTTAAATAATAAATGGCATCATTATTTTAAAATATTTTACATATGCACACACACACACACACTTTCACTTGCATATGTATGCCTTATAAAGGTATTTGTATGTGTAAATTTATTACAAATTTTACAAGGATTTGCTTGATTTTTTTTTTTTTAATAAAAAAAATAATGTATCGGTAAAGAAACGAGAAATATTTACACATGAACACTTTACTTTGATTGAGGTGTTAATGGCATTCAATAATAACAAATTTGCATAAATATTTACGTATAAAATAATATATTTTGAGAAGTTTATGTAAAAAAAAAGACAAGAATTTTTAAATATACATTGCAGTGAATTTGATTAGAATTCTTCTGTCCTGATGTCATATGTTGTCTCTGCATTATTTACTTATAGTCAGATGTCCCGTTATCCCCCAAGTGAGCTATAGCTATTGAAGAGAGGCCATTACATCCAGAAAAAGTCACTGTTTGGTGCGCTCTTTGGTCCGAAGGTGTGATTGGACCTTCCTTCTTCGAAAACGACGATGGAACGACTGTCACCGTCAATTCGGAGCGTTATGGTCATATGATAACCGACTTTTTTTTTGCCCGCTATTGAAGAATACGTGGTTTCAATAGAGACGGTGCCACATGCCACACAACTCGAGCGAATATGGCTTTATGGCAAGAGACATTTCCTGGCCGCGTAATTTCTCGTAGTGGCGATACCAACTGGCCATCAAGATCATGCGATTTGACACCATTAGACTTTTTTTGTGGGGTGACGCTAAAGACCGGGTTTATGCAGATAAACCTTGAACTCTTGAGCACCACTTAAAAACCAACATTCGTCAAGTTAAGGCTGAGATACCGCCCAATATGTGTCAAAAAGTGGTCGAAAATTACCTCAAAAGAATCAATGCTTGCAACACTTCGCGTGGAGGTCATTTAAATGATGTTGTGTTTCACACATAATGTCAACGTTCAAACTTTACAATGAAAAAGAAATATCATGAAAAAAATATTTTATATGTGTTTTATTTACGTTTGCTTTTGAAACCACGAAATGGATAACCCTTTATTAGTGGCAGCAAACTCTAGGTCCGATCCTTTAAACAAGTTTGCCGGTATTAGGGCTTAGTCGTTTATTACATATGAAAATGGCTGTGGGATTAGACATGGAACACAGAAAACTACTCTACTACTCTATAAGACTCCTGTCTACAAGATATCCGTCGGCCTTTGGACAACCAGTAAATCGAAATTCTGAAGACATCAACTCCGATGTAGTCTCAATAGTGGTAAACTGCACGAGGTACTACACAGTGACTTTTGATAAAAGACCTCCACCTAAATGTGTGCAAAATTTATCTTGCTCGAGAGCTAAATCATCAGATCAAGAAAAGCGGCGACTATCCGCTTCAACGGGTAATGGAACAAAGCGAAGTTAATGGAAATTTTTCTAAAAAGGTCATCTTCTCCGATTTCCATCTCAATGTTACTAACCCATACACAAAATTTATGAATTTCAGGCTTAAAAAATTCCAAATGCAATACATGAAATACAAATACAACTGCAACGACACCCTATATGGCATGGACTTTGGTTAGCCGGCGGGATTGTGACATATTCTTTTGAAGATAAGAACGAAATTGCAATGTGCCTGGGAACGGCATTCGTTATAAAACCATGATAATGGAGTTCTTGTAGCCTCAACTGGACGTCATGTATCTGGAGCACATACGGTTTGAATAAGACGGCCGCACACATGCAACACATCTAATTGCAAAAATCGATTTATTGCAGCAATAATTCTCAGAACAGATTATCTCAACAAATTCTGATGTCATCTGACCACCGTTATCTGGCGATTTAACGCTGTACGTTTTATTTCTTTGGGGTTTATTGGAATACCACGGTTATGCGAATAAATCAGAAAAAATTCTTAACCTTAAATCCGACACATCCTTGAAGAAAATTTATGGTAAATTTCGTGAAACGAGCATTGACCAACAATTTATGATTATTTTGCTTCACTCTTATATGGTGTTCAGATATGCACCTATATTGCGTAAATCGCAATAAACGCCATTATTGAGCTCAATATTTCATATAAAGTTTCATTTAATTATTGCGCAATAAATACACAAATTGTTATAATATTGAGTAAAATTTAATATGTAGAACTGTCATAAGTATGTTCAGTGCGCATATTACAATTATGTGAACACTTTCTGTAGATATTTGACAACTCAAATGTCAATAATGACAAACAAACAAAAAAACAAAAATAATATACCAGCTGTCAAATGAATATTGAATAAGCAACTGAACTGCGTATATTGTTATGTCTGAACACTTAAAATATTGTATTCAATAAACCGAATATTGACTCAATAAAAGTGCATATCTGAACATAGGATTAATCGTGCATGTATTCTTTACATTCCAGTGCTTACTGAGACACCATTTACAACTCTGTTAAGTCTTGAATCTCAAGCAAATTAAATGTAAATTCACACATTAAATGTAATCAATTTTGAAGTGGCTTTACTTTTATTTCAGGGAGTGTATGTTCTAATATGCTCTTAATATTTTTCCAATAATTTTTGAAATTTCAAAAATAAAATTAAAATCAGAATTTATGAAGTGAAAGTCATCGTACAGGATATTTATTGGAAATAATTTGTGTCACATCTTGTTTTGTGTGAATATGCAAATTATGTTGTGTTGTGAGTGTTTTTTTTTTAAATAATTCTGTGATAATTTTAATTATTTTTATGCAAAAAAGTAAAATCTTATAAATAAAGAATAACAAAAACAGGATAAAAATAAGTGTATGTATTTAAGAAATCATATCTCTTGGTAGCTAACTTGTTTAAATTCATCTTCAAATTTAAGATTCAAATAAGGCATTAAAAACCATATATTAAAGCACTTATGAATTAATAAATAAAGTAGCAAACAATATGAAATATCGGATGGTTCATCTATCAGTTTAAATTTGAACCATCGATTTCCCTCATATCTGGCAATACTTATATCCAGTGTTGCCACAACAAAATTATTTGTCTAACCAAAATTTGAATAAAAAATAACCAAATTTCCAAAAAAATAACCAAAATTATTTTTTATTTATTTCATATTTACATTTTATTGTGGACATTACAGTTAACATTTAATATAAAAAATATTTATTAATAGTAAAAAAAACCATGAACAAATAACAAATTAATAAAAAATAAATATGAGTAATTCATTTATATGTTTAAAAACTTAGATGTAGTTACTTGAGATCAATAAAAATAAAAGTAAATTCATGTACACAGACTAATAATTACATATATGTTTATCACTGTGTTGTTCATAAAATTAAAAATATATTATTTTTACATTCTTTTTCAGAATCTTTGGATATATTATAATTATAACAACAATTTTAATTGTTTACCATTTCAGTTTTTTTTAAATTATTAGAGCTGTTAGTTTTGTTATTCAATTACTCGAAATTAAATAAAATAAAACGAATAGTACTTTTTAAGCATTAAATAATTATTATAAAAAATCAATAAATACATTAAAATATTCCTTTGGCTGACCACACATAATGTTGATCGTTATTGCTATTACACAATTCTTTTGCTTGCATTATATTATTAATAGTTTTAATATCTAATTTATTACGAAATTTATTTTTTTATTAAGTTTAGCTGTGAAAATCTTCTTTCAGCAGCAGCTGAACTGTGCGGCAATGACATTAAATTAAAAACAAAATCGGTAAGCTCTTTAAAAGATTTTTCTTCTAAGCCATTTTTATAACTGCACACAATGTCCCAAAACTCAACAATATCCATTTCAACTTTTAGATTTAAATTAGAAAATCTTAATAATTTCCATTGAGTAGAAACTTTTTCTTCATTGCCGTTTGTCAAATTTGAAAAAGATGTTAATAAAGGTTCTATGGATATTTCTGAAGAGCTTAAAACTTCGTGTGGAGTTATTATTGAATGATATTTTAATTTTTTGTTTGAAAAATCAAAACGTTTTCCAATTTCATCCAAAAGTACAATATAAAAAGATTGTATGATTTTTTTTATTTCATATTTTTTTATTTGAGGTAAATCAGATTCTTGCAAACATTGTTCAGATTTTCTACCTATAAAAATATTTTCAACGTTTAAATAATTATCTTCATTAAAAATATTGATTGATTCTAATGAATCTAATTTTTTTACAAAATTACTTTTGGCAAAATTACTCAAAATTAATTTATAATTTAACTCCATTTGGTTATAGATATAAGGCAATCTTACCTTTTCCGATTGGAAATCTTTATTTAAATTATTAATAATATTTAGAACATAAGATAAAAACAAAAAATAAATTTTTATACTGGGATCGCCCATTTGTTCCCCTATTTTGCATGGTTTTATTCCATTTACTTCTAAATGGAAAGAAATGAAATATAATTGTAAAGCGCACCACTGTTCAAGTATACGGTTTATTACATTTTCAAGTGCCAGCCATCTGGTCATTGAAATTCCTAAAATTTTATGTGGTTCAACACTACAATATTCTTGAAATTCTTTAAATTCTTCGATACGTTTTGGACTGTGGGAAAAAAGTTGTAAATATCGCTACAAAGTATTTCAATTTCTTTTGGTAGCTTTTTGCAGGCATAGGCAGAACAAAGGTGTAAAGAATGGCAAGTACATTTGATGTAAAATATGTCAACATCATTCCTTAATTTAGCCTGAAAGCCATTAACTTCACCTGCCCCATCGGTAGCCAAGCCAATTATGTTTTCCAATGGAATAACATGGTCTTTAAAAAAATTTCTTACAATATCATATAGCGACTGTGCGTCTGCATTTTTAATTTGTATTAAACTGAGGAATCTGTCGCAAATATTGTTAGTCTGTTTATCTATATACCGTACGACCAAAACCAAACACTTTTTCGTCGATAAATCGGTAGCTTCATCTATTATTAAAGAAAATTTGTTTGATTTTAATCTACAAATAATATTATTTTTCGATTTTGTTCCCAAAATCTCACACAAATGCGTTGATTTGGTTCTGCCACATTTTATTGCTTTTGCAATTTTTGAATCTGGACAGCACTCTACCAATAAATTTGGTAGAGCATCCATTATTGAAAATGGTAAGTTGTGATTAACGAGGAACATGGTTTGAGCAAGCTCTGAATTATGTACCTGCTTTACTATATGTTCATTTTCTAACTTGCAATATGAATTTATTTTAATTTGATTTCTTTTCTCCTCAACATTTTGCATGTGAATCCGCAAAGACGCATGCTTTTTGAAATAACTTACATGGTTGTTAAGTTTTTTGTCACACGCAATGCAATATCCACATCCATATTTATTTCGGAGCCAAGAAAACTCATCCAACCATACTCCACGAAATTTTCTTTTAGGGTTATTTTTTGACCGACTGTAATAAAATTATATTTTATAGTATTTGTAATACTATATTTATTACAAGATTTGCTTTTACCTGCTTTCGTTGTCACTTTCAGATGACAGCTCATTTACATCATTTTCAACTCCAGATGCTCTTATTAAAAACCTAATTGAAGTGTTAAAAGAATATTGCAATTAATGTAAAATTTTCAATTTAAAAATGCAGATATTTACTTATCCATTTTAAATGTGTTTATTCTTATTTTGGTGTTTTTTTTTACAAAAGCTTCTTCCAACACAGACTGATTATTAACACTGTAAGTAACTCTATTTGGACAATATTTTTTCTTTTTAATTTTGGTAACTTTATTTTTTACAAATTCACTTTTTGTTTTTAAAATTTTTTTCACCGCTTAATTTACCCACGCCTTTTTTATAGAAGCTTTTTATTTCGTGCAAAAATACGATCATCATTTTTGACATACACATATGCATTTTTTGGTAAGTTCACGGTAAATTGTTTGGGTAAGATACTATTTTTCGCAAATGTTATCAGAGTTATCAAAATAGCATGAAGTGTCTACATAATTTCTACACAGTAAAAAATCAAAGAAAAAAATAACATAGTACATTTGCTTAAAATAACTACAAGGAACAAATCTACATGATTTTTACATTCTATTAAGAGAGCAAAAGCAAATAACAGCATTTAGTACATTTGATTGCAAAAAATAACCAAAATGAAAAAAAAATTCACATGTACACATGGAAAATAAAAATAACCAATTTTGGTTAAAAATAACCAAAACGGCAACACTGCTTATATCATCCTATTCTATCTAAAAATTCAGTATTAGTTATATTCACTGGACGCTAGGAAAGTATTTACGCTTGAGCAACGTAGGGATTTATTGGAAATTTATTTCCAAAATAAAAACAATTGGTTGGAAACTTTTTCCAAAAAAATCTTTGATTTTGGATGAAGCTCATTTTCATTTTCGTGGGTACGTTAATAAGCAAAATTGCCATATTTGGGGCTTAGAAAACTCACACGTGGTCTTACAGAAGCCAATGCACCCATTACAAGTGACTGTTTGGTGCGGCCTGTTCATTGGCCCATATTTCTTTGAAAATGAGGACGACGTAACTATTACGATCACTGGAGACACCTATCTCACCATGATAACCGATTTTTTTGTACCCGCTCTTCATGGTATTGGTGTGAATGATTTTTGGTTTCAATAGCCTGATGCAACTTACCACTCATATCGCACCACAATTGATTTATTACGTCAAACGTTTAATAGCCGTTTAATTAGTCGAAATGGTATTGTCAATTGGCTGCCAAGAAGTTGCGATTTTGGTGTGAAAAGCAGCTAGAGCAATTACATTAGAAATCAATCCGCCCTGAAAAGTGCACAGTATTATAAAGTTTATTGGCCGGAAATATCATTCGATCCTTTCAATGGCGATCTTCAAACCACGACTTCACACGCAATGCGTCTGATGGCCGTTTAATTAGTCGAAATGCTGAGAAACTTTTTCATGGCAATTTTATTTACTCTCAGAGTTTTTAATAGAAATCTGCTGTTAGCAAAAATAACATTTTAAATCATTTGTTACTTTTTTTTATTTATTTTATAAGTTAAATCCAATATGTTGGCAGTTAATTTATCATAATTTGTTTAATGCAATAATCGATAATTTTGCCAAATAAATTATTAAATTAAATAATTAATTGCAGCAAAACAAAACAAAACAATACCTTTGGTAAACAAAGCAAATATGTTTTGAGATTTAATAGTTTTTCGGAAAATTAAAATAATGAGCAAGCAGATTATAGTTATGCACTCAATTATATTTATTTGATTAAAAATTAATCCAATTTATTTGATTACTTTCAGACAGAGAGAGATACAGATACAGCTACAGATGCGGCTACAGATACTATTTCACATTACATGCCATTCGACCATCTCTATACAATCAAACTCTCTAAATCATATTTAATAGACATAAAAGCAACAACAACAACAGCACCAAAAAACTACAAAATTATTCTAAACATTTATGCGAGTATGGTTGCCAGTACCATACTTGGAAATATTTGCGTAAAACCAAAAGCAAAACTATTTTAATGGCAATTTATGTGTGCGCTTTTAATATTTTTAATATGAAAATTTCATTATAATTTACATTAATTAATCCAATTAGAATAATTACACAAATTATATTAAGTATTGGAAAAAAAGTTTGCATTTTTTGGTAATAAATAATCACAGAAATTGTTATTATTTTTACGTTTTTTCTTTGTAAATGGCTGGTTAATGGCTGTTTAATTAAGAATTTTTGTAAATATCAATAAAATTGCATAAAAACTTTCTCTAAACTAGGAAATGGCAAGAACTTGTAGAGGGTGAACCATTTTTAAATTTATATTTAAAAATTCAAAAAAACAAAAACCATCGGAACGGTTATTTCATTCATATGGCTGCAACGGCTGGCCTTACAGTATCTCATTCGATCACGCCAATTTTCGTGTATTTTTTCCAGTATATGGGATCGTGACTCGTCTATAACATCACGAATGTTGACCTTCAAATGTTCAATTGTCTCTGGTTTGTCGGCATAACACATTACTTTAACAGTGCCCCACAGAAAATAGCTTCTTGGTGACCAATTGACATTATCATTTCGGCTAATTAAACGGCCATTAAACGTTTGGAGCAATAAATCGATTGTGACATGAGATGTGTGGTAAGTTGCATTATCGTGTTGAAACCAAACATCGTTCTCAACAATACCATGAAGAGCGGGTACAAAAAAAATCGGTTACCACGGTGCGACCGTAGTCGCCGTAGACGTAAAGCCCGGGTTCGAGGCTCAGGCCAGACATCAAAACGAAATATGAACAAAAAAAAATATTTCTTCGGCGACTCAGCAGATTTCTGGCAAAAACTCCAAGAGTAAATAGACCTGCCATGAAAAAGTTTCTCAAAAATCTGTCTTTCGGAGCCGATTTCATACTGTAGGTCCCGCCACTCAAGTATAAAATTAACACACACAACATGAGTGGTGTGAGAAGCTAAGCCGTAATCCTGACTGAAGGGTAGTAATGGCCAATTATGTATGTATGTATGGTGCGACAGGCGTCTCCATTGGCCGTGATGTTTGCGTCATCCTGATTTTCAAAGAAATATGTGCCAATGATGCCTCCGCTCCACAATCCGCACCAAATAGTTACTCGTAAAGGACGCTTTGGTTTTCGTAAGACTATGTGTGGGTTTTCTGTGCCCCTAATACTGTAATTAACGTACCGACTAAGATGAAAATGAGCTTCATCTGAAAAGATGATAACATTTTTCTTGCAAAATCGACATCATCGTGCAGTTTCCCCTTGGCCCATCTAGCGAAGCGAAAACGAAGTGTATGGCCATGCCGCTTTAACTCTTGAAACAATTGAACTTTGTAAGGCATCATACCGACATGTTTTCGTAAAATTCGACGTAAAACCCTGCCTGAAGCATACCTGTTAAGTAATGATTAGTAATCGTAATGATTAGTAATTTGATTACTTTTTTTTGTATGGTAAAATAATGATTACAATTACGATTATTTTTGGTTAAAATAGTTAATAATTGATTACGATTACCAAATAATCAAGAAATAATCAGGATTACCGGCGATTAGTCTAGTAATCAAAAAGAATCAAAAGTAATTCAAAAGTAATCAAATTGTTTTCATTGATTCTTTTTCATTATTTTTAATAATTGAAAATTCATGCAACATATTTCATGTGTAGGCAACCACATCTCATTATGAAAGACTGGCAGGTCATCATCAATGTTATCTTCGAAAAGATAATTTTCCACTCCGTATTCTCGGAACACTTTTGGGAAATTTGAACCGTTATCCGGAACAGTTAAAACAATGGTTAAGCTGCTTAGGCCAAAACTAGTGTTATAACCTCTGCAACGTTTTCGGCCATATGTACTCTAAACATATTTTACATGCTAAAAGAATTTGCATTCAAAATTATCAGTATGCCAATGACATGTGTACCCTAAAAAGTTCTTTGGTTTGCAGACCAGATGTCTGCTGTATTACAAAAATATTTGGAAGAAAACATTTTTTTCTTTTACGAAAAATGTCTTTTCAAGTATGGATCTACAACTGAATACAAAAGACCAATTCCGAAGAATTTTTAAAATGTTTAAAAAAATTTTTTTGGAAAGAATAGCAAATATTGAAAATATTCAAAAAGAATTCAAAATAATCATTGAAAACAATTTGATTACTTTTGGATTACTTTTGATTCTTTTTAATTATTTTATAATTTACCAGTAATCCTGATTATTTTTAGATTATTTGGTAATCGGAATCAATTAGTAATTCGAAAAATTTGTTCATAGAATTATATAATCATTACGATTCTTTTTAAAAAGTAATGTAATTGATTACTAATCGTAATCGAAATTTAACAGGTATGACCTGAAGTGCTTAATTATTGAGAACGATGACGAGTTGATGTTAATGGATACTCAGGCACACTCTCATCCACAGCCTCGATATAGTCGGGGGTGCGCACTGTACGAGCACGTTCTCGTCTTGGAGCACCTACAATGATTTCAGTTTCACGAAATCTGGAAATAAACCATCATATTCAGCGCCCTGTTGGTCCTTCTCTGCGACCAAATTTTGTGAAATTTCCGTCAAATTGCGTTTGCTTTGGAAATAAATTTCCAATAAATCTGAACGTTGCCCAAGCGTAAATCGATTCATTACGTTTAGTGGAGATAATATACTGAATTTTGTGATAGAATAGAATGAAATAAGTATTTTCAGAATCGAAATTTTCGATGTTGCAAATTTAAACCGATAACTCAGCCGATATTACACCACTGACTTCCTGTCCAATATATTTTGTTATTCATTTGTTTGTAACCACAAAGATTTTCATAAATTGATAAAATATTTTCATTTACAATCATAAAATGCTAAAACCTCACTTTCTTGTTCCTTAACGCCACCACTTACTTACATGCATAAAAAGGCCATAAAAATTATTTGCTTTTCCAGTAAAGTTTCTTGGTAATACACGTTAGATATACAAAAAAAAACATTAAGACAAACGGTTTTACCTGGCTACCAATGTAGACAAAAACTCCTTGTTTGTTGTCAGTAATGTTTACTGTCTTTCGCTCGTTTTTTTTTTCATTTTGCGTCATCTTTTGTAGCACAGCCCTTTAAGCTTAGAGATGAAGTCACATCCTCACACAATCATTTAATTTCATTTTATTATGTTTCTCGTTCTTGGCGTTTCGTTTTTTTGTTGTTATCGAAAATTGTTATGAAAACATTACAATTAAATTCTGATTACTTAAGGACTTTGTCATGGTGGTGATGAAAACCGGTCCAACTAATATAAAATATTCATGGGGGTCAATTACGCTGATAAGGCCCTCTACAATGTCGAAGAAGTACTCACATAGGGACAATGCTATAACAATAGGTTCATATGATAACTTTGATATTCAAAATGCCTATGAAATCGTGGAACAACTGAGAAACATCACCACAGTGTTTACGTCGTTTGGGTTAATCATTTCTAAAGGCAATGATTACGAATCAGAAAAAGAAGATCCTGGTCATAATTTACGAGAAAGATCATGGACGAGGCAAGGTGAAGATGGTGCAAAGCCAGTTTCTCATCTCTAGTGTCATCATGTCTCCATAGACAAAGCCTGACCACAAACATTTTTTTAAAACCGGCCAAAGTGGAGTTAGCTCTCCTAAGAATGTACGATGCAACCACCAAATAGCCTGAACTTTGCAGCATAAAATTATCACTTTTTTATCCAGGTGTTAGTAGGTCGAAGTGGTAGCTACGATATCAAAGAGCACACTTGAGCACGCATAGCGGTCCGTTGTGACGCCACGGGTGTACGCAGTGCCTGTACTGACAAAGTTGCACCAAAATCAGGGCTTCTAGCTATTAAGTCTGACGCATTATTCAAAATTTTATTTGGCCTGAAATCCATTTGGTTTGAGGACAGTCTTTGCCTCTCTTTATCTTGCCTTTCATTGATCATACTTTGCTAAAAATCCGGGCACTCTGCAGAAGGATCATGAACCCACCAATGCCGTGAAAGCTCCTCTCCTTGCAAGCTCGTCTGCTTTCTTACTTTGGAGAATTCCTATGTAATTTCGGACAACACAGAAGCTAACCTTAACGTCTCTCCCTAGCTGATTTGGGTTATCCAAACAGTCCTATACTGCCTCCAATTTAACCTCATAAGAGCCTAATGCTCGAATGGCGGCCTGACTGTCTTCTGTATCTTCTACTCAAGTTGAATTAATCCCACCTATCGATGGCATAGACGTCCACTTGCTAGATACCCTGGAGTTTTCCCATGGGCTCGCTACATTTAATTCTGTACATAGATATGCTCTGGCTCACGTGTAGGTCATAAATAATGTTTATTTTAAGAGCTCCAGATTACTCCATTCATTTTTGCCGCTAGGCCTCATTGCCAAACTGCACACTTGAATGTAACAGAATGTCTATCTGCACTGTATCATAGTGTTTCATTGCCCCTGTTATACCAACACACACTAGTTTAGGTATATTATCCAACGCCATTTGAATTATTTTCCGATTTGTCCTTGATCTGATCATCATGGTATAACATCCAGGACCTAATTCTTGATTTCTATCCTTAGGATTTCCGTGCAAGTCTTCTATATAATATTGTGGCATGTCTGGCCTTTTCTGACATGCTTCCTATATGAGCCCTTCATGACATATTCACGCTTCAGTGTTATTGCCAAATATTCTCCATTTTCTCCGGCATTATCTGAGCCAAGAATCGAACATTCTTTCATTTATACATACTTGATTTTGTAAATGGCACTATTGTGGTCTTGCCATGGTTTATCCTCTGGCTCACTGTCGTACAACAACGACTTACAATCTCAAACCTTTTTGAATAAGTATCTTCTAATTATCTTTTATCATCAATAAAATAACATCTGCATGACCTTGGCAGTCGATGAACGCCTCAGACCAAGAGGTTTCCAAACTTTATATTAGTGGTGACAGGATACCACCCTGTGGGCATTCCCCAATTATTATCATTATATTGTTTTTTGTGTAATTAAAAGCTTGACTTAAGCTAGCTTCGGTTAGTTTAGTTGACATACCCTTTCGAAGGAAGAGGACCCGCTGAGGCCAGCATTTGTGATACTATTACTAACGTGGTTCAACATCAGAGATCAGCAATGAATCGTTCTTTCGCTACTCATAAGCACTCATGAATTTTTTGAGTATAAGCGAGTCAACAGTATTGAAATTCAACTACTCTGATTCATTCGTACTCACAACAACATTGATTTATAAGTACAGGTTGCAATAGTATGAGTACAACGTTGACATCAAACTCATAACATTGGAAATATGTTTGATTTCTACGCCTACTCATTCAGATTCATAATTTTAGAAAAATATTTATAATACTCATAAATGATTCGATTGATTCGAATCTTTCATTAAAATCTACAATCTTAGTTGTTGTTGCATTTACAGAAAAAGAAGAAAGAAGAAGACAAAGACAGTAATCAAAGCAAACACATAACCTTCTAGTGGGTATTGTACTGTTCGTACGCGAATCATACTTATTTTGTGATCCTTATAAATGTTGAGTATGCTTATTATTAAGTATGAGTTCGATGAGTACTTCAAACTTTGAATATGAGTAGTATGAGTATGATAATAAAATAAGTCTGAATGCGTATAAGTATCAGAAATTATGAGTATGAGTATGATGAGTACTTCAAACTTTGAATATAAGTAGTATGAGTATAATATTAAAAAAAGTATGAATGCGTATAAGTATCAGAAATTATGAGTATGAGCATGATGAGTACTGCAAACTTTGAATATGAGTAGTATGAGTATGATAATAAAATAGGTCTGAATGCGTATAAGTAAGAAGAATTCGAATCTACAAATCTTTTTGAATACTCATTGCTGATCTCTGGTCAACATCTAGTACATCTGCCACCGTATGGTATTTTTACCAGCTCTGTATAGTTTCGCAACTCTTACCCTCGCCGCTATTGTCGCGCCCTTAACATAATGACTTCGTTTGTTTTCAACGTTCAGCCTTCGAGAGAAGGCGTAATTGCAAATGAAAGGAAAGTTTCAACACTTGTAACGTTACAGTTGAATGGAAATCTATTGACTGTTTCCGTATAAATAGTTTCCATTATTTTTAGCGATTGTTTTTCTTGTTGTTATTGTGGACATAACAGCTTTAAGTTGGAATTGTTATTGCTGTTGTTGAGGATGATGTTGTTCTCGGTTGTATATTAGAATGTGAGACAATAAAAACCCGATGCCTTAAAGAAATGCTGTCTGTGTGTGATGATTATTTAAGTTTTAATGAAGTTTAGAAAATAGAGTTGCTTCCTTACTAACACACACATACAAACCGTTATTTTACGATATCGGACATATCAATTTCATATACTTGACATGGTATTTATAAAGTATATGTATACGAATTGAGAGATTGGGAGAGACTGCTCTTGTCTGTCATTTAATGAAAGTGTGTCACTTTTTTTGGGAATAACGGAGAAACCAAAAACTTGAAACAGGCTAAAAACACCATCAAATTGTTGGTTGATGGTTATACACTAAGAAAAAACGTTTAGCAAATTGAGCTGAAGAAGCCTTTTGGTCTGCTTGTAGTAAGGGAAAATAGTTTTTTCTTCCTTTCGTTATGATTTCTTCAAGTGTTTTTTGTTTCAAAAAAACTTGCTGACTCAAGTAAATTTTTTCTCCTTTTTTTTTGCCATTACTTAGTTTGATAAGGACCTTCAATACAAATAGAAAACAAAAAAAAAAACAGTAGAAAAGAAAGTAGAAAAGCTCTTGAAACACACAGTCTTATATTTAATGGCAGATGAGAAGCTGTTGAAAACCACTTCAGAAAATTGTCAACAACATTTTCTCTTCTTCTTCTTCTTATTTTGACCAAAGTAGTAGATGAGCTCACCGATAAACTAAGATGAGTAGCAGTCGTAAAAAGGAAAGAAAAAAGGGAAGAAAGTTTGGATGCTTTAAGAAAATGCTAGAACCGGCGTATTATAAGGTTTGTAAAGGTTTTCTGTTTTCTGTCCTGTAAATTCTTAGTTTATTATGGAAATAGCTGCTGAGTATATACAAATGCCATGGGGTTTTGAAAAGTCTCAGGTACCTTTTTATGCTCTCTTTGGAAAATTCCGTGTTTTGTTTTTTTTTATATTGTATGCGACTTTTTTATCCCATAGTTCTATAAGTAAATTTTTTGTTGCCATAGTTGAGTGCCAAGCTTTAAAGGATGATTTTAATTTTAATTTTAATTTTGCTTCCTTCATTGGCATTGTAATACGGTGTTCAGATATGCACCTTTATTGTGTAAATCGCAATAAACGCCATTATTGAGCTCAATATTTCATATAAAGTTTCAATTAATTATTCCACAATAAATACATACATACATAATTGGCCATTACAACCGTTCGTCAGGATTACGGCCTAGCTTCTCAACACCACTCATATTGTGTGCGTTAATTTTATACATGAGTGGCGGGACCTACAGTTTAAAGTCGACTTCGAACGACAGATTTTTTGAGAAGCTTTTCATGGCAATTTTTTTACTCTCAGAGTTTTTGCCAGAAATCTGCTGAGAGGAAGTCGCCGCAATAAATACGCAAATTGTTATAATATTGAGTTAAACTTAAAATGCAGCACTGTCATAAGTACGTTCAGTGAGCATCAAATGTCAACAACGATAAACAAAAAAAGACAAAATAAAAACAATGTTGTTAGAACAACCAGCTCCTTTGTTTACCAGCTGTCATGTGAATATTGAATAAGCAGCTGAACTGCGTATATTATTGTCTGAACACTTAAAATATTGTACTCAATAAACCGAATATTGACTCAATAAAAGTGCATATCTGAACATATTATAAGAATTAATAATACTCTGCATACATATGTTAATATCAGTAAGAAGTAAAGCAACTCAACAAAACATTTCCATCTACCACCAATTTTATTTCCGATCAAGCCTGTGCAATTTTGCCTCAAATTCATATATTTCTCGCTAGCTATAGACAGGTTTATCTAGTTTTCTGTGCTGTGGGTTTCATTCAACATCTGGCTTCTATATACGTTCAATTCATGCTCTGTTCTTCACAATTCCATGGCGCATAGTGTTTTCTATTGAAAATGACATTCAGGAGAATCATTTTGTTTCAATATTACTCGGCATGAGATTTTATTTGCAGTAACCCGATTCAATTATGTATATAAATATATGCATTTATGTAGTGATATGAGATTGTAGCTTTTTTGATTGTGCCAACACTTTTTCCAACCTTCAACCTTCCATTGGAGAACATATTCTGATAAAACTGGGGTCTGTTTTCGAACGTTTCCTATCTATCCTATAATTTTAAGTAAAACAAAGTTTTTTTACAATGTGAAATTTTTAGTCGTTTGAAAAACCTCTTCATGTGTGAAATATAGTACCGTTCACATGTTCGCTACGTCTTCTCTAGGCGAAGTGAATCCCAAACGTCCAATTTTCCATGACTCTAGTTCAGAAATTAAACTAAATTTTAGCGACAGCAAGGTTTACGTTAGCTTTGAGTACGGCTGTGATTTGTATATTATTCGCATACCACTGCAAGTTACAAAAATACCAACGAGAAAAAGTGTTATACCACGATCTCGGTGATCTGCACATGAAATGACCATGCCCTCAATTCTCTCGTGCAGAATATTCAATGTTGCACGAGGCATATGAGACTTAGCGCCTTGCTGTTGAAACCACATATCATTGGTGTCCAAATTATCCCACTTTGGCCAAAAGAAGTTGGTAATCATCTTTCTGTGATGTTCACATTTACGGTGATGGCCTGCCCATCAAAGAAATACACTGCCAGCCCTAATTGTACACCAAACAGTGACAACTTTTGGTATGCATAGGACGTCCTTGGATTGCATGTGGATAGGTATCGACCCAAATTCACTAATTCAGAACTGAACCTCATTATTAAGAGTGATCGTTGAATAAAAATTAAAGTCCATTGAAAACTGCTCCAAAGTCCATTCAGCGAAATTAAAAGTCTAGGGTCATTCATGATGATTTGACGTTACGGATTGATTAAGTGACAAACAATTTGACAGAAGTGGCTTCAACAAGATAGCCATTATCAACTTTCAAAGTACTGAAGAAAACTTAAACACTTTAAGGTCTTCCAACAGTTGAAATCAGTCTTCTCATGCAGTTGAGATCAGGAACAAGACTTAGGGAATAAATTCACTAAATTAGATAAACAAGGATAAACGCTTGATATCAGTATAGAAACTCCATTGGAAAAACTTGTGGATTCCCATTCATGTCGAAAAATTTAATCAGTACGGCGATTGTCAAATGCATGGCTCTATTGTTTGGTGGAATGCTTTACTTAAAAGCAGGCAGTCTGTCATCTTGGATAAGATTCTGGGAATTGCCAACGGGCACTGGCGTTATTTCTTTAGATGCGTACTCGTGCGTGCCTTTTCGTTGACGTCGAAGCAAGGGCTCGATCTACGACCGAAGCCTGTCATAGTCTATTGAATTCCTGGAAACCATTGGGTTGCGACTTGGTTGATGATGTCATTGTTGCTGCACAACCTCCAAACTTTAACTCCTATGGACCCAGCCGAAGATGGCTTTAATATGTTGAATGCCAACTACGAGACAACTCGTAGATTGCGTTCCCTTCTAGGGTGCCAACTACGAATTATCTCGTAC
Source organism: Sarcophaga rosellei (assembly GCA_930367235.1). Classification (NCBI taxonomy): domain Eukaryota; kingdom Metazoa; phylum Arthropoda; class Insecta; order Diptera; family Sarcophagidae; genus Sarcophaga; species Sarcophaga rosellei. The sequence goes on along the minus strand of OV884018.1, from coordinate 58,772,990 downwards.
TCACTAAACCTGCCGTTTTTGTGTAGCTACGAATAAAATCGTATTATATCAGTGCTAGTATCGATAAATGGCTTCTGGGAAAAGAACAAAAAGTCAATGTTTGCTTGCGTGGCCAGTTTTCTGAAAATTGTCGCGGCAGTCAACGTGTTAAGAGATAGAGAGAGAACAGGTTCTGTACGGATAGATAGGTGGCTAGTAGCATTTACTTACCAATCGAATGTAATAGAAGTGCAATGCGAGATTGGCTGCTAAAGCCCCCTTCACACTATCACACAAGTAATATGATCTGTCAAAATTTTATGTACGAGAGTACGGATGGGATCGTCTAAACATAATATGTAATGAAACTATCACACATTGAGAGAAAATACGGATGAAAATTTGACAGTCGTATGGCTCTCTTCATTTTTTGAAATGTTTCAAAAAACAAGAAAATTTCATTAGATCAGGGATGTATTTTTATGTAAACAAAACAAAAAAGTGTAAAATACATGTGCAAAAAAAAAACAAAAACAAAAAACATTTTTGGCACAAACAATTATTCCTATTTTGTGAAAATATTTTTAGAATTATATTCAATATTTAATTAATAATTTAATGGATTTAGAAAAAGTTGTTGATTTGTCTCCAGTTTTACGCCGTAGTAGCCATTCCCGGCATTTTAATTTCAATAGAAACTTTAAGCAATTTTTTTCACTTTGTTTATGTTTTTTAACAGCTGTTTTCGTCTTACTTTATTATTGTCTTATACCAATCGTGTAAACACAAAAAAAATAATCATACGACTATTATTCTCTTCTTTGAAATACGGATGGAATTTCATTTTACTTTTTCATCAGACTTTACATATTACTTGTGTGATAGTGTGAAGGGGGCTTAAGTTCGCTGCGGGAAATTGTAATGTCAGGTGCTACGTAGGTTTTGGTGTCGGCGACTCTTAGGAGAAGAAAGCTGATTGCCTTAGAAAAGGGGAATGATTGATGTCTTTGAGATTTTCATCCGCAAACGGGGGGCGGATATTCATGCTGTGAAAAAAGTTGCTGCTATTTTTTTAACCATTCCTGTAACAATTTCTAGCGACCCATGACAAAACTCAACACAACAATCAAAATGCAAAACAACCCAAACTATTAAGCAGAGATTTATACGCGATAACGTAAGAAAATTAAACGAAAATAACAAAAATCTTCAAGAATAGACAACCTCACCTACATACATCAGGTGAGGAGTATAGAGGAATATTCTTCCATTTTAAATACTATTTAACAAAAGGATATGAATGTGCTAACAATATGAAATTCGTTTCAAATAAAAAGCAAAGTATCTAAGCTTGTTGGATATAAAATTCATATGAGTTCCTGTTGAGACTGTAATAACCTGCAGCTTTTTTGAAATTCTTTCCTTTTCGTAGCATATTGTTGTCTGCAATGGGCCATAATTATAGTTGAACAATTATGAGTAAGAATTACCCTCGAATAATTACTGTTACTTTATTAAAACTACGAGGGTAATTTTAAGAGTTTTAAGGGAAAAAACAGTTGTTTTATTTAGAAATATTCGTTGGATTAGAAGAAATTAGACAAACTGTGTATTTTATAGAAGAACAGGGTCTTCCAACGGAGGCATCCGAACATTGCCAGTTGATCACGGCAATCTTGTTTAAGTTGCATCTGTCAAGCTATGTATATGTGATTACAACCCTTCAGTCAGGATTACGACTCAGCTTCTCACATCACTTATGTTGTGTAAGTTAATTTTATACAAACTCGCAACAGAGAAAACGGAATTGATACTGCTAACAAGGAAGCGCATACCGTTGGAAATTGAGATTATGATATGCGACAGCAGTTTGATGACGCAGAAAGTAGTCAACTATCTTGGCATTCGACTAGACCCTAAACGGACGTTCTGGGCTCAGATGCAACACGCTGCAACCAAAGCCGCTAAGGTCACCTACTTACTTGGTAAGCTTATGGCCAATATTGGTGGTCCTGTACAGAGCAGACGCAGATTGATGATGGCAGTAACGGACTCTATTCTGCTTTACGGCAGTGAAGTCTGGGCAGATGCATTGAAGGTGGAATGTAGAAATAAAATTGTATCATCAATACAACGAACCGCTGCACTTAGGGTGGCATCGGCGTATAGGACTGTATCTAAGTCGGCGATACTAGTAATCAGTGGTGTCATACCTATAGGTCTATAGGCAAGCGAGCGGTAGGGAGTGTGGGAGGCTAAAAACGTGAACGGAGAGACAGTAAATGTCAATGACGCCAAAAAGCGAACCATTCAACACTGGCAAGAGAAATGGAACACTGACACGAGTGGTAGATGGACGGCAAAACTTCTCCCAGATATTACCCCCTGGATTCAGAGGAAATTTGGTAAGGTTAATTACTATTTAACATAACTGTTATCCGGACACCGTTATTTTTGTAAATATCTGCTTAAAATGGGGAAGATGGCACGACTAAATTGCATTTATGATAACGCGACGATTGATGATGCGGAACACATTTTCTTTCATTGTGAGAGATGCAGTTTAGAAAGAAGGAATCTAGAGGCCAAACTTCTGCGATGTACTTCTGAGCAGCTAAGAAAATTGGAATAGCATTGCCAGTTACACTGAGACTTTGCTAAAATCTAAGAAATTTGACTTGGATGAGAGAATTCGAATGGATATTTGAACGCCTTCTCAGGTTTTGTTGCGCAATCCTGACGCGGATATGGATATGAAGGGGCCGAAATGGCCAGACGGACTTCACTTCGAAGTAATACCAAGGTAGTTCCGGAGTGGGCAAAAAGAGTATAAAAGAGGAGGGGGAGATTTAATAGGTGAGGGCCCCACACACGGGGGATAGTGACGACTCCTATGGTGCGGTTAGGTACACTTACTTCTCTTCAGCGATAAAACAGATTTTTGAGAAAATTATCACGGCGCTTTTGCCAAAAATCTGCTGGGGGAAAGGAGAGGTTTGCCCTGCGGTTTGAACCGTAGCCTCACGTCTAATAAGTCAACACACTACCTACTAGGCTACGGCGTACAATCTCCCTTCAAACATTTCATTTGAGAAAGCTCCACTGAGAGGATAAAATCAGCGACGAACGACATCTTGAGAAAGCATCTCTTGAAAGAATAATAGGACTCACGTGTGACAAAAGACATTTTCACAGTGAGTGTTATATTGTAATATGTACATAATTGGCCATTACCACCCTTCAGTCAGGATTACGGCCTAGCTTCTCACATCACTCATGTTGTGTGCCTTAATTTTATACTTGAGTGACGGGACCTACAGTTTAACGTCGACTCCGAATGACAGATTTTGAGAAACTTTTTCATGGCAAATTGATATACTCTCAGAATTTTTGCCAGAAATCTGCTGAGAGGTAGTCGCCGAAGAAATATTTTTTTTCATATTTCATTTTGATGTTTGGCCTGGGGCTTGAACTCGGACTTTCCGTCTAATAAGCGAACATACTACCTACTAGACTACGACGACTACAATAGAATATTTGGTAACAATAGTTGCGTACCATATTATCAAAATATCTCCTGCATTAGATTAAGCACTTGCAACAAAGACAACAACTTAATAAATGGACTTGTATGTAGATGCTTTGTGACAGCTCTAGGTTCCTTAAAGAAACGAAAAAGGGCTTACAAGCGCTATCGTAAGCCTCATTGGAAATTTCCCTGCACTAAGCAGAGATCCCTACAAATAAGTAGGGACCATCCCCTGAGTGTTAGTTGCACAATAAAGCTTCACAAGTAAGCTTCACTACAAATTTTCCTGCACTAAGCAGAGATCTCTACAAATAAGTAGGGACCATCCCCTGAGTGTTAGTTGCACAATAAATTAAAGCTATATTATGTTGTAAATAGGAGGTCGGAAAGACGTGCAGTAAGCCATGATATTTGCGAAGTATTTTCTGTTGTGGCTACTTCCGTCCGATGCGGAAACGATGTTAGCATCACTTTCACAATTGATTTACAGAATGCTAACGTATTTAAATTTGTAGTATTTTTTTGAATACAAAAAAATATCTTACCTTACATACTTAGTGAAACACTCTACACTAAAAATGGCTCAACACAGCATCTCTTCACAATGTTGTTAAACTTGACAGACTAGTTGTTATCTTTTTCGTTTTTCTGTATGTTTTTATTTGATTTTATAGCTGTTGACCTGAAGGCACTCTATATAGTCTATGGCTCTTTATTTTTTTGTTATTTGTTATTGTGCATTATCTGAAATTAAATAAATGCCCCCAAGACAATTAAATGATTTTAAAAGCTATGAAGATATGAAAGAGAAATTAAAATGTACGAATTAAAAAGAAAAATCAGAAAATGAGCAACAAAAAAAAAACAAAAACTCAAGCGAATAGGAAATAAATGAATTCAAATAGGTATTGTAGACTGATGAAAATCTATAATTTACTCCATTAAACAACTTTCGAAGCTGATTAAATTCTAGGCTCTTTCTATGTCCAACACTATTTTCTATTTTAAAGGGTCCGCCAAATAATTTTTTTTTTTTTTTGAAAATGCTGTAAAAAGAAACTATGTACTGAATATTTTCTCAAATTTCTTTTTTTAAAATAATTTCATTCAAAAGCCTGCCACGGCTGGCCATGCAGTAGCCTACACGATCGGTCCAATTTTTAAGCACATTATTTCACCAATGGCTTCACGAATATTGTCCTCCGTCAAATCGCAGCTCCGAGGTGGCCAAACGACATCAGCTCTGCGGCTCATAATGCGATCTTCAAAAACAGGGCGCAAAACATCGAGTGTAGCTTCGGCTGTGTGGCACATAGCGCCGTCCTGTTGAAACCAAATGTTGCCAATATCCTCATCTTCAATTTTTGTGAACAAAAATTCGTTCAACATGGCCCGATAACGATCGCCATTGACTGTAACGGCCACTCCTTGCTCATTTTCGAAGAAAAATGACCCAATTATGCCTCTGGACCAAAATCCGCACCAAACAGTGACTCGTTTTGGGTGCGTCGGCTTTTCAATGTATGCGTGCGGGTTTTCTGTGCTCCAAATGCGACAGTTTTGTTGTTTACATACCCGCCAAGATCAAAATGAGCTTCATCTGAAAAGACGATTTTTTTTTGCCAAAATCGGCATCTTCTGTAAGTCGATCGCAGGCCCACTTCCCAGCGTTCGTTCAGCGGAAGGATGAAACTAATTATCTGTCAAATCAGACATGAGCTAAGTGTTAGCATTCACGAAATAAGCACTAGTTGAAAAAAAAAACGTTAGATGGTGGACCCGAACTTAACACGTCCACGTCGAGGCCTGTCACTGCTAGCTCGCACTAGACTGCCTTATCGGGCGTACCTTCTGTAGCCTGCACTAGACTATCTCATAGGGCGGCGAGTACATTCGGTGGTTCGCAATTGATCATGCTATTAGACGATACGTAATACGAAATATTTAGATCTTTAACACTTCGACTAACGAAAAAAAGATTCGAGAGAGTCACGTCACGATAGAGCGAAAAATATTAAGCGCTGCTGCCCGAAGGCGACAAGTATGAATTAAAGCGCCGGCGTGAAAGCTTTACGGAAACTATGCCGTTTCTCATACTCTGCGCTTTCTTACAGATGACAGCAACTTCTTTGTTATTTTTAGTTACCATAAGCCTACACATCATATGTACATAAACAACTGATCACTGCAACACTTCAGTCAGAATTACGACCTAGCTTCTCACATCACTTGTGTCTTGTGTGATAATTTTATACATGAGTGGCGGAACCTAAACTTTTAAGGCGACTTTGAACGACTGCTGAGAGACAGTCGCTGGAGATTTTTTTCTTATTTCGATTTTGTTGGAGATGTCTGACCTGGAGTTTGAATCCAAGCCTCACCTAGTAGACTACGGCGCTCCATGTTAACACTATCTAATATTCTTCTTCCCCGTTCGGTCTAAGTTAGATGGAAGTACAGGTGCTGGGGTTTTCTGTAGGGACCTCGGTCTTGAACTTCACTTCAGATTAAATGATAACTGCAGCGTGTTTCTGGCGGAGATTTTCGCAATCTTAAAGGCTATTGTAGCCATAGCTGGTGCCCCGGCTTCGGATTCGGAATCTTACATGATCTTCGTTGACAGTCAGGCTGCCCTAAGGGCCATTGCGTCGGTCTGGTACAAATCACGGCTCGTTCGTGAGTGCAAGGATTCGGTAAGGACTTTTTGATCAGACGTATCCCTCTATGCGGGTCATAGCGGAATACTGGGCAATGAGACGGCGGATGTTCTCACTAGGTTAGGTTCGCTTTCTGAGGGCGATTTAATAGTTGGTCCTGACCCCAATCTGCCACCTCCACGGACTCATTAATGGATGGGTTAGGGGGAAAGAGCAGAGGCTTTGAGGGAACGGAGCGGGTTGTTATGTTTCTAGACGTCTATAGCCTGCTATAGACAGTGTAAGAACAGATTGGCTGCTGGGCTTGGATAAGTGCAGTTTAAGGTTAGTAATCGGATTTCACAGGGTACTGCGAGCTTAAGTCGCTGACAGGGATCTGGAACAGATACCAGACGGACTATTGTAAGGTATGCTGCAATGAGGAGGAGTTGAAGACTGTTGAGCACCTCCTCTGTAACTGCCCAGATCTTGGTAGATTGAGCTTGAGGACCCTTGGCAGGGGCTTCTTTAAGGGTTTGAATTCTGTGTCGAGAGCCGACATCAGAGCTCTCCGCAGATTCATTAGTAACATGAGCTGGTTGAGAAGTGCTAGGGCTTCATCAGTATAATCGCGCTGTTCCACTTTTTGTTTTGTTTGCTCTGTGTAATTGCTTCTCTTCCCATTCTCCCTTTCCTACTTCCTCTCCTTTTTCATATACCCTCTTTTATCCTCCCATTTTTTTTAGGACGTTCCGTACAATGGGTCAATCCGATATCCGGGTACAGAACTTGTCTCAATTGGCAAGTAACCGTTTTCTAACCTAAACCTAAACCTAACCATTAAATAAAGTAACTTAACTTTGCAAACAATGCTGCAGAATAAGATAAATGCTGCACAAATAATAATTCGATGTGTTTTAGAAAATCAGTCGGCAGTTTTTTTGTACTTTCGTTTGTATCAACATTATGTTCACATCCAACCTGTTATCAGTGTGTTGTTTATGAATTTTAGACTTTTCATCAAGGATTACTGTACAACCCATTAACGAAATTCATTTCCTTCATTTTCCAACATTCTTTTTTTTGTTATCATTTCATTGATAACTCAATGGAAATGCAAATAAGAAAAGTTATGATTTAATCCCTATGGACTGGACTGGTGTATTGCTTGCCAGCAATTTGTAACAACGCTGTGTTTTCTAATCGCATTAAAATTCAATTCAATAGTTCACCCATCCATCCATCCATCTATTATTGCTTTCAATGCCACATGCCAAAAAAAATTTTTAATTCATAGTTTTGGTTATCAATAATGCCAGGCAAAAAAAACCCCCCGATAAACAATAAAAAAGTGGTCTTTCAGATTGAATTTGAATTTAAAAGGGATTTAAATTTCCTAAAAAAAATAATTTAAATGATAACAATTCATACAACACAAAGAAAAATACAGAAAAAACAGCGTATTAAAGAAGGCCTGGCAGTAATGGAATCTTACTACGAATCAATCAAGTGTGATTAAAACGATTTAAATTATACACAATTATTATCGATAACAATACAAATAAAAAGGAAAATTTAATTTCGATTTCTTTTTCCTTTTTACAGCATAATTTATTTCTTTTGTAAATTCTTTCCTTTTTTTCTTCCTTTCTTTGTTGCTGTCATTTATAATAATTTGCCAAGTCATACGTTTTTTCTTCTCTCTCCCTCTCTCTCTCTCTCATTTTCCTTATGTGCGTATGTATATTTAATAGATAAACTTATTGTAAATATTTGTCTTGTGATGTACGATGACAACCTTACATTTGTACATACATACAAACGTACAAATGTACACATGTTTTCGGTCATCATGAGCCGGCATAATTTTTTTTCTGCTGTTGCGTTTATTTTTTTGCTCTCTATGTCCTGCAGTCAAACGTTTTAACACGTGTTGGCGTTTTTTCATATCATTTGTAGCATGTGGTGTATTCCATATGAAAGCAGGCAAAAATGTAGTCTTCCTCAATGCTTCATGAGAAAAAACTTTTTAATTGTACTATTTCTGTTAAGCTCGTATCGTACAACTCACATAAAAGGTTGGCAACTTCGAGAACTTCCTAGGTAGCGTTGTTTTTGTATTTTGACTCGTACTTTCTTGTTTACTTGTTTTCGTAATATTTTGTACCGTATGATTTGTGTGTTTTTGGCTGTTTGTCTCATTTACTTGTTCTTATTTTGATTTGTCTTCCTGTTTATTTATCCTCGTAACAATATTGTCTCGGTATTACGACCGAACTAATAATAAAGCCGTGACACGAACAACTAAGAAATAAAGGAATAAACCACATTATAATGAGAAATTTCCAAGATACTCATAATAAGTGTAAAACCGAAAAGTTCAGACAACTGTGCAATGAAGCAGCAACTGTCTGAAAATCATTTCAAATCCTTCTTAACCACACGCAGCAAAACAGAAATTTAAAATCCACTAACAAATAACGATGTAAACAATTTGACTGCTGATCAATCCAGTGCTATATCTTTACATGTATAAGGTATGCTCATACATACGTACATAATTGGGCATTACAATCCTTCAATCGGAATTACGACCTGTATTCTCACACCATTTATGTTGTGTGAGTTAATTTTATACATGAGTGGCGGGAGCGACAGTTTAAAGTCGAATTCGAACGAAAGATTTTTAAGAAATTTGCGTAATTTCAGAATTTTTACCAGGAATATGCTGAGAAGCAGTCACCAAAGAAATATTTTTTCATATTTTGTTTTGTTGGAAATGTCTGAGCTGGGGGTTTAAACCGAGGCCTCATATCTAATAAGCCAACACTCCACTTACTAGACCATTGCGATTTGCGTTATGGACCCACATAATGAATAAATTGACGTTGATACGATGTTCGTAAAGGACTTAATAGAGGCCTAGCTGTCAGAGTAGATGACCCCGAGTAGGTATCAGGGAATATTTTGCTCTTCAACAGCTTTGAATCGCCATAAGGAAAACCGTGACCTATTTTTAGAACATAATGCAATAATCCAAGAATCTGTACGAATGTGTGATATTCAAGACCTCCATATATAACCACAATCCATTTTTCCATTCAACTGCGAGCCATCGTTGTTCACTCCGTAGTCTCTACTTGGCGTAAAACCCCTTATATTGTTTACGCAAAATAATAAAAGTAGAAAAGAGATATCTCCAATAGAAAGAAATATGAAAAAATATTTTTTCTGCCGAGTTCCTCTCAACAGTCTTTTGAAAAAAACTTTGAAAGTTAAGGAAAGTGATATAAATTGCCATAAAAAGTTTCTCAAATCTATCATTTGGAGACGAAATTCAACTGTGGGTTCCACCACTCATAGATAAAATTAACACGCACAACATGTGCGCTGTGAGAAGTTGGGTTATAGTCCTGACTAAAGGGTTGTAACGTAAAAGCCAAATAAACAAGTAAGAAGATGAATGAAGTAGATTCCTTATTAACGCCAATGCTAGCGATCGTATTGTGTTACACATAGGAGACATACATACATACACATCGATTCAAACTATTTTTATAACATCTGTAAAGCTAGCTTCGCAATGAATGCTATAGGGAGAGTGTTGATATATTAGTTGGGAGATCTGACATTAACGATATCCGAACTGAGATGAGTGAGTTAATCGAGATATGTTAGCAATATTATGCGAAATGAGCTGACTATTCAACAAACCCTAATTAAACGCAAATCACTTTGAGATTTGCGTATATGGAATTCTTTGGACGTATATGGAATTCAACAATACGTGTGAATTGAAAATAATTTCATTAAAGTGGCAGTTCTGTTCGAGCAGCGTACGATCAAATTCGCCTTGCTTACAGAAACTTGGAGTTTCGCAGACCACAACTGAACTAATTACCATGCATACCAGAGAGTATTCAAAAAGATGAGTAGATACGAATCATACTCATAATTTCTGATACTTATACGATTTCATATTTATTTTAATATCATACTCATACTACTCATATTCATAGTCTGAAGTACTCATCGTTCTCATATTTAACAATACGAATGGAGTTGTTGATTTCGAATCTCCTTTACTCAACTTTTACAAGAATCACAAAATAAGTATGATTCGCGTACGAACACTACAATGCTCACTAGAAGGTTGCTTTGCTTGCTGTTTTTTTTTGTAAATGCAACAACAACTAAGACTGTAAATATTGATGACTGATTCGAATCACTCGAATCATTTATGAGTATTAAAAGTATTTTTCTAAATTTATGAATCTGAATGAGTAGGCGTATGAATCAAACATATTTCGAATGTTATGAGTTTAATGCCAACGTTGTACTCATTCTCATTGCAACCTGTACTTATAAATTAATGTTGTATTGAGTACGAATGAATCAGAATAGTTAAATTTCAGTACTGTTGACTCACTCATACTCAAAATTTCATGAGTACTTATGAGTAGCAAAAAAACGATTCATTGCTGATTTCTGATACATGCATAATTGGTCATTAGAATCCTTCAGTCAGGATTATGGCCTAGCTTCTCTGTTTACACTCCGAACGATAGATTTTAGAGAAGCTTTTTCATGGCAATTATATTTCCTCTCTGAGTTTTTGCCGGAAATCTGCTGAGAGGCAGTCATCGGAGAAATAGTTTTTCATATTTCGTTTTGTTCAAGATATTTGACCTGGGATTTGACTCGTGGCTTTACGTGTAATAAACCAACACACTAGCTACTGTACTACAGCGACTTCAACTATATAAAATTCATATGACCCAGGAACTCAAGGCAATGTTGCATAGACAGCGAAATGGGTTCTTTGAATAGGATATGCAGCAGTTGGCAAGTTGACCCTAATTCAGGGGTGAGTGCCATTATGAATTTGGAATGATACCAATACAGATGGATCCTGAAAAAATACTCTGCTTGCTGTGGATTTCAGTTTTCACAAAATAAATTGAATTTATTGTGTATAGAATACCATCCGAAAATGCTCCATGAATTTCTTATGTGAGTATTCATACATATGTACATATGTATGTATTTACAAATCTATTGGCCTATTCATAGGTACTGACATTTTCTTATGTTGCTCATCATTTATTGTGATTTGTCTTTTTTTTTGGTCGTTCTCTCTTTCCTTCTATGTATTGCAATCAATAGAATATTTTTTTGTGTGTGTATGTGTTTAATGAATATCTTTTAGCATATTAAGCATGCGGTAGTAAAAAATAACGAATTGTTTCGTAAATATTGGTTTGAAAATGCTGGAGTACAAGGATTAATGTTGGGGAGTACGAACAAAAAAAAAAAAAAAGACGAATGGAGAAGAACCACAATACAATACTTTGTCATTCGACCAGAAGGAATCTGTCAGATTAGATTTTGTTCACTTTTCTTTTGTTTTTTTTTTTTTTTGTTTTATGCTGTCTTTTCTAATGTTTTTGGGGTTTTCCATTTTGTCTATATTTATACGATGAAAGCAGAAAAACTAGGATGTTGATGATGCTGATGTGGATGCTGATGACTTGTGTATGATGTTGATGATGCTGATGATGGTGATGATTTTAATGCTGCTATATTGCTGCTATTGATGATGATGATTCCTGGTGCTGGTTCTATTGGTTACTGATTAAAGATTTCTACAACTTCTATATGTGTGTGTGTGTGTATGTGTGTAGGCATGTGTGGGTGAATGAGTGCACTTGACACTGATTCATGACGCATTTGACACTTGGCTCCAATCTATTTTCTTCTTTTGCAAGCTAGTTTTTCATTTCTTTCTCTCTCTGTCTGGATTCCATATTCACTCTTTCACTTTTTTTTCCCAGTATTTGATGTGGAATACCACTTGCTGTTTTGCCGTTATACTCTCATCAATTCTTTTTGTCATTCTACTTTCATCTTCAATTCTTTTCAATACATCACCACACAGCTTTTGTAGTCGTTCTCTCTCTCTCTCACTCTGTCTCTCTCTGGTTGGTGGGTTTTGGTGATGATGCAGATTATTACGGATTAACTTGTCCCATACATTTGTCATTGATGTGTACATGTTAAGAAAGAAAAAAAATAACAAACAAAAACACAGAAAAACCAGTGAAAGTGAATTCTTGTTTGTGTGTGAGAGCACAAGTGAGTGACATAACTGAGCGGTTTATGAAATAAATGGGTGGTCTTGGTTAAGCCTCTATTATTCAACATCACAATCCTATTACCAGTTAAATCTATCAAACCGTTTTCATAATTTAATACAGACCCAGAATTCACAGAATTCATATACACCCGCAAAGATCCTCTGGTTTTCTTTATACATAAGTATACATGTACACTTCCAAAACCCATGTTGAGCATGTGTAGGTTTGGTTTTTTTTTGAAAAATTATTTCTGAAATTGTCATAAAGATATGACAATGTATGTATGTGTGTGTGTATTAATCTTAAGCCTCAATGATAAGCCAGCAGTGAGTCTTTTTCTTTCTTCTTCCTTCCTTTCCCCAGTAATTTTTTTCGATTCTTATTTATAAAAGTAATTTTTATTGTTAGTATAACGATTATTGTTAATGACTGTTAAAGGACAAAAATGCCAAAAAAAGGATACAAAAAAATTCTTCATATTAAAGAAAATATTAAAGTAATCAGTTAAAGAGGAAACAAGTTGCAAGGACCTATAGACTGAATTATAGTAATATGCATAAGGATAATTTTTTCAAAATACGAGGCAGCATTAATTAGAAAAAATATTTCTTACTAGTAGTACGCCGTAGTCTAGTATGTAGTATGTTCGCTTATTTGACGTAAGGCCCGGGTTCGAGCCACAGGCCAGACATCAAAAGGAAATATGAAAAAAAAATATTTCTTTGGCGACTTCCTCTCAGCAGATTTCTGGCAAAAACTCTAAGAGTAAATAAACCTGCCATGAAAAAGTTTCTCAAAATCTGTTGCCTTAACTTTATACTTCAGTGGCGGGACCTACAGTTTAACGTCGACTCTGAACGACAGATTTTGAGAAACTTTTTCGTGGCAGGTTTGTTTACTCCTCCACATTTTGTTGTAGGTTCTGATCTGATGGCAACATCGGTCCATCGGCGTTGATCACGTCATCACTGTCAACGGCGAGCAGTACTGGTCGATGATTACCAACATTTTTAGGGTTGACTTGGACTATCGAGATACCATCCCTTTTGTCATATATAATCTAATAAGGGATTACGGTGGCCAAAGAAATTAATTAATTGAATAAATCATCGTATTAGGACGATGTTCAAATATCGTATTCTGTTCGTATGGAACGAATTGGTTGAATTTAACTGTTTCCGATTTAATGCCAACCAGTCGCATTGGGGAAAGAGCAATTAAGGGAAGGGCTTATTAGACGTAAGGCCCGGCTTCAAACCCCAGGTCAGACATCAAAACAAAAATATGGAAAATATTTCTTCGGCGACTACCTCTCAGCAGATTTCTGACAAAAACTCTGAGAGTAAATGAGACTGCCAAGAAAAGTTTCTCAAAAATCTGTCGTTCGGAATCGACTTTTAACTGTAGGTGGAAATATGTAGTCGCTTTGAATCTAATGTACCAAATAACATGAAATGTTTCTATGTTTTCGTTTTCTCTCTTCATATATATATATATTCAAATATTTTCTGAATATATAATAGGTTAGGTTAGCAGTTAGCGGCTAGCTTTCCGTTCGTAGGAAAGTTTACTCGGTCTTATCTGATGTGAGATAAGGCCGCTTGTCATTATCCGTTAGTGGTGGGCTTAAACCAACTCGATCTTTAGATGAAACCAGCCAGTTGCCATCATGCCCAGATGTCCAAACGTTCTGTTACCCAAAAACAGATGACATTTATTTTGAATTGCAGAGCACTCACTCTCGTAAAACTTGTTTTTATCGATTCCGTTTTTCCACATACTGGCAGCTTCTGCAGTAATCATGGCAGGACAGACCGAGCTTGTGAGCGAAGCTACCAATAGCGCAGTGTCTCGTTAGAATTCCTGTTATAGTGCGAACCGTTCTCTTGTCGAACTCAAGCCTTTCTGCTATGTTGGATCTGGTTTGTTGGATCATTTAGGGTTTGTTGAATTTCATGCTACTTTTCTCAATTTGAAAACGTATTCTTGTAGGACTGCATATGTCCCCTCTATCGTTTATTCCTCAGACATTTACGATCCCTTCTGTGCAAATTCTTTAGCCTTTTCATTTCATTCTATGCCACAGTCGCCCGGAACCCATTAGAGGCGGGTGTTGTGTCGATGTATACGGTGTAGAGAGTCGATGCAATTCTGCACGCCCTTTGTTTTGACGAAGTAGGGTTCCAGCGCATTGAAAACTGCCTAACTGTTCACACATATGATCAAGTTCGAAGGTTTTATGTTCCTGCTTTAAATTATACCTGCAGCTCCTTTAATAACAACAATCTCCCCCTAAAATATGCGAGTCTGGTTAGGTCAGGGCTTGTATGACCTGTTCAGTGCTAGCTTATTGGAATAGGTCTCAGATTCAGTTCCACATTCTATTCTTGAACCCTCGAGGAATATCGTTATATCACCGTCACCGATAATAGCTACAGGAACTGAAGCTTCTCGTGTGAGAGTATGTTCGCTGAAAAACGGTCTCTGGTACCATGTAGGCGCATTTAAAACTCAAGTGATTCGGTTGTATTCACTACACTCAGTATTGAATTGTACCCTACCGTACATGACCAAAACATATTGGAGAACTTAAACATCAGCGTTGCTTTAGCAGCCATATTATTTATTGATATTTAATATCAAAGTTTTTTTTTTTGTTTTCTAGTTTGTCTAAGTTCTAACGTGGTGAACTCCAAGACGGTATACGGCTGTCTTAGATATCTCCACGAGATAGCGGAGCGATATGATATCCATATCGTATGGGTACCGGCTGCATAGCTGATGAACTTGCCAGGCTGGGCACGACCATCGAACTCCCCGATAAACTCTCAAATCTGGGGAAGTCTGAGGACCTGCAAGCACATAAACCGACAAAGACAGATGGGCGGCCTCGGACAGGAGTAGAACGGCTCGTAAAATCTGGCCAAGGCTAGATGAGTGGCGCACAATGAGTCTTCTTAAACTCCAAAGAGGTGCACTCAGTGTAGTTGTCGGTGTTATTACGGGGCATTGCTTTATGACGCCCCGTACGCATGCGAGGCGCATTGATCTTGGACAGCTTGATAACGACTTCTGCAGAAGCCGCAGAGCTGACGAAGAAGAGGAGACGGTCCTTCATCTGCTGGGTACATGCCCGGCTCTTCGCCAAAGGAGAAGGAAGTACTTGGGTACTTACTACATGGATGATCTGGAGGAACTGTCAAGGATTGACATTCGCAGCCTAAATCGCTTCATCAGGAGCTCCGAGCGGATTTGAGACTAGGGGATAGCGGATAAACTGTGGTAGCACAATGGGCCCAATGCGGCCTAAGTGAGTCCATCCAAGAAAATTTCTTTTGAATGGCAGCCACCACTATCTACCTGCCTACCTAATGTATTACATTTCCCAATCTATTACGTAATGATTATGAGCAATTCCTTAAATTCCATAAACCTTTCGCTTTGTCCCATCATAGTCTGTCTAACAATGTGGTCAATAACTGTAATTGAATTGTTTTTTTATTGTATTTCATTAAACGAAAAACATTTGTTTCAATACTCTACCCATACATTTGCGTAACCCAGATTCTAATTTTTGTCATAATTTTCAAACCAAAAACAAAACGAGAAAAAAATTCTGAAAATCTGAAATCTTTTTCAATAAAATTTTTAACAAATAAAACATTTTGTCATATAATTGCGGTTACAATAACAACCAATACAACAATACATACATAAATGCTGAAAAAAATATGTAAATAAATACTCAAAATTAATTAAAACTTTTATGACACCCATACTTTTACAATTCTGTTTTTGTATCATTTTATTTTTATTTTGATTATTATCGGTGACTATTTCAATAAATTTCATGAATAGGGGTGTTCAAAAATAGCTGAACAATTTGCGTTTTGATTTTTTTGTTCAAAATTAATCGCAAGTTGATGATCTTTTTCTGAGTATATTCACTCCTAATGCTGGTGAAGTCGCCGTGGTCTAATACATGCTGTATTGGCTTATTAGATACATGAGGAATCGGTTCAAACCCCAGGTCAGGCATCTCCAACGAAATGAAATTTGAATATTTCTTCGGCAACTTCCTCTCAGCAAATTTCTTGCAAAAACTCTGAGAGTAAATAAAATTGCCGCCACTAATATAGAAAGTTAAAACACACAATATAAGTGATGTGAGAAACTAGGTCATAATCCTGACTAAAGGATTGTAAATGTATGCACATACATACATATGTAAATTAACCCCCCAATCAGAGATCAGTAATGAGAATCAAATCATACTCATAATTTCTGATACTGATACGCATTCATATTTATTTTAATATCATACTAATACTACTCATATTTAAAGTTTGAAGTGCTCATCGTACTCTACTCTACGACTTTAAACTCCCCCAACTGGGCAAATTCTAACAAGAGAACATGTCGTTCTAATAAATCTTCTAATATGAAGCAACGTCTCTTCAGAGGTCAGCAATGAGTATTCGAAAAGATGAGTAGATTCTAATCATACTCATAAATTCTGATACTTATACGTGTTAATACTTATTATAATTTCGTATTCATATTCACAGTTTGAAGTACTCATCGTACTCATACTTAACAATAGAAAATAAGTATGATTCGCGTACGAACACTACAATACTCACTATAAGGTTGTGTATTTGCTTTGCTTGCTGTCTGTTTCTTTCTTGTTTTTTTGTAAATGCAACAACAACTGAGACTGTAAATTTTGATGAATGATTCGAATTACTCGTATCATTTATGAGTATTATAAGTATTTTTCTAAATTTATGAATCTGAATGAGTAAGCGTATGAATCAAACATATTTCGATAGTTATGAGTTTGATGTCAACGTTGTACTCATACTCATTGCAACCTATACTTATAAATCAATGTTGTAGTGATTACAAATGAATCAGAGTAGTTGAATTTCAATACTGTTGAGTCACTCATACTCAAAATTTCATGAGTACTTATGAGTAGCAAAAAAAACGATTCATTGCTGATCTCTGCCCCCAATGCTGGTGATAAATCAACCGCTATACGGCCGTACACTTTTCTCACTAAAGACATAGCAATCTTTCTAGGTCGTTCCTATAATACAGAAACTCAAATGAATTAATTTTTCTGATGGCGATACAAGGTGGCCTCTATTCATTTAGTGCATTAGATTGGAATAAAGAAAATATATGACAAGAGAAACATCTGCTTTAAGACAGACGAATGTTATTTGTAATGTATTGTGCGAGTCCACTAGCACATCGACCACAAACGGATGGGCTCAATGAGACTGATAACGTACCGTTGAGGTAGTTTAAAGAAAGTGAAATGGAAACCACATTGCGACTGAGCTCTAATGATTCGATATATGCTAGTTAAATACCATTCGGTCACGCTTTTATGTAGCGGTTGAGAAGCCATCATATAGACTTCGAGGCATCGGCTCGTACCTTATAACTCCATTTTCTATCGTTTATAAACAAGAATAAGGAGCTCAAGTGGGCTGTGGTATTTTTAATACTGTATTAAGGAATCTAGACAATGATATACATTTTTCGACACTTCGAAAAAATGCTGCATTCGCCAAATGTTGGAATGAAATTGCATGCCAAGTTTCTGAATTGATGGCATGTCATTAATAGTGCTCTAATGAGTCATCAAAAAAAAAATGGGATGTTCCATATCTACTAAAAGTCGATTCTATTCAAACACTCCCAGTAGAAGATTGACTACAGTTTTGACGAGAGTGACTTGCATACATATTTGATCATTACAACCATTCAGTCAGGATTACGATCCAGCTTCTCCAAGCAACCTACTAAAGTAGACCAATTAATTAATTGAGAAACTTTTTGATAAAACTGAAACAAAGCAGAGAAAGCATATAGTGGGATGAGGCGTTTGTGTACGGGTGTACTGATATACTGTATATGAGCCAATATATTCCGAACTGAACTGAAGTGTAGTAGGTAGTGTGTTGCTTCTCAAAAAATCTTTCGTTCGGAGTCGACTTTAAACTGTAGGTCCCGCCACTCATGTATAAAATTAACGCACACGACATGAGTGGTGTCGAGAAGCTAGGCCGTAATCCTGACTGAAGGGTTGTAATGGCCAATTATGTATGTAATATATTCCGAACTGGCATTTATCGTAACTAATGCAGTGAAAAAATGTTTCCAGTATTCCAAGATAGCATACTCATTG
Organism: Sarcophaga rosellei; assembly: GCA_930367235.1. NCBI lineage: Eukaryota > Metazoa > Arthropoda > Insecta > Diptera > Sarcophagidae > Sarcophaga > Sarcophaga rosellei. The sequence goes on along the minus strand of OV884018.1, from coordinate 58,754,507 downwards.
CAACCTGTACTTATAAATCAATGTTGTAGTGAGTAGGAGTGAATCAGAGTAGTTGAATGTCAATACTGTTGAGTCACTCATACTCAAATGATGTCTTACATGAAATCAATAGTTCATAAAAATATAGGCCCTTACATCGTAAGTCTAGTAAGACAGAGATCTTCGCCCTTTGGCGACTACAGACAAAAAGTATTATGGATGGACTGATAAAAGACAAGTTGGATCAGATATCGAGTTTCATATAAAAATTTAAAATGAAATTGAATTTAATACTATGTTCAGATATGCAATTTTATCGAGTCAATATTCGGTTTGTTGAGTACAATATTGTAAGTGTTCAGACATAACAATATACGCAGTTCAACTGCTTATTCAATATTCATTTGACAGCTGGTAAACAAAACAGCTAGTTGTTGCAACAACAGGTTTTTATTTTTTGTTATTTTTTTTTTGTCGTTTGTCAAATATCAGCAGAAAGTGTTCGGATAATTACAATATGAGCACTGACAGTGCCTCATTTTAAGTTTTACTCAATATTATAAACAATTTGCGTATTTATTGCGCAATAATTAATTGAAACTTTATATGAAATATTGAGCTCAATAATGGCGTTTATTGTGACTTATGCAATAAAGATGCATACTTGAACACCGTATAAGTTTTCAGCCATAATATTAAGGTAAACAAATACAATTTATTTCTCTCCATGATATTTGGAGTATCCATAATAAATATCGGCTTTGATTTAAATACAAATAATCATGAATATTTGATATTCTAAATTGTATTGAAGTCATCATCATCATCAGTACATTCCAATGCCTCTGAAATCAGAGGCGTAATTTTTCCATTCAATCTGTTCTAAATACACTGTGTTTGTGTTGAACTGTTCATTTCCATGTCAATGGAAAAATTTTAATTTTTTCTATTGTGATTATTGTTTATGCTGTTTTATTGTTTTTGTTGTTGTTGTTATTTCATAATAAATACTGGGTGTTTGTCAACTTTTGCCACAATTTAGTGGAATTAAATAATGTGTCATTATAATTATGTGGTCACTGCATAATTATTTATTGAAAAATCATACAAAATACAATCAAACAACAACTACAACAACCAATGCAATTGTATTCATTTATTATTGGCATTAACGGCATAACACATGTTACCAATAATTATGAAAAAGACCAAAAGAGCGAAAATAAATTGAAAAAACAAGAAGAAAAATTAAAATAAAATTTAATAATGAAGGCAAAAATTAGGAAGAAAAGTTACATGCAATTTCCAAACAGTCACTAGTGTAAGAATCGTCTCGTCATGTTGCCTTTAGAGATTTCAAAAAGTAAGCATTTGCCATACCGAAGCTAGAGGAATACCAGGATAATGCTACAAATCGAGTCAAACACTAATCTTACTTAACCACTACACTAGAAACGGGGTCCCATAACGTCATATGGGTCTGAGAATAAATAAAATTGCTACGAAAAGTTTCTCAAAAATCTGTCGTTCGAAGTCGATTTTAATCTGTCTGTCCAACCACTCATTTATAAAATTGACACACACTTAATCTATCTGGTGTGAGAAGCTAGGTCGAAATCCTGTCTGAAGGATTGTAATGACCGATTATGTATGTATGTATATATGGATACCACCATGTCTGCCTGGCCACTTGAAAGTCTGTACGTTCTCTACTCCTGAAAGTATATGTCAACGCAAATGTCGATAGATTTCGAAAGGCAATTGACAACATCACTTTACAATAGCTTTGGTGGAATCTGTGAGGGAAGGGTCGACTAGGGAACGGAGAAAGGTTTTTTGATGGCAAGTGCATGTAGCGAACGTCTGTCCAACATACATACATAATTGGTCATTACAACCCTTCAATCAGGATTGCAACCTAAATTTTCAAACCACTTATGTTGTGTGAGTCAGTTTTATACATGAGTGGCGGCACCTTCAGTTTAAAGTCGGCTCCGAATGAAAGATTTCAGGAATTTTTCATGGCGGATAACATGCCGTTTACAGGCAAGTGCACTCGGTAGCCTATATGGCCCACTGTGTTACCCCGTCTAAGGTAATCTTACTTGTCATGATCAGTTAGTATTGGGTTAGAATCACCCCGCGCTCCGGATGAAACCGGCCAGTTCCCTTAGTGTTACCTTCTCCGCCATGCCCAGATCTTAAATGTTCTGTCATCAAAAAACGGATTAAATCTGTCCTGAAGTGCAGGGAACTCGTATAAAAGTTGTTGCACCGAAGTCGTTTCCTCCACATCATGGCAGCTTCTGCAGAAATACTGGTGTGGCTAAGCGAGCATGGCAGCCAAATTGCTAATAGCGGAGTGTCTCTATAGAATTCCTATTGGAATGAGAACCGTTTTCTTGTCGAAATCAAAAAGTTCCTTCTTTCTCCAGCAGTCCACTGCCCCAGGCACAGCAGTTTAGAAAATCGGCAAAGAAGTGTGTCGGAACCCTTACTGTTTATTGAATTCAATTTCTCTATCGTCTCCTCCTCAGACATCTCCGACACCTTGCATGCCTCTTCTATTCTCTCTCTGCCACAGTAGCCCGGAACACAGTAGAGGCGGGTGTTGTATCGACGTATACCGTGTAGAGACTATACAACTGCTGACGCCTTTAAATTGACAAGATGGAATCCCTGCGCTCTGATTGCTGCTTGGCGGTCCGCACATATAATCAAGTTCGATGGAGGTAGTTCCTCGGTTTCAACCATGAGTGCTGCTTGTTCAATAACAAAAGTCGCCGCCTGAAATACGCTGGTCTGGTTAGGTGAACTGTATGACCCGCTTAGTGCCAGTTTATCGTAATAGACACCAGATCTAGCTTCGCATTTCTTTTTTGAGCCATTGGTAAAGATCGTTATATCACCGTCATCGATGAAGGGTTCAGCAACCTATTCTTCCCGTGTGAGATTGTGAGTCTTGTATGTCTCCGGTACGATGTAGTAACATTTGAAGTCGAAGCAATACTTCTTTTCTTTGAGATGTTTGACCTGGGGATTAAACGGTGCTCTCACGTCTACATGCCCTATGTACAACTGGGAATCAATGCGTTCAAAGAGTATTCAAACAGGCAATGTGTGAAGCTTAATTTAGAAAAAGATTATTTTTTCAGAGCACAGCATTTAGGGTAGTCGTCACTATCCCCCGTGTGTGGGGCCCTCACCCACTACATCTCCCCCTCCTCTTTTGGACTCCTTATGCCCGGAACTCCGGAACTACTGTGGTATTACTTCGAAGTGGAGTCCGTTTGGCCATTTGGCCCCTTTACATCCATATCCGCGTCCGGATTGCGTAACGAATTCCGACAAGGTGTTCAAACGTCCATTCTACTTCTCTCATCTAAGTCAATTCTCTTAGATTTTAGTAAGACTTCAGCGTATCTTGCTATACTGTTCCAATTCTCCTCACTGTTCAGGATTACATCGCAGAAGTTCTCGACAGTAAAGACGCCAACTTTGACGTCAAGACTCCTTCTTTGCAGTCTCCATCTCTTGCAATGAAAGAAAGTGTGTTCGGCATCATCTATTGGCGCATTATCATCGATGCAATTTGGTTGTGTCATCTTCACCATTTTAAATAGGTACTTATAAAAAAAAAACCGTGTCCAGATAACAGTTGTGTCAGATAGTAGTTAACCTCACCAAATTTCCTCTCCATCCAGCGGGTAATATCTAGGCGAAGTTATGCCGTCCATCTACCACTCGTCTCAGAGTTCCATTCCTCTTGTCATTGTTGTATGGTTCGCTTTTTGGCGTCATTGACATTTACTGTCTCTCTGTGCACGTTTTTAGCCTCCCACACTCCCTTCCGCTCACTTGCCTGTAGACTTATAGGTATCACACCGCTTATTACCAGTATTGCGTAGAATACAGAATCGAACCCACGGCCTAGGCACTTGAACTTTAGCACACCACCAACTAGACCATCGGGGCATCCATGTGTGAAATGAACTACAGGATTGTTTACAAATTAACAGATGAAGTTGAATATTTAAATTTTCTTTTCTTATTTCAACATTTTCTTTACTTTCTAACATAAATTAATCAAAAAACCCTGCTCTAAAGTCCTTTGATAATAGAAATTCAATAAAAAAAAAAATATTTAAAAATAATAAAAGTTCAAAATTTCTTTTCCAACCAAAATGTTTTCCGTTTTACACAAATATTAACGCACCTTCCTTCAATCATTGTGAGGTGGGGGTGGAGAAGGCGATTCTTAGAAAGGGAAATTTGATTATAACAATTCAAGTCAATTCAAAGTTAATATTTGTGTTTGTATTTTATTTGAACAATATTTGTTCTATTAATGTATGAGTTCTTTCTCTCTCTCCCTTTCTATCTACTCTGTTTGTACCTTCCTATCGTTTCCGGTGGCTTCTTCAATTCTTTTCGTTCTTATCGAAAGACAAACATTTAATCTAAAGTGTCTAAATGGATAGATGAATGGATGAATGAAGAATGAGTGGATGGATGAATGAATGGTTGAATAGATGGATGGTAACAGATGTATTTGTTTTGCTGAACATTGACAAATGCGTGTTTTTATTTACGTTTTCCTATTGAAAATATAGAAAAAAACCCTTCAATTCTTTATCAGTCTTTCAACAGACAAGATAAATAAAATAATAAAAAAACAACAATAACAAAGAAACCAACAGGACAACGATAAACACCCTTCAGGCATTTTTAGCAGTCGTTTTAGTTTTATTTGCTGTAAAATGTCCTTTACAGTTGAAGGCAAGGGCTTTTTTGGTTTTTGGGAAGTCTTAATAGTGGCCTATATTGTCAACTATTATGGATGCTTTAGAGACAATTGTTTTTCCTGTTTGTTGTTGTTGTTTTTGTTGTTATGCATTCGTGCGTTTGATTAAATGAAATTGTTCAACAACTGGACAACCATGACAACATGTCCTAGAATAATGGCCAGACATCTTACAAAAAAAACAGAATATTTCTCTCTCTGCCTGCTTGCCAAGTGTTATAAGCCCACATAACCAAACAAATCAAATGGCATTCTAAGCAAATAAATACTAAATATTGGCAAATTTATATGATTTTTATCTATTTCTTGTTATTCTTTCTTGTTTATATGTATGTACTTACTTATGGTTACAAATATACAAAGACATCATCAGACATCATCATCTTCATGCTCAACTCAACTCATTCTTTATTCATGTGACATCTGAAGTTAACAAAAGTGCTCGAATTTTCGTTCTTCTTTTGTTGGCCTCTTCAAATATTACAACAACAAAAAAAAAAACAAAAAATTTCTATCTATACCGTAACGAACATGAAAGAAAAGAAAAACGAAATCTCCCTCATGTTGATACACATTCAATAAATATTTATAATGTTGAGCAGTTCGAAACCCAAAAGTTGGCAAAAGCTTTTCTCCATAGACTATATGGTCATTGATAAGTGCGCCAGCAAAGTTGAGATTCAAATACTGTAGGTCTCTTATGAATGATCGATTGTTTGTGTATCTTAAAATATTCTGTTCTTAAAAATATTTAAGAAAATGAAGTGCTATTCGTTCCAAAAAGAGAAAGAGGCCTCTACTTACATATACAGTCAACCCTATTATAACGCGGTACTCTCAGAACGCGGTTTCGCTATAACGCGGAGCTGAAATTGCGACAGCCCTCCTCTAACGCGGTATACTCAAAACGAGGTTTCCATATAACGCGATTTCCATTCAACAACGTCCCATACGAATAATTCTAGTAACTAGATATTATAAGAGGGTTTAATATCAGTTTTATTTTCGACGCATAAGCACAGCCGAGATATACATATAAACAACATGTTTATATAAACATGCCAGATTATCTCATAGCCGTCTACGACATCGGTTTCAGTCATCCCAGAGCTCTTTCACAGTACATACGTTTTGTTGGTGATCAAGTCTTTTCACCAATGCACAGTGGTTGCGCCCATATGACAAAAATAAAAAAATTTTTTTTTCTATATTGGGTTTGTAACGAAATAAATAGTCGCTAATGTCATCAAATTTCTCTCTTCTGAATTTGTTTTGATAATATCTAACGGTAATTTTTAAATGCAAACAATTAAAGTGCGATTTTATATAGAAGAAGAAAGTTGACTAAGCGACTGTGAAAACAAAGTGAATATCAAATTGTTAAAATACATTTAATTAAAGCGCCCAATTAAAATAATTAAAATGGAAATTAATGTAAATGGTATTGACATTATTTTTAAGAAATAATAACTTAATAAATTGTGTTATAGTACTGATTTTTAAGAAGTGTTTTTATTAACACCGTTTGAAATTCTTTGTAAAAAAAAAATAAAAGTTTTAGTTAGTTTCCCAATGAAAGCCGATGACCAAATTGGTTTGTAAATATTGATACACATCTATAGTAAAAGTTGTGTTTAATTCTAGTGAATCTTTTTGCAGGTTTTTTCTATATATTTAATATACTGGCTTAACTTCTGTGTTTATTGTGTTTTTAAAATTTGTTGTGTATCTCGCTTGATTTAATAATACTAAAAATTTTGTTGTTATTGATAGTTTTTTTTATTCTACATAATAGAAACATCCCGTCAATGCACATTTTCACAAATGACAATTTTCGAGCTTTGGTGCTCTAAGAAGGGCGAAATCACAGCAAGTTTATGAGGAAGTAATCAAATTAATTAATTTTGAATGCGAAGAAGGTGCGTTTTTTGATTTATTGAAATGTGTACAATATTTATGTAAAAGAATTGTTGACATTTGGAAAAAGAATCGCCGCTTAAAATCAGACGTTTTAAAAAATCATTCAGACTGGTTAGCTAAAAAAGAGGTCGTTTTTTAAAACTGAAAAACGTTTCTGTGTCCCCTAAAGATCAAGTATTAAAAGCGAATAAACGTGGTCGCCCTTCATCTGATTTCTCAAGTTCTTCAATAAGAACAAAACAACGAAGAGTAGCAAAGTTGGCAGAAACTGATGCGACTGCAGCGGATGCCGTACGTAGTCTATGTTCAGATCCAAAGCAAGCTTGTTCGGAATCAAATGCCGCTGAAGTTCTTGCATTAATAATTGACACAAATTTAACAAAGCAACAGTATTGGCATTAGAGATGAGCGATATTTTCAAAACTGTGATTTAATCACGGTGATTGATAATTCACTGGTAACTACAGTGATTGAAATTGCCAAATAACAGTTACTAATAATGTCGTTCTTTCAAAATTGTTACATACTCAAATTTATTTCATTTCATTTTGAGCGAGGCAGAATTACTATTAGATGATGCTGATTATTTACTTTTGTCCTTTATACATGAACTTTCTGTGGAACTTAATTGTCAAACTTCATATAAAAAAAATTACATTAAAAATAATAACATTGATGACACCACTTTGATTTTGTTTAGTAGTCTTTTCGTAGTATGTATATAGTTGTCTCTTTCTTACGACTTAATAAAATACGTTAAAATACACTTATTCCTCTTTAATGTGTTTCTTTTGAAATACTGTGATCGCAATCACTGTTTTAAAGAACAGTGATTAACAAATCACGTTCACTGAGAACAACGTTCTTCAAAAATCACTGGATCGCTCATCTCTAATTGGCATATTCGAAATTTTGTAAACTCTAAGGTTTCCTTCAGTTTATTCCCTAGTTACGAAAAGATATTGAGGGAAAAGAAAAAAAGTTATCCAAATTCAAAATATATTTTTTGGAAAACAATAAAGTACTAAATTTAATTTGCAGAAAACGCGTATTTGAAAGATTTCTTTAAAACCGAAAATTTATTCTGAATATTTTATCAGGAAGAAATTTAAAAAATGGGCGGTAGGGGCAAGTGACCGCGCCCATTTATTTAGAATATTGTGGTTATTATATCCGAAAAGTACTGTGAAAATTTCAAGACTATGTCCTTAATATAATTATTTTTGTCGCTCCTTCCCATACAAGTGCAACCACTGTGCAATGCTCCTAGCCCTCCGTGACACACACTTTTACTTTGTCACATTAGTACCACACTGGGTCTGGCCAGACCCCATATAAATGTTAGTGTATTTGCATAAGTTAACATTATTTTTTTATGTAGATAGTTTTAAAAACGGTTTAAATTGCATCAAATTATAACTAAAAATTCAGGTGGTTTATTAATTTCACTTCTTATTTTAATTTTATAAAGTTTTTAATTGATAAAGAAATAGAATCAGTGTACACTGAGTAAAAATTGGTCATGTTATCAATTTAAGCAACTAAGACATATATTCTACTTTGGAATGTTTCTGACACACAGCATTTGAACATTTTGAATAAAAGAATTTAGTTTTCCTGCGAATTTTTTTACTTCCCGTTGCGCATCCTACACAGGATGCAGTGGACAGAAAATTGACGCATCTATTCTTTTTTGGAACATAACTGCAAAGAGAAACCAGATGGTCGCGAAAGCCAAAAACAGATGAATGAACAGGTCGTGAAGGACTTTATTTCATTTCAATAGCAATGCATTTCTTGTTAGACCGGATGGTGCCAACGATTGCTAGACCAAGATTAGCCAGACGTTTTGCTTCTTCTAAAGATGTTAAAAAATTGTCAGCGACAATTGTGCGACTACTTTTATCGTACGGCTTTGAAGTTGCAGCATAACGTTTCCCCTTGATTTATTTCACGTTGTTCACCTTTCTTTCGGCCTGTGTATAAATTTCCTTGTAACGGATACTTTGTTTTCGAATCACAGGCCCACCAAATTTTTATATGTACCATATTTTGCAGGTTTTGTTTGTATTTATTGTGTAAATTTAGTTTTTCCCTGGTATGGTAACAAGTGCTCGTCAATGGTAATACTCTCATGCGGACTATAATTCTTCGCAAGATTTTCGTTGAAAAAATTCCATATACATACATATCTCGAATAGGTGCAGCTTTGTCTTCGAGTAATCGAAATTACCGCGTTCTTCCGTCGTCAAACCGAATGTATCTGGTCACGGACTGAATATGGGTAAATTATCAGTACGCCACAAAACCCGTGGATTTTTATGTTATTATGGGAAAATCCCATTGCTAGAAGAATGCCGATGAAAGCGTATAATTCATCTTCTGTTAGACCCTTCCAAACCCTTGGTTTTTTATTTACATTTAGAGCATTCCATTTATTGACTGCGTCTCTTCCATACCGATTTGTCTGAAATATAACGATGTCTGTAATATTTGGAATAAAATTTTTTTTGAAAACTTCAAGTGGAGTAAAGATTTGCTTTTTAGGCCCAGCTTGAAAACATTATGTTGACGAGTACGTACATCACTGGTCAGCTGGTTTCTATTCCATATGGTACCGTCCTTTCCAATAAAACTATTATTATTCTCTTCACCTGTTTCAGAACCAGTCTTCCTCCTGTTCATCACTGTCGTCTTCTACATTTGGCTCGATTACCAAATCATTTTTAACGTCCGATGCGTCATCTTCGATGGAAAATAATCTTCATCATTTTCATCCAAAAATTCATAATCTTCTTCATGCTGTCCGGCTTCCTCATTAGCTCTTTCACGCTCCAAGTCATTTGCCAAAGCCTCGGCAATTCTGGTGTACAAATCCGTATCGAAGTTACCAGAATGTCGCGTATTGAAAATAAATTCTAATTCATCATTCATTTTCCAAAAATTTTGCAATTTTACCACATTTTTGGAATAAATTTCTCATAAACACTTTGAAAGTTCGTGGCAAACTAAAACAAAACACTCAAAGACTGCTTCCGTGAAAAAATATAACGATTAAAAAGTGGGTCTGGCCAGACCCACTGTGGTACTAATATGACATAGGTTTCAAAATATCCTTCTAACTCCTTTTCTGTTTACTTTTTTCGTACCATTTTTTCACCACTAGAAAGCCAAGAAAATTTCAGGAAGGTACCTGAAAATTCAAATCTCTAGCCATATTGCAAACACGTTTAAAATGTAAAATAAATTGGAAAAGGTCTGGCCAGACCCTTGACTGTGACGAAGGGCTAGAGGAGTAAGAGGAACATATACAATGTATAAGTCTTTCCAAAAATTATATAATTTTAGAAAAGTCTTTCTTATTTTTGTTGAAACACAGTCTTTTAGTTTAATTTTGTTCAAATTTTTTTTATCAATCTTTATACGAACTCTTTAATTCAATAAAAATAATTTATCTTGTCTTAGTCTCCATATAACACGGTAGACGGTTTCAATACAACGCGCTACAAATTAGCCTGTACGGTTAAATCCGTGTTTCTTATAGCGTGGCTTCCATTGAACGCGGTACGCACTCGTTATAGGAGAGTTGAATGTACATGTTGGTTTAAATTACGAATCTATCAATACTTATGTCATTTTATTCTGTCACAAAATTCAGTTTATTATATCCACTGACCGTAATGAATCGAGTTACGATTCATATTTAAAACATATTTAAATATTTAATATAAAATATATAAAAAAATTAAAAACAAATTAAATAAAATAAACAATAAAAAGTACAACAAAAAAATTAAGTTCGAAAAATATTTAAGATATTAAAAAATATTTAAAATCCTATAAAGAAAAGCTTAAAAAAATTTAACACAAATTTGATCAGGCCTCTTGATTAAACTCACGCAAAATTTTCTTCTTAAAACATTTGCTTGCAAAACAAATCGTTAACAACACTGTAAGATTACTGCAGTACTACTCTTTAAAGTTTAAACAGTAGTGTTAGTGTTTTTCTTAACAATTTACAGGTTAGTTTTCTCTCTCTCTCTCTTACTCTCCCTTGCAAACCGCAATGCTACAGCATTTGTTTTGCAAGCATAGTAACAATTTAAATTTATTCTTTGATTTTCAAACTCACCATTTAACAACTGCCCATCCTCAGACACCCTCTCTTTCACCACGTTATTCAAATGCAATTTACTGCCACTCCACACACACATTTAATAACATAAGCCTATACACCATGCGTGTGTATGACTTTGCGTACAAAAACGAACCACTTTTTCGCATTCAAGGCCATGCACAAACAACACAACATTTATTTTTTTTTTATATATACATATATAAATTGGTTACTCTGCTATTTTTGTTGTTGTTGCTTTTATTTTTTATATACAAGGCCTTGCACTCACAATCACACTTCATTTCTAATTTTATATTTTTTTTTAACATTTTACAAAATTTTACATTTTACAAAAATTTTGCAATGATTTTTATACAAACAAAAAGAAATTACTTCAAACCTTTATATTTCATTAACATTTTTATATTAATTATTACTGAACTTATTTTAATACAATAGACATATTATTTTATTTACACAACTTTTTATTTTTTCTTCTAGGCAAACTTTAATTTATTATTTTCACTTCCAATTTTAAAACACAAACACTTTCACTTCCACATTCTTAAACAACGCGAAAATTACTACTAACCGGCTGTCGGCTTTGTAGTTCTTTTTTTACAACAATAGACTCAAATGACATCATCAATTATTAACATTGATGATTTCAATACAATAACAACAACAATATTAGCATCTTCAAAAAAAATTGAGTGCATATGCACTCTCCTCTACGTGTTAATAAATGCAAACAATGTGGGAGAAAAGCATTTGTTTTTGTTTACAGTAAATGGAATTCCAAAAATGTTATCAAATTGTGACAGAAATCGCATAACATTAATAACAGCAATAAACACAATGTTAATTAAAAAATAAGAACAACAACGAACACAACTGTTTGTGCCAGTTACCACTGCTCTGTTCTTTTCTTTTAGAGAATACATATAAGACGCGAGCAGAGCATTTCATAAAAACTTAACGAAATGCATTTGGTTTACATTTACAGGAAAGTTCAACAGTGAAGTGAAAAGAATAAACAAATCAATGTTATTTTTTTTGTCGTCAAACAATGTTAAGTAGATTTCTTGCATTCTACACTTTCCACTGTTAACAACACCCTTTCCTCTCTGTTCGATGTTATCAAATGCATTCATAACAGCCGAAAGAATAAGTTTGTGGGAAACCGATCAACACTCAAATTTTGTTTTGTTCGCGATGTTTGTATGACATTACGAGCGAGCAAGGTGAGAGAAGAGTAAACAAAATTGTAGCAAGGGCAAAGCAATACATTGTTTTTGTAAAATATCAAATCATTCAATACATTCATGTTGTTTCTTTTTTACTCAATACAATTAATACATGTACATAAAAAACAAAGCATGTGTGGTTATACAAAAGAGTTGTTGTTTTTAAAACCCTTTAATAGAGCAAACAACAAACACTCTTTCGTCTATCAACAACCAAAGAAGCATTTACGCATGAAGCCGAATGCATGAAAGTTTCTTACGCGCTATGTATGTATGTAGGTGTATCAAACATGGTTGGTGTGCTAGAAGACCATTTCGTATTGTGAATGAATGCATGAATAATAAAGCGAAGGAATTTGTGTGTGCATGAAGTTGAAGTTTTGTTGGCTTTGATTGAATAACAATTGAAGAAGCATGAAAGCAGATGCATGAAAGTTTTTTAAATCATACATAATAAGAGAATAGAAAAATAACTTGAGTGCTTTTGTTGTTGTTTTCTTTCGGCTGATATGCATGTTTTTAAAATTAACGAAAAGAGAGGAAAGAGTGTTGTTTGCTGTATGCAAAGTAGAATGTAAGAAATTTATTTAAAATTGTTTGACCACAGGAGAAAAAAATAACATTGATTTGTGTATTCTTTTCATTTGCATACAATAACAATGCCTTTATAATTTATAAGGCATACTAAATTGGTTTACATTTCGTGAAATGATATGCTCTTCTCTTGTCTTGTTTTTTTTTATTTATGTAAGGAAAGCAATGGTAACAGAAGGGTGTTTGTTCTTGTTATTGCTTTCGTTAATTGTGTTATTAATGTTACGAGGTTTCTGGCGAAATTTGATGACATTTTTTCGATTTTATTTACTGCAAGCAAAAACAAGGGCTTTTCTCTCACATTGTTTCTACTCGTTAAATGTAAAGGAGGTGCATAATCACTCAATTTCATATAAAGATTCTGTTATCGTTGTTGTTATAATTGTGTCTTGTAATCGTTATGTTATTGATGCATGTTAGTAGTAATTTTTATGTTGTTTAAGAATGTGGAAGTGAAAGTGTTTGCGGTTTTGAATTAAAAGTAAAAATAATAAATTAAAGTTTGTCTAAAAGAAAAAATAAAAAGTTGTGTGAATAAAATAATATATGTAGTGTATTGCAACAAGTTTATTAATAATTAATATAAAAATGCTAGCTAAATACAAATGTTTTAAGTAAATCTCTTTTGTTTGTAGTTCCAATTAAAATTATTGAACATTTTTTTGTAAAATGGCGTTAGGGTGTGCGTTAAGAAAAATATAAAAAAATCAAAAGTGAATTGTGGTTGTGAGTGCAAGGCCTTGTGTGTAAAAATTAAAGCAACAACAATAAAAAGCAGAGTAACCGGGTTATATATAAAAATAAAAAAAATTAATAAATGTTGTGTTGTTTGTGCATGGCCTTGCATATGAAAAAGTGTTTTTTTTTGTACGCAGATTAATGCACACGCATGATGTGTAGGCATACATAGTATATTGTCAAATGTGTGTGTAGTGTGGACAAAGAGAGGGTGTAAGTGGATGTGCAGTTCTTAAAAGGTGAGTTTTAAATTTATTTGTAAACCAACACAATAAATTTGATTTGTTGATATGCTTGCAAAACAAATGCTTTAGCATTGCGGTTTTCAAGAGAGAGCGACAGAGAGAAAACCAATCTGTTAATTGTTAAGAAAAACACTAACACTACTGTTTAAAGAGTAGTACTGCAGTATTGTAATGTTATAGTGTTGTTAAAGGTTATTTGGCACAGTAAGGCCAAAAAATGGTTTGAAATTTTGTCAGAATAATTTTTTTTTTGTTTGTAAATTAAAATTGTTCTGGTTAGAAATTATACCTCTTTTGATCGAACCAATTTTCGTGCACTTTTTCATGTGTATGGAGTCGTATCCCGGCAATGGCATCATGAATTTTGGCCTTCAAATGCGCAATTCTCTCTGGCTTTTTTAACGGCGCCCCAAAGAAAATAGGAAAACTGTCTAAAAACGCAGCTTCTTACACATCACCATTTCCTCTAATTAAATTGCCATCAAACGTTTGATACAATAAATCGATTATGGCATGAGATTTGTGGGCAGCTGCACTATCATGTTGAAACCAAACATCGTTCACATCAATACCATGAAGGGCGCATACAAAAAAATCGGTTGTTCTGGTGCGATAGCTGTCTCCATTGATCGTAATGGTTGCGCCATCCTCATCATATGGGCCAATAATGGCTCCGTTCCACAAGCCGCACCGAATAGTCACTCGTAATGGGTTCACTGGCTTCGGTAGGACGACGTGTGGATTTACTGAGTGTGAAATACGGCAATTTTGCTTATTAACGTACCCACCAAGATGAAAATGAGCTTCATCTGAATAGTTGATTTTTTTTTTTGGCAAAATCGACATCATCTCGCAGTTCCTCGTTGGCCCATCTAGCGAAATGAAAACTAAGCGGATGGTCATTCGGCTTTAACTATTGAAACAATGGAATTTTTTAAAGCGTCACACACTGTCGCGATTTCATTTAACGAGTGGCCAAAAACAGAAGGAGTAATAGTAGAGTAATGAAATTTGGCACACCTATATTAATTGGTAAAATATAATCATACTTAAAATTTGGTCATTTAAACTCAAAGGATTCGTGTCCTTCCCATATATCCTGAAATTAAAAATTGCTATTGGAGGAAAAAAAAGATATGTTAATAAAATTTGGTAAACTTATTAGTTTTAACATGCTTAATACTTCCTCCAAATTTCGTTCAATTTGGAGCAAGGATACGCCCACCTTAAAAATGTCCTTTTTCAAAAAAGTATCAAAAAAATTTAATATACATATATTTTTTCGAATCGCAAATTATGATTTAAATGTTTTACTAACTCATTAAAATTTAATTTTCTCACATTCCATATATCCTTAGACAATTTTAAGGATAAATTTTTACCATAGCTGAAATACTAATTAAACAATATTTTATTAAACAATTTAAAATTTGTTTATATATATTAAAATACTTAAATTTATACATATAAGTGAAAAGACACTTGTACTTGGTTCCTAATTGAATTTATTTATGTTTAAATATAAAAAATCGATGATCTAGAAAAATTCATCATCACTTCCTCAACTCAGTTTCAAACCTACTTTTCCACGTCTGTTATTTGTCCAATTACTACTAATTTTTAAAAGAATGAATTTTAGTTAGTCCTTCTCTATATCTGCTAGAAATCTTTGGATACGACTTTCCACAAATTGTACAATATGATGCAACACATTTGTTGTATCATTTTTCTTAAGCTGAACCCATTGCTCAAAAATATCACGAATCGGCAATGATGTTGACACTAAAAACATTTATAACGCCCACAAAAGCAGTCAGAAGCAGCTGAAATTTATATATGTTAAAGTACATACTTGTGGCAATAAAATATTAAAAAATTTCAAAAGTGATATTGGGTGTTTTTTTTAATTCACTACTGAAGTTGAAAAATTTATGAAAATCTTAATTTTTTGAAGACCTGTACTTTGGCTAACGATATTTCACATATGGTTAATATTTGTAAACAATTATAGCGTTGTAATTACAATTACATACCTGGATTACAATTCTATTACAAATAATTTAGTCATTACCAAAAGAATTTTTGAATTTTAACTATGACAAAAATATGTCGAATTTCAAGTTTTCGAACAAATTTTCTATATGCGTAGGAATTCTTAACTTTGAGATACAATAACTAAAAAACTACTAAAAAGTTCTTAAAAAAATTTTACATATCAACTAATAGAAGTGTTTTCTATAAGACAAAGGTAAAAAAATATTAAATTTCCCACATTGACTTTTACCATTTTTGGCCACGCTCGCGACAGTGTGCGTCATACCGAGATCTTTTCCCAAAATTCGGTGTAAACTGGTGCGTGAATTTTTCCATTTTTAAGAACGATGACGGGTTTATGGTGACTCTCAGCCACAGCTTCGACTGTACGAGTACCTGCTACCTATTAAACCAGTTGCACGAACTTTAGCAATAAACATGCTTATAGCGGGTTGCCCATAAGCCCATCTCTGCGACCAAAATTTTGTACGACAATTTCGTGCAATTTCCGACCAATTGTCTTTGTTTTGGAAATAAATTTCCAATAAATCGCAACATTACTCAAGCGTAAATCGATTCATTACGTTCATTGGAGATAATTTGCTGAAGTTTGTGACAGAATAGAATGACATAATGAATTGCCAGATTCGAAATACTTGATGGTTCAAATTAAAATCGACAAATATAGCGATCATAAAAAATGCAACGCTAAGCCGATTGATCTTTATGTGCGCCTCTTTCAAAAAAAATGTACGGAAATTAAAAACTTTTTTTTTATTTTTATGCTCCACAAACTTAGTTAACAAATGCAGGTTACAATATCAAAATTTTTCTATCCACTTATTTTTATTTTAACATTTAAGAAAAAAAGTGCCAAATTTCAGCGAGCAAAAAAAAAAAATGCAACGCTATGTTATTCATAACTTTATTTAAATTAAATGTAAATTCTTACAAAATGTTGGTTAAAAATATACTTAAAACTAATAATTGGTTGCGTAGCCTTTATTTTCTATTACCGCTTGCAGTCTGGAGGGCATGGAATCCACTAGGGGCACGATGGTGTGTAGGGGTATTTTTTCCCCATTATGACTTTAAAATGTTTTCTAATTCCGCCAAATTTGAGGGATTTTTCTTCTTAGCTTCCCGATCTAAAGTCTCCCATAGGTTTTCTAAGAGGAGATTGTGACGGCTAATCAAAAATTTGCACATCATGGTCGCTTAGGTAGTTACGAACCAAGCGACTAGGGTGCTTCAGGTCATTGTCTTTTTGGAATATGCTGTTTGGGGGCATTTTTTCCAGAAGATGTGGGAGCATATTTTCTTCTAGGATCTCATAGTATTTAGTGGCATTCAAAATATCATCGATTTTCACCAACGGACCAACTCCGTCATGAGAAAACGAACCTACCAATAAATTCCTTAAAATAAAGAATTTCGGTGAAAAACAAAAGTAACTTACCCCACACTATTAGTAGTGAAAGTAAATTTAATCTTTCTGGATCTGATGGGATAAAATATATTAGAAGACCACCTAAGCAGAGATATTCTCCCAGATATCAGCTACCAACAGTAAACCATGGCTAATGGTGTGTGGTAAGCTGCTTTTGTTTTTCACCGAAATTCTTTTTTGGAAAACTTTGTCATTGCAAGGCGTTGAGAAGAATTCGCCGAAGAAATATGTTTTCATATTTTGTTTTGATGTCTGACCTGGGTTTTGAACCGCGGCTTCACGCCTCACTAGCTACTAGACTACGGCTACTACGGCCACCCGACATGTCTACTGCATAATTAAGATATTATGTTGTTTTATCCTAAAGCAGGTTTGAATTTTCCTTTTAATAAATTAAATTCAAACATAAATCGGATGATGTTAGGCTCACTTCTTAATCTATGAGCGAGTCTTATAATAATACCTGTTCTCAAAAGCTGAATTTTATTGCTTAGAAATGTTATGTGCTACCGATAATGATTCCTTTTTTTAATAAATTAAATAAGATTGAAACGCATTACATTAGGATTTTTCAATTCAGTTCGTAACTTGTTATCCTTTAAGCACAGCTTTGTTGCACCATACTTCTCAGGCAATAACCTACTTTGCAGTAACGATTTAATTTTATTTTTATTCTTCAAACATATTCTTTTAATATTAAAAAAAAAAAAACAAAACAAAACCATTAAAACTAAACTGCAACACATTGCTTTTACTCTCTAAGAATATGTACATATGTATGTACATACGTACTCATGCAAATTTTTATCGTGTGGAACACTAAACACACACTAACAGACACGTTAGTAGCTTGGAATAGAAACTTTGTTAAATACATAGTTATCGTGGTGATGTTATATAAGCAGATACTAATTTCATTAGAGTTATAAAAATCATAACAATAAAAATATACAGGATAACAACAACAATAACAAAAACTTTAACTATAATACATTTACAACAACAACTGCTATGGAATGCTATTTAAACTACAACAAATAAAAATTGTTTCTTCATCTTCATTTCGCTCTATTCTTAACAAACAAATAAAAG
Organism: Sarcophaga rosellei; assembly: GCA_930367235.1. Lineage (NCBI taxonomy): Eukaryota > Metazoa > Arthropoda > Insecta > Diptera > Sarcophagidae > Sarcophaga > Sarcophaga rosellei. The sequence continues at coordinate 58,736,287 of OV884018.1, read as the reverse complement.
TTGAGAAAAAATAAAAAAAAGTAAAGCAAAAAGGATATAGCAAGGAGAAAAGGGGAGGGAAATATGTAATAAAATAAATGAAAGTCATTCAAAGTATTACAAGAAAATCCCACAAAATGCAAATTTTTCGCTTTCACATACACACCCATGCACACAAGAGATCTTGCCAAGATACAAATGCAAATGAATCCTACACTAATACAGGAACATAATCATAAGGATAAATGTGTATACGAGAGAGACAATTTCTGTCGCTATTTTTTCACTCCTTAAGAGTATTTGAAAGTGTGTTTGATTGTGTCATTTTGCATTTGTTAAATTAAAAGAAAACAATATAGAAATAAAAGAAAACAACAACAAAAACAACAACAATTATAAACACACACACACTCACCCATATAGATACATATACGTATTACAATAGCTTTAAACAGGAATTTCTCACACATATTTGTGGGTAATAAACTCTTATTACAACCACATATAAAACCCTCCCCATTTTATCTCATGAGCATTACGATTATTTTGATACCAACACCTTAACAGCGTTGCACAGTGGTATTGGGGAGATAGAAAAGCTGGCTAAAGCAATTGTTTCTTATAGGAAAATAGTTTCATTAAGAAAAAAAAAAAAATAAAATAAAATACATAAACGCAAGAGCTTCAACTAAAGATGATTTTTTTTACGCCGAGGAGGGGTATATGTACCCAACCGCATCATAGAGGAAGTCGTCACATCCTCCGTGTGTGGAGCCCTCATCCACTAAATCCCACCCCCCGTCTCGTGGACTCGGAGTGCCCACTACGGAACTACGCTGGTATTACTTCGGAGTGGAGTCCTTTTGGACCTTTTGCCCCAGCGAGCTCATATCCTCGTCCGGATTGCGTGTCGAAAGTTGAGAAGACATCTATGTGTCTCCACTTTTCCTTTCATCCAGGTCCCTGTTTCGAATTTCGTGTGACACATGTGCCAGTATCATCTATGCCGGCGTGCCTACATGTTCTGCAGCCTCAAGATCTCTCTTCTACAGTCTTAGAATGCGCTCCACGTAATTCGCCACTGAGGCCCAATTTTCTCTACTCGCAATCATAACCCCGACAATGTAAGCGGCCGTGACTACCAACCAAGTATGATGGATTTTTATCCTATAAAACAACTTCCATGGCCTGCAACACAAACCGCGAAGCTTCTAAACAGTATTCATTTCCGATATACTCAGCCTTCTGGCAGCCATTTCATTAGTCGCTTGTTCTTATTACATTGCGACGTTGATTGCCATAATGAATCCACTGTTTTCTAACTCTTCTCGAACAACAGCATAACCCACATCAAGCAGTAATTTTTTCGGGATCCATCGGATCATTTGCTATTCAATAAACCCACTTCGTTGTCTATGCATCTTTACCTTGAGTTCCTGGGTCAGATGATGGTTTATCATTATTTTTATTATATTGGCTACCGTGAGTAGTCGCAGTTTTCTAGCATGTAGATGTGAGGCCACGGTTCAAACCACATAATAATCTACACCAAGCAGTGATTTTTTTCGGAATCCATCGAATTCTCTTGGTTCACATGTGGATTGATATCAATAAACCCACTTCGTTGTTTATGCTTCTTTGCCTTGAGTTCCTAGGTCAGATGATGGGTCACCATTCTATTTAGTATATTGGCTACCGTGAGTAATCGCGGTACTCTAGTAGATAATATGTTAGATTATTAGACGTGAGGCCACGGTTCAAACCCCAGACATCTCCAACAAAAACAAAATATTAAAAAAATCCTTAGGCGCCTTCCTCTCAGCAGATTTCTGATGAGAACTCAGATAAAATTGCCTTGAAACGTCAAAAATATCTGTTGTTCGAAGTCGACTTTAAACTGTAGGTGCCGTCACTCATGTATAAAATTAATACACACAACATAAGTGGTGTGAGAACCTAGGTCGTAATCCTGACTGAAGGGTTGCAACGATATCTTCAAAGATATTCAATGTTCGCCAAATCTCATGCATTTAAACATACTATAAGTTCAACTGATATGTATTTACCTATGCACTGGAAATATTTTTGCGACACGTTGTGATCGAAGTTAGTTACGAGATTCTTTAGTTACTATTTTCTATTCAGAACTGAGTTAAATTCTAATTGATTACTCAATGACGTCGGATACATCTCTTAGCGTTTGGAAATAGAGTATAGTTGAACCAACTGGTTACTTTTGGCAAACAGGATTCCAAGTTCCAACTTTCAAAGAGATTTTCTTCTTTTAACTGAGTGCATATTTACGTCGCCCATAACTCTGCTGTTTATAACCACATTTGTGTCAATCTGTCCTTGTAGAATACTAGCCACTATATCCACTAAATAGCTGCCTCACCCATTGATAACATGCTTTGCTTGGTTGTATGCTTCAGAATTCAGTCTCATACTGTAGAGGCATACGATAACATGGAACTATTTATAGTAATAATCTCACATTCTGCATAGGTTGTCTACTTTATCGTTAATTATTAAGCTTGTGGCATTTGCCACTTGTGAGAAAATGCTTTATTTGTTCCAGAACTCATCGTTATTCTCATTATGCGAGCATAACATAGTAGCCTCTTTTCAGTAAAAAGAGTTATCAGTTGAAATAATCTTGTATGTTGTCGATGTCTAGTCACTACAGTATTCTGTTTGACAAAGGTTTGAAACCTTGATTGCAATTGCCCGTTTTTTGGTTAAATAGAGTTCTAATTAGATTGTGCCGTTTCAAACATCCTAAGTTCACATTGCGTGTCACACAGTACTGCAATACAATTACAATTTATATTAAATTTCGTAAAAACTAGGCCACTAGCACCATGTACTCATTGTACACTGTAGAGACACTGATGGCAGTCGAAACACGACCTCCACACGTAAAGAATCAGTTTACGCTGGAGCAACGTTGCGATTTATTGGGCCATGATAATGATGATGTTGATTTTGCCAAAAAATAATTTTTTCAAATGAAGTTAATTTTCATCTTGGTGGGTACGTTAATAACCACACCCACACATGGTCTTGTAGAAGCTAATGCACCCATTAGGAGTGACTGTTTGGTGCGGCTTGTGGAGTGGAGGCATTATTGGGCCTTTGAAAATGATGACCGGACAACCATTATCTATCGCACCATGATCACCGATATTTTTGTATCCGCTCTTCAATAGGAGATGCAACTTTCCACACATCTCATGACACTATCGATTTATTACGTCAAAAGTAATGTCATTTGCCCGCCAAGAAGTAGCGATTTGACACCGTTGGACTATTTTCTGTGGGGCGCCGTTAAAGAAAAGTGTTATCGCGACAAACTAGAGGAAATGCAATACATTGGCAGTGAAATATGGACTGACGACAATGGCAGCCAATATTCAAACATAACAGTGATTCTTTCTCACACATTCGATGATTTTGAATTTCGTATAAATTGGCATCGTCCCCAATTCCACAATTTTGTTTGTTCCCGTATCCTTTCATTCAAAAATGAATCTCAGGGCTGAAGATTATTTTTCAATTAAAATTAGGTTCAGTTGCCAACTGGTCTAGAACCCATTCAGCTACCGCGCTACGTTGTCTATTGTTGTTTATCGTACTTGGTCAGTTGAATTTTATACGGGTGCAGACCCAAGTCACAGAGCAAAATTTAAGAAGTTGTGGTAGTGAGCGGTTCGAAATTGATTCTCTCGCTTTCAGTGCCGATGTTTTCGCCCAGATGTTGTATTTCGAAAAAGTACGGGTGTTGGTCGGTAGTTTACTGAATCAGCGGACACCACTTTACGGTTAGTCATGTCACCATTATGACAATCTTTGTCGAAGCACGCGTCACGTTACACATTTTATATTATAAATACACAAAAATCCCAGGCTTAGTGAGTACGAGATAACTCGTAGTTGACACCCTAGAAGGGAATGCAATCTACGAGTAATCTCGCAGTCGGCAGTCAACGTTATAAAGGTCCTAGTAGGAAGACATGGAATTTTTCGAATCCGTTGATGATGATCCGTTTATCCTAGAGGGTTAGAGATACCTCCCTCCGACCGCTTCTAAGTTGTTTCAAAATGATTCTTTGCAACAAATATACAAATTCATGCCAGTGTGCGTTGAGGTCGTCTTTGTTGTCTTACAGGTTTCATTGCCCTCTACACCACATTTACACACACACTATCCTTATTCACAGCTTTGGTTTTTGTTTTTTGTAAATTATTTTTCTTTAAATGCCAGGGAACAACACATTGAAAGAGAGAGAGAGCGATGGGGAGACGAATGGGGATGAGAAGAATGACGGTTAAATTTGTCGCAGACACATGTTTGTCGCCTGCCAAATCCCACAAGTGTTTGTCTTTAAAGCTATTAAGGATAAATTAGAAGATTACTTGTGTCTTTACCCCATACAACATTAACCGTGTCTCCGAGGATGCCTTCAAGTGTGGGTTACCTTTTTACCACTACCCTTACACACACACACACACCCTTGCACTCACACTTACAACACCTCCGCTAGAGGAGGCTCAAATTTAATTCTTACTTCCCGTGAAGTTGGTTGAGTGGCGTTTGTAATATTCAAAATGTGAAAATGTTGCCGTTATCGCGCCAACGTTAATTCCATTAAATAGCGGATATATGTACATATGTGTGTGTAAGTGTGTGTCATTACTACTTGCCACGGGCTTTGTGTTGCATCTTTAAGGCTCAATTTTGTTCTGCCCTCTCAGGCTACATTTTTGGTCTTTGTCTGCTTCTGTTCAGGGGAAGTGTATTGAAATTCGTTTATTAAGACACTTTACCACCACTTTGCCACCACTTTGCCAGGCCATAATAAAGTTTTGTGTTTATAGTCTTCGCTATGGATTTAAGCAGTCATTTAAACTGACTACAGCCATTTACGATAATTAAGCAGCGACAATTTAAGTTGTTTTGACTTTGAAAACAGTTGCGAGACGTATTTTTTTTAACGAAATTAGAATTTCTCTATAAATGGCTTGCTCAACTGCATTAAACTATTGCCAGGGTTTAGACTTTGATGCCTAAAATTATTGCAAATGGCTATAAAGGACAAGATGCATTTTATATTCTAGTGAATGTCTATTTGAGTATTTAAAGCATGAAAGTTCAACGAATGTCAATGAAAATTGTGTAGCAAGTAAAGAAGAATATGAAGAATGGACCCAGTTTAAGGGTTTGTAATTCAACGAGTATTCGATCGACAAATTTTTTATCAAACCAATAGAGTATTGCAGATATCGAAACAGAGAGTAGTTATACGGTTTATTGTCCGCGGTGTAAGTGCAGTCAGTTCATGAGGGGGTCATCAATTGGCAGACTTTGTTAGGGTCATCATCATCAACTTTTGTGATACCTTTTTGTCTTGATTGTCTCTTTTAAACAGTCAACTTGACTATGTCTAGTAGAGATCAGAATTATTTGTTTCACTATGCTGTCAATTTATGGGGGGACAGACCTTGTTATGATCATCATCACTTTGTTATGATCATCATCGTCTTTTCTGGTCACTTCGTCTTGATTGTATCTTTAGCACGTTGATCGATCCTATGACTGATATAATACGGTTTTATTCGTAGCAACCCAAAAATGGCAGGTTTAGTAAGTACGAGATAACTCGTAGTTGGTACCCTAGAAGGGAACGCAATCCACGAGTTATCTCGTTGTTGGCAGTCAACGTGTTAAAACATTCAAGTTGAGTATTTATAGTAGAGTTTGGAATTATTTGCTTCGGCATATAGTGCATTATCATGAATGTCTCCCTATTATGGTCGTGCAGAGTACTACGACCCCTCGATTTATTATACCGCCCACAATCAATATAGGATACGTCTTACCCATTCCTTTTATCTTGACAAACTTCAGGATTTTGTTCCCTCACAGCAACCATATGCCTTCTTCTGAGATGCATTTACGGCACACATATTGAAAGTGACACGTTTTCCTTCTCGCAGAATCTGCATATTGGGCATGAAGTGATCCTTATTTTGAACAAGTGTTCTTATATGTATTGTCTGGCCAGAAAGCTAGTTGCTATGCCCAGGTTGTGGATTAATGATCTAGTCTCAAAAATACATAGTTCAACAGAACGACACGGTTCATGATATTCTGCACAACCGATTTCAAATCCTGTTAACTGGCGTCGAGTAAACTGACCGTTCGATTTGATCACGTTAGACTTTTTCTTGTGTGGGTTTTCTTAAGCCGCAGGTGAATACAACAGAAGCAACAAACCACAGCGGTGCTCAAAGCCAACATAAACCAAAATTAAACCTGATTTATGCGTTAAAGTCTTGGAAAAAGGGGCATTTTCGATATGGTATACCTAAAGAAGCTCTGGCGCGCATTTGAACGATCTTGCAATCCACACATGGTGTCATCAAGCGGTCTATCCAACTAATAAGAAATTTTAATGTTACACGCACATTGTTTTATTTAAATTTAAAGATATGTAATAACCGCTTACTGAAATACCCTAAACATGCGCTTCTGTTAGTGTTAGCTTTATATACACTATAAAGGGTATCTCAATACGAGCGATAATATTTTTTTTTGTTTGTTAAATCGCCGTAGTCTAGTAGGTAGTGTGTTGGCTTATTAGACGAAAGGCCTCGGTTCAAAATCCAGGTCAGACATCAAAACGAAATATGAAAAAAAATATTTCTTCGGCGACTTCCTCTCAACAGATTTCTGGCAAAAACTCTGAGAGTAAATAAAACCTGCCATGAAAAAGTTGCTCAAAAATCTGTCGTTCAGAGTCGACGTTAAACTGTAGGTCCCGCCACTCACGTATAAAATTAACGCAACCTGGTGTGAGAAACCAGGCCGTATCCTGACTGAAGGGTTGTAATGGCCAATTATTCTAAGGATGGTCAAACAAATGTGAAGAAACATAGTAAGACTTCTGTGCGTCGGTATCCGGTCTGTATCAGAGATCTGCAATGTATCGTTTTTTCGATACTCATAAGTACTCAAGAAATGTTGAGTATGAGTTAGTCAACATTATTGAAATTCAACTACTCTGATTCATTCGTACTCACTACAACATTGATTTATAAGCACAGGTTGCAATGAGTATGAGTACCATGTTAACATCAAACTCATAACATTCGAAATATGTTTGATTCATAAATATAGAAAAATACTTATAATACTCATAAATGATACGAGCGATTCGAAACATTCATTAAAATTTACAGTCTTAGTTGTTTTTGCATTTATAAAAAAGGGAAAAAGAAAAAGACAGCAAGCAAAGCAAACGCACAACCTTCTAGTGAGTATTGTAGTGTTCGTAGGCGAATCATACTTATTTTGTAATTCTTGTAAATATTGGGTAAATGAGAGTCGAAATCAACAACATCAAGCGTATTGTTGAGTATCAGTTCGATGAATACTTTAAACTTTGAATATGAGTAGTATGAGTGTGATATTAAAATAAGTATGAATGCGTATAAGTATCAGAAATTATGAGTATGATTCGAATCTGCTCATCTTTTTGAATATTCATTGCTGATCTCTGGTCGGTACCCGGTCTGTGTCTTAAAAACATTGTAGCTGAAAAATGAGAGTGTCGTCGGTAAAGGTCTGTCTGGAAAACATAGTTGAAGTAAATGAGAGTGTCGTGGATAACCCGAATATATAATTTGGCATTGTACAAACTTAACAAAGTACTTCACAAAATGTTGACAAATGATTTCAAATGACTGATGCACTCTCGTATTGACTCTCTTTTCCTAGAGCTAAAAACGATGTTGAATAATAAACTCCTAAACAGATTTTAAAACGGTGACCATAATTGATCGTTTGCCATTGATGAACTCATCGTCCGATAGGAAGCAACTTTCCTATTTCATTTGTCATATTTAATACTTATAAGTCGCTTACATTCCATATACTATATGTATGTATGTAGCTCAAGAGCAACAGATTCATTTGAATTCCCTAAATTACCGACAGTCCATATTTCCATACAAATAAATTTTACTCAAATTTTATTTCATATTTTTATTCATATTTTTCTGTTGCTGTAACGTCTGGTGTGTCATTTAAATACTAAAAAAATAAAAAACAAACAAAAATTCTTGCAACAGCCACAACAAGACACAATTAAATTCAAAGATTTTCATTGTTGTTTTCCCGATTTTAACATTTTTTTTTCTTTTGCCTTTTTTCTGTTGCCAAATAAGAGCGACCAAAAAAAACATTTTTTTAACACTCAGCCCACATACATGTGTAGTACATATTCACGAAAATAACAACAATAACAACAGGCGCACAAATATGCGTTTGCAACACAGTTAAAGAAAGTAACAGGAAAACGCTTGCAGGCACGTGAAGTGAGAGTGAGATCGTGAACGAGAAGGACCATGATGTTGTTGATGTTGATGATGTTTTATTTTTTGGTTAAACAAATTTACATATAAATTGCGTCTACTGTGTATCACCCTGTTGTTGGTGTTGTTGTTATTATTGTTATTTTACTTTCCATATTTTCATATATTTTTTTATTTGTTTTTTGATTTTAATTTTTTTGTTATTGTAGTTGTAGCTGTTTCCTTAACATATGCAACCAGAATACAAGAAAAGGGGGAACATTTTTGTTGTCGCGTTGAATTGTAAATAAAATCAAGGATTTTATACTAGAATGCGTCGGTACATATACATATATGCTCCGCTCGAACAGAGACAGTGGTGTAACACAGTGATGGGACACATCAAAGTTCAACGATTTTATTTTTTTTTAAAGAAGAACGCATTTTAATTCAGAAAATGTACGGGCATCTTTATTGTACGAATTGCTTGCAAATCTACATATTATTCGGTTGACTCTTCTTTAGATTTCACAAGCGCGTTAGTTTAGGTTTGCGAGTAGCTTGCTGTTCACAGGGAACTTCACTCAGTAGCCTATACGGCTCAATGCCTTACCCAGTGTAGGAGTAAGCCCCCTTGTCATGATCCATTAGCAGTTGGTTCGAACCACGCCGAGTATTGGATAAAACCTATCAGTTCCTTTAGTGGCGCGTTCGCCACCCTGCCCAGATCTTCAAACCTGCTGTCATCAAAAAACCAATGACGTCTGTTTAAAAGTGCAGGACACTTAAATAATATATTGTTCCCTTGGTGAGATGGATCTTGACCTTCCTCGTGGCCCTTTCCAGTTTTCTAGGAAGATGACCACCATTTCCACCGCTGCAACATCTAAGCTTGGCCTTTCGTCCGGTTTCTTCAAAGACTTGCTTTAACAACTTCTTAAATTTCCTCACAAGGCATCCTTTTTCCCCCACGACTTCCATTCTTCGCACACCGCTTACTTCTGGTCTAGAAATCGTTTGAGCGGTCTCCTGGGCTACTGCAAAGGCCACGGTCTCTGCAAAGGTCGTCTTTTGTGCAGAACATACCGCTAGTTTGACGTCAGGGTAGCGTATACCATTTACCAGGGCCTCCCGGGTATGTGAGCTGCACTAACCTCCCGACACCCACTGCAGAGGCTGGAAGCGGCTCATTAGCCTCTTGCGCACAGCACCTTAACTCCATACTGTACAGCTCGCGCTTGAGCTCGTTGCCGAGCCCACGCTGTAGCGTCGCCATTATGTCGTTGTAGATGTTTCAGCAGCTGCCTGACATGTTTTCTCGAATCTCGGCTGCGGGACCTTTTAACGCCAAGTTTGGCTCCAAAGCCTTCGCTTCGTCGTCCCATTCGTTACTGCTGGCTACTTCTGATGAGATTCGCACTGGTTCCTTTCGCTGGCTCTGGAGGTTGTTGATCTTCTCCTCCTCCCTCATGAGTTTTCCCTCGACGGACTTTTCTAAATTAATTCCTGTCGTGTCAACTGTTTTTTCTAAGCTTGCCACCTTTTCCTCGACACCAGTGATTCCTTTGCTGACCGACTCATTTATTTGCTGCAGTTTATTTGATGTCACTCCAAGCTCCTTCTCAATTGTTGTTGAAATTGCTGCTTGCAGTTTTTGGTGTTCGGCTCTAGAAGCTTCATGCACTTCAGCTCGAAATTTCTGATTTTCGGCTCTAAAAGCTTCTCGTGTCTCAGCAAATAGCTTTTTGTTCGCTTCGAGCATTTTGCGATATTCGGCTCTAAAAGCTTCTTGTGTGTCAACAAATGTTTGTATTTTCTCCACCTAGGGGTTGCAGGTGCCTTGAGCTCTCGTTCCTCGTCATCCTCGAACTCATAGGAATCGATGTCTATACCCTCAAACTGCAGTTGTTCCCTTAACCGCCTTTACAGTTCATTTTTGGTGCCCGTTGTTGGCAGCTTGAGTTTATCCAACTCACGTTTAAGTCGTTCCACTTTAAGGTCAGAGAGTTTCATGTTGGTTGTGATTTCTATTTATTACTTTTACTTTTATTTTTGGATTTTGCAATCCCACTTCTGACACCAATTGTTACGTTTTTACCCTTTAAAAACGTTAAAAATATGAGTTCGTAGATTGCAAATGAAATAAAAGTAAATTAGTGTTTAATTTTAAAATCAATTCTTTATTGTGTGCACAAATCTGTGTGCACCCTGTGTTGGAATTTATTCACACAATAACAATTTCCTTTAAATTGTTATTCTTCTTGTACACAACAACAATTTACTTTTATTGTTATTCTTTTGTACACTCGTTCGTTATAACTTCGAACAACGATTCTCTTCACACGCAACTTGTCCGCACTCAAGTCTGTCTGAATTATTATTCACTCTGCTTACAACCCTTTTTTGTAAGCAACAAACTTTCTGCTCGCGTAAACACTAACAACTGCTTACTTCGAACGCAACCGTGTCTTCACACAAGACTGACTGAACTATAACTCACTCATCGTTGCTCGTTTTGTCTTGCCTTTTATATCGCTGGATCATCAGTCTAATGCATGCCCTTGGCAGCGAATGACTGCCTTCGGGAACAATCTAAAAATGTAAACAACTCGCTTCCCTTATTGTTGTTAGTGGATCTTGTTTACATCTATCCTTGTAGCGTTGTTGTTGTTTGTTTACTTTGTCGCTTTTCTCTTCTTATACCTGGTGTTATTGTTGCTTGTTTACTTTGTCCCCTTGTTTACTGATGTTGTTGTTATATTCTCGTTTGTTCTTTGATCACGCGATCAAGCCCATTGTTTTGTTGCTATATGTTTACTTCTTCGTTGATCATGTAAACAACTGCCTTATGTTGTTTTTGGAGCTTTTGTTTATTACTTTATACATGATCAAGTCCGTTGTTTTGTTTTTGGAGCTTTTGTTTATTATTTTAATAACACCATTTCCATTTTCGTAACAGGGTAAAAAGGTGTCGTACCGATACCGTTTCTTCTACATCACGGCAGCTTCTGCAGTAATCCTGGATAGAACTTGTCAGCGAAACTGCCAATAACGCAGTGTTCGGTTCGAATTCCTGTTAGAATGCGAACCGTTCTCCTGTCGAACTCAAGCAGTTCCTTGGTTTTTCTGATGGCCACTGCTGGACACAGCAGTTTTGAAATTCGACAATCAGGTTTGTTGAATTCCATGCTATTTTTACCAATTTGGAAAAGTATTCTACTAGGGGCGCATATTTCGCGTCTATTGTCTCTTCCTCAGACATCTCGGATCCCTTCGGAGACAGTTTGTCTGCCGTTTCGTCTAATTCTATGACACAGTTCTTCGCCCAAGAATAATGCGCTGGCTCTATTCCTCGGTTAGTGAACCCAACCTCCTATATGGTGTTGCTTTCTGGTGGACTGCTCTGAACAAACTACACAACGTTAGATTTGTTGACATGGTCAGAAGATCTGTTGCCATTTATATTACTGGTGCTCTGCGCACCACCCCCATAAAGGCCTTGGTCGCAATGCTCAACTGGCTTCCTACTGTGCTTTCCGCTAAACAGCCAGTCAAGTTGGCTGCGACAAGATTTAATGCCCTATCTCGTTGGCACATTGTACTTTCTCGTCACTCCTCTATTTTGGAAGTTGCCCCAGTAGGCCCATCGAACATCTATTATCTCCCTGCGGAATACTGACTTGACAGGGGTTTTCAATCTCTGATTGCGAGTAGGGATGACTATTACCTTAACACCATCCTTCCGGAACTCCTGGACATCTACACGGACGGCTCTAGACTCGACAATGGAGTTGGGAGCGGAGTTTATTCTGAGAAACTGGACCTAAGTATCTCTCTCCGACTGTCGGATTACTGTAGCGTGTTTACCTATTTACCGGGCCGCACAATGGATTCTCGTCAGCGGTGCTCCTTTTACCCGCGTCTCGGTCTTCTCGGACAGTCAGGCCGCCATAAGATCCCTATCGAATGTGGTGAATAACTCCAGGATCGTTAGGGAATGTTGTCGCTATCTCGACCTTCTTAGGGTAATCTGTATGACCAGACTCCAGATCCACTTTCCACATTCCATTTTTGAGTCATAGGAATAGATTGTTATATGACGATCACCAATGACAGCTTCAGCAACACAATCTTCAATGGCAGTGTGAGTTTTGTAAACAAACTCCTGGTATTGTCCAGGGGTTTGGGTTCCCCCAAATGCTTCCTATTAATTTTTCCTACTATCACCGCTGTCTCATAGCAAGTTTTGAGTTCCTTGATAGGCTTTGTATTCTCAAGGTTTATCTCATAAGATTCACTAGCCATATTAGCTCAATTATTGATATCCCTATCTCCATGCACTTCCTGATGGGATATATATATAGAAATTATAAAGAATTTAGGCCTATTATTTCTTTCAACACTGTTCAAATGCACATATAAGTAAGTGCGTGCGTGTAATTTTAAAACAGCCATTCTAGAAGTAGCAAGGATGAAAGAGAGAGAGAGAGAGAGTGAGGCATAGAGAGAGCGATAACATATACAAATTGTGTTCACTATCTCACACCTTTTTAAATTAAAACGCAAATAAAAAATTTGCATTTTTAAAGACAGAGAGAAGAGCAACAGTAATAACAAAAACAACAACAACAATAACAATGTAAATATAAAAAAGACGGAAAACAGAAGCAAATAAACAAAAACAATATAAAGACAGTCAAATAAAATGCTAACTACAGCGGCACAGAGACATTCAATGAACATTTCAAACACGATTTAATTACAGATACACTTAAATGTATTGGTACTCACTCCTTCACACACACAGCTACAAACACTTGTATAAAGAAAAAAAAAAGAGTCTTGCTTTGTTAAGAGTAAATGTTATGGGGACTGTTTTTTTTTATTTCTCTCAAAAAAATGTGAATTTTAACGTGGAACGCTTGTTTTCATTTTCACTGTTAACTCGAATGTGTTTTTCACATACATACATATGCATAGACAGTGGAATGAGTTGTTGTTATACAAAAAAAAAGAGAAAAATTAACCGAAGGTTCTTTTAAATTTTCCAAATGAATAAATTTTTATGGAAATTAAATCGACAAGTGGTGGTATGATGATTGGCTGGCTGTTGAATAACAAATTGCGATATTTATCGCATTTAAAACGAACTAGTGAATGTTTTATCCTTTCTCTTCTTTTTTTTAAATTTAAATTAAGAATTTTAAGTAAGAATAAAAAACTTGTAACATGACAATATCACACATTTACCCAGCTCAACTTTCCCAGAAAAGTACGTATACGATGATGTTTGGTTACAAATTTCACCAATAATATGTATACATAGATGTATATTTTCTTTAAGTTCCTAAATGGAGCATAGAGCCTCAGTAAATAAATTTTAATTAGGTTTATCAACAGGTTTATCTGCAGGAATTTGATCTGACTCCAGGATGCAAGTGTTATCAGTATAGCCTAAATCCTCAAGAAATGTGACTCTGTTGCTTGCCTCATTATTAGGTCTAAGACTAAGGTTCATTATTACAACTTGCCGTTTAACTTGAGTTTAGTTAAAGGTACCTTTAGCTAAAGGGATCTATAAAGTTACCTTTAACTTATTTTCGTTATTACAACTTACAGATAAAATAAATTTAACTGTTTTCAAAAAAATGCCAGTTCTGGAGCAAAACTGCACAATTAAACAAGTTTTGTTTTTGAACGCAGTGGCAACGATGGGAGTCTTTTTTGTTGTTGTGTTTCCTAATTTTGTTTATATCGGGTGATTTTTTAGCTATTATCTTTTTGGCAAAACTGGTTTAAACATCTCACGCACGTTTCGTGTTTTGTTTCACTGTCAAACATCTGCAGTTTGGTCTATAATTTAACCATGAATCGTCTTACAAACGAACAGCGCTTGCAAATCATTCAATTTTATTATCAAAATGGGGTCTTGGAAAGTTGACCGAAGATCCACTTCTTTATCGAAAAATTGTGTTCAACAACGAACTGTATTGGACCGCACTTCTTCAAAGATGCTGCGAATCGTAACGTAACTGTGAATGGTAAGCGCTACTGTGAGATGATATCCAACTTTTTTTTGCCCAAAATGCAAGAGCTTGACTTGCATGACATGTGGTTTCAACAAGACAGTGCCACATGCCACACAGCACGCGTAACAATGGACTTATTGAGAGGTGAGTTCGGTGAACACTTTATTTCACGTTCGGGACCGGTCAATTGGCCGCCTAGATCGTGCGATTTAACGCCTTTAGACTATCTTTTGTGGGGGCTATGTTAAAGCTCATGTCTAAACAGACAAGCCCGCTTCAATTGACACATTGAGATACCGGCCGAAATCTTGGAACGAGTATGCCTAAATTGGACTAAGCGGATGGACCATTTGAGGCGCGGTCGCGGTCATCATTTGCATGAAATAATCTTCAAACATTAAATTATATGAACCGTGCTATCGATTCAAATAAAGACTTCATGCATTTTTTTGAATTTTATGTGTTTTTTTTAATTTTCCTATAGCTCTTAAAAAATCATGACTTATTTGAAGTTGCCATATTGAAAATAATATATAATATGGCAAGTTCTAACATAAACTTAACTTTAACCTTCCTTTAGCTTAACGCTGACTTCTATTTTATTGTCCGCTTATAATAATGGAAAACAATTTATTGGCGACTAGGGGCTAAAATTCTCCCTTTACTTAACGGAAAGTTGTAATAATGGCCCTAAATTGAAAAAAAACGGCGATAGGACGCAGCTTTGCCTGACATCGGTTTTAATCTGGATAGCGTCACTTTCATTGTAATGTTACAGGCGGCAGGAAGCGCCTGAATCTAATTCCTTCACGAGAGTGATGATTTTTCTAGACTAGTGTGCTCCGTGTTCAAGTGTGTCGAACGCTGATGATGAAACATAGGCTTTCGGCATTCACTATCAGCCTCCGGGTGTTTTCATGATCAATGCACGTGCAATGTGACCGGAAACCTACTTGTCCATTACGTAATCCTTGCTTCAGGGATGTAGATAATCTTTTATGTGTTATATGCGCTATTAGTTTTTTTCAATATATTCATCCCCATGATTCCTCTCCAATTTTTGTACTCGAATAGGTTGCCCTTTTTAGAAGGAAAATAATAACCACTGACCAATAACGGAACATTGTTTTCTTACACGGCACTTTTGAACATTTTTGGCCGAATAAAAACAAATTCCAGCAGTGTTAAACAACTAATCCGACTGTGTTTTGCAGGTCTCTTTAAGGAATTGAAAGCTACAGCATTATGACAGTTCTACAGATAACGAAACAAATGATAATTTGGAGCTGTATTGCTCTAGGATTATGTTGGCGTCATGAGTTATTTGTTTTAGTCTCTTTAATTGTTGATAGCTTATAATAAACAATTCCCTTCCAATCCAACCACAAGCACAGCATTGCTTTTTTAATATCAATCCTTCACCCTGCGTCATTCATGATTTCACTTTCAAAAATTATTGACAAGCGTGAGCCATATATCATAGCACGCAGTCATTCATTTCAGAAATAGTTCACTTTAGCTGCAAATATAAATTTTTCACTGTTAATTCCTGGGACACCTAAAATTTCTTTGTGTATTGAGTTTTCACCAAAAGGTTAATTTGATTGCCTAGTTCGCTAATAAGGTCCATACTTATGCCTGCAATTTTTGCCATAATTTTATTGACTATTTAGTAATTGGTTTGCAACTTATGCTTTAAAATTATCATCTCACAGCTGGTTTTCTAGTTCCAGGATTCAAGTAATATTTCACTAGCCTTCCAAGTATTTTTATACTCTCTGTAATGGCAAACCGAAATATCATCATATTAATTTTCGTCATTTTTTTCTCATTTTTAAACGTAAACAACTCTTCGCAGTATAATACGATTTTAATAAAGTCTTCAAACGAAACAAATCTAAAGAAATTATATTTTAGTGCCATAATAGGCTTTTTACACTGAGCTTCATCTTTCATCTCTCACCAATTGGCAAGATGACAACATCTTCCCATAAGAAATATACAGAGCAAAAAAGCGTCATCTTCCATCATCTTCACAAGATGTTCCTATCTCATTTTGTTCCACTCATCATCTTTCGATAATTTTAGTGTCATCACTAAAAAAATTACACTTGTTTACATGTATAAAAAATTAAATGTCACAAAAAGCCCTACAAAACTCATGCAAAATAATGCAAACACTACTAGTGGAAACGCCAAAAAGTCTCCCTATAGTGCGATACTCAGATGAAGACCCCAGCGTATAAAGAGCTATGGCCACACGTTTATCTAATGGAATAGATTTCCGACAGTTTGTGTCCTTTTTTTCTTCAACACTCCAACCGATTCACCAGTAATGAAAAGGTTGTCCTATCTACTCGAAAGCTTTCTTTAAAAAATTCTGGACTACTATTTGGAACGTCTCTCTCCCAAAAAGTTCTATACCGAATCTAAAGTTATTAAAATATATGTGTATTTAAAAACAAATTTAAGAATTCCAGATATAAAAAAAAATTATTACAAATGACCAAAAACTTCGTCGATTTGAGGCACGTGCAATTGGTAAGATTTCTTCATCTTCCATAGTAAAGTCATTGTCTATAATAACATCAAGCAGATCCGTATATTGTTTTAATAAATGATTTTGCTCTTCAAGTGCAATTATTAATCCGATAATTGAAGAATTTTTCATTTTATTTTTTTCCATAAATTATAATCAGATTTTATGTATTTAAAATGAAAGATGAGAGATGATGCAAATGTAAACAACTTTTTTCATTTTTATCATCTTCCACTCATTCCTCTAAGATGATGCTAAGTGTAAAAAGGCTATAACTCAACTTAACTCACATAATTGTATATTGGGATGTATTAACGGTACGCAGTGCCAAAAAAATTTTTGAATTTTTAAGTCTCTGGCAACTGATGCAATTTTACCTGTAAAACTACAGAAAGTTTCGAACGTCAAGGTTTTATTTCTGCTGTGAATTTTCTCTGGCTACTTAAGACTGTCTTGCAGTCTTATTAGTTTTGTTACGGATAAATGCCAAGAAAAGACACTTTAGGATTTCAGGCAAATAAGACAAATATATTACTTAAGTCGAGAGTCCAACCTATCTCTTCACACCACTCATATTGTAACTAAAAAAATCATGATTCAGTGTGTTAAGTGCCGTAAAGCAGAAATAAAATGAAAACTACGTAATTCGATGGATATATCTATCAATGCAATATTTATAAGACTTACTGTCTGATTGCTCAATCCTTACTGCTCATGAACATATTGTTATGTTTTTACCTTGAAAAAACGTTTAAAATATGAGCTTGTAGATTGCAAATAAAATAAATATAAATTTGTGTTTAGTTTTAATTAATATTCTTCGTTTCTGTGTTTCACTGTTCACAACTTGATGTAAACAACAACAATTGCTTTTCTTTGTTATTCCTCTGTTTATACCCTTTGCATAAACAATAATACTATGTATGTTCAGATACGCACTTTTATTGGCTCAATATTCCGCTTATTGAGTACAATATTTTAAGTGCTCAGACATAATAATACGCAGTTCAGTTGATTATTCAATATTCATTTGACAGCTGGTAAACAAAACAGGTGTTTTTTTGATTTGTTTATCGTTGTTGACCTTTGAGTTGTCAAATATCAATAGAAATTGTTCGCATAATTGTAATATGCGCACTGAACATACTTATGACAGTTCTGCATTTTAAATTTTATTCAATATTATAACAATTAGCCTATATATTGCGCAATAAATAATTGAAACTTTATACGAAATATTGATCTCAATAATGGCGTTTATTGCGATTTACACAATAAAGGTGCATATCTGAACACCGTATAACAGTCACTAGACGATTATTCAACAGATCTCTGTAACGGAGATCTTCAAACCACGATTACTATCTTCTATCTATCTAAACATCGTTGTTTACGTTTATTCTTGTAGTGTTGCTATTGTATTTTTATTTACTTGTTCAGCATTTTTTATGCTGGTGTTTGTTGTTGTATTTTTGTTTATTTGCTTACCATTTTTTATGCTGGTATTTGTTGTTATACTAAACAGTACTCTAACTTGTAAACAGGTTTGTCAAAAGTAACCGTAAATAAAACACATATAAAATATTTTTTCATGATATTTCTTTTTTATTGTAAAGTTTGAACGTTGACATTATGTGTGAAACACGACATCATTTAAATGACCTCCACGCGAAGTGTTGCAAGCATTGATTCTTTTGAGGTAATTTTCGACCACTTTTTGACACATATTGGGCGGTATCTCAGCCATAACTTGACGAATGTTGATTTTTAAGTGCTCAAGAGTTGAAGGTTTATCTGCATAAACACGGTCTTTCACGTAGCCCCACAAAAAAAGTCTAATGGTGTCAAATCGCATGATCTTGGTGGCTAGTTGATATCGCCACGACGAGAAATTACGCGGCCAGGAAATGTCTCTTGCAATAAAGCCATATTCGCTCGAGTTGTGTGGCATGTGGCACTGTCTTGTTGAAAACACATAATTTCCAAGTCGTATTCTTCAATAGCAGGCAAAAAAAAGTCGGTTATCATATGACCATAATGCTCCGAATTGACGGTGACAGTCGTTCCATCGTCGTTTTCGAAGAAGTAAGGTCCAATCACACCTTCGGACCAAAGAGCGCACCAAACAGTGACTTATTCTGGATGTAATGACCTCTCTCCACTCCAGTCTCTTCAAATTTCTTCACAATTTTGCCAATTGCTTGCGTAGTTGGACGATTGTGTAAACCATAATCTCCTCTTAAAGCACGATACGTGGCTGTGGCAAAATCGCCATTTTTCTAGTAGGTTTTGATAATTTTTATGCGTTGTGTGATAGTTAAGCGATCCATTTTCGTCAACGGCAGACTTTCAACTGAAAAGAAAAACTTGGTTTCACAACTTAGTTTGACAGATGTCGAATTCCAGTCCCATACTTTTGAAACCACGAAATGGATATCCCTTTATATACATATATCATCATAGTTATTATTGTTAACATTTAATAAATAACATGAAAATAATCCTATTCTGAGCAACTGGCCACCCATTAAAAATAATGGTCTTGATACAATTCTCTCTCTCTGGGCCATAATTATTAGTTCATGCCACTATCTATGATCTGAATGAATGAAAAGCAACAATTTGTTTTAAGCTTTTAAATTTTTTTGTTTTTTTTTAATTTTTTTTTTATAAAATTTTATTAAAAAAATAAAATAAAAAACTTTATCTAACCCCAATACATATATAATTTTTTTTTTATTATTATTTTGCTTATAAGCCAACTCAAGCAACAACTACAACAGCAGCAATAATATTCAGAAAATAAAGGACTGAATTGGAAAATTTGCATAAATTTAATGGTTAAATACTTCCCAAATGGTATTGTTGACAAACAGGCTTAAACTGTTTATCAAATTTATGTAACACACACGCAGCTACAATTACCACAAAACAACGTTAACACAACAACTTAACCAATACCCTTAACTAACTTACTTACTTGGAAAAACATTGTGATGGTAACAGTAACAAATATGTTCGAAGGACCAAAGCGATACAATTTTTAAAAATTTAAAATAATCTTCAATGCGTCGTGCATCCTTTAAGTGTGTGTTCTACTGTAGTTTTAGTGGTATTTGCCGTTGAATAAAGTGTTATTATGTGTGTATGTACTATATAAGTATGTGTTTTAGAGGATACTTTATAAATTAATGTGTGTCTCTATTATAAATGTATATTTAGTACCAGGACCCATGTGTAAATGTTTAATACACACCCATACACACCCGCACACACACAATATCATATCCTATAACACATACTTATGCAATAATAAATATTTGTGTATTATAATGCTGAACGTAGAGGGTGCGTGTGTGTGAATGTTATTTAACACTCAGAAAAAAAAAAATTATTTCACAAAATCATGGCTTTAGTATCCTTAGTGAATTCTGACAAATTTTTTCAAGAAATTTTAGACTTGCTAGAGTAACAGAATAACGAGGGCACATAATGTTCTTCATTTTTTTTAGAGGAACAGAAGTGGATTCAGGACGTGTGTTATACACTGAAGTTGTTTTTTAGAACGATTATTAGACGTACGTTTAATTATAGACTTTGATTTCGTAAAGAGCCGAAATATGGTTAGGAAATCCCATATGCCTACTTTAATCAGACGATATGGGCTACTTTATAAACCGTGCTTCTAATGTATTTAAGACACCATATCGTATTTCATTTACTAAAAATCCACGTTCAAAAGTCGTCCTCTTTAACGTTACTAAGGCTCATAAGTTTTGGTAAACTGAAGCATACACACATACATAGCAGAGATCAGCAATGATAGCTACTCATAAGTACTCAAGAAATTTTGATTATGAGTGATTCTGATTCATTCGTGCTCAGTACAACATTGATTTATAAGTACAGGTTGCAATGAGTATGAGTACAACGTTGACATAAAACTCATAACATGAGGAGACCACGCTCAGGCCAGCATTTGTGATACCGTAGGTCAACATCAAAGATCAGCAATGAGTCGTTTTTTCGCTACTCATAAGTACTCATTAAATTTTGAATATGAGTGAATCAACAGTATTGAAATTCAACTACCTTGATTCATTCGTACTCACTACAACATTGATTTATAAGTACAGGTTGCAATGAGTATAAGTACAGGACTTATATCAAACTCATAACATTCGAAATATGTTTGATTCATACGCCTACTCATTCAGATTAATAAATTTAGAAAAATACTTATAATACTCATAAATGATTCGACGAGTGATTCGAATCATTCATCAAAATTTACAGTCTTAGTTGTTGTTGCAGTTACAAAAAAAGAAGAAAGAAATCAACAACAACATGCGTATTGTTAAGTATGAGTACGATAAGTACTTCAAACTTTGATTGTGAGTAGTATGAGCATGATATTAAAATATGCATAAATGCGTATAAGTATCAGAAATTATGACTATGATTCGAATCTAATTATTTTTTTGAATACTCATTGCTGATCTCTGATATATACATAATTGCTCCTTACAACCCTTCAGTCAGCATTACGATCTAACTTCTCACACGACTGTTGTGTGTGTTAATTTTATACATGAGAGACGGGTCCAACAGTTCAAAGACGACATCAAAGGACACATTTTTTAAGAATTTATTTACTCTCAGAGTTGTTATCAGAAATCTGCTGAGAGGCAGTCGTTTAAGTAATATTTGTTCAGTTTTCGGTTTCTTTAAGGTGTTTTACCTCGGGTTCGAACCGAGGTGTCATGTCTAATAAGCCAACACTACCGACTATACTACGGCTACTCAAGCATAAGGTTTTTAAACACCTCGGAAAGATGAAATGCAGCAGTTAACCCGTTTGAAGCTTTGAAGGGTAGTGTCATCAGTGTTTTTGGCAACAGATCAGAAACAGATATAGATGTCTAGAGTCAAGTTTTTTCTGATCGCTGATTCTAATAGAAATTGTGATTGAAATAAATGCTGTCGTAGAGTAGATGTAGAAAAAATTAGCTGCATTGTTATTCTTCTCATCCACTACAGTCCGATATGTTACAAGTCAGGACATTTGAGAAGCTGTTGAACCGTAGACTGTAGGTGGGTTCGGAAAAAAGGCAAATGGTAAAATATGACTTCATTTATGGGTTGTGTTAAGGTTAATAAAATTCAAAATTATCTAGAAAAAAGTAAGGCGACCTCTGTTCATAATTTGTTAACATGTAGACAATTCAGTTTATGTTTCAAGGGAGGTGAAGTACTAAATGCTAGACATAAACCGGAACTTTTCCAGATATTTTGCAAAATATTTTTCAATCTCTGTTTTCACCGATTTTACTTCAAGATTTTTTTCCTTAATTTTAAAATTAATTTTTAATTTTTCCCACTTGAATAGCAGAGGCATCTTCTCTTAGGTTAGGTTTGGTTAGGTTTAACGACGTTTAGTTGCCATTGGAACAAGTACAATACCCAAAAGTCAAAATGACCAATTGTAAATACGTCCTAGAAGACATATGTACATACATAATTGGTCATTAAAACCCTTCAGTCAAGATTACGGCCTAGCTTCTCACACTACTCATGTTGTGTGTCTTAATTTTAAATTTGAGTGGCGGGACCTACAGTTTAACGTCGACTCCGAACGACACATTTTGAGAAACTTTTTCATGCTGAGAGGAAGTCGCCGAAGGAATATTTTTTTTCATACATCGTTTTGATGTCTGGCCTGTGGCTCGAAGCCCGGCTTTACATCTAATAAGCGAACACACTACCTACTAGACTACGGCTTAATGCCCTAGCACTTCGCAACTAGCTAAATCTACTTATGAACCCATATAGAGCCATAAGTCGGCTCTCGACAGAGTGTCCAAATCTTCCAAGAATACCCTACCCAGGGTAATCAGTCTCAACCTACTAAGGGCTGGATAGTTGCAGAGGAGGTATACGATAGTCTTCAAAACCTTCCCATCGCAACATACCCTGCAATAGTCCGGCTGTTCCAGATCCTTGGCAGCGATCTAATATCACAGTGCTGTATAATAAAACCAATAACTAACCTCAGGCTAGCCTTATCTAAGCCCATCTGCGAACCTATTCTAGCGTTACCTATAGCAGGCCATGGACTCCTAGACACATAATATCTCGATCCTTTCCCCATTATTGATAAGGCCGTACAAGTGACAGATTGTACTAAAAACCAATAACTGACTTTAGGCTGACCTTATCTAAGCCCAGTTGGGAACCTGTTCTAGTACTATCTATACAGAAGGTCATAGACCCCTAGACTCATAACATCTGGGTGCATTCCCCATCACTGATAAGACCATAGAAGTGGCAGATTGTAATAAAACCAATAACTAACCTCAGGGTAGCCTTATCTAAGCGCATCTGCGAACTTGTTCTGGCACTCTCTATACAGAAGGCCATAGATCCCTACACACATAACATCTCGATCCATTCCCCGCCATTGATAAGGCCGTAGAAGTGGCAGATTGTACTAAAAACCAATAACTAACCTCAGGCTGGCATTATCTCAGCCCAGCTGTGAACTTGTTCCAGCACTATCTATAGCAGTCTATAGACTCTTAGACACATAACATCTCGATCCATTCTTCATCATGGATAAGGCCGTAGAAGTGGCAGATAGGGGGATAGGAATCAACTATAAAGTCCCCTCAGAAAGTAAACCTAATCTATCAAAGACATCCGCCGTCTCATTAGCGAGTATGCCCTATGTCTTGGAACCCAGTATAGACTGAAGACAGAGTTTTTGTCAGGGATCGAATCGTCGCCGAAGAAAAGCTTTTTCATATTGCGTTTTGTTGGAGATGCCTGACCTAGGGTCTGAATCGTGGCTTCAAGTCCAATAAGCCAGCATACCTATTAGACTACGGCGACTTTAAATTGGTATAATTACAGGAAAAAAAAAGAACTATGCTGTAGACAATAACAATAAAGGCGATCTATTTTTCGTATTGGGATTTTAGTCTTAACGCTATGGAAGCATGAAACCCCAGTTTATTTAATAGAAAATAACCTTTTTATTCAATAGTAAACTATGTACGTGGAGCTAACTTTATATATACCCCTAGTCTTTCAACGCGTCGCGGTGTTTAAGAACAATTCAAAATTCATCGTAAAATAATTCAATATGAAATTAATTTTTCAAGACTCATATATGTAATCTTCTCAGTGTACTTGCTACATATGTATACACAGAAGATACATATATTCACATTGAGTATATAATTTAATCTCTACTGTATATAGATTGGTTGATTGTCATGGTATAGAATGTCTAATAAAGTATCGAAAGTAATAAATATACACATCGTTATGCCATGCTAACTAATCAATATAAATCATGAATGATATTTGATAATAAAACAGATTAAAGTATTTAAAATTTTTAATTACATTTTATGTGTGTGCGTGTGTGTGTTAGAATATCTCATAATGATATACAATACGATACCCTACGTAGCGGACAAGCATCTATCCATCCAGGCTTAAGCAAATGTTGCCATATGAGTGATGATGAAATTTAATAAATTTATTCTCTTGACTTTACTGTCTACTAAATGACTGATGATAGCTGAAATTTTACAATGAAATCAATTTAGATTGAAAATATTTCAGGATAACATATGAATTCTGCTTTTATTTTATTTTTCTGAAATATTCAAAATCCTACAATTGAGCAACGGAGAAGAATGATTAAATTTATATCTTTCAGCAGGCGGTGAGATTCTTCTCAGTCAACATCAATATGTAAGAACAGCATGAAATTCTCGCCTTTTGCTGCGTTAAAATTTGGATAAAGGTTATGTTCGGTTAGGTAGCGGACTCCCTCGAAGCAAGAGATCCCACTCATGCCAGCATTAGGCCCATTGTGATACCACAATTGATTCTACCCGGGGGTCAACCGTTCCCTAGAGAAAACCACCTCCTCTAGTCCAAAATAAATCTTGCTATTGTAGTAGTCTTTATATTAGAGAGCTTGGTCAATGATATCAGAAAATGTGAGGTCAAAAACCTCCGTCTCTTCGTGACAAGAGCAGGGCACTGCACATGAGGTGAAAGCCAATCTCTTCCGCCTCCTCAGACACACAGCATCTACTTTAGTTGGAATACAAAGTCATTCGGCATGCTTACCAAAAGGACAGAGGCCCATAAGAATCACAAAAGTGCTATTTATGGATATACATACGCTTTAAGGGCAGGAGTGAGCCAGTCCTCTTCTTGTTCATACATATCCAGCAGAGTCTGGCAATATTGCGGGTGCATTCCTGCTGCAAACGAGATTGAGCATCCATGTAAATCGAGCGGACAATATCCAAATAAACCGAAGCAATGGGAATACCTGTGCTCCGTAATATGTCAGAGATTGCCAGATTTGTACCGGCCATGACCAGTTCATCAGCAATGCAATTACCAACATTACAATTATCCATACATCTCGGAACCCAATATACATCAAAGACAAGGACGGACGTTGCAGGTACGATCGTTAGGGACTTAGTCGGAGCCTGGCTATCCGAGAATATTAAATGATTTTCAGAGAAATCCTGCCATTTAACAAGCATTGCGCCACATTCAAAATATTTAAAAATTAATATTAGGATGCTAAATAAAAAGATAACACAGCCCACCCTGTTGCTCATCTTTGATCCACCAGTGTAAGTTCAAGAGTCCCATTGGTAGCCTCCGGTTCCTCCGAGCAAAATTCCCTTGTCAGAATTCTAAAATCGAATGTTCTATTAAGAAAATTATGTATAAGGAATCATATTGCCTTTCCAGAATAGCAGCATGTCCATAGTTCAGATTGAGACTGTATTGAACCTTACTGCCACCAACTCATCGCTCTGTCTTAATAGGAGGTGAGGGGGGAGCCGATTAAGTGTAGCAAATGAGGCCTTGGCTAGAGTGGAACAGAGCATACTGATAATCAGAACAACTGCCTATCTGCATACCGTTTCTCTAAGCAGACAGTTTTGATTTGCAGTGTTTATGCTCAACTAACCTTAACCGCATCAAACACACTGTCGCCTGAATGTGTAAAATAGAAGCAGGTGATTAGCCATGCTAAGCAAAAAAGTGTTACAAATTGTACTGAAGACATTTGTGACATGGCTTTGTTGTTATCCGTATATTGGAGAAGTAAAGAAGTATAGCAACTTGTACCACTTATTGTACCAGTACGGCAATTTCTTCAAAATTGCTTTGGATAACTTCACTTCATTCCAACACCTCTCAGTCCAAGTATATTAGGTTCTAACAAAAATATTCCAGATTCCTTTGCATATCAGATATATCGCCCACTTAGCGGACTTTCAAAAATTTTTTTAAAATTTCTCATGTCCCTTGCATCGTGAGAAACTGTATTCACTCATACTTAATATGGTTTCGAAAAGTTCGGACATTTTGCCTTCAGATAGTACTTTGCGCTGAAGTTCATATCCCCCTTTCCCGTGCTACCGATATTAGCTTGTTTAGAGATTGAATTTCAACAACAGATTGGCTAACATTAGGATTATTATTATGTTGTAAGCCCTAAGAACAGCTTAACTTAATACTAACGTTGGAGCAACTCAAAACTCGCCGGAATTCAAAAATTCACGACATATGAGCTACAATCCCAATATAGTGCGATGTTAAAATTCCACCAACTATACAAGTAACAAAGTCCCAAATTAAATCCAATGCCGTCTAAACTAACCACATATTCATGATGGTTCCCATAATGTATCCTCCAAGCCTTTTGCCCTGACACATTTCAGAATGCTTTTCAATGTGAACAATGACAATCCCCTGCCTGCACCCACGTGTTTACTCCTGGAAGTGTGTAGACACACGTTGCTCCCATTGTCATAAATTCTAAATGTTATGCTCGAGACAGCAAGCATTCCCAATACCCCTAGCAGTACTAGAAACAGATTTGAACATATAACCAAGCTAACGTACGAACCTTCAATGGATTTCTATCCTGACATCCACTCAGATATTTCCTTTTGGAATGCATTAATTATTCTTAGTTGCCAAGTCTAAACTTCGATGATTCCTTTTCATTATCACTGAATTTTCACGTTGGTTTTGAGATGAAATCCATTCTACCATACATTTACTAACGGTTTCAAATTTTAGGTGATTCAAATCCCCTTTTATTTAAATTTCCCAACACTAGTTTCGGTATAAGACGAGCCTTTGCGTCTCTTTATTTTCCTTTTTATTGATAACATCATTCCAAACACCTGCCTCCACCACTCCTCAAGTAAGTTCTGTCCTATCAGCTATGTAGACTATGGCATTTACTTGTTCCATGTCGCGAATTGCAACAGGACCTTGAACTTAGCCGTTGATTACCCTATTTTCTCTATCTCTTCTGATTCCTTCGATTTAACCTCTTTCAAGCTGGCCATCGCACGGAAATTCTTCCGAGACGCCAACCTATCCTGGATCAATGAGCAGTCTTACTCCACCGCTGGGCAACTTCTCCCTTCTTGGTTCGGAGGGACTTGGTCAGTATAGAGACTGCGTTCGTCTGTGGCGTCACAACGGGCCGCTATGCGTGCTCAAGTGAGCTCTTGGTATCAAAGCTACCACACGATCCTAATCTAACCTAACCTAGCCATATAAGAGACGAGTGCTCAGATTGCGTTCTGGCTGCCAGACACATACATACATAATTGCTCATTACAACCCTTCAGTCAGTTGTTGGATGTGTTAATTTAATGCATGAGCGGTGGGACCTACAATTTAAATTCGACTTCGAACGACAGTTTTTTGAGAAACTGAGAGGAAGTCACCGCAGAAATATTTGCGTTGGGCGTCTAATTAGTCAACACACAACCTATTAGACTACGGAAACCCATCTGGCTGCCGGATAGTATTGATATTTTCCCTTCTTTGTAACTTCAAGCCAGACTTCCGCTTGGAATATACTCCTGAGTTTTCCTATAGGTTTGAAATCATTTTGAAATCAAAGACTCTTTAACCATTCGTGTATCACAGTATGGTCCTTCTTTGAGAAGTGTATTCAAAGCCCTTAATTAATATTTATTACCAAGACTCGTTGAGATGTTCATACCAAAATCGTAGACTTAAGCAGAGAAACCTGTTAGCTCCTAAGGACCTTTGGACGTCGTGATAGGCATGATAGTCTGTGAGGTTCTGGTATTCACTACAATATGCAAGGAACTTAAATCTAACAGTGCCTCCATCGTATAAAGGATTTCAGTGCCCCTGTTATATACATAGATGCTCTTCCCTGCCTCTTGTTTAAGGCCACTTGAGATGTTTTTGGATTTCTAGTGTCTGTCCAGGCAATCACTCCCTAGGTCTCTATGGGTCTGAACAACATGGTATACTTTCAGCTCTTCATTCCTGAGTTGAAACTCCAGGATTGCCCTTCAAACCCTTTGGCATGTCTGGCCTTTTATAGAAATGCTCCCAATATAAGCAATCAGTCTCACTCTAAATCAAATTAAAAGGTAACCATTTTAGGTATTCGATTTAATTAATCAAATCGAATAACTAAATAACTATGACACCTCTAACCTAACCGAAGGACTAATAATCAACTTGACAACCCTAAAAATAAACACAAATGTTGCCAACGAATATAAAATCATGTGTGATTGTGGCTTAAATTTAAATGACAGCAACACCGTGAGTGAGTGAATAAATTGGAGTGAATGTTATACTGATACACGGATACACGTGAATGGAAATAACAACGCCAAAATAGGACAGCATGCTTTAGTTATGAAATTGAATTCAATTGATTGAATATTTCACATGAAACGTAAATTTAATTACAATGCAAACGATGATGCACAAAATATTTGCATGGATTTCGGCACATTCATACATTCACTCCATTTAGAATTCAGGTATTTATGTATGCCATGCAGCACGTATGGTATGGCAAAATTATATTGTTTTTGTTTTTCTATAAATTTCCTTTTTCACTTCTGCTCTTTAATTTTAAGTCCTTAATTTTTGACCTCAAAAACCATACAAAAAAGGGGGGAAATGGAAATACTCAAGTTGTCAATTAGAATGGCCACAGACTTTATTTTTTTTTTTTTCTTCGAAAACCATTTACAGTTTTTCCCATTTTTTTCTGGTTTCTGTTCATTCTTCTTTTCCCATTGCAATGGAATTTTTCTCAGTTTTTTTTTCATTTTTTTTTGCATTGCAAGTTGAGCGCATTAAATCCTCTTATCATGTCCACCTGTTAGGAAAAAGGGACATTTTGTGAAGAAAAACAGGAAAAGCTACAAAACAAAGCAGTAGAAGGAGCAAAAAATGGAAAGGAAAAAAAGGACTAACAACTCTAAGGAAATGATAAATGGTTTTGCTTGCTGCCAGGTGTTTTAAGTCCCCTCACAGTTAGTTAGTTGGGTTTGGCTGCCATTTGGACTATGTATAGTTGGTTGGCTGGCTGGCTCAGTGCTCTGATGCAATGCGACAAATGCACTTCTCTGGCGTTTCGATGGTGGCAAACAAATATATAATGATGCCATGATGCCAGCCATTGCAAATTTCAATACAGTTGCCTGTGGTTACCGACTTTAACCTCTACTTCTCGGTCATACCATTAGAGCAGAAAAATTATTTGAAAACAAAGCAGAGAATGAAAGAAAGGACGAAAAAATAAAAAAAACAAGAAAAACGTTTACATTGCAATATAAAATATAGAGCGTAAGCAATGATCCAATTGTGGGCAAGTCCTTAACGTCACTGTGTAAGCGAAAAGAGTGTCGGTTCAAAGGACTGGAAGTGTTGGACACTAAAATGAAAAATGATACTGGCAACAAGTTACGAACGGCAATGGGCTTTAAATATTACCAAAAAGCACAAAAACAAAAAATGGAGAATGGAAAATATAAGAAAAACTTAAATATAGATCAGAGCGTAAATAAAATTTGGTAGTCATGAAGGGTAATAGGTACTAAAAATCTGTAAAGAATTCCTCATTGAAAACTTTAATATTTTTAAAATTTTATTGGAATTCTTATTAATAAAGGTAACTAAACCAGATTCTACAACTAAACTGCAAGACATAAAAATGTTCAGGAAATTTCTTGAAGAATCCTACATATCTCATAAGCACCCGGCTCTTGTGAAGTTAAATCGAATAAAGCTTGCCTAATTGGAGAAACTGTATCGGCTTGGTAGGGAAAATAAGGTTACTCTTAGCTAGGTCCCAGTTCATACGGGATTTCTCTGCAATGAGGAAGCAAACAAGCTTGCGAGCGGAGGGGCCTCAACTCTACTAATGAAACTGTTTTAGCGAAATCTTTTTTTTTTGAAAAGCTATATTCAACGAAGAGGGACATAGAAAGAGAAAAAACTCTCCTCAAACTAAATGGGTTTGAAGCAATCAAAACTAATGTTGAGAAATTACAAAAGGACAAGATCTAAGTCATTTAGAGTATGTACACTTATTCAGAATGGGCGTTGTCTCGAGCTTAACATCTACATTCTGTGACGATGAAGACACATTCTTAGAACCTGTGCAGCGTTAATGCTTTCCAGGTCATAGTAGGTGCTAGACTCGCAATTGCTATTGTTGAAAGCATCTTAAAATTTGTCAGGGCAATAGACTTGGAGGATACACTATAAGGATGCCCTATCGTATGATCGCTGCACTAATGTACGTCGTCATAACAATAATAATATCACCAGCCATTTGCGCAAATCTAATCTATAGGGTTATCCATATCCATTTAAAATATTTTTTTCATGATATTTCTTTTTATTGTAAAGTTTGAACGTTGACATTATGTGTGAAACACTACATCACTTAAATGACATCCACGCGAAGTGTTGCAAGCATTGATTCTTTTGAGGTAATTTTCGACCACTTTTTGACACATATTGGGCGGTATCTCAGCCAGTAAGGTCCAATCACACCTTCGGACCAAAGAGCGCACCAAACAGTGACTTTTTCTGGATGTAATGGCCACTCTTCAATTACTTGACGATTCTCAGAACCCCAAATACGACAATTTTGTTTATTAACATACCCACTGAGTGTGAAATGTGCTTCATCGCTGAAGAAAATTTTGTTCGAAAAATTGCCGTCCACAGCCAATCACCATTTTTGTAGTAGGTTTTGATAATTTTTATGAGTTGTGTGATAGTTACGCGATCCATTTTCGTCAATGTCAGACTTTCTAGTGAAAAGAAAAAAATTGGTTTCACAACTTAGTTTGACAGATGTCGAATTCCAGTCCCATACTTTTGAAACCACGAAATGGATAGCCCTATACTTTGCCTATTCTCGTTGCTAAGTGTGAAAAGGTCATTTAACTATTCCTTAACCCTAAGGGTTATAACAGGTGGCAGTTCCACTTTTTATTTTTTCAAATTTAGATGCAGAACCACGCACAGCATTTCCTACATGTGCGTGAGAATATGTGCAAGTCAAACTTAGGTGCTGTTATATACAACATGCGTAGTATCTCTTTCATATCCTTGAGAATTTTCAAATCATCCGTGTAACAGATCCACACCACACTTGATATTATGACGACAAGAATGATGATAATGAGTTAAGTTATGTGGCATGTAGCGCCGCCCTGTTGAAACAACATGTTATTGGTGTCCACGTCATCCAGTTCAGGTCAAATTAAGTTGGTAATCATCGGGCTCTGGTGCTGCCTGTTGATATTTTGGTCAACAGACCGATATGGATCGATGACACCGTAAGCACAAAATCCTTACCATACAGTGACTTTTTCCAGATGTAGTGGATGCTCTTGAATCTCACATTGATCGGGAATACTGGCCATACATAATTGGCCATTACAACCCTTCAGTCAGGATTACGGCCTAGCTTCTCACATCACACTCATGTTGTGTGCCTTAATTTTATGCTTGAGTGGCGGGACCTACAGTTTAACGTCGACTCCGAATAGAAGATTTTTTTTGAGAAACTATTCATGGCAATTTTATTTACGCTCAGAGTTTTTGCCAGAAATCTGATGAGAGGAAGTCGCCGAAGAAATTTTTTTTTCATATTTCGTTTTGATGTCTGACCTGGGGCTCCAACCCGGGCTTTACATCTAAAAAGCGAACACACTACCTACTAGGCTACGGCGACTACAAGTTCACATTCACTCTGTAAAAGGCTTCATCGCAGCTGATGATTTTTGTATGAAAAATATGGTCAGTTGGCATACCATAAATTATGCTTTGTTATGATCAGAAAACGTCAAAGACTTAGAAAAACATTTTGGCAGGGAAGAATATTTTGAATACCCATGGGAGATATTGTGGATACTTTTGCCATATACATAAATGTTCTCTTATGAAATATTTAACTCGTACTAATTAGACCTGAGGCATATCTTATTTACTTACGAAATTCCTGTAGTCAAGATTACAACCTAGCCCTTTCGGCAGTTATGCGGGAATTCCCGTCATTCACTATTCTCTAATTAATCTAATGACGGGAATTCCCGCTGATATTGAAACAAGTATTTTAACTGCAAGAGCTGATTTGTGTTATTCTTTGTACAAAGTGAGAGTTGTTATTGTAGTAAAATTCCTGTCATGTGACCCACAGTTAAAAAAAATGATTTAACGATAAAAAGGCGGAAATAGCCGCTCTTCATAACAACAGTTAAACTTAAATGCGGCCGAAAGGGCTAGTTTCTCACACTACCCATGTTGTGGAATTACATAATAAACTTTTCATGGAAATTTTATTCTACTCTCAGAGTTTGAGAGGAAGTTTTCAAAATAAATATTTTGTTTTCATGTCTTGTTTTGTTCGAAATGTCTGAGCTGGTGTTTGAGCCACGGGTTCTTTTCAATAAGCCGAAGCATTACCAAGACTAAGGCGATTGTCTTAACGAAAGTTTACTTTCGACACAAGCAAAGTGTGATATGGTCACGATCTGCTCAAGGTTGAAGCCTAGAGGGGTCAAAGCTAAGAGTAAAGCAGATAATGTAACATTGTTAATGATATTATCAAGCCCCTGGACTCTCAAGTACATGACAAGCATATCCTATTCTTACTCACGGCGCACTGCGAGATTAGGTAGCTGACGGGGATCTGAAACAGACCCCAGCTGGACTATTGCAGGGCATGTTGCGATGAGGAGGAGTTGGAGGCTATTGAACACCTCCTCTGTAACTGCCCAGCCCTTGGTAGGTTGAGGTTGAGGACCCTTGGCAGGGCCTCCTTTGAGAGTTTGAACTCTGTGTCGAGAGCCGACATCAAGGCTCTCCACAGATTCATTAGTGGCTTAGGTTGGTTGAGAGGCGCCAGGGCTTCATCAGGGTAGTCGCGCTCTCTCTTTTTTGTTGTGTCTGGTCTGTGTGATCCCTCCGCTTCCCATTCTCCCTTTCCTACATCCTCTCCTTTTTATCCTATTCCCTCTATTATCCTTCTTTTTTAACGACGTTGTACAATGGGTCAATTCGACCTCCGGGTACTGTACTTGTCTTAATTGACAAGTACACGTCCTCTATCCTAACCTTACCTAACCTACTCAGAAAGCATTCATCGAAATCCTTGTGAATGTGAAGAATCTTAGACCATTGCGCCACAAAGTCCAACAAAGTCTATCACTCATTCCTTTACTGTCCACTAAAGTATGTATTAGAACCGTTTTTCTTGGAATATTGAAGTTATTTTTGCATTTATGTCCTCACTATCGTACGTACATAGGTAAGTCTGTAACTTATTACGTTAATTGAAACCCCCTTCTCTTAAAGCTTCAGAGGAATTGTTCCTCTATTTTGGACGTTTTCCTATGTTGGCAGACTAAATAAAGTCACTTAGTTTATGTGCAAAACAGAAAAGTTGTTTCCAATTATTTTTATTGACTTCTAACTGACTAGACAGTTGCAAATTAAAAATTTTTTTTATATAAAAAGTTTTCTAAACGTTTTACTCATAATTTAGTTTTTAGACAAAATAAAAAAAATAAATAAAAGTACCTTTTCTGTCACTTTAATCATCATAAAATAATTGTACTCTTTCGCTCTCTGTCCACTGTTGTTACGTTGCTACGTTGCTACTCCAACTCCAACAGCCACTCAACATGTTGGTGTTGACCAACAGCTACTAACAATTCAACTCAATTAACTGCAGCAAAAATATATTGCAACAGCAACAACAACAATAAGAGAAAAGTACCAGCTATGAATACCAACAATTTATAAGACTTCTTCGGTGTTTTAATAATGAAATGAAATGCTTTTGAAGTTATGGCTGTCACAGGATAGGACTTGTGTGCCAGTCTTATGGTGTATGTAGGTGTGATAAACTCTAGTGACTCAATTTAAATTGAAATAAAGGAGTTCTGTTGGAAAGAGAAAAGTACTAAAACAGTTTTTAGTTATTTTTAAGGTCCTTGCAATTTATTTAAAAAACAAAAAAAAAAGTTTCATTATTCCCTCCTCTCTTGCTTGCCACATTGTTTAATGACTTTGACTAAAATTTTATCGTAGCAGTGTAGTTGTAGTAGTTGTTGCAACTCACGTTTGCGTTCATTGCCTTGCATTGTTGTTGTTATTGTTGTTGTGATAATTTATATTTTTTCTTTTCTGTCCTGGTTGTTTATACTTTTCTATGCAACTGTGTCTACGTTGCACAAAAGTGTTGTGTTGGCAAAATACAATTTTCTTGTGCATTTTATTATACCACCAAACCCATAAAGTCCTCACACAACTCCTGTAGTAGTTGTGTGTGTGTGTGTGATTAAAGACTTGCCACTGAGCATGACTCAGTTAATAAGTATTTTGTATTCCATGGCTTGGTATTTTTGAATGTCATTCTTTAAAGTCAATGGTGTGTGTGTGTGTGTGTGACGAGTGCGAGTGCGAGTGCTCCCTTGTTCACTTCATCCTATAAAAACTCATTCTATTTAAACTGATTTGCATGTATATTGCTTTGACCAATAATGGGGTAATATTTGTTGCTTCCACTTAACCCATTAGTGTCTGCTATTAGATCAATGGCGGTGATTACATAACTGAAGTGTTAACACACTTCGTGAAGCAAATGTCTGAGTTTTTTTTCGAAAACGATTTTCAAACACTCGTTATAATGGAATATTTTTACCCTGGGTTGTTAGTTCGAGTTCTTCACAGTGTTAATAAGAAAAAGATCTTGCAGGCAGCAATTGGCGAATTTGGGATCTGAGCCATGAAACTGTGAATATGAATTTTTATCTCAAAAGCCTGGACGTTTTTTCTGTAGTGGTGCTCACAAATACAGTTTATATTCAAAATTATATACCTTGTTACTTCCGTTGGTAGCAACAATTTCCCATAACCATCGCTGCAATAAGCTAATGAAAGTCCTCTACCGAACCCTTCATATAGGTGACGGTTAAAAATGGCGGCTACTCGATACGGTGTCCATCAGCTAAGGTGAGAATCTATACTCAATTGATCTTATGGTCTGGTGATTAATGGATCCTACTATATAGGCTGGACTAAGGTATTATAGTCGCCGTAGTCTAGTAGGTAGTGTGTTCGCTTATTAGACGTAGAATCCCGGGTTCGAGCCCCAGGCCAGACATCAAAACGAAATATGAACAAAAAATATTTCTTCGGCGACTTCCTCTCAGCAGATTTCTGGCAAAAACTCTGAGAGTAAATAAGCCTGCCATGAAAAAGTTTCTCAAAATCGGTCGTTCGAAGTCGACATTAAACTGTCGGTCCCGCCACTCAAGTATAAAATTAAGGCACACAACATTAGTGGTGTGAGAAGCTAGGCCGTAATCCTGACTGAAGGGTTGTAATGGCCAATTATGTATGTATGTATGTAAGGTATTATACGGATCCGTGGTGGTTTCAGTGTGGCTGGGGGCCCATCAAAAATATCCCAATCGCTAACGAATTATTTTGGATGCCAGGCGACCTCCAGTTCAGAACTTGTGAACTTTTGCATATGTGAACTTATGTTAGGGGTAGTGAAGTGGAACCCTCTCAAAAAGTAAAGCCATCCGACCTGCCATATGTAGTCGCCATAGTATAGTACACGCAAAGAAGAAATATGGTTCGGGCTACCATAAACTGAAACTATCATTAATGTTTAGTATTATAATTAGTACAACCATGTAAAATAGTTCCCTATGCAGAACATAATATGATCCCAGTAGGTTATCATAATATTGTTCCCGTAACAACTATAATATAATTTCTACAATTATATTATGATTATCATAAAATGGTCACTACAATTATAATATTGTTTTTATTTTACCATAATATGGTACTCCGAATGACTATAATGTTTTCTATTTTTTATTTAAATAGTACCCCCAATAATAAGACGCAATACTTCAATGAGACATTTTATTTTAATTTAAAATTATTTAAAATAATAAAACTTTCATAAAAAACATAAATATAAAGAAATTCAATATATATGTAATAAATTTGTTAATTTTTATAATTATTAATATAATAATCAGATTCAATTTAAGAACATTATACAATCTTTTGATGTGCAAATATATGCTGTGAAATCAGATTTTATGTTTATGGATAAGAAAATGTCTTCATATTCAATACGAAATGCAAAGTAATGCGAATCAAATCCATGGTTTATTAGTCTTTGCACGGACAAGATATATGTATTATCAATAAAATATATGTGATCAATTAGTCCAAATTCTGGGATTTCGTCCTCATATTCTCCAATATGTACTACCATTCCAGGCTTATAGACTATATGTTCATATTGTTACTTTAAAAATTGTTTCACTGTTTTAATTTTTACTTACATAGTTTAATTTCTATTACAAAATCTACACAATTTATGAACTGTTCCAGTATTATTATTAAATAATCCGGCTTTATTATAAAGTTCTTGTTAAATATATCAACTGCCACATTCGTTGGAATTTTGTGAATGATTTTTGCTGCAAATAAAATAAGAAAATATAAATATAAAACAATTATAAAATACATTACCTATTTTACCTTTTTCCACAAATGAATCGTAACTAATCTATTCGTTAAAATTCAAAATAATTGTTTGATTTATGTTTTCAAACACAGTTTTAATAATTTTAATTCCATTCATTATTAATTTACTTATTACACGTCTTTATGGTTTTAGTACTTATTATGAAATGATGCTCGATAGCATTTTAGAGAGAGAATGTGACATGTTCAACTATAATTTTGTTCTTCTAATCATTATTTTTTTTTACGATTATGGGAACGATTTCATTGAAAATACTTGGGGGCAGTAAACAATACATGTTTGAATTTCGGCGTCTTTTTCAACAACATAATTTTTTAAGCAATGTATGGAAATTTGAAGTAAAATGTAAATTAAATTATTTTATGATACAAATAAGAAAACACACACTTTTAATTACATTTAATAAGACAAATTGTAAAATTGTTATTTATTTTAAAACATAAACAAACGTAAAGAGGTAAATTTAAAATGAATTAAGATTCTTTTTTTTGGTAAATTAAATTTATTTCTGGTTGTAAACCAAAAAGTGTTAATAAACTTTACAAATCACACTTTTTATTACTTACTCTACATTAAACATATTTTGTTTTTATTTAATAAGTATTACACAATTTGCGAAACACACGCTGTTTACACTTTAAAAGAAAAACTATTAATTTAAAATATGTTCAATAATTTTGAATACCATGTAAAAATCAAATTGATTGTTGTAGGAATAATTTCAATTGCTTGTAACAAAAATAAAATAAATTTCGTACACGGGGACCATCTTATATTAAAATATAAAATATAATATGGTTATATAAATTAAGGTTTGTTTATAATATGTATAAAATCACAATAACTTTATTGTAATACTCATATGAGACATTTAGGAAAATAATTTGATCGCAATGAAAATATTCACCCATGTTTTTTCTTTGCGTGTAGGTAGTGTGTTGGCTTATTAGACGCAAGATCAGGGTTTAAAAAAGAAAGACAAGTAAAGACCAAATGTGGTCTAGTAGGTACTATATCGGCTTATTATATGTGACGCCACGGTACAGACCCTAGGTCAGACATCTTCAACAAAACGAAAAATATGAAAATATTTCTTCGGCGACTTCCTCTCAGCAGATTTCTGGCAAAAACTCTGAGAGTAAATAAACTTGCCATGAAAAGCTTCTCAAAAATCTGTCGTTCGGAGTAGACTTTAAACTGTAGGTCCCGCCATTCATGTATAAAATTAACACACACAACATGAGTGGCGTTGAGAAGCAGCGCCGTAATCCTCACTGAGGGGTTGTAGTGGCCAATTATGTACGTATGCATGTATGTGCATCCGACCTTCCAATAATGATTCCGGCAATAACGTTGTTGTTGTCTGGTGGAAAAGGCATAAAGAAACATGATGAAACATTTATCTGACTCCTCTGGGGTTTGGAGTAAAGCACTTTAATCACTATATCACGTGCCATGTATCCTCGACCTCTTTGTAATTTCACAATAAATCGAAGCTATTAATGCTGCCAGACTATTCAGAACTACATATATGACTTACTCCCTATTGTGTTGAGGATTGTATCATGTAAAAAAATACTCAAGTCTTTCATTACACATTACTAAATCCTTCTTCGTGTTATCATTGAAGACTAGGATCTATGATGAACCCGCAAATTCATTCGCACAAAGCAGCTCATAAGCATCTTTGTGTTCTCGAAAAGTTGCATCTGCCTGCACTGACCCCTGTGGCAACGCCACTAATATATCCATCTTGGGGAATCTGACTTTCGTCTTCTGTTGGAGGGAAATTACGTTTTGATGATTGATTGAAAATGCCTCTTTTATCCAGTATGATTCTTGGTCTTGCCTTCATGCAGACATTATTTTTCTGACTTACGATGATATCAAGATCCAATGGTGTGAAGATTGTAGTTACCAAGGCCTACTATTCATTTGAAATCAATAGCTCAGTTGGCCATCATTTATTGTCAGGCCCACTGCCTTGCATTCCTTTTTGACTCTTGCAGAGACCTAAGTTACATCCCATTATGATATTCATATCATCACAAAGGATTTTGATGTTGAAGCCGGCATAATTCATTACAATTTGAATTACGAATCCTTCATGCACAAGTTTTGTGTTGAAATAATTCGAATTACAACTGCATTCCGTCTAACCTGTTTTGCCACTTAAGGGTTAAAAGCAATTCTATTGTATTTTTATTATTTCATTTAAAATATTTATATTTTACTTCACTACGAGGGTTTATTTAGTAATTGAAGCAATAATTTTTAAAATTCATTATGAACATTATTAAACGGGGTGTACAAATAGAATAAATTTTTAATTTTATGCATCATTATAGTGTTTCGCCGATAAGAAATGATTGGAAAATTTGCACAAAATTTCATTTCAACAAGCACTTGTGCCAACAAATATAGCAGAATACAATGTAAACAATTGAATATCAGATAATTTTAAATGTGATTATTTAATACTATGTTCAGATATGCACTTTTATTGAGTTAATATTCGGTTTATTGAGTACAATATTTTAAGTGTTCAGACATAACAATATACGCAGTTCAGTTGATTATTCAATATTAATTTGACAATCGGTAAACAAAATAGCTGGTTGTTTTAGCAACATTGTTTTTTTTTGTCGTTATTGACATTTGAGTTGCCAAATATCAAGTCAAACAGAATGTATTCAAATAATTGTAATATGCGCACTGAACATACTTCTGATAGCGGCGACATTTGAGTTGTCAAATATCAACAGAAAGTGTTCGGAAAATTGTAACATGCTCACTCAACATACTTATGAAAGTGCTGCATTTTAAGTTTTACTCAATATTATAAACAATTTGCCTATTTATTGCGCAATAATTAATTGAAACTTTATGTGAATAATTGAGCTCAATAATGGCGTTTATTGCGATTAACATAATAAAGGTGCATATCTTAACACCGCATAACAAGCAAGTGCCATACCAAAATGAGCAAAATGAAGATCTTCCAACAGGTATATTCGAATTTAAACAGTTAATAACGTTCATCTGTCAAATTAGTCGTTATTTATTCAGTCTGTTTTGCCTGAATGTTATCTAAAGCAGGGGTCAACTGATCCTAATTTTCATCTAAAAATTATCTTCAGCAATGAAGCTCATTTCTATATGAACACACAGAATTATTGAATTTAGAACGATACCAATACATAAGAGCAACAATACATAAGAGCAACCAATGCATCCTATCTTGTCAAAGAATTTTACCACCTTTTGAACCTGAATTGAATGATCTGGACACCCAATACATATGGTTTTAAAAGAATGGCGCTACTTGCCATACCATATTGGATTTGAGGGCATGGTCATCTTATGTGGAGGTGATTGTGAACTGGTCCCTGAGATAGTGCGATTTGAACCTTGTAAGACATTTTCTTGTGTGGTTTTCTTAAGTTGCAGATGTTTGAGAATAACCTGCAATATATAGCAGTCCTCAAAGCCAATCGATCGAATTCAGCCTAATTTAATCATGGAAAATTGGTGGTCGTCATTTGATTTCAGTGTTAATATGTCATGATTAACACACAGTACTCTTGTGAAGAACTGTGAGATTTCTGCGTATAATCTGTGATGATTTGAATTATTTTTCGGGGTACTTCCCAGTGCCCACCGACTAATTGTTACTCTTGTTACTTTGTGTGTCTGATGTAAAGTACATATAGAGAGGATAGTACATTTTTTTAAAGCCTTTTGTAATGTGTTGGCAATAAAAGCTGGGGAGCAAATGTTCCCAGTCAAAACATCACCACACTCTCCGATAGCTAGGCGGCTATTAGGGCACTGAGCTCCACCGTGATGATCTCCAGGACGGTGTACGGCTGTCGCAGATGGAAAGATAGATGTCCACTTAATTTTGTTCCGGGACACAATGATATCTCTAGTAACTGCAGAGCGGATGTACCGGTCAGGCACGGCACGATCATCGAATTTTCTGACAAATTCTTGACTATTGGACTTCCTTTGGAGACTTGTAAGCTCATGATTGACAATGCGGTCACAGGCTCCGCCAGCCGCACGAGGACAACTTCGAATATGGGCATAACGGCGCAGAAACCCTTGCAAGGCTGGATGGAGGGTAATGTGCAAGACAGCTTATACTCCAAAGAAGTATGCTCAGTGTAGTTGTCGGAATCGTAACGGGGCTTTGCATTATGGGTATGCACGCGAGGCTTATTGTAGTCGCCATAGTCCAGTAGGTAGTATGTCGGCTTATTAGATCGTAAGGCCGCGGTTTCAGGTCAGACATCAAAACGAAAATATGAAATAATATTTCTTCGGCGACTGCCTCTCAGCAGATTTCTCGCAAAAACTCTGAGAGTAAATAAAATTGCCATGAAGGGTTTGTCAAAAATCTGTCATTCGGAGTCGACTTTAAACTGCAGTTCCCGCCACTCATGTATAAAATTAACGCACACAACATAAGTGGTGTGGGAAACCAGGTTGTAATTCTGACTGAAGGGTTGTAATGACCAATTATGTATGTATGTACACAAGGCTCATTGGTCTGGGGCACTTCGCAAATAATTACTGTAGAAGCAGCAGAGATGAAAAGACTGCCTACTGGGACTCACCTACTGGAAGCATGCCCAGCACTATGTCAATGGAAAAAGGGGCATCTCGGTGCTGACTACATCGATGATTTTGGTGTCCTGTCGAACATTGTCATTGGAGTCGCTTCATTGGAAGCTCTAAGTGTTTCTAGGCATAGAGGATAATTGATGAAAATTGTGGTACCACAATGAACCCCATGTGGCATGTACATCCATCCGAATTCCTTGGGGGCCGGCCAAAGGGCCTACTCTACCTACCTACCTATCTATTGTAATGCTTGTCCTAGACACGTCTTTTATTCGAAACCAGAAATCTGTCTCTCTGATTGTTCTCTATTTTGTTTTGCTTCAGTTACTTATTTTTAAATATATTTATGATGTGCGGTAGACCAAATTTTGGATTCCTATTCATATTCTGGTCCATCCAATCTTGAGTTATAAATGAGAGATATTTTTTATATGTCTCAAACCAAAACAAAAAAAGTGTCACTTGTGACTTAATTGTTCATAAAATAAGTGATTAAATTAAATGCTCTACTAATTCTGTACAGCTTTTAGAAAATTTTGTCATAATGGATGGCCATTAAGGCAACGAAATTTCCATTAAGCACTTCATTAAGATTTAAATATGGCCAGCAGACAATAAAAAACACTATCATTCGTATCTTTTAGTTTTATTGTCAGCATTATTACTCGTTAAAGTTCTAAAAAACATTTCAACAAAACAGAAAAAAAAGACAGAATCGAGAGCCCTGCTAAGCGACTAGAAGGAAATAAAATCCAATAAAAATGGAAACCCTTAACAAATGGCCAGAGTTCCATTAGTAACACATCGTAGAGCAGCAGCAGCAGCATAGTGTGAGTGAAACTAAAAATGCGTAACGCTATTGACATTAAAAGCAATGAAAAACAACAACAACAACTACAACAAACAACAACAACAAATATGCTTTAATGTTAAATTAACAATTTTCGTAAGTGTATAGACTATACCGTTAGCAGTAGTGATTTAACACACACACACAAATAAAAAAAGGACAAAGTAGAAGAAGACAATTTTACCATCATTTGTGAAACTTGGTCAACAGGTAGCAGTAATATGGCTTAGGCTGTTAGATTTGAAGCAAAAGAAGGTTGACTTGTCAAAATGTCTCTTGAATAGAACACGTAATGGTCTGGTGATTTTTGTGAACCAGCAAAATGGGATTAAAAATGAAATTCTAAAACTACAAATAATCGCACATACACAAACGTACACACACATACAACTTAATTAATTCACACTTCATTTCCTTTTGGAAATTCAATTAAAGTTTTTTTGATTTCTTTTTTTAATTTCCCTCACATTTCTGAAATTGTTTGAAATTATTTGATTGGTTTCAACGTAAATGTGTGCAACAAAAAAAAAACTCGAAATTCTAATTTCATGGCATGGAATGCCAAGCATTTTTTAATTAGCATTTTATGTTCACAAGATTAAGGAATTGTTGTAATTTTGTTTTAAAGAGTCTTTTACATTGAACTTTACATTATCTTTTTGTTTTTGATTTCAGATACACATTTCAATCCCAACATCAACTCATCAATGCAATCCACACAATGCAAAAACAAAATATTGTATTATGAGCCACCCATGTGGTCTTGAGGATTTCTCCTACTGTTACCAGGTATGTGTTTTTATTTTTATTATTTCTTTAGGTGCATAGGGATATTCCAAATATTTTAATCTTTTCGTTCAATATCCGTCTGATTGTTTATTTAATTTATTAAAATTCCATTAATTCTTCCAGGCCAACATGTGGTGAGTCTACTATATTAGGTTGCAAAGTCTCATGCCAATTGACTGGCACTTAGGCCATCATGTAGTCTCATTGTGCACTCACCATTAGGAATACCATCTCACTTTCTATATTTATTCCTTAGCATGTTGTTACGTTTTGCCTTTTTAAAAACATTTAAAATATGAGTTTGTAGATTGCAAATAAATTAAAAACAAATTTGCGTTTAATTTTAAATCAATTCTTTATTGTTCGCACAATTCCGTGTGTTCGCAACTTGATTTAAACAACAACAATTTGCTTTAATTGTTATTATTCTTTACACTCTTCCGCGTACACAATACCAATTGTTCGTTAGATCTTTATAACAGCGATCTTCAAACTACAATTATGCTTTTCACACGCAACGTTTCTTCACACAAGACTGACTGAATTCTTTCTGATCCCGTTGCCTGCTTTGTCTTGCCTTTTATATCGCTGGGTAAATAGTCTGATGAATGCTCTCGAATGAGAATGACTTTGCCTTCGCGAAATCTCTATAAATCTAAACTTGTTGTTTGTGTATTTTGTTTACGTTTGTCCTTGCAGTGTTGTAGTTGCCTGTTTGTTACCATACATAATTGGTCATTTCAACTCTTCAGTCAGGATTACGGCCTAGCTTCTCACACCACTCATGTTGTGAGCCTTAATTTTATACTTGAGTGGCGGGACCTACAGTTTAACGTCGACTCCGAACGACTGATTTTTGAGAAACTACTCGTGGCATTTTTATTTATTCTCAGAGTTTTTGCCAGAAATCTGCTAAGAGGAAGTCGCAGAAGAAATATTTTTTCAAATTTCGTTTCGATGTCTGGCCTGGGGCTCAAACCCTGGCTTTGCATCTAATAAGCGAACACACTACCTAGTAGACTACGGCGACTACGGCCTGTTTGTTTATTTTTTTATATTGATGTTGTTGCTATATTCTTGTTTACTCTTTGATCATGGAAACAAGTCCATTGTTTTGTTTTTGTAACTTTTGTTTATCATTTTTAAAACACCATTTCCACTTTTGTAACAATAGGGTCAATCCATTCAATTAGAGCCTGGGCCCCCTAAAACTCCAATAGAGTATTAATTGCCTCGCTTGAATGGATGATCTCGATCATTAATCCTTCATAAATCGGTCAGCTTGGGTTTGATGATGTGGGTAGTAGTTTCCTCCTCAGTTGTTGGCAATTTCAATTTTTTTTTCAATACCATATAACTTTATATGTGACTATGTTGCTGATTATATTAAGAGGCCTTGGAACCTTCCTTTGCATATACATAGTATGGTATTCATAGACCTACAGTATTTCCCAAAATTAGATCTTAAACAAGTGGGCTTGTTCAGAGGGATACTGTTAAATAGCTAACAGTGTTCTGTTAAGGACTAATTTTGTTCTGTTGAGAGAAAATGTGGCGCTGCTAAAAT
This sequence comes from Sarcophaga rosellei, assembly GCA_930367235.1. Taxonomy (NCBI): domain Eukaryota; kingdom Metazoa; phylum Arthropoda; class Insecta; order Diptera; family Sarcophagidae; genus Sarcophaga; species Sarcophaga rosellei. The sequence goes on along the minus strand of OV884018.1, from coordinate 58,691,593 downwards.
TTATGGATTGCGTCCTGGATTTTTAAATTCGAATTTATCTTCACACACATTTAAATGAGCACTGCTGCAGACTCAGTGCTGGTACACCATTCGTCGTAGTTGCACGGTATGCTTATAAAATTTCTAATTGGTTTGCGTTGACTTTGAAATATGTAATACTAAGACCTTCTCTCCTATGTTATGGACAATTATTTGAATCGATATCCTGAGTCACATTCTTAAGTACAATATAATCATAAGTAGTTAAGGATATCTTACCGCATTTAATAATTTTCAATTTTAATTGCTATTCTGAAATAAATTATCACTTTCCTGTTTATGTTATTCCATAACTAAGTATTAATATTGGGTTAATAGGTTCTCTCTCTCTCTCTCTCTCTCTCTGTCTCCCTGTCTCTTTGTGGATGTCATTGTAATACTAAGACTTGCTGTGCTATATGAGTATTTGCAACAAATCTTGTTTGTTTCTAATTTAAATTTTAATTAAATGCGAGCTGGTTAATTTAACAATAACAACAGCACCACCAGCAGCAGCAGCAGCAGTGCTATTGTAATAACATTGTAGCCAACCATACAGGCAACACACAAACACATAACCAAACATGCATACACATGTACGGAAAGTAGAGCTCAAAATAACCATGTCCGCACAAAAGTTTAATGACCAAATTGGAAATTAATAAAATAAGCAAACATTTGACTGTATAACAGATATTAAAACAAAAACTAACTAACTAACGAACTAACTAACACACTGACATATAAGTACAATAAACAAACCCAGAGAGCCAAACACACACAAGCACACTGCGTATGTGCTTACCGTGTGGTAGCGGATTAGAATTCTACCACAGTGGTTCCCTGCTTGTCGTAAAAGGCGACTAAATGGGAGGGCAGAGGTAGAGGGTGCGGATGAAAAGTCTGGCATATACCCAATGACACTGATGCTTTAAAGCGAAACAATGCCGCTCAAAGTGTTGAACTACCGTGGTAACACGATAGCACCGTGGGAATCATGCATGCTTCTAACGGATGTGACGATCGGAGCCTAGTCGTATAGGCATCAGAATTGATACCAGTAAGATTCTGATTATGGTATACTGGACTACACTGCAATATTTTGATTTGATGACATGGGCTGGCGGATGGGGTATTCTGTTACCAATATGGGCTGGAGTGACATCTGGTCCAGACGGCTTTCAGGCTAATGCACCATCCGTCTCCGTCCCGTTAAAACCTGGCAAGCCTTGGGGAACGATCTTGGACTCGTCCCGTTGAGTTGGGGTGTAGGGGCAGTTAAGAATCTCTTCTGTTTAGCTCCCGGTCTGGCTCTGAACACAAGCTCTCATGAGGACTTGTGTCAACCCTCGCATGGCCTCCCTGCATTGCAAAGATAACCATGGGACCACAATAAGGGTAACTACACAACGAATCCAAGATAACGGCCCCAAGTTGGGACCCAACAGAATGGAATTTAATACAAATAACAACAATCTACGTAATTTTACAGGCGCTACTTCTCCAGCCGGCACCGAAGGTGCAAAGGAGACCCAGCAGGACAGCCCTTTCCTGAACCCTTTCCGGAGGGCTTCGAGGCTGCTCCACTCACCACCGCTGAAGCAGAATGGCGAGCGATCGCACTCGTCACCACCGGAGCTGCAGAGGAACAAAGTTCCTGAAAAAGAGGTTGATGAATTCACCAAACTAGGCGATAGAATTTCCGAACTCGTGGAGATGATGGGCGGAGGAAGAAGGTCCATACACCAAGCAATGCGTGATTTAGTGGCCTCTATATCGTCACTTTACCAGCAAGCCGCTAAGGATAAAGTAGCGGAACAAGAGAAAAAGGTCAGAACCAATGATAGGAGCACTCAGACGATCCTACAACAGCAGACACCTTGTGGTCCGAAGAGGCAGAGAGAAGAATTGGAGAAACCAAGGGGAACACCATCTAAGAAGACCAGGACAATCCGTCCTCGTGGACAAGTCAAGCCTGCCGCTGAGGCTAGAAGTAGCGACTCGGCAGGGAGACCAGCAACGACTTCGAACCAGACTATGGTAGTGCCTGCAGCGACAGAGAAAGACACTCAAGAGCAAAATGATTGGATCTTGAAAACTAGGAAGCGCAGAAAACCTCCAAGACCGGATGCAGTTATTATAAAGCCAACTGAGAAGCTATCCTTTGCGGACATTCTAAGGAAGGTAAGAAACGCCCCGGAACTTAAATCAGTCGGGGAGGATGTTCAGCTCGTGAAGAAGACACAAAAGGGCGAAATCCTCTTGGAATTTAGAAGATCAGCCGAGGTGGCTACGGAGACGCACCGTGCTAAGCTGAAGAACTTACTGGCAGAAGAGATAGAGGTCAGAACGATAACAGAGGAGGCCACTTTCGAATTGAGATACCTGGACGAGGTTACAACTGAGGAGGAAATAATCGCCGCATGGAAGGACCAAATCGGCGAAATACAACCGTCGGCTCTCAAGACGATCAGAAGCGTTCCAGGAGGCACTAGGACGGCGATACTTGCAATCCCCACGAAGATGGCATGCAGGGCCGAGGAAGTTGGCAAACTGCGTGTAGGGTGGACAGTTTGCCGTTTGTTGAGGAAGCTGACCCCAAGGAGATGTTACAAGTGCTTAGATTTCGGGCATGTAGCTGGAAAGTGTCGCAGCAATAGCGACTGGTCCAAACACTGCTTCAAGTGCGGTTCGCAGGGTCACCTTGCCAAGGCTTGTGGGCGTGACCCCCACTGCCTTCTCTGTAGAGGCGATCCAGATGCGGACGCGAAACATATCACCGGAGGACATAAGTGCGCACACTATCTGGCGGCACGACGGAAGTTAACAGGCGCGGGTAAATGAGAGTTCTGCAGTTGAACTTGAACCATTGCGAAGCGGCGCAGGAGCTGCTTAAGCAGACTGTACGGGAGCAGAGAATAGACTTGTCAATACTGAGCGAGCACTACAGAACATCTGGAAACCAACGTTGGATAACCAGCAAATGCAACAAGGCTTCGATATGGTCCTGTGGTAAATTCCCAGTGGGGAATGTCGACGACAGGTGGGAGAGCTTTGTGAAATGCACCGTTAATGGGGTACATTTCTTCAGCTGTTATCTTCCCCCTAGCCTTTCAATAGAAGACTTTAGACGCAGAATAGATGACATCGTTAAGGAAGCAAGGAACGTGAGACCTGTGGTAATTGCCGGGGATTTCAATGCTTGGGCTGTTGAATGGGGCTCGGCATGCACTAACACAAGAGGAGAATGCTTACTCGACGCATTTGCAACGTTGGAGGTTGTGTTACTTAATAGTGGTGACAAGGATACATTCTCGAGGAATGGACGCTGCTCAAAAATTGACCTGACATTTGTCAGCGACTCCCTGGCGTCCTCATCTACCTGGTCGGTGTCTGACATCTACACACATAGTGATCACCAGGCAATCATTTTCGAAATTCGGGAACGCTCTACGGGACACAACGTTCCTGCCGCACCGCCGAACCCTCTTTGGAAGGACTCCACCTTTGACAGGGAAACCTTCGTCCTCGCATTGGAGGACATTCGGTTATTCGGGAACGCGAATGACAAGGCGACGGGACTTATGCGCTCCATAACGGAGGCTTGCAACGTTTCTATGGCAAGGAGGCGCCATATGTCTGTAAAGAAACACGTCTACTGGTGGAACGCGGATATAGCGGACCTAAGGCGTAAATGTAATCGCGCACGGCGGCTTTTCCAAAGGGCCAGAGGCCGTGATAAATTTGCTGAACTACGGGAAATGTATAGAAGGTGTAGGGCCAGCCTTAATGGGGCCATTGCATACAGCAAGAGAAGATGCTACAAGGAAATGTGCGCCGATGTGGACGAGAATCCCTGGGGAACTGCATATAAGGTGGTGATGAGAAAGCTGAACTGCTTCCGACCACCAGCAACGACGTGTGCTCTTGAGCTGCAATCAATCGTCAGGAGCCTTTTTCCGCAGAAGGCCGAGATTACGTACTCCGTGCGAGACATGAGGTCTCCAGAGGAAATCACCGAAGTCAGCAGCCAGGAATTTGAGGCGGCCTGCAAGGAGATGAAACTAAATAAGGCACCGGGGATTGACGGGATCCCAAACATCGCTCTTAAAGCAGCCATTGAGAGTAATACTGAGCTGTTTAGGCAAGTTTTTAATGCTTGTATCCAGGAGAGAACGTTCCCTAGGATATGGAAAATGCAGAGGCTGGTTCTCATTCCGAAGGGTAACAACGCACAGGATGCCTCGGGATACCGCCCGCTCTGTATGATAGACACAGCCGGGAAACTTTTGGAGAGGATAATCTGTAGGAGACTAGAAGCATTTCTAGAGGGAGAAGGCCTGTCGGATCGCCAATTTGGCTTCCGGAAAGCACGTTCCACCTTGGATGCAATAGAAACAGTAGTGACAGTGGCAAAGGACGCCATCAGCGGTGAGCGTTGGCTGGAGGGCGATAAGGAGTATTGCGCTATCATCACCTTGGACGTCAAGAATGCATTCAACTCTGCGGATTGGGATGCCACGTTAGCTGCCCTGGATGAAAAGGGCGTACCGAACTACTTAGTGGAACTAATTAAGGACTATTTTAAGGATAGAGTACTCATATACGACACGAACGACGGCAGAAAGTCATACGCGGTGACTGCGGGCGTCCCACAGGGTTCCGTCCTGGGCCCTATATTGTGGAACGTCATGTATGACGGTGTACTGAGGCTTAGACTCCCTAGAGGTGCACAGATCATTGGATTTGCGGACGATATTGCCCTGGTGATAAGAGGAAAACATCTAGACGAATTGGTGAGAACGTGTAACACTGCGGTGGGCACGGTCAGAAGCTGGATAACAGAAAAAGGTCTCAAACTTGCTGACCACAAAACAGATGTCCTACTTGTAAGCAGTAGAAAGAGGATTGAATTTATTACCATAACGGTGGGTGACCAGCGCATAACATCAAAGCAGGCGATTAAATACTTGGGAGTGATGATTGATAACAGGCTCACGTTTAAGGAACACTTGACGTACATCGGTGAGAAATGTGCGGCGACGACATGTGCACTTGCCCGATTAATGCCTAACCTAGGAGGCCCGAAACAGGAGAGAAGACGGCTACTGATGAAGGTAGTGACATCGGTCGCCATATATGCAGCCCCTATATGGGCCGAGGCTATGGATAGGAGGACCTATAGAGCAGGAATTGAAACGGCCCACAGGAGGTCAGCTCTCAGGGTAATCTCCGCCTTCCGGACGGTGTCTACTGATGCAGCACTAGTGATAGCGGGAATGATGCCCCTGAAACTAGTAGTAGACGTAGAGAAGAGGAAACAGGATGCAAGGAGGGGGACGAATCTTTTAAACCCCGTGCAAATAGTTGACGATGCCATGGATAGATGGCAACAAGACTGGTCCAATTCCAGCAAGGGAAGATGGACCTACAGACTCATCCCAAGTATAGGCGAATGGACCAAAAGGAAACACGGCCAGGTGAACTTCCACCTGACACAGTTGCTAACGGGCCACGGATGTTATAGAGCATATCTCTATAAGTATGGACACGACGTAGATGAAGCATGCCCAGAATGCCGTAATGAGAAGGAGACGGCGGAGCATGTTTTCTTTACCTGCCCGCGGTACGACGATCAACGAATTTGCCTGGTGAGGACATTAGGATCCCAGGTAACACCCGATAATGTGGTTAGGCTAATGCTAACCTCAAGTGATAACTGGAACGCAGTATGTGTTTTCGCGAGGAGGGTTTTGATGCGGCAAAGATTGGCTGAGAGAGCAAGATCAGCAGAATCAGAAGGCAGCACTCGCTGAATCTCCACCCCCCCGAAGTAATACTTGATTGTGGTCCCGGGGGGGGCAAATGGTTGAAAGTGTGACGAACGAGGTTGGGTTTAGTACGCAGGCGCTTAGCAAGCCGAGAGTAAGTCTTGCGGCGAATCGTGCACATTGGTAGGCCGGGCTACCAATGTCTTTTGAAGATTCCCAACCTTTAGCTCGTAAAGCTATAAAAAAAAAACACTGCGTATGTGCATGTGTGTTTTGTGTGTGTAGCAAGGGATCGTTTAGTAAATGTCTGCCAAAGGACATTTTCACTAAAACGAGCACAAATAACAAGAGAAATGAAACGTATGAAAATATATGACTGTGTTTACACACTCACATATACACACATTCTGTCTCTCGCTCTGCACTTAAATATACACACATACATATACGAAATTTTACGTAATAACATTATCTTTATATGAAAACAAACGGATATGCGAGTATGTTTACAGGCACACTGAGATATAACGAGATACTCTCGCACAGTTATAATACAGTTGAATTGCATATGAGATGGTATATTTTAGATGCTTATCATGATGGCAAAATATCTGCGCTATAAAACTACAGTGTCATTCAAAATAAACTGCTCGAAAACTAATACGAAATAGTTTTTTAAACACAAAATCCTGTTGATTAGTTTTGAGGGACACTGTAGATATAAAATGTGCCAAAAAAAAAAACAATCCAGAAAAAAAGTACCTACAACAACTAAAACAATTTAAGAGAGTAATGAAAACAACAATAAAAAAAAAACTCAAAAAAGACGAAAACTATTTTTATCTGCTTTGGGACTTTTTATTATGATTTTAACCGTTTTTACTACTCTGTTGGTACCGGGGGGGTTTTTTGTGTGTGTTTTTTTTTTTTTCGTTTCATTTTCCATTCATTTTTAGTTTGTTGACTCTCATTTATTCTACATACGTTTTGTTGACTTAACTTCATATAAACACACGTACTTATATTAAAAATATGTTTGTGTAAGTATCTGTATTGGTTTCATTTCTAAATTTTTTTTTGTATTTTTTTTGAAATCCCCATACATTTTATATGTTTTTGACCAAAGTATCCCACTGACATGGTCAATGGCTTGTAATAACAACAGAGCCAGCAAAAGCAACAAAACTCAAATTTCAATTCATCAAGATAATCGTATTTTAGAACTTTATTTACATATACAAATACATACGAGTACATACATACATGTTTATGCATATTAACACACTCACACATGCATGTATGCATTAGTGAAATAACATTTTTGTACGAATTTCAAATCCTGTTTCGAGCTTTACATTTTTTTTATTGCTTTACATTCATATTAATGTTTATATTGGTTGGGGGTTTAAAGTAATTTCGTTTAACAAAAAAAAAAGGTACTCACGAGATAATAATTGCCCGAAAGCCAAGAGGCAATAATAAAAAGGGTTTCTCTCATAATGTTTTTGGTCTTACCATACTTTTAAGATAAGGGTTTAAATGCCGAATAATTTTAATATTTTGGAATACAATTTTAAAATAATTTCAGAAGTTGCTTCTAAGGAGAGTGCCCTATTACATACTTTCTTCATGAAGGCCAATAACAGACAAACAACGTATAACATTTAAAGGCTAACAACGACTAGCGCAACAAGTTTTGTGGCCCTTAACTGGCAAAAGTGGCAAATTGTACAACCCGTAATTATCCTTTCACTATGTCCATACAAACATTTTCCCGGCGAGATGTGCTTCTTCTATACCAGCATACATTTCTTCTTAAAACTGTCCGTTTTTCGTCAACCATATACAAGACAAGAACCCGTGGTTCAAAGCACAGATCAGACATCTCGAACAACTCGGAGTATGAACAAAATATTTATTTCGCTGACTTCCTCTCAGCAGTCTTCTGTCGAAGGACTCTGAGAGCAAAACCAAATTGCCATTAAAAGTTTCTCAAAAATCTACCATTCAGAGTCGATATTAAAACTGTAGATCCCGCCAGTTATGGTTTCAAAATATTGACACAACAATAGCTTTTTTACTACCATGCTCTTGTATGCATCGCCAATATATCTGCTTGGAGTTTACGCTATGTGTGAGGATGAGGTGCCCTCAAACTTAATAGGGTCTCCCTATAATATCTTCTTCAACCCAATTGCCCTGAAAAATTTCAGAACGCTGCTCGGTGTCAACGATGCCTATTCCTTATCTAGCACCGAATGTGCACTCAGGCGTTGCTTCCAGTTTCCAAGAATGTGTTCCAATAATTAATTATCATCGTCTTAAAATTTACATGCGGGGCTTGAGAAAATCCCTATTCTCAGTAAATATACTCTGAGTCTACAGTGCCTTGTCAGAAGACCGATTAAAAACCTCTGACTATTTGTGGGTAGTAAAATGCACGACGTAAATCTTCTTTCATTTTGATTCATCAACTAAAGTTTTGATTGCTTTAAAATTTATTTGGTTTGAGAAGAGCTTTTGCCTCTCTTTGTCTTCCGTTATGATTATCAACATTCTTTCAAACATCCGCTCTCACTCCTCAAAAAGATTCTGATTCTATAAGCGAAGTTAAGGCTCGCCTCTCAAGCTCTTCTCCTTGCTCACTGCCGAGGATTTCCATATGACGTGGTACCCAGTAGAAGCTAATCCAACTTCTCCGGACAGTCCCACACAATGTTCGATTTAACCTCATAAGAGTCGCGTGCACACATGGCTGCTTGACTGTCAGATAGTATTGGTATCAGAGATCAGCAATGAATCCTTTTTTCGCTACTCATAAGTACTGATGACATTTTTAGTATGAGTGAGTCAACAGTATTGAAGTTCAACTACTCTGATTCATTCGTACTCACTGCAACATTGATTTATAAGTACAGATTGCAATGAGTATGAGTACAACGTTGACATCAAACTCATAACATTCGAAATATGTTTGATTCATATGCCTACTCATTCAGATTCATAAATTTAGAAAAGTACTTATAATACTCATAACCGATTCGAGTGATTCGAATCACTCATCAAAATTTACAGTCTTAGTTGTTATTGCATTTACAAAAAAAGAAGAAAGAAAAAGACAAAGAATGCAATCAAAGCAAACACACAACCTTCTAGTGAGTATTGTAGTGTTCGTACGCGAATCATACTTATTTTGTGATTCGTGGAAACGTTGGGTAAAGGAGAGTCGTTAAGTATGAGTACAATGAGTACTTCAAACTTTGAATATGAGTAGTATGAGTATGATATTAAAATAAGTATGTATGAGTATATATAATTATGAGTATGATTCGAATCTACTCATCTTTTTGAATACTCATTGCTGATCTCTGATAGGTATGTACTGCCTTTTGTGTTGGGCTATCGCTGATCTTTCAACATAATGACTAAGCAGTAAAACATTCATATCATATGGGTGTTATTCCGGCAAACTGCAGAGTGAATGTGGATTCGATTTCAGAGTCTGGATCGATAATGCGGTAACGGGAACCATATTCACAGTGTCGAATACATGCCAAATTCCATGAGAAATCAGGCCCAAGTTAAAAGTCTGTACAGAACCCATACAAGTTTTTAGTGGGCATTGTATTCTGTTCCGGTATTGTGGTAATCGAGCCAATGTTGTGTGAATGATTTACAGAGGCGTAGTAACAGAGGAAGCAGTTCTGTACCTACTGTTCACACACACCTTCTATTCTGTATATACATTTGAACACACTGATGTATAGGAGATGGAAGTGTGGATATTCAAAGACAACGTTATGAGGTCCGATATTAGAGCACTAGATTTATTGTGTTGTTTGTCATGTGCTTCTTGTTAAACTCAGCTGCTTTATATGCCTTTTTATCTCAGTCTATTCAGGCTATACATACATACGTACGTATATAATTGGTCCTTCTGTCGGGATTACGACCTAGCTTTTCACATTACTTATGTTGTGTGCGTTAATTTTATACATTAGTGGTGCGACCTACATGACAATTTTATTTATTCTCACAGGTTTTGCCTGAAGGGTGCTTACAGGAAGTCGTTGAAGAAATATTTTTTCAAATTTCGTTTTGTTCGAGATGTTTTGAACTGGGGTTTGAACCATACAAGGGTTTGAACAACATCCGGCGACTTCAAGTTCTAGAGTTATACCAAATCTATTACACGACACCAATCTATATTGTATCCCACGGTTCTCTCTATGTAAAATGTGTGTCTTCATTTGTATTTCCTTAAACTCGAATAACTCACCACTACCACCACATGAGGTCATATTGTATATTTCACTGATACAAAATAAAAAAGAACTATTTTATATCCTTTTTCCAAGGGGGGGGGGGGGGGGGACTTTTTATTTAGTTTATATATAACCTGTGTGTGTTTGTTTATGACTTTTACTTCTCACTCTCTGCCTCTCTTTCTCACTTCTCTGTTACACTGTGTTTTATCTATGAGTGTAGTATACAGATATACCAAAAATAATATCGTATTTAAATGTTGAGTTCAAAAACTATTTGAATATCATTTTTAACTTGTATTACATAAACCCAGTATCACTTCTCCCTTCCCTTCCGCCGGTATCTACACTTGCTGTGTGCAAATAAAATGATTTCAGCTTTTTCTTGCTTTGTTTTTTTTCTGATATTTGTGAAAAGCAATTATTATTTATAGCTCAACTGATTGTTGGGTAATTTTAACATTTTTATCGGAGGTCCCTTAAATATGGGGATACTCAGTTTTATTTCCTTTTTTTTGTGTTGGTTTGTTAAGTTGTTCATAATTTGTGTGGGTTTAAGGGATCACATATTTGTAGGAGGGTGTGTGGCATTTTTAAAATATAATTGAGTCTCTAATAATTTCCTAATAAAACAAAATTAACAATAATTTATTTAAAATATTTGAAATAATTATCATAACTTTTAATAGAATTGCCATTTAATGAGTTTAAGAAAGTATCCTGGGTAACCACTTTATTGTATGCGTAGAAGATATTGTCCTTTTATAATATTTATCTATTGGGCAATGAATTAAATTAAAACAATATTAATTACTCACATACATAAGTAATTTAATAAGTACAACAAGTCCATTTCATTAGACATACAATATAACTTCAATTATCATATCTCATACACTTATACTACCTAATAGGTTACAAAGCCTGACCCAGTCAGGATTACAACCTAGTTTCACTCACCACTTATGTTGTGTGTGTTAATTTTATCCATGAGTGGCGGGAACTGCAGTTTAAAGTCGACTCCGAACGACTCATTTTTTTGAGAAACTTTTTCATTGTAATTTTATTTACTTTCACAGTTTTTGCCAGAAATCTGCTGAGAGACAGTGGCCGAAGGAATAAATTTGTTCGTTTTGTTGATGTCTGAGCTGGGGCTTGAACCAAGGTCTTCCGTCTAATAAGTCAGCATACTACCTACTAGACTACCGCGACTTTAGTCAGCATCAGAGATCAGCAATGAGTATTCAAAAACATGAGTAGATTCAAATCATACTCATAATTTCTGATACTTATATGCATTCATACTTAATTTAATATCATACTCATACTACTCATATTCAAAGTTTGAAGTACTCATCGTACTCATATTTAACAATACGCATGATGTTGTTGATTTCGACTCTCCTTTACTCAACGATTACAAGAATCACAAAATACGTATGATTCGCGTACGAACACCACAATACTCACTAGAAGGTTGTGTGTTTGCTTTGCTTAATGTCTTTGTCTTTCTCTTTCGTCTTCTTTTGTAAATGCAACAACAACTAAGACTGTAAATTTTGATAATTGATTCGAATCACTCTAATAATTTATGAGTATTATAAGTATTTTTCTAAATTTATGAATCTGAATGAGTAGGCGTATGAATCAAACATATTTCGAATGTTATGAGTTTGATGTCAACGTTGTACTCATACTCAATGTATCCTGTACTTATAAATGAAATAATAAATATTATAGTGAGTACGAATGAATCAGAGTAGTTGAAATTCTATACTCACTCATACTCGAAATTTCATAAGTTCTTCTGAGTAGCGAAAAAACGATTCATCGCTGATCTCTGGTCAGCATTAATTTTATTCATGAGCAAGGTGACCTACAGTTTATAGTGGACTCCGAACAACAGATTTGGAGAGCATTATATGGCAATTTTATTTTTCTCTCTGAGTTTGACTGCTAGAAGACTGCTACGAAGAACTGGGACAAAGATATAGTATTTCATTTTTCGTTTTGTTCGAGATGTCTGAGCTAAGGATTCCACCTCAGACTCTCGCCTAGCTATCTCGCCTATACTATCTACTACCTATTACCGTCGTCCATTTATTAGCCTTCTAAAATTAGACTGGAGATCGTATTCATTACAACTTTTTTAGTTCCTCGAAGGAACTTGAAGAAGAATATGGCTTTTATAATGCATCGGCGTCTTATTATCCGGATTCCAGAATTTCCACTTGTCTTGTTTTAGTGTAATTAAGCTATGCCACGACCGATATACATTTCTTTGTATTTTGGTGAGTGACCTGGCTAAGCTAAGTTCTATTATTTCTCCAAATATTTAACTGTCTATTTCAAAATTTTTCGTTGTTGTTCTGAAATTAAGGGGACTTGAAGATGATTTTTTTTTTAAAGTCGTTTCCAATAGTGCTTGTTCGATTTATTTCGCATCCATACGTAAGGGCAAGTAATTTTTGACTGCCTTCGATTGAAGAAGAAATGCTAGGAGATACACCATCTTGTATACAAGGAATGTAAGAACTCTGATGTTTATAACAGGCAAAAAAGTATGAAGAAAGGTTCTTCGAGTCGCTAATAAGCTTGGTATACGAGCCATAGGATACCATGTACTCAATGAAACATTTACTGGTATACGCAAACATAATTGGTCATTACAACCCTTCAGTCAGGATTACGACCTAGCTTATCACATCACTTGTTTGTGTTAATTTTGTATATCAGTGGAGGGACCTACAGCTTAAAGTCGACTCCGAACGATAGATTTTTGAGAAACTTTTCATAGAATTTCATGTACTCTCAGTTTTTTTGCCAGAATTCTGCTGAGAGGAAGTCGCCAAAGGAATATTTTTTCATATTCCGTTTAGTTCGAGACTACGGCAACAACATGTTATCTTTACGATAGAAGAAAACATTGACATTTTTTAATGACTTAACATACTTCTTTGCCGATGTCGTCTGTCACCTTCTTTCTACAGAGACAGCGTTTCTTGTCGTTTTAAATAAAATTTCGTGCATTTGTTACTTTTCTTTAAAGTTTGATGATGAAACTTTTGTTAACAACCTGTCCAGCCAGAAATTCCAACTGTATTATACAATGTTCAGATATGCACCTTTATTGCGTAAATTGCAATAAACGGCATTATTGAGCTCAATATTTCATATAAAGTTTCAATTAATTATTGCGCAATAAATACGCAAATTGTTATAATATTGAGTAAAACTTAAAATGCAGCACTGTCATAAGTATGTTCAGTGCGTAGATTACAATAATCCCAACACTTTCTGTTGATATTCAACAACTTAAATGTCAATAACGAAAAGTAAACAAAAAATAAAAACAATGTTGTTCAAACAACCAGCTGTTTTGTTTACCAACTGTCAAATGAATATTGAATAAGCAGATGAACTGCGTATATTGTTATGTCTGAACACTTAAAATATTGTACTCAATAAACCGAATATTGACTCAATAAAAGTTCATATCTGAACATATTGTTATAGGAAAGTGATTTTCGTGTGCTTCATACTTTGATACCAAGTAATTTTGTGGTTTTGTGTTCTCATGTTTTACGTTCCTAGAGTTTTAAAATTAAAGAAAAATTCTTTTTTTCTTGACTCATATGACTTAAAGTTCATTTCAAGAATTTCATTTATTTTATTGTGTCAAAGAGGGAATTTTTTTTTCCTTTTTTATACAAAGAACAATTTTCCTTTCGACCTTAATGGCTAATGGGCAATGTTGGCACATACCATATTCTTACTTTAATTAATTAATTAATTAACGAATTGTAATTAATCAAATTGAATGAAACTTGACCTATTGTCCTAATACATACAACAGAATATCGAATATTTCTTATGGCCAATCATTATTTATTTCTTTTTTTCTTTCTTCTTCCAAAATATTTACGATGATGATACATTTACTGTCAGCTTATCATGTTTCTCGAAGCAATTCTTCTTTTATTTCTTCTTTTCTTCGAAGAAAAATTGATTTCTTATGTGAACTTTGGGACTCTTTATTCATGTTCTCTTTAGTTTGGCAGTTAATTTGCTAAAATTATCAACATAACACAAAATAAAAAAGAGACTAAAGAAGCAAGCCCAATAAAGACTATAGCACTTGTTCTTTACCTATACAATACATGTAAATATGTATGTAAGCTTTATACCTATACACATTCATATTCATCGTATTGCTTTTATATTGAAAGGAAGTGTATAAAAGTGGCAACTATTAATTGGTAAATTTGATTATATTGCAACAGCCAATATACATTTGTATACACATACATATACGTATACTATAAGCCATGCACACAACATCCTGTATATGGCTTCCGGTTGAGAAGTCCCATATTAAGCATATACTCGAATGTATGTTTATGTGTGTCTGTTTATTTAAGAATAAAAAGAAGAAAACCTAGCAAGAGAATCATATTTATTTACAGTGCTAGTGTTGAGTGTGTAAGTGAGTGAGTGAGTGAGTGATTGATAAAGTCTTCGTACTCAAGTTACTTCCTGTTTTAAGTTTTATAGGGCTTTCCTTCGTCTTCCTTTTTCTCTCTCTTCTTACACAAAAAATACTAAAAATGAAACAAAAGAAAAAGAAAATTACTTGTTGCCCCTATTGAGTAATATTCACTTGAAGAGAGTTCCATTGATTTTTGCTTAAATACCCCAAAAAAGGTAAACATATTACCACTACCATTACAATGGTAGTTAATTGACTAATTCTACTGTTGCTACTACTACTCCCATAAGTCTTATTATTCTTTACTATTTAACATACATACATATTGTAGTGAGTACAGACAAGCTCTTCTAATTAGAAATATTTGGTGTCGACCTGTATGCAAAATTGTATTAAAATTTGCCCTATTTGGGGCAATAGTTGAACCACCATTGCTGATGCATTGTTGTGTACCATTGCTTTTCAAATTATCAAGGTTTTTGGGAATAAGAAGAGCCATAAAATTTATATTTGTTTAGTTTGTAAAAGACATAGGAATTTCTCCCCAAAAATCTTGAGGAATAGTATGTATAGAGACTGAATTTTCTCTGTAATACTTTGCAGAATCTACTCAGGAATCATTCACTAACCGCTCTACAAGAGAGACAAATACAATTTCACTGCGTTAGCAATCTTATTCACGAGCCTTTTTAATAAAATCAACATTTCTTTGATTAATACCACTGTAATTAACGTGCACTTTTTAATACAACTCACTAACCGATGTGCTGTGGTCGCCGTGGTCTAGTAGGTAGTGTGTTGGCTTTTTAGACGAAAGGCCCGAGTTCGAATCCCAGGTCAAACATCAAAATGAAATATGAAAAAATATTTCTTCGGCGACTTCCTCTCAGCAGATTTCTAGCAAAAACTCTAAGAGTAAAAATTGCCATGAAAAACTTACTTACTTACTTACTTAATTGGCCATAACAACCCGTTTAACGGATTTCGGCCTGCCGCAACACATCCTTCCAGGCGCCTCTGCTTCTTGCGCGCCTACGCCAGTTGGTCACACCAATCGATGACAGGGCTTCCTCGATTTGGTCCTTCCAACGGATACAAGGTCGTCCTCTTCGCCGACTTCCGCAGATACCCGCATCAAATACTCGTCTCGCCGGAGCATCCTCATCCATTCGAACGACATGGCCGAGCCAACGCAGCCGCTGGATGTTAATACGCTGTACAACGTCAATGTCGTTGAGGAGCTCATACAGCTCACTGTTGAATCGGATACGGAAATCATCGCCAACACGCACTGGACCGAAGATCTTACGTAGGACTTTTCTCTCGAACACTCTCAAGGCCGCTGCATCAGTACTTAATAGGGTCAATGCCTCAGCGCCATAAAGAAGCACGGGTAGGATGAGTGTCTTGTAGAGTGTTACTTTTGTCGCACGAGAGAGGTCTCTGCTACTCAATTGCCTATTGAGACCATAGTAGCACCTGTTGGCAAGAGTGATCCTACGCTTGATCTCCAGACTGACATCATTTCTGGTGGTAACGGCGGAGCCAAGATAAATAAATTCCTTGACTGTTTCAAAAGTATAGTTATCGGCCGTAATCTGAGAATCAATACGCCGCACGTCTCTACTTGTCGATAACATATACTTTGTTTTGCCCTCATTTACTGCCATACCCATCTTGGTAGACTCCCGTTCAATAGCACTAAAGGCAGCAGTAACATCTCGCTTGGTACGCCCTATGATGTCAATGTCGTCAGCGTACGCAAGCAGCTGGACACTCTTTTGAAAAATAGTGCCATTGCGATGCACTCCCGCCTTTCGCAGAACACTCTCCATGACGAAGTTGAAGAGGTCGCATGCTAAGGGATCGCCTTGTCTGAAACCTCGCACGGTATCAAAAGGTTCGGAGAGGTCCATTCCTACCTTGACGGAGCTGCAGGAATTGCTCAACGTCATTCTGCATAGCCTTATCAGCTTCGCAGGTATACCGAGCTCAGACATTGCGGCAAAAACACGATCCCTTATGGGGCTATCAAAGGCTGCCTTATAGTCGACAAAAAGATGGTGTGTGTCGACTTGTTGTTCATGGGTCTTTTCCAGGATTTGGCGTAGTGTGAAGATCTGGTCGATGGTGGACTTGCCAGGTCTGAAGCCGCACTGATAAGGTCCAATCAGTGTTTTGACGAGTGGCTTCAGTCGTTCACACAATACGCCTGTAAGAACCTTATATGCGATAGGGAGAAGGCTTATACCCCTGTAGTTGGCGCATATCGTAGGGTCTCCCTTTTTCAGGACAGGACAGAGGACACTGAGGTTCCAATCGTTGGGCATACTTTCCTCTAGCCATATTTTGTAAATAAGCTGGTGCATGCGCCCTACCAACTCATTACATCCGGTCTTAAACAATTCAGCAGGGAGGCCATCAGGACCCGCCGCTTTATTGTTTTTAAGACGCATTATCGCGTCTTTGACCTCTTCATGGCTAGGCGGCGGAATCTCCACGCCGTCATCATCGATCGGGTTCGGAACATCATCTCTAAAGGCGGAATTGGTGTCGTCATCGCCTTGTAGCAGAGAAGAGAAGTGCTTCCTCCATAATCTCAGCACCCCTTGCGGATCTGTTACCAAGTTTCCGTTTTCGTCTTTGCAGGAAGACGCTCCGGGCTTATAACCCTCGGTTAGACGCTTAACCTTTTGATAGAGTTTTCGAGCGTCATTCCTGCATTTATACACCTCGATTTCCTCACGCTCACGCCTTTCCTGCTCCCTCTTCTTGCGTCTGAAAAGGCGTCTCTCTTCCCTTCTCCTCACTCTATAGTCCTCGACAATGGCTCGCGTAGCGGCAGACTGCAGAGTTTTTCTGTATGCGGCGTTTTTCGCTGCAGCTGCCTCGCGACACTCCTCATCGTACCATTGATTTCGTTGGGGTGGGCGCTCGAAACCAAGGACTGTTTCCGCAATAGTGCGCAAGGAGTGGGAGATGTTGGCCCACAGTCCTCCAATGTCGTTGAGATTAGAGAGGGAATGACGGAGCTTGTCGGAGAGTTGAGCGGAGAACGCCTCAGCTGTCCTTTGTGATCGCAGCTTCTTGACGTCCAGCTTTCGCAATGTACTAGAGCGCGCAGACCTCGATGCGCTAATGCGCAATCGAAACTTGGCTGCGACAAGGTAGTGGTCAGAGTCGATGTTTGGACCTCTAAACGTACGCACATCTAGTACACTGGATACGTGCCTTCCGTCAATCACAATATGATCGATTTGGTTGGACGTAGATCGATCAGGGGACATCCAAGTGGCCTTGTGGATATCGAGGTGTTGAAACCTGGTGCTACATACTACCATGTTACGTGCCGCGGCGAAATCGATCAGCCTCATACCATTGGGGGTAGTGTTCTCGTGGAGGCTGAACTGTCCGACAGTGGGACCAAAGATACCTTCCCGCCCGACCCTCGCATTAAAATCCCCGAGGACGATTTTGGCGTCATGGGCCGGGCACTTATCGTATACGTCCTCGAGTTTAGCATAGAAGGCATCTTTAGTCACATCGTCCTTTTCTTCCGTCGGGGCATGAGCACAAATAAGGCTGATGTTGTAAAATTTTGCCTTGATGCGGATTGTGGCTATCCTTTCGTTCACAGGCGTGAACCCAGAGACAAGGTGGCGAAGTCTCTTATTAACCACAAATCCGCATCCGAATTCGTGCTTATCAACCTGGCAGCTGTAATACACATCGCAAGATGCTAGCCTTTTGCATCCTTGCCCTATCCATCGCATTTCCTGGATGGCAGTGATGTCCGTCCTACATTTCATGAGGGCATCCGCCAGCTGGGCGGAAGCGCCTGCCCTGTAAAGGGTTCGGACGTTCCATGTGCCTATTCGTAAATCATAGTCCTTTAAACGTTTGCCGTGGTCGTCAACTTTTGAGGGGATCTTTATAGAGGCTGTTGTTTTGGTTTTCATTGGAGATTGTTTTTACGTGGTGGGTTCCAAGCCCTACGCACAACCCAAATTTAACGTCCAGGGGATTGGACTTCGCTGCACGCATTAGTTAACATCTAGCGGGTGCTAGAATGCCATCCAGGAGGGGCCACGAGAAGGCTGCGTGTCAACTTGAATACAGCAAGACAAGGATCGTCCTGGTGGTCGCCACGTTGACCACAGTCAGAAACTTTACCTTATTTGCATGCATCCCATCCCTCCCATCCCTCTTCTTTGGCGACTTCCTCTCAGCAGATTTCTAGCAAAAACTCTAAGAGTAAAAATTGCCATGAAAAAGCTTCTCAAAAAATCTGTCGTTCGGAGTCGACTTTAAACTGAAAGTCCCTCCTCTCATGTATAAGATTAACACAAACAAGTTATGTGATACGCTAGGTCGTAATTCTGACTGAAGGTTTGTAAAGACCAATTATGTGTGTGTGTATGGACCATCTATATTTTCTTCGATCGTAAAGATCCATCAATATTATATAGATTTTTCAGAAAATACATCGATTGTTTTTGATAATAAAATGGAACTGAAATGGGCGCTCTATTACTGTTGAGGGTACTGGAGTACTATCCTCTGACGGCTTGTTGCACTGCCCTCAATTTATATTGGGTATCCCCATCTTATTGTATAACAAACTTCAGCATGCATTATCTCCGCACAGGTTTCAGGAATGTGTGCTAGTGATTCATTCTTCTTATCGCACAATTTATATTTTGGGATTGAACTGATATCTATGCTGCATAATATGCTTTAAGAATCCAATATCCAATAGTTTTTAAGATTATTTCTGAAAAGCCTTATTGCAAGAAAAAAAAAAACATCTTCCCACTATATAATTACCAAGCAAAAGTTTAGTTTGTCTCAAACTAGCCTGACTGGACAAGAGTGTCTGGCCCTCCACATCTTATCTTTTCCACAGTACAGCATTACAAACTCCTCTTCTTGTTCTACAGATAGCATCCGTCAATCTAAATGAAGGCAGTTTTCGTCTAAAGAATTTGTTCTATTGCAATATTTTTTAGGCCTTCTTCAACTTACCCAAAGTTTTACTAAGTATATGGTACTGATGTCCCCTAATTCCAGATCAACAACGAAAAATTATGTAGTCGTCAGCTATTTAGAGAAAGAATAGAAAAGAATACTATGAGGGGTTGTGTATACATAAAAAAAGATGTGAATGATGACCTTATTCAAATAGATGAAATGGACAGCCTATATAATTTATTTCCTAGCCATGTTGGTTAAACATCGGAGATATCTGCTGATTTTTACAAACCTCACCATCTTTATCATCAATTTAAACGATATGTACTCATACTATACCTTTCTAACACGTATGTATAACTCCTTTGTATTAGAATGCTTAATTATTATAATCTCTAATTTACACCTAATTCTTGAAAGCATTGCCAAAACTTTCTTACGATTTGATGACTTCTAGTGGTTGTAATTCCAGGGACAGTGTGTATAACATGATAAGAATTCTTGCAAGGCAAAGAGTAGGTCTCAATATTGTCCACATAAATGCTCAGAGCTTGAATAATAAGATTGATGAATTCAGGTAAGAAGAAGTAAGTGTATTTACAACAATTTCTTTTTATCGTATCGTTAACATGAAATCTTACAGGGTCTTGTTTATACTATGACCGATGTGGAAGATTTGCACAAGTGGATCGTAAAACATATGGCGGAGCATCCTTTATTTGAACGTATTTCGCCTGAAGAAGAGGCTAGTGATCCAATAACACCTAAACTTTATCAGAGTAGTGAAGAGGGAGCAAAAGTGGTGCGGAACAAAGGTTCACATTTCTTGGCCATATTTAGAAGGCTCTAGTAGAGGCAATTGAAAAAAAAGACTATTAAAGATTGTTATTTTATATTCAAATAAAAGAGTTATATTTGATAATCTTAAGGATTATGATTTATACATATTTTTTTTAAAATTATAAAGTCAAGGAAAGTGTAACATTCTAAAGAATCAGCGCTTACGATGTCTGGAATCGTGAGAATTGTCACGATGTGAACCACGATGCGAAGAAGCATAGCCACGGTGATGTTTACTGTTAGATGAGGAAGAGCTATGATGATGATGGTGCATGGGACGTTTGTCCTGATACTTCTCTTGATATTTCTCACGTCTATTGTCTAAATATTTTTCTGTATGACGCTCACGCGAGAGTTTCCTGAAAATTAATAAAACAAAATTAGTTAAAAATTATTTGTTTGTAAAATAACGCAAGGTATATTTATTTACCTTTTACGATGCTTGGAATGCGGTGAACTTGAAGGTGATCTCGAGTAATGTCTTGATTTTTTCTTGTTCTTGGATGGTGGCGGCGTACGCGAACGTGATCTCTTACGATCACGTTCTCTTTCAAGCCTCGATTTTTTATAACAACTCACCAAAGTTGAACGGGACCTTGATCTTGAACGTGTTCTAGAACGTGGCGTTCGCCTTGAGTCTCTTGATCTGGATCTCGATCTTGATCTAGAATCCTTGCTCGGTGATTTTTCATTCGGCAAAGGCAAGGGTATAGTTCGCTGTATAAAACCACCCCAAGCGTTATGTGAACCATTATTGCGGTCTACAGCCGTTACAGCTGGTGGAGTATTTTGTTCTTTTGTTTTATTTCTTGACTCCATATAGCGTTTTTTCAGCTCTTCTACAGCTTCTTCCAATTTTTCAACATTCGGTTTGCCACGTGTATACAGCTCCATAACACGATAGCAAATATCAATAATATCATCTTCGGTGACTTGAAATATACCATACCAGGGATAAGGATGGGATGGTAAAGCTATAGAAAGCTTACGAGCACTTAAATATATGCAAGCACATACTATTGTCTCTGGGTTATAACGCATAAACACATCGGTGCGCAAAGAGTCATTAATAAAATTGAATGACATTTGCATAAGCTTTTCATGTTTTTCATACTTCAATACTTGCAAGTACATAACAATCAATTTGTGGGGATGTTTAACGTGAACACAAAACCCCAATTCTTTAAGAACTCTGCGTTCCGCTTTAATAACCTGTGTCTTAAGGTTAGTATAGTATTGATCCAAGATCATGGGTGCAATTTCTCTAAAAAGATAGAAACAGAAAGAGAAGTGTTAAAAAAGTTAATAAAAAAAAATTGATAACGCATTCTGTACTCACTTTTGTGCCCGCACTTGCTTGATATGATAAAAAACATTTATGACATCTCGTATGCGACGTGGGGCTTCCTCAATCTTTGAAGCCAAACAAACACAACTCATTGCCACCGTTTCCATATTGTGGCGTACAAAACTTTTTGAATAGAAGAAACGTTGAAATATAACCTGTCCTGTTGCCATAGCTACTTGTGGCAGTTTAAGTAATATACCAGCCGTCTGGATGAGTTCACATCCTAGAATACGTAAATCCTTTTCTGTTTCAGCATCTAAGCCATCCAAATGCGATGGTGTTTGATCGAGTTTGGCTTCCGGAATTAAACTGTTTTCCAATGTTAAAACGATTTTATTGTACAGTCTTGGAAAGATTGGTTTGTTTTCTGCGGTTGTTCCTGCCGCAGAATTGTTACCAATGGTATCATTGTTGGCAGAATTATTTAACAAATTTGCCATATTGACGGTATTAACAGAAATTATCTGTTCGTTCACCACCAATGTTGCAAACGGATTGCTTATTGAATAAAAAAAAAACGAATCTCTGCTTAAGCCGCTGTTAAAAACGAATTCAAATTCTTATCCAAGGATTTTTAGCGTTCAATATTTGCTACTCTCGATATTCAAATATTTCTATTCGATTTTTCACACACAGTTGTTCTGATAAATTCTGCCGAGATAAATTTGCTCGTGTTATCCTGACGAGTGCTTCTCGAAAACTAACAAACATAATTTTTTTTTTTTTTTTATATATACAATTTTGAAGTGAAAGTGCCAACAGCTTACGACGTCATAGTTATTACAGCTAATTCTTGGAATTTTGCCTGGTAGTTGTGTAAGTAAGAAGGGTTAGGGCAATAAAGTAAAGGAAGGTAGCGGTACAGCCGGCCTACCTACATCAGTTAATCACCAACTATAAAATTCTAAGAATTTTGGCAGGTAGGAAAACAGCTTTCTTTGTTCCTTGTGACATATTTATTGTAAACTAAAATAAATAATAATAATGTAATAAGAAAAAAATAGAAAAAGCTTATTCATTAATATTAATTAATTTATATTAATACATTCATTTATATTATACACTGGGTGATGTTGACGACCAATTATCGTTTATTCAGGAAAATGTTCGTTGGCTTTATGACAGATGTGTTCCTGTCAAAACCAGGCTCGTTAAATCTAAACAACAACCGTGGTTTACTACTGAGATAAAAGCACCAATTGAGAAGAGAGATAGTGCCTACAAGCGGTGGAAGAGGTTCAGGACTGATGACTTGAAAGCTCTTCATAAATCCGCACGGTCGGAGGTTACCAGGAACATTAGGGTTGCTAAAACATTGTACTATGGTAGGAAATTTTCTAACGCAATGGACAATAAATCTAAATGGAATGTGATTCGTGAAATAGGAATTGGTGGAAAATGTCCTAAAACAGACTCTGACGTAGACGTGAATGAACTTAATAAACAGTCTGTATGATGACCTTTGTTATGTCCCTCCACAATACTCATTTAGTTTTCGTTGCGTAGATCAGTTCGAAGTTTTGAAATGTATTTCAGCGGTAGGATCGAATGCAATTGGTTCTGATGATTTAGATCCTCTGTTTTTCAAAAATTTTGACACCTAGACTTTTGCCATATTATATCCACTTATTCAATACAGTGCTGACTAAATCTACCTTCCCAGATGAATGGAAGCTGGCCAAAATCCTTCCCATTCCCAAAACGAACAATGAGTTCAGGGCAATTGCTATACTTCCTTTTTTGTCAAAGGTAATGGACAAATCAACAGTTATCTGGCGAGTCACGATTTCTTAACTGTTAGTCAGTCGGGTTTCATAAAAGGTAGGAGTTGTACTACCGCTCTATTGAATGTAGTTGAGGATCTAAGGTTGGAGCTAGATGAGAATAATGTAGCGTTTTTAGTTCTTCTCGATCACACCAAGGCTTTCGATACGGTTATTCACAAAGTATTATTGAATAAGCTCCGGAAACTGTTTAATTTTTCTAATTCTGCCGGTAATTTAATTTCATCTTATCTGTTGGGCAGATGTCAAAAGGTTCATTTGAATGGAAAAATTTCGGATCCGCTTAATATTAGTAGAGGTGTCCCCCAGGGATCAATACTGGGGCCTCTGTTGTTCTGCATGTATATTAATGGTCTACCAGATGTTTTGGTTGATTGTCATGTTCATATGTATGCTGATGATGTGCAGCTTTATACCAGTACTCGTAAGGAGAATATTGATTCCTGTTTACACTCCATTAACTGTGATTTGGAGCGAATTGCCAGTTGGGCCTCGGCAAATGGACTATGTATCAATCCCTCAAAGTCCAAATGTATTATGCTTTCAAAAACCAATAGGTCGCTTGTCATACCGGAATTGAGTATCAGGGGTAATAGAATTGACTTTGTCGAGTCTGCAACCAATCTGGGCATTGTCTTTAATGACAGATTATCATGGTCTAGCCATATAAATGTTGTTGTTGGCAGAATTTACAGCATGCTTCGGAATTTATGGGCTGTCATAGATTCAACTCCTTTCGCCATTCGTATGCAACTTGCTAAAACATATCTAATTCCTGTGCTTTTATATGGGTGTGAAATCTTTTCAAACTGCGATAGTAATGACAAGCGGAAACTCAACTTGGCGTATAATAATATAGCGAGATATGTATTCCTTAGAGATCGCCGGGATCATATTTCTCATTTGACCTACCAGATATTTAGTGTGAGATTTGATAATCTTTTGAAAATTAAATGCCTCATTCTATTCCATAGAATTATTAACTCGAGGCAGCCAGAATATTTGTTGAACCGAATTAGATTTGCAAGATCTTTCCGGGGCTTGAAGGTTATTCAACAACGGCACAGAATCCTTCTGTCACAGCGACAGTTCTTTATACACACCACAAGTCTTTGGAATTCCCTACCAAACCAAATTCAAAAGTTAGGCAATGCAAGTGCGTTCAAAAAGGAGTTATATAAATTATTCTCTTAATAATAGATTTTTATGATATTAGGTTGATTTTATATCGTTTAATATATTTTTACTTTCTTAAACCAATTTTTAAAATATGTCATTTTTATGTTTCAATAATTCCCAATTTTTTTAACTTTTTTATTTACTTCTGTAGTATTATTATTGTCCTGTTATATTTTCATTTATATTTAAATTCTATTTTATATTTAAAATTTACTTTTTTACTTCTTTATTTTTACTTAATTTCCAATACTTAATTAATATTAGTTTTTTTTTTTTAAATTTTATATCTTAGTGTTCTTACGCATAACACTATAACTTATAAGATTAACATCTTGTTGTGTTATGTAAATTATATAAATAAATAAAAAAATAAAAAAAAAAAAAAAAATAGAACTTAGTCTAGTAGGTAGTGTGTTGGCTTGGTTCGCCAGACATCAAAACGAAAAACAAACAAAAAAAAACCAAATATTTCTTAGGCGACTTCCTCTCAGCAGATTTCTGGCAAAAACTCGGAGAGTAAAAATTGCCATGAAAAAGCTTCTCAAAAAATCTGTCGTTCGGAGTCGACTTTAAACTGTAGGTCCCGCCACTCATGTATAAAATTAACGCACACAACATGAATGGTGTTGAGAAGCTAGGCCGTAATCCTCACTGAAGGGTTGTAATGGCCAATTATGTATGTATGTAACCGATGTGCTCTACAAGAAAGACAACTACAATTTCACTGCGTTAGCAATCTTATTCACGATCCTTTTTAATAAAATCAACATATCGTTGCTTAATACCACTGAATTCCAACCTAACGTCTTATCACTGACTGACTATTCAAAACTCTGTTGCAGCATTGTACTTCGCTCTATCTATACTTCCTTTATTTTATGTCTTGTAACTTCACAACCCTTCTATGAGTTATTATTGTTCTATTTTTAAACTTTGTCTTGTTCCCTTCTCGTAAGTTTATTTGTGTAATTCCGTTTACCGTATGATGTGTGTATTTTGTTGTTATCTCTTTGTCTTGTGTATTGTATGTTTATTTTCGTTTAAATTGTTTTTATCCGCCTGACAATATGAATAAAAAAGTGAAACACACTTTGGCTACCATCTAATCAATTACTACAGTAAGACTGTAATTAACACTAAAGAAACTTCACAGTGCACGCGATCAAAAAGCCTGAAAATAGAATTCTACACCGAACCATTTAAAAATGTTTTGATATGTGAGAAAGAGGCTAAAATATGTGCTTTTAATACGCCATTGGGACACAACTTCTTTACAGTGAAGTAGCGAGCACGCTACAAAGATTTTAATCGGACTTATTAGAGCCAGATAGCAGCCTACTGTCATAAATATGTCTTATTATCCAGTAAAGTATGAGTTTCAGAAGCTGATAAATATATTTCAAATACTAACTTCAATGGTCATTACATTCCTTTAGTCAGGATTAAAACCTAGCTTCACACATTACTCATCTTGTGTGAGTTAAATTTATACATGGATGGTGGGACATATGCTCTAATGGCGACTTCAAATGTCAGATCTGGAACTATTTTCATGACAACTGTTTTTACTCTCCGAGATTTTGCCAGAATACTGCTGACAGCAAGGTATGAAATATCTTAGCTGAGGTTTTGAACCACGCACACTCGTGTTGCAGGCGGTTGAAATGCAACAAAATATATTCCAATTTCCCATTTATAGAAGTTGCGAAACGCAAGAGAGAGGAGAATATTATGACTCCACTTCTGTGTTCTTATATTCCTGTGGAAAATCAATATGTCCAGAAACTGGTTTAAGAGGCTATAGGGCTCCCTTAGAATTATTTGGTCAACGGTTACTTCAGTAAGTAAAGTTAAAGATCCTGAGTTGAAAGACCTCTTAACTGTTGCCACATTTATTTCCCCGTCACCTTGAAGCGCTCCATTCTACCGCATTTGTTGTGTTGTTAAATAAGAATATAAAACAGATACAATCTTCTATGGAGTTGAAGATTACGTAAGGATGGCTATTCTCACGATCTGGAAACAATGTTTGGTAAGGTTTCAAGAATAATATCCTCATCCCCTCTGTATGATAGCTATTCGACGAAATAGCTCAGACTTAATATAGGGCTCCGTTAGTATTCGTTTTTTAATGTTAATCAAGGTTGTCTCCATAAAGATTCATCTTTTTTTCATTAACACTTCTCTGCCTAAACGGCATTTCGTGGCATGTAGCTACTTAGGGTTAAGATAAATACATTTCTATGCTTTTAATCTCTCTTTATTATTTTATGGAACAGCAGGCCCATATAAAGTACCTCTACCGTCATCAGAGCCTAAGACTCGTCCTTGACAGTGATGGGCTCAAAGAAATACGGACTGATAACATATAAAGTACCTCTTTCGTCCCATATAAAGTACCTCTTCCGTCATCAGAGCCTAAGACTCGTCATTGACAGTGATGGGCTCAAAGAAATATGGACTGATAACACTGCCAGTCCACAAAATCTACTTCAAACAGTGACTTTTTCGGGATGCACTGTATCGGTATCGCTCCAAATTTGACAATTTTTCTTCTTCGCGTAACCATAAGCGCCTCTTCATAGAAGATGATACTTTGATGAGTGTTAGGATCAGTTGCTAATTGCTCTAGGAGCTATTCAGGCAACACATGTCGTTGTCTATGGCCTTACATGGTGATTTGGTAAAACTGACTGAATAAACCGGCCATGAAAAAGTTTCTCAAAATCTGTCGTTCGGAGTCGACGTTAAACTGTAGGTCCCGCCACTCATGTATAAAATTAAGGCATACAACATGAGTGGTGTGAGAAGTTAGGCCGTAATCCTGACTGAAGGGTTGTAATGGCCAATTATGTATGTATGTATGTACTAAATAAATGACAATGAATTTGACAGATGTCATATCAAAAATACGGCCGTTATCATGTGTCAAAGTTGAGAAATCCCTGTTGAAAGTTCCCATATAACGTGTAACGCTTTTCTGACAATTTTCAATACCACACTATCATGTATTTTTTAATTCTTATTAGTTCAACTCGACTGTACTGCAAACTAAACTTTTTTGTCTGTCCGGAATACCTGCCCCATATAAAATCTATTTGTCATCGGGTGTATGTATGTATGTATGTGCCACTCACTCCTATTTACAAAGTTAGTTGTAATGACTTTTTGATTGGATTTCATATGGTTTCCAATTCATACAGATACACAAGCATTAAATGTTTCTTTCACACATATGTACATACACGGGTTATAAAAAAAGAAAAAAAAACAACTGAGAACACCTTCATTGAAATAATTTTGTAATAACAAAAAAAAAAAAAAAAAAAAAAACTGAAAATCTATTCTAATAAGGGAAGTATACCCTATGAATAAAAAAAAAAATACGAGTATTTACCATTACCTTTTTGTGTGTAAATTTTACACGATAAAGTTGTCTTCCCATAATTAATCACTAGTTTTTGCGGGGATGGTTTAAACAAAAGTTAGAGTGGGATTTACCCACTCCGATATGTAGTAGCTGTGTGGGCTAAAATTGATACTCATTAACCATCAATATTGATTTGTGGGTAATTATGACATACGATGCTTATATACATTGAGATACATACTCATCAACTCTCAATGAACAAGAGAAAAGAATACGACTTCATTATTATTATTTATTGTAATTCATACTGAGTGTCATAAGAGAACAATCATACATACAACAGCAGCAATAAACTGGAAATTATACATACATATTTTGTCATTATGATATCCTCACATCACTATTCGAGCGGCAGGTATATTACGTTCGTAATCTGTTACAATACGATTTGTCGACCAAGAAAATTTGATGCCTTAAGTGTGGAGTGCAATAATTATAGGATGCTATGAATTCTGCCAGAATCTACCTTCCTTTTTGCTTATTGTACTTGACTACAAACCCAAGTAATGCAAAGTCAAAATAGTCCATCAAGGAAATCATCTGATTCATGATCCCCAGATAGAGGACGTCACCAAAGCCGTTCATATAAAACTCTCTTACCACTCTCCAATAGATTTTTACAGGTAGCTTTGTTTCAGGGCGAAGAAAGGTGGTATCCCAAATTCTGCTACATTCGACTAAACATCGCCTGCTTAGCCAAAAAACCTCAATAATGAAACTACAACGAAGAAGAGGAAGTAGGGAAGAAACATATCAACTCACTTATTGACAGCTACTGATCTTATGTTTTGAATTGTCTTTCTTGCATGTAAAATTTTTTGATTGCAATTCTATCGGGTGGGTTAAAATTGAAACCATCGGTTATTTCGAATCTGACAATTCATTCTATTCTGTCACAAAATTCGATATCTTATCTCCACTGAACGTAATAAATTGATTTACACTTGAGCAACGTTGGGATTTATTGGAAATTTACTTTCAAAACAAGGACCGTTGGTCGTACAAGGACCAACAGTGTTTCCATTGTTCACTCCAAGACGTGAGCGTGATCGTATAGTGCATACATCAAAAAAAATATCGAAGCTGTGGCTGAGAGTGTTCGTGAGAATTCATCAACATCAACTCGTCATCGTTCACAAGGACCAAACATTTCACGCACCAGTTTACGTCGAATTTTGTGAAAAGATCTCGGTTTAAAACCTTACAAAGTTCAATTGGTGCAACAGTCGAAGCGGTAAGACCATTCGCTTTTTTTTTTGCTTCGTTAGATAAGCCAACTAAAAACTGCTCGGTTGAAGCTCATTTTCATCTTCGGGTGTGCTATGTACGTTAATAAGCAAACTTGGCGTATTTGGTGCTCAAAAAATCCACACGTGACCTTACAGAAGCCAATGCACTCAGTTACGACTGTTTGGTGCGGCTTTTGGTGCAGAGGCATCGTGGACCCATATTTCTTTGTAAATGAGGTCGGCGCAAATATTACGGGCAGTGGAGACATCTATCGCACCATGATAAGCGATTTTTTTGTACCCGCTTTTCATGGTATTGATGTGAAACATGTTTGGCTTCAACAGGATGATGCAACTTGCCACACATCTGATGCAACAATCGATTTATTACGTCAAATGTTTAATGACCTTTTAAGTAGCCGAAATGGTGATGTCAATTGGCTGCCAAGAAGCTGCGATTTGACGCCGTTGGAATTGGGTCGTGTTATGTCGACAAACCAGAGACAATTGAGTGTTTGAAGGTGCCATTGTCGAGATACGACCCCATACACTCGAAGAAGGAAAATAAAATTCGTCCGATCGAATGAGGTACTGTGCGGCCAGCTGAGGCAGCCATATCAATGAAATTTTTTTCCATTTCTAACCGGAACAATTGTCCTTCACAACCAAAAAATAAATTTGGCAAAATTTCAAAGGGTTTTTGTTTTATTGCATTTTTAAAATTAAACTTATAAATAGCCAACCCTTTAAAGTTATCGTACTGCTATCCTTCTCTCTAGAGTCCTGGTAATTATTTTTTGATAGTAATTTTGAAAAGCATTGCAACAGTTCTGCGGAACCTATCCCACACTGCAACGTTTAGAGAAGAACTTTTTTAGAGTGGATCACATATTCCAACCCACCATGTTTAATTCATTCATTACCACTTAAGAATAATTAAGATAAATTGTGTTTGGAGGGTGGGTGGTGGCAACCCAAAACTCTCTCGAATTCAAATCTGCACTAATTGAGTTGCATTGAGGATATTTTGGACTATAGTTCGATCATAGTGTCAGGCTCCCATCCCACCTCCCAACATCCATCATCCTCCCTACACAAGTAACAAAGTCCCAAATTAAATCCAATGTCGTCGTAATTAACCACATACTCACTATGAGACCTATAATGTCTCCCCCAACATTATTGTCCTGACAGATTTCTGGATGCTTCTCAGTATCAACAATTACAATTCCCTGCCTTAATTTGCACCCAAGTGTTTCATTCTGGAAATGTCGGACTGTGTAATTGGCAAATGATGCCACAAAATTAAGAAAGGGTATCACAACATCGTCCATGACAATCTTGTTTTCCTAATATTATTGTGATGAACCAGCGTTGTTGTTACAATTTTCTAATCAAAATGATTGATGTGTGTTTATTACACCAACTGGGTTAGAAATAAAATTTTTAAAATTGACGTTTTCATTTATTTTTATGAACTTTTCCTCCCATTATTTTTTTTTTTGGAACATTAAGAGTTGAAAGTTTGAGTTGAAAATCAAAATTCTGTTCGTGAAGTTTACAATTTTTGATTAAGATCTTACAACAGGGACTTTCGAACTTATGTTGTGTGTTTTAATTCTATACATGAGTAGCAGAACCTATAGTTTAAAGTAGATTCCGAACGACAGATTTTGTAGGAAACTTTTTCATGGGAATTTTATTTTCTCTCCGAGTTTTTGCCAGGAATCTGCTGAGAGGAAGTCTGCGAAGAAATATTTTTTCATAATTCGTTTTGTTGACGATTTCTGACCTGGTGTTTGGACCGTGGGCTCGCGTCTAATATGCCAACGCACTATCTACTAGACTACGGCAAC
Source organism: Sarcophaga rosellei (assembly GCA_930367235.1). NCBI lineage: Eukaryota > Metazoa > Arthropoda > Insecta > Diptera > Sarcophagidae > Sarcophaga > Sarcophaga rosellei. Next base: position 58,660,413 of record OV884018.1, on the reverse strand, counting down.
TTCTGCCGTCAAGCAAGTTGTCTGCTTTGCCAAATCACAGTGGATAAAGCATACAACAGCACGTGCAAATAATAAAAAAAAATCTTTTCAAAATTGGTGTTCTGTTCGGGCAAAATACCAAATAAAAAATGGTGTTCAGTGATGATGTTCAAACAAAACTGTCAAATTTGGGACGATATCAGTCCACATGAGACCCAAGGGTGTTTGATTAGTCCTGAAAAAGACACTTTTTGTTGTGAATTTTAGGCTGGCTGAGTTATTGCTTCATATTGCTTTGAGAAAGACGTTGTTGATCACGCCATCACTGTCAAAGGCGATCACTATAGATCAATAACAACGCACTTCATTTTATCTGTATAGTATCTACAGGTCGTCGTTACATGCCATACAGCATATGCCTCATTGGATATTGAGGGCATGTGATGTAAGGGTATTTTTATCTCACGTGGAGGTGATGGGGACTAGTCACTTAGATCGTAAGATATGTCGCCGTTAACCACCTTTTTTATTGTGGGAATAAGCCACACATCACAATAAATCTGCGAGAATTTTGTGAATGAATATATAAACAGCGTGCTTGAGCTCTATGCAGAGAAGCCACGGTGGACATTTGAAGGACGTTATATTCTACATATAATGACATCAATAGGTCTTTCAAACGAATTAAAAATATCTTACCCACACTTTGTTTCATTCAAATTTAAAATAGAAAGCGAATAGAAAATCACTTTTTATTCAAAAAAGTTAAAAGGTTTACTAAAACCACTAATCTGTTCAATCCTCACGTCAGGCGACTGTGGGCGAGTTATGTAATAAAATCCTATGTACCAGAGACCAGCAATGAGTATTCATAAAGATATATAAAGATTCGAATCATACTCATAATTTCTGATATTTATACGCATTCATACTTATTTTAATAGCATACTCATATTACTCATATTCAAAGTTTGAAGTACTCATCGCACTCATTCTTAACAATACGCATAATGTTGTTGATTTCGACTCTCCTTTACTCAACATTTAAAAGAATCACAAAATAAGTATGATTCGCATACGAACTCTACAATATTCACTAGAAGGTTGTGTGTTTGCTTTGCTTGTTGTCTTTGTATTTTTCTTTCTTCTTTTTTTATAAAGAAAAATTGATAAATGACTCGAGTCCCTCGAAGTATTATAAGTATTTTTCTAAATTTATAATTCAGAATGAGTAGCCGTATGAATCAAACACATTTCGAATGTTATGAGTTTGATGTCAACGTTGTACTCATACTCATTGCAACCTGTACTTATAAATCAATACTGTAGTGAGTATGAATGAATCATAGTAGTTGAACATCCATACTGTTGACTCACTCACTCATACTTAAAATTTCATGAGTACTAATGAGTAGCGAAAAAACGATTCATTGCTGATCTGTGCTATGTACTCATGATATTTGCGTGGTGTGCCTTAATTGAGGTAATTTTTAGGATTAAAATTTGAAATGTGAACTATTACTTAACCTTCTGGAAAATATGCAATTTAATGAGAAATTAAAAGGATAAAAGCTTAGTAACGTCCATGTTTACAAATCAATGACAATTAAAACATGGGCTTCAGACGAATGTTGTCATTTTTTATTATCGTCATTCTCATGATATGAATTTAATTCCCGGTGTTTTTTTCCCAAAATCTAAACAGTTTTTGCTGCATTAACAGAGCACAGGTCATTATACTCTGTTTAGAATTGCATTTCTTTAATGCTGAGATAGACGAATAATATTTATGATTCAGTGTCATGATTTAAGCCAAATGTTAAGAGCAGACATAAACTGCTTATAATAAAATTATTATCATCAAAAGAAATAAATGAAAAAAAAAATAAAGAAAACTAAAGAAAGAAAATTCAAAATCAAATCAAATAATTTCACAATTTATAGAAAATTTGTTCAGTCTGCGACACAAAACTAAATCAAGACATTTTACTCGTACATACGCTGATAATATTAAATAAAATAAAATTTATATGTACATATATATGTGCATGGATTTGATCGAAATAAAAATAAAAAAAGAACTAAAAAGCAGAGAAATAAAATCAAATTGAAAATCTAATAAAAATAGATTGCATACGATAACAGTTAATAAAGTCTCTCAATGGTAGTCAGGCAAATGCAGATGTCGCCAAACAGACACACAGACAGACAGATATATTGTTATATACAGAATATAATGCCAACGATCAATATTGACTTCTTTCAACAAGAGGCACAAGAACAAAAGTTAAAAATAAAGTTCAACAACAGCAACAGCAGCAGCAGTAGCAGTCATAATATTGTATTCACATATAAAAACACGGCATATATGTATGTATATATACATACATATGTACATGTGCATTGATATTGATGCATGCAACATTGATGGTGTGGTAATAACATGCACTTATATAAGCCAGACAATTTTTATGATGCATAATTCAATATGTTCATGTCATGTTATCGAAAAACAAATCTATCGAAATATTTTCGTTTTTTTTTCAGGAAAAACAAAGAAGAAAGAAGCAAAACCCGATATGCACTTAAAAACAATAGTTTTTTAAGAGAGAAACAAACAAAGTTTTTCAAATAAAGGGAAGATGAAAATATGATTTTTTTGCTTTTGTTTTGTTTTGTTTGTTTTTTTCCTTTTTTCGGGGGAATTGTTATTGACACAATGAATTTGCACCGCAAATAGTAAGGCATTGAACACCAAAAAAATATTGACTTTATTTTCTATTCAAAACTGTATAAAAAACTCAGAGTTATTGCAGCATAAATTATTTAAAATATAACAGATGTGATGGCCAATAACTGTTTTATAATATTTGACCACTTTTTATAGCCGCATATACTCCTGTATATTGGGTAAGTAACTTAAAAACAGAGGGTAGACAACCGGCCGCAAACCTCTAACACATGTTTTGTGATTTTTAAAATTTTTCATATCATTTTCGAGAGTATACATCCTCTTTTGAAAGCTACATTTACCAGGAGTTTTGAATTTTCATTTCAATTTCAAAAATGTGCAAATGAAGCTGCTTAAAAACCTTTGCTGAATATGCCGTTCGCAGATGATGAATATAAGATCAGAGATCAGCAATGAGTATTCAAATCAAACTTATAATTTCTGATACTTATACGCATTTGCAGTACACATTGTAGTCGCCGTAGTCTAGTAGGTAGTGTTTTCGCTTATTAAACGTAAAGCCCGGGTTCGAGCCCCAGGCTAGACATCGAAACGAAATATGAAAACAACATTTTTCTTCTTCGTCGACTTCCTCTCAGCAGATTTCTGGCAAAGACTCTGAGAGTAAATAAAACTGCCATGAAAAAGTTTCTCAAACTCTGTCGTTTGGAGTCGACGTTAAACTATAAGTCCCGCCACTCAAGTATAAAATTAAGGCACACAACATGAGTGGTGTTGAGAAGCTAGGCCGTAATCCTGACCGAAGGGTTGTAATGGCCAATTATGAATGCATGTATATATGTATGTAATACATAGAAATATTCATGCAAAATTATCGTTAAAAGAACTTAAATCTGCCTTAGTCAGGTAAAAGCAATTCATATCCATTATTTCCATAGAATTTCATATGCCATCCAACTTAGTCCAACTTATCCAGCGTGACTCTTTCCAAATTTTATGCTTATGTCATGAATGAGTCTAGACCAGAGATCACCAATGAGTATTCAAAAAGATGAGTAGATTCGAATCATACTCATAATTTCTGACACTTATACGCATTTATACTTATTTTAATATCATACTCATACTACTCATATTTAAGGTTTGAAGTACTCATCGTACTCATACTTAAAAATACACATGATATTGTTGGGTTCGATTCTTCTTTACTCAACATTTACAAGAATCATAAATATGATTCGCGTACGAACACTACAATACTCACTAGAAGGTTGTGTATTTGCTTTGCATGCTGTCTTTGTCTTTTTCTTTCTTCTTTTTTTGATGAATGATTCGAATCAATCTAATCATTGATGAGTATTACAAGTATTTTTATAAATTTATGAATCTGAATAAGTAGCCATATGAATCAAACATATTTCGAATGTTATGAGTTTGATGTCAACGTTGTACTCATACTCATTGCAACCTGTACTTATAAATTAAAGTTGTATTGAGTACGAATGAATCAGAATAGTTAAATTTCAATACTGTTGCCTCACTCATACTCAATATTTCAATGAATACTTATGAGTAGCGAAAAAACGATTCATTGTTTATCTCTTTATAAAATAGAATATAGTGTAGTGCAGTGTCAGAAAATATTTTTATTAAATTGATATGATGTTCTGTGATGCAAAGCATAAAGCCTCCAAAAAGCTTATGCTGCTCATTAATAGTACGAAAATACTACATTTTTTACACATCACTACATACAACCCTTCAGTCCGAATTACAACCTAGCTTCTCACACCACTTATGTTGTGTGTGCTAGTTTTATACATGAGTTTAAAGTCGACTTCGAACGATAGATTTTTTTTTAGGAAAACTTATTCAGGGCAATTGTTTATTTACTCACAGAGTTTTTGCCAGAAATTTTGCTGAGAGGACTTCGCGCATGAAATATTTTTTTTCATATTTCGTTTCGTTGGAGATCTGCTGTGGTGTTGAGGTCCCAGTGGCCTCTTGTCTAATAAACTAACACACTACCTATCAGACTACGGCTACTACAATTATGTATATTATTGTGAAAACTTGCTTTAGTACTACGATAAAACGTTGTATTATAATCCCCTATAACTTTATATAGTATCCCTCTAATGTCTCCTCTAAGTCTGCAGCCCTGACAAGCTTTAGGATGCTGCTTGACGTCAACAATGTCAATTCTCTGCTTAACAGCTTATATGCAGTCTAGGGTTTCTTTTTGGAATGCATTACAAGGATGTGATCCGATTCGTCTTCATAGAATCTACATGTTGAGCTCGAAACAATTCCCTGTCTTAAGAATTGTGCCCCGATCTTTTACAAACCTCAGGTTATACAGTGGACCAGGATGTGGAAGAATCCGGAATCGGAATCCTTTTATGTAAGTGCCCTGCAGTTCAAAGCAGATGGCATCGGTTTTTGGATAAAAGAACTTTTGAAAATGTGGGCATATTGACGAACGTGCCATTACGGAAACTGACCGGATTCATCCGAAGATCGAGGTGATTCAAACGCACCACCAACGGATCATGACAAGAGGACTTCCCTTACACTGGATAACACAATGTGTAACGAATGAACTAACCAAACCTAACCTCAAGTTATTTCTGAGTAGTCTGATGCATGACTCAGATCTCTTCTTATTGTAATTTTCCAACAAAATTTTTATTATCGTCAAACACATTGGTTTGAGAAGAGTTTTTGCCTCTTTTTATTTTCCCTTTCGTTGAGCATACCGCTGCTATTACACAGAACAGTTGTGACCTCATCAACGGATGGAAAGTCACCTTGCCGCAAGCTCAAAGAAACAGAGTGCTTTGATGGATGGCCTGACTTTGAGATAATCTTATCTTTTGTACTTTTTATCCAAGTTAAATTGAGCACTTCTTTTGTTGGCATAAGCTTCGGCTTATACGATACCCTTGAGTTTTTCCATAGCTTCGAAATATTTCATTCGGGGACCAATAACTTCCGCTCCTGTCCCAAGATCCGTACTTGTTCCATTGTATACGACACAATAGTCCATCTTTTATAAGAGTATGTTTATTTTAAGTTTATTTCATTTATTTCCGTTACTAAATCATTATTATAGAAATATCTCTCAATTCCTTAGGTCATGAAGTTCTTTAATGAAGTTCAAATTGAACTTTGAACTCAACATAGTCTCCAAAGTTTTGGTCTTCACAAAGATGTGACATTTTCTTGTGGAGTGTTGTTTTGTCGTAAGTGTGTGCGAATAAATCGCAAACCGCAGAGACCTTAAAGTCTACGTAACCTATGCCGTCAGACAAATTCAACCTGATTTAAACGACAGAGACGTGGAAAATTGAACATTTCCAATGCGTTCTATTCAGAGAAGTCATGGAAAAAATTCGAACGTTGGTGTATTCCACACATATGGCATCAATGAAGTCGCCTTAAAATAAACATTTCTTCGTCGACATCCTCTCAGATTTCTGGCAAAAACTCTGAGAGTAAACAAAATTACCATGAAAAGTTTCTCAAAAATTTGTCGTTCGGAGTCGACGTTAAACTGTAAGTCCCGTCACTCATGTATAAAATTAACACACAGTGTTGTGAGAAGCTAGGCCGTAATCCTGACTGAAGGGTTGTAATGGCCAATTATGTATGTATGTAATGGCATCAATAGATCTTTCAAACAAAGATGGTGTTGCAATTCTAAGATACCTCACATATATTTTATACTATTTAAATTTAGGAAAAGGAAGCGCTTAATGAAAAGCCCGATACATTGAGTTTATCGGTAGGAATGGAGACAAATGTGCAATAGGAATCTCTATGGTAGTGTATTAGACTAGAATTTCATTCATATACGATGTGAAGGCCTCTCCATCATTCCATTACTTATTAAGAAAGAGCCTTACACTCCAAAAGTAATAAAATATGTAGTCATCCACTGTTCTTGCTCCAACCAAAATCCAAAACTCAGTTCATTTAAATCATAACTTTTGCCCCTTCAACATCATTAACTTTTCCAGAGACAACAAATCCTGTAAAAGCATTAAAAAACATGACTTGGAATTAATTCGGGCAAATAAATTTCATACCACGCAATAATACTCTGTTTTCCTTTCGTTTTTTTTATGTGTTTTTTAACAGAACAAAAGACAGAAAAACTTAAAATAGTTGGGCATGTTAAAAACCACCCACAAAATTGATAAACATGACATGTTCTTGCCATGCCCGCTAGGCTTAGACTTTCGTTTTTTTATTTTATTTCAATTGAGTTCCTCTTTTCATTTCTATTGTACGTTGGTTTAGAGAGCTCGCTCTACTCTACTCACTTTGTAACTCTTTTTGTGCGTATAATTCGCTTATTCAGTTGGCAAAAAGTCAGAATATTTATGCGTCTAGCCACATAAAAATTACAAATAACACTTGTCATGTCACCCGCTCCACCACCAACTTCCGTCACATGCGTTTCCAGAGCATGAACTTCTCGCATACCCACACATATGTATGATAGCATTATAACCGGCCAAATATTATATTTTCAACAGTTACCAACTGAATTTGCTAGAAAATAAGAAAAATAATATTTTAATGTTGTTGTTTTTGTTGTTTTTGAATTGTTAACCAACTCTGAGTGTCATAGGAATAGTCTATTGTCACTGGAATAGGAATAGGAATTGTTGGCATTGGCATTGGTGGTAAAAGAAATTGTGGCAGAAAAATAAACGAAACAAAAAATAAAAAGCGGAGGAGATGTGACGTAAAAGTGTGTTCATATTTAACCAAACAACTGGCAGCTCTTGTACAGATTGTCCTTTTTAGACTTGTCTAAGCAATTTCGGTTGGCAGAAAATTTCTTTGAAGAAGACTTCCTGAGGTATTATTTTAAAGCCATGAAAACCAATATAATTTACACTTGCGAACTTGGGCCAAATGTTAGCCAACAAATTTGGAAAGATTTTCCTTTATTTTCCCACTATTATTATATTAGCTGGATGCAGGTTTCCCAAGCGATATTCAATAGCAATTGCAAAACTGAATTTTGAAATGGTACTGAACCATAACTGAAGGAGTCCTTTTTTCTATCAAATGGTACTTTTGTTAATTGCATACATGAGTGGTGGACACCTACTGTTTAAAGTCGACTCCGAATGACAGATTTCTGAGAAACTTTATGATGACAATTTTATTTACTTCCAGAGTTTTTGCCAGAAGGAAGTCGCCGGAGAAATGTTTTCTCGTATTTCGTTTTGACGAGGTCATGGGGTTTGAACCGTGGACTCCCGTCTAGTAAGTTAGCACACTACCTACTTGACTATTTATTTATTTATATTTAATACACATGCAACAAGGTACAGAAAAACTAACGACTTATTCGTGTTCCTCACATACCAGACAAAAACATCTGATTCGGAGCGTAACAAAACGTAAAAGCCCCGTTTAGGCAAACGTCGATGATGCTCCATGAAGATGTTCCATGTAGAGCAATGCAAATGCTTACCGATATTACATTACGGTTCTGCAAGCGTTTTCAGTGCCTTTCGTATTGTAAAAACGAAAGTACATTTCGTGGACGTTTGGCTAAGCGGGGCTAAAGCCTGATACTACCTTTAGCATTACGTTGAACATATTGCTAATGCATTAGTAGTTGAAAAGCGCAAGACATAAAGTATGTAATAATAAAAAAGTGTTGAAAGCGTTGCGAGGGTACTGCGGTATTTTAGAAATTAAAAAGTACCGAAAAAAGTACTAAAATACTGAATTTTTCAACACTGGCTTAGATAGCCTATTTACAATAAAAACTGCATAGCGTCTTAAAAACGCATTCAACTGCAGACTTCTCTTCGTATTTATTGGTAAACGTCTCAAAATCGGATCACTTTTTTTTGGTAGATAGACCGAGTGAGCAATTACGGAATAAAATGATACGAACTTTAATCCCATTTATAAAGGTCAACTGGACCTCCTAGTACTGTACTTGTCTCAATTGGCAAGTAAAGGTCCTCTAACCTAAACCCATTTGTCTTGATTAACGCTATAACAGATGTCTAAATGACTTGATTAAATACTCAATATTATGCAGTTTTGTAAACTTCAGCTCTTAGATCCTTCAAGAAGCTTGCGCAGTACTCATCGTTGTTTGATCCCCCTTTTTGAATATAATCGTTGAAAACAGAATGAACTGATGAAATATCTACGTAATCTTTAGACGTAATTCTATCAATTCAGTCAATTGCTTTGACTCTTACCCTGTCTCAGATGTTAAGTGGTGGATACTCAGCTTTCATCCATTGCGATAAATTCTTGTCGAACATTTTATTGACAAATTTTACTCTCTGCTTTCTTATTTTAAAATTTGCAATTAACATGCCGCGTATACACATAATTGGTTATTACAACCCTTTAGTCAGGATTACGACCTAACTTCTCACACCACTTATGTTGTGTGTGTTGTTGTGTATATAGTGGTGGGACCTACTAATTAAAGTCGACTCCGGCCGACAGATTTTTCGAGAAACTTTTCATAGCGATTTTATTTGTTCTCAGAGTTTTTGCCAGATATCTGCTGACAGAGGAAGTCGCCGTGGCCTCATATCTAATAAGCCAACACGTTACCTAGTAGACTACGGAGACTTCTTATAGATTGCATATTAGTGACCATGGCGTGGATATCACAAATCGTCGACACTGAGTTTTTCATCTAGCCAGCTTATACGGCATTGCTTAGACTCCTCCGGTATAGAATTTACCTCGTCTTCACTATTCGGGGGAGGTGATCCTTCAAACCAAAGTACAAACATTTTTAATTACGGAACAGTGTATAAAAATTCACTGAAATATTTTTTTTCCGATACCTCGAAAAGAAAAATTAAAACCCATTTGGAGTGCACGAACGTATTGATTCAAACTCGTAGACATATGTTTTATAGCACTGCTGACTTTCACTAAAGTCAACACATTGCTGTCATCACAGCTTTGTATTTACATTGTAAATCGGAGAATATTGTTACGTTTTTACCCTGAAAAAACGTTTAAAATATGAGCTTGTAGATTGCAAATAAAATAAAAATAAATCTGTGTTTAGTTTTAATTAAAATTCTTTATTATTCGCATAATTCTGTGTGCCACTGTTCACAACTTTATGAATACAACAACAATTGCTTTGGTTGTTGTTCCTCTATTTACACCCTTTGCATAAACAATAACAATTACTAGACAATTATTAGACAGATATTTGTAACGGAGTTCTTCAAACCAAGATTACTCTCTTCAAACGCACCGCTTCTTCAAGACTAAGTGAACCTTTACTAACTCACGCACCTGCTTTGCCTTGTCGTCTATATGGAAGAGAAGCAGCTGATATCTGCTGAGAAGAAGTCACCGAAGAAATATTTATCATATTTCCTTTAGTTGGAGATGCCAGACCTGGGGCTTAAACCGAGGCCTTACGTCTAATAAGCCTACTAGACAACGGTGACTTCATGTTAATCTCAGTCATTGCCCTATAACTGATTAAAAATTTTGTAAAATTTTGCAAGAATTTTTTCCTGGTCCCAAAAGGGTTAATTTTCTTGTTAAATTTTTAACAAAGGCAATTCAAGTGTTTTTAATATTTTTTGTTTGTTATTCTTTCCTACTCTCATTGTATGAATTTTCGTTCATATGTACGTGAGTGTTTTTAAACATTTTTATATGTGCATGGGAGTGTGTGTGTATGTGTGTGGTATTAAGGACTAGTGTGAGCAATTTTTTTTTTATTATAAAAATTGTGGTTAATATCCATTGTATGTATTATATTGAGCGACAATTTTTGTGGTTTTAACTCTTTTTACAATTGAAACAATTTTTCTCAAGCACTACTTATGGGCCATAAATGATCGGTGGTCCATGTTATAACGTTAGGGTGGTCAGATGGTAGTCTACGGCTTTTGAATGGAAATATCTTTAGTCATTTATTTGTATAATTTATTGTAGAATCAAGTCATAGTACATTTTAAACCTGGAAACCCTTGCAATAATGGCTATCGGTTTGACCACGATTAATATAGAGTCCTTCCCTAAGCGCTTCCTATCTCTCGATTTAAGTAAAGAACGCATATAATCGATTTTATTCGTATGAAAAACCTATTGTGGAATGTAACATATTTCTAATGTATGCCTTGGTTTCTCTATGGTCGCAGAGAGTCCGAAAAATCCAATATTCCATATCTCTGATGCAAAAATCAAACTGAATTTAACCGATGGCATGGGTTACATTGAGGACCGCTGACATACGCATATACCTGCGACTTAAGCGAAACCCAACAAGAAAAAGTTTAACTGGACCAAATCGTATCTCCTTAGCCTTCTAGTGAGATGACCATGCCCTCAAATCGCTCGCGCTGAATATTCAATGTGGAATATGATGTGTGGCACGTAGAGACGTCATGTTTAAAATACATGGCTTTGTTGTCCAGATTATCCAATTAAGTCAAAAAGAAGTTTGTTATCATCATATCATAACCCAGCCACCTTAATAAAGAAATGTGGAGTGATAACGTCACCAACCTATATGAGTCCATGTTTGATACTTTTTGGGGATGCTTATTGATCTTATGTGTTTTGGTGTCACATACCCGTTCATCCAGAAATGGCCTCATCACTAATTTTTCGATTAAATTTCAAATATTGTTGCCAACTGCTCCAGAGTTTTTAGTTTTTAGAAATCCCGGGCTTATTAGACGTGAGGCCACGGCTCAAAACCCAGTCTGACATCTTCAACAAAACAAAACATGAAATAATATTTCTTCAAAGACGCTTCAAAGTCTCCGATTTGCAGATTTTTGGCAAAAACTCTGAGCTTTAATAAAATTGCCATGAAAATTTTCTCAAAAATCTCTCGTTCGAAGTCGACTTTAAACTGTAGGTTCCACCACTCTTGTATGAAGAGAAAACACAACATAAGTAATGTGAGAAGCTAGGTCACAATCCCGACAACATTTCTAGTTGGCAATCAGGAAAGGTAGTAACTTCAATAGTGGGAAATACCTTTTATTCTGCAGCGTGATCACTTTCGTAGTTTGGATAGAGACGAAGAAACATATTGCGATTAAACCCAACTTATTATTAAATTTATAACTGTCTGTGTATTCCTCCACCGAATCACCCGAAATGTTCATATCAGAGGACTAGAACTTCCTGCTTGCAATTATAGATTGAAATCACTTATCAGATTTAGGTTCATTTAGTTTTTAGTCGATTTCATTCAATGCCTTGAAATACCTCAGATACGATACAAGACTGTTTAGAGGAGCACTGTAAGGTATAAAATCGTATTTCAAATAGTGGGGCAAGTTGTCTGACAAGATCTGTTCTCCTCCTTATAACAGAGATCCTAATTTTATAAATTTTTATTAAAGTACTCTGCTAGACGGTAACTCCATTATGACGATAAGGTTTAATAACAATTGAAGAGACCCAGTAAACCATAACTAGACGAAGTCTCCGTCTTCTATCAATCGTCATACCGCGACAAGGCCTTTCAAGTAAGATGTCTGTACAGCATACCTCACATACATACATAATTGATCACTACAACCCTTCAGTCAGGATTACGGCCTAGCTTGTGACACCACTTATATTGTGTGTTTGAAGTCTACTCCGAACGACAGATTTTTTTGAGAATTTTTTTCATGGCAATTTTATTTGCTCTCAGAGTTTTTGCCTGAAATCTCAGTAGGAAGTCGCCGAAGAAATATTTTTTCATTTCGCTTTTTTGGAGTTGTCTGACCTAGGGTTTGAACGGAGGCGTTACATCTAATAAGCCATCACACTACCTACTAGACTACGGGGACTAGTCATAGTTTAGCGTAAACAAAATTAAACGTTTAATATTTAAAAGCATTCCAGCGAATTATACTATGTTCAGACATGCACTTTTATTGAGCCAATATTCGACTATTTGAGTACAATATTTTAAGTGTTCAGATATATGTACATACATACATAATTGGCCATTACAACCCTTCAGTCAGGATTACGGCCTAGCTTCTCAACGATCTTCAGATATAATATAAGCAATATTCATTTGACAGCTATTAATCAAAGCAGCTAGTGGTTTCAACAATATTGGTTTTATGTTGTTTTTTTTGCTTCTCGTTGTTCACATTTGAGTTGTCAAATATCAACAGAAAGTGTGTGGATAATTGTAATATGCTCACTGAACATGCTTATGATAGTGTTGCATTTTAAGATTTACTCAATATTATAACAATTTGCGTATTTATTGCGCATAATGGTGTTCATTGCGATTTACGCAGTAAGAGTGCATGTGTGAACATAGTATTAGTCCAATTCGATCAGATACAATGTTCAGGGAAGGAATTTACGTATAATAATTGTAATCTGGTCACTCTATTTTACGCAAGACTTGCCTTAAACAACAATGTGAAGAATTTTATTGAAATGGTTGTTTGTGTATGTCTCACTTATATCCTGATGCAGACACAAACTGTCTCACTCTTTCTCGCTCTCTCTCTGTTTCCTTCGCTTTGCCTTTTATTATTACAAACTCAGAGATAATTTGTAGTGAAATTAAATCGTTTATTATTTAATATGAATGATTTATTTAATATTTATCGTTAAAACAAGACACAACACAACACAACACAACACTACACAATACAGTAACAATAACCATAATAATCGAAATAACTGTGTGGTTAAATTCTCTTAACAAATATGATTATTATTTTCATTATTATTATTATTATTGTTCTTGTTGTTCTTTTTGTTTAATACCAAACAAAAAATATTAATGATTGCAACAATCAAAAACGAAGAATCATTTCCCACAAATTTATAGACAAACATGAGATTGTGAATTTAATTTTCTGTAAAGAATTTAACAGACTGTAAGAAATTTTCAGAAAACAACAACATTTAAAACCATAAAATTAAAATAATAAAACCATAAAATACTAAATTAAATACAAATTGTCTTTATTTATTTATTTAAACATTGTATGGTAGATGGTGACTTTCTCCGTTTTCTCTTTTGCTTTCCTTTCCTTGCCTCTTCTTCGTTTTAATACTTTCGCCAACTTTCAATTGTGCTCGTAAATCAAACGTTTTATTGTCACTTTTATTATTATTTGCCACGATTATTTTTTTCTCTTTTGCTCTCTCTTTTTTAGTCTTCCTTTGCAAACTCGAAACTCATCTCAGATAATAATTGAAGTGTCATTTTATTTATAAACGCTTTAATAATGGCGCTCTAACGATAGGGCGATATGATATAAAAATAGAGTCCTTATTTTGTAGTTTATAATACAATATTACAAAACTCTCTTCCTCTCTCTCTCTCTGTGGCCATATACATGCCATACTCATATTCGTTTTCATTCTGAGGTTATAATGTGTTGAACGTGTCTCAAATCAGTAGGTGTCGTTTGATTGTTTAAACCCAAAAAAAAAAATGAGTAGAGTAGAACGAAATGAGTTGATTGTTATCCCCCCTCCCATAAAAATAATCGGGTTAATGTTAGTTTGTTTCCAAGTTTCCAGAGTGTATGTATGGGTGTCTGTGTAAATGTGTTTTTATTGTCGCAAACGAGCAAAGAGTTAAAATGATAAGATTTCTTAAGAATTTTTGTCACGTTTCTATCATGACACGTTAACTAACTGGATGAATACACACATTCACACATATACTTATATAAACAATATATGTATGTGTGTATGTGTACTTCTTGAAGTAAAGGCGAAAAGGGCAAATAGACATGGTTAAGCTAAAATTCCATATACAAGGATATCACAATTGAAAGACTAACAGTGGAGCAGAAAGTAAATATGACATCATTAGCATTTTGATAAGATTTTGTATCTCTGCACACGCACACTGTAGGTTAGGGGTTGTATAGACCAATTTAATGTAACTCTACATGTACTGTAATGTACATGTACTTTACATGTGCTTTACATGTGCTTTACATGTACTCCACATGTGCTTTACATGTACTCTACATGTATTTTACATGTACTTTACATGTAGTCTACATGTACTCTACATGTACCTTACATGTACTCTAGATGTACTTCACATGTATTGTAAATGTACTCTACATGTACTCTACATATACCCTACATGTACTTTACATGTACTCTACATTTAATGTACATGTAATCTACATGTAATTTACTGTACTCTACATGTACTCTACATGTACTCTACATGTACTCTACATGTACTCTACATGTACTTTTCATGTACTCTACATGTACTTTACATGTACTCTACATGTACTCTACATGTACTCTACATGTACTCTACATGTACTCTACATGCACTTTACATGTACTTTACATGTAATTTACATGTACTCTACATGTACTGTACATCTACTCTACATGTACGTTAAACACGCTTGGAATACATTTTTTTATGTCTGAAAGGTGTCCTCGGTAAGCGTTATCTAAGGACTACTCCGCATAACTGATGGCGAAACAAACGCATGTGAAGAAGGCTAAACGCCATGAGGGCCACCTCTAGCAGGATGTGACGATGTCACGCGCTAACGGTCTTGATAGGGTAGAGGCTGGAGGCTCTGATCGCGTATCCCTATCCTGCGGAAACCGCTTGGCCCCACACAATTTGGGTTATTCGCTCACAAAATTTTGTATGGCGAATTACGTAATTCAGCACTTAATTGGATGTTGAATTACGAATGAGAGAGCGAATTACGAAAAATTGCTGCAGTGCGAACATAGCATAAGAGACAATCATTGATTAACTACTTGCCCGAGGTACTCCCTATAGGAGCCCTCCATATTAATTTATTACCCAGTTTTATTCCAAGATACATACATACATACATTACTTTCATTTTCTGTGATACTCATGATAGTATGCTTCCGTTGATACGTTCTTTTCTTCTTGTAAATGATACTGTTAAGTTTTATCCTAAGGTCCACACTCATGTGTGAACAACTTACAATCTCAAGATCTGTATGTATTAATGATGTAGAAAGAGTCGTTTAAAATTTGCCGTCAATATTACATCATGTACATATGATTGCCTTACAATACCCGTTTCAGATAGTTTTGTCAGGAGTTCATCAACAACCAGGCTCCATATTAGTGGTAAAAAGACACCAACCTGTGGGTATCGCCTACTTGCCTTGGCTTTTATTAATTCGTTGCCTGCGTATGTTCATATCATTTGGGTGCCAGAGACATTTTACATACTTCAGTAAACTACAGAGTCGTTGAAATGGCTATCATTGTGCCATTAAAATCTCTGGTAATTTCTTTACATTGGGAATGGCTTTTAAAACACACGAGATTATATTTACCATACAGTAACGATTACTGATAATGAAACAAAGGCAGATCCGGATAGGGAATAGATAGCACAGCAAATGTGGCCAAGACTTGAATCTGCTCAAACTTAAAAAGACCATACACAGTATGGTAGTTGAATGTATTAGTATTAATTGTTATTGTATTAGGGACCGACCAGATGCTTTGTTCTTGGTCTTTTACAGGAGTTGTAGAGCCAAGATAGAGGGGAACTATGTTTTCTTAGATCTATCCAGAATGGACAGTCTAAATGGCTTTATCACAAGTTCATGAGAGTTCCAAGACTAGGGGAAATTATTAATGAATCTGGTATTACAATGGCCTAACTGTGTCTATCCCATCTTGGGTTTGAAGTCATCTCAACCTGCGTATAAAAAAGTCGAAACAAAATAGCAGCAGTATGGCGTGTATGAAGGCGCTTTAGTCTAGATTTGGACATGAGGCCACGGTTCAAATCCCAGGTGAAGTCAACTCCAACAAAACGAAATATGAAAAAATAATTCTTCGACGACTTCCCCTCAGCAGATTTCTGGAAGAAACTCTGAAAGTAAAAACAAATTGCCATGAAAACCTTATCAAAAAAATCTGGCATCGTAGTGAGACTTTAAAGTGCAGGTTCCGCCACTTATGGATAAAATTAACACACGCAACATAAGTAGCGTGAGAACATACATACATACAAAATTGGCCATTACAACCGTTCAGTCAGGATTACGGCTTAGCTTCTCACACCACTCATGTTGTGTGCGTTAATTTTATACGTAAGTGGAGGGACCTACAGTTTATCGTCGACTCCGAACGACAGATTTTTTGAGAAACTTTTTCATGGCAGGTTTATTTACTCTCAGAGTTTTTGTCAGAAATCTGCTGAGAGGTAGTCGCCGAAGAAATATTTTTTTTCTCATATTTCGTTTTGATGTCTGGCCTGGGGCTCGAACCCGGGATTTACGTCTAATAAGCGAACACACTACCTACTAGACTACGGCGACTATTGTAGTGTGAGAAGCTCGGTCGCAATCCTGTCTAAAGGGAAAGACTTTAAAGAGTATTTAAAATGCGTCCACGCTATTCTAATTATATCTCCTCTTCTTGTTATAATTGTTATGCTGTGTCGGAAAATATAGTGAATGTAAAGGTGAGTGAACATTGGAGTTCAACTAATTCTTCATTTGTAGCTTTTTTGGCTTACCAATGTGGTTTATTGTTCCTTGTTCTCTTGAGAATCAGAAGGCCTTCTGGAGGGACATTTGGAAGGGAATAGGAATTGATTTGATATTTTTAAAATTTGGAAATTCGCAATACGGAAGCGTATTAAAAAATTGTTTTCCTTCAACCAGTATTCCTTGTGTAGTACGTAATTAAAACTAGGTATCAAAGGTAGGTTAGCGGGCAAGTTCATTAGAAAGCCCATTTGGTCTATTATGTATATTAAAGCTAAGTTCTGTTTAAAGATTTCTTTTCATTTACCTTTTCAAAGATATATCTTGCTTAAGAATATAATTTTATAATTTATTACTCGCTTTTATTACTTGAACTAAAAGAAAGAGAGAGAGAGAGAGAGAGAGCGAGTGAGAGAGAGTGGGTAATTTGTGATGTGCCAAATTGTAAAAATTTTCAAACGATTATTATCTGAAAGAGCAAAGTTTGTTTTTTCAAATGCTTGAAACTATAAATAAACGGCTACTGGCTTATACGCTCTGGCATAATGATATTTTCCTTGTAGAATACCAAAAAGAATCTTGAGAATCGTTTAAATTCAAGCCATTATTAAGACATAAAATACAAATACAAATAAACGTAAACGTAAATGTTCTAGGTTTTCAATTGGTATGTGTGTGTATGTGTAAGTTGCATAAAATTGTTGGCTGTTTTAGCATTCATTGGCAATAACTGTGACAAATTATCTTGTTGATAAACACTTAAATCGGAAGTCACGCTGCTCTTTCAAATATTATCACAAACACACACAGGCACACACTCGTACTTGTATACTGAGAATAAAATAAAGATTTTTATTTTGTATTAATGTGATGGCAATACACCAAATGAAACTACAGAACCCATTACAAATACATACACACACAGCCACCAGCATAACATGCTCCTTTGTATACCAATCTCTTAACGATAAAAAATTACTTTTTCGTTTACTCTCAAACACACACACAACTTTACCAATATACTCGTACATATGCATGTAAACAGTTCCACAGTTTGTACAAGGCTACAACAATTTGTTGTTTGGTTTGTTGTGCTTTTCATTTTTTAACCCATTTCAAAGCGAAATAAACAACATTCTGCAGCAATAAAACAGCACAACAAATTGCCAAAAAGAATTAAGATCAAAAGTGATAAATACAAAAACAAATACACAAACAAACAAAGAAAACAAATGAAAAAAAAACAAATACATTTATACACACACATACATATATATGTATATGTACATACATGAACTTATAGACTGCAAGAGTAAGCTGTAAAATAAAATTCGTTTTTAAATGAATTTATTAGTGCGCTAAGGGAAAAAGAACTCGTTTTATGAGCAAAAACAGAGAGAAAGAGAGAGAGAAAAAAATACACACACACTTACACACAGAAATCAAAAGCTTAAAACAAAATCGGGTTAAAGGATAAAGAGAAATAATTATAGCTGGTAAGTCTGAGTATATGATACCCCTACACTTGCCTGTAGTTTTCTAAATAACTCAACATATTCATTGATTTACTGTACATTACACGGTAATGACGTGTATGACTTTGGCGAAGTCATAGACATGAGATTTATTAGCACTTTTTAACATACGTACATACATACATAATTGGCCATTACAACCCTTCAGTCCTAGCTTCTCACACCACTCATGCTGTGTGCCTTAATTTTATACTTGAGTGGCGGGACCTGTAGTTTAAAGTCGACTCCGAACGGCAGATTTTTAAGAAACTTTTGCATGGCAGATTTATTTACTCTCAGAGTTCTTCTCAGAGAAATCTGGAAGTCGCCGAAGAAATATTTTTTCTTTCATATATTGTTTTAATGACTGGCCTGAGGCTCGAACCAGATCTTTTCGTCTAATAAGCGAAAACACTACCCACTAGACTGATAACATAAATCTAATAGTCGCCAGTTTAATGTCAAGGAAGACAACTTCTATCAATTATTGTTGGACTCCATCGTACTCTACGTAGCACCCAATGGGTATAAGCGAAAACCATTGTAGATAATAGAAGTTCATAGGCGTTCAGCGTTAAGAGCCTCCTGCTCATATAGGACAGTGTCCAAAGAACCAGCCGTTGCATCCCCGGAGAGATGTCGATAGCAGAGATCAGTAATGAATCCTGAATGTTTTGAATTCATGAAATTTTGAGTATGAGTGATTCAACGGTATTGAAATTCAACTACTCTAATTCATTCGTACTCACTACAACATTGATTTATAATTGCAGATTGCAATGAGTATGAGTACATTGTTGACATCAAACTCATAACATTCGAAATATGTTTGATTCATAAGCCTTCTCATTCAGATTCATAAATGATTCAAGTGATTTGAATCATTCATCAAAATTTACAGTCTTAGTTGTTGTTGAATTTACAAAAAAAAGAAGAACGAAAAAGGCAAAGACAGCGAGCAAAGCAAACACACAACCTTCTAGTGAGTATTGCAGTGTTTGTACGCAAATCATAGTTATTTTGTGATTTTTGTAAATGTTGAGTAAAGGAGAGTCGAAATCAAAAACATCGTGCGTATTATTAAGTATGAGCGCGATGAGTACTTCAAACTTTGAATATGAGTGGTATGAGTATGATATTAAAATAAGTATGAATGCGTATAAGTATCAGAAATTATGAGTATGATTCGAATCTACTCATCTTTTTGAATACTCATTGCTGATCTCTGGTCGATAGATATACACGCGAGAGAGCCGGCTGTATAATAGAAAAGTGCAGTACCGTCTGAGAAATGAAAATTAAAAGGACGCTAAAATATGACGCGGAACTTGCATCGAAGATGTCCGGATACTTTTTGTCCACGGTTATTTTCGACAATGCTTGCCTCAATTTAGGTCAATGATTACCATTTCCTAGCACAGTTGTGCGGAGCGAATTCAAACACATTGCTTATGCTCTTTTATTTAGTCGTCGATCAGACTGCGGCGAGTGCACATGTCAGCGAATGCTATAACATTTTTTTGGGGGTTACACTCAAAAAATATTTTATGTTAAAAAATTCTTTTATTAAAATCCAATGTCTTATATGTTCTTAAAACACATTTTGAATGTTTTAATAGTCAAGTAAATAATTTAGATGTTATGAAAAGAGAAATACTTTTTTATAGACATAAAGCAATATTTTGAGAAAATTAAAAGGTTGGCTATTAGTAAGATAGGAAATTTATGGACCAAAATTAGATCCCAACAAATATCTAAAAACTTTCCCTAATTATTAAGTCAAAGATGTATAACTTTATGTATGTTGATGAAATGAAAATCAAAATAGCGTATATTACTAACACTTTTCTATGACTGTAAACCCTCACCTTATTTTCGCTCTCTTACTCACTAATACATAACCAAAAAATTTTTGGTAATCCCTGATTTAGGTTGACACAGACAGCGCTTGGCCTTGTTGGGGTAAGCTCGAAACAGCGCAACATATATCTTTCGATTGCCTTCACATTCAGCGCAAAATATTACCCATTAAAGGAGGTATTTGGCTGCAAAATTGCGGTAGAAACCCAAATTGTACCAATCGAGTTTCAACTATTTGTCACATTAGTTTTGTTGTTTTTTATTTTTAAATCAGTTTTTCGGATTCAAATTTAAAACTGTAGTCTGCAAGTCATGGATAAAATCTGACTAATTATATGCCAATGTAGACTACGGCGACTTATCTAGTAGGTAGTATCTTGGCGTATTAGACGTGGGGCCACGGGTTAAACCCCAGCTTTAACATTTCGAACAAAACGAAATATTTAAAAATTTTTCTTCAGTGACTGCCTCTCAGCAGATTTGTGGCAAAAACTCTGTGTGAGTAAATAAAATTGCCACGAAAAAGTGTCTCAAAAATCTGTCTAATGGATAAAATTAACACATACAACAAAAGTGGTGTGAGAACCTAGGTTGCAATCCGGGCTGGAGGGTTGTAATGACCAATTACGAATCTATGAATGCAATTATATGCCAATAATTTTATGTTACTTCAAGAATACTGAGCCAAGCCTGACTTATTTTACTAAAAAGATAATGGAATTCTTTTTACTATACCTTATTTTTACTATATATACATTAAAATATTTTTAAGTTCTTTATATTATACGTTTATTTTTAATATTAAATTCTACATTCATTTTCTTTATTTTCAGGTAAGTTCCTAATCCTATAAACAATTATAAGGACATTATATATCCTTAGATATATCGGTAAGATTAAAAATGTTTCTCTTTTTTATTTTTATTCCAATAGTGTAGAATGTGTTTCTTTTTATAATGATTGCCATTAAAATCTAGCATTTCCTATAATCTTCGCATTTTTGAAGTAAATTTTCATTCCATCCATCCGTCTAAAAATGCAAGTAATTTTCCATGAAAAATAATTTCTGTGTTTATATTTTAAACAAAAGATTTCCCAAGATTACCAATATTTTACCATAACTTGACTTGATTTTAAAGGCTTTCTTATTGTGTAAATCATTGAAAGCTTTATGGATAGATGGATGCTCACTTACTTACTTAGCATAACTGGTTATTACTATCCTTCAGTCAGGAATACGACCAAGCAGATTTCCGACAACCAAATTCCCAATTCGGAATTTACACCTTTAAACAACCTATCTCAGCAACAGCTCTCGCCCACAGAGGGGTATCTTAAATACAACAGATATTTGAAGATCTCTACTTGCCCGCCACAATTTGGCACTGGCGTAGCTGCATATCTCCCTCTAAGAGTTTCGCATCTTTATCTTATATATAAAAATGAATGTGTGTTTGATTGTATGTTTGTATGTTTGAAGTTTATAGACGATTAAACGGCTGAACCGATTTTCTTGAAATTTTCACAGTATCTTCCTGTATGTCTGGAAGGAGTTATAGGCTACTTTTTATGTTGATATTCCAAATGAGCGAGGGGCCATGCCCATGTATACTACATACTACATACTTAATATTTAATTGCATTTGAAATATATTACTCATACGCATAGTTACCCCTAAAGTATGCTATCTATGATTCTTGATGTATAAAACCAAAGAAAATAAAGTATAAAGAATGTGCATTTTAGCATATTTTAGAAATTCACGACGCGGATATTCTGTTGGCCTACTCGAGAACCTAGAGTGAGTAACATTATTTTCAGAGAGCATTAAAACTAGTGTGTTGACTTATTAGACGAAAGGCCCGAGTTGAAATCCCAGGTCAGACATCAAAACGAAATTGTGAGAATATTTCTTCGGCGACTTCCTCTCAGCAGATTTCTGGCAAAAACTCTGAGAGTAAAAATTGTCATGAAAAGCTTCTCAAAAATCTGTCGTTCGGAGTCGACTTTAAACTGTAGGTCCCGCTACTCATGTATAAAATTAACGCACACAACACAAGTGGTATGAGAAGCTAGGACGTTGTACAATGGGTCAATTCGAAATCGGGGTACTGTACTTGTCACAGTTGACAAGTACACGTCCTCTAACCTACCCTAACCTAACTTTTAATTAAAATGCTTTATTATTCGCACAATTCTGTGTGCCACTGTACACACAGTTGATATAAACAACAACAATTGCTTTTCTTTGTTATTCCTCTGTTTATAATAACAATTGCTGGACAATTATTCAACAGATATTTAGAACGGAGATCTTCAACCTACGATTACGATTCAAACGCACCGCTTCTTCACACAAGACTGATTGAACTTCATTAACTCCATCGCCTGCTTTGCTTTGCCTTTTATATGGCAAGGTAAACATTCTAATGAATGTCCTTGAAGGCGAAAGTTTTTGATTTCACCTTCACGAAATCTCTATAAATGTAAACATCGTTGTATACGTTTATTATTGTAGTGTTGTTGGTATATAAGCAAAAATACTTGTTAATCATTTTTTATGCTGGTGTTTGTTGTTGTATTTTTGTTTACTTGTTTACCATTTTTATGCTGGTGTTTGTTGTTGTATTTTTGTTGACTTGCTTACCAGTTTTTTATGCTACTGTTTGTTGTTTTATTAAGCAGTACAATAATTTGTAAACAGGTTTGTTTAGTGCATTGTTTTGTTTTTGTAGCTTTTGTTTATAATTTTAGTGTTAAGCTATGTAAAAGTAAAACACCAATATCTAGATTTTTCATTTTCGTATCAATATTCTTCACTAAACGCTTTTAAAGTTGCTCCCACTAGAGCAAACCCCAGTTAGTTATATGTGAGATTCTAAGCAAATAATTATAATTAAAGTTCAGTCCATATGTTACAAACTTTATTTCAAACTGAGAACAACTCCTTAGCATTTTTTTATTGTGTAGGGTACAATGGCAAAAAGGATGATACAAAACAAAAAAAAAAAGAATTCGAATACAAAATCGTTTTTAGAATATCCAAATCTTGAAATTGCATGGTAAAGTTGATCCATTTTTTTTATATTTTATATGCATTGCATAATTCGCAGCTCTATGATGTCTGGAGATAAGTTTATCCCGATTTAAATTAAAATATAATAAAAACAAGAAATAAATAAATTGTTTGTATTTCATTTTCCTTTAGAAATGAAATACAGTTAAAATGTTAAAGTCTTATGGATGGACAAAATAATTGAGAGGGCGCAAACACCTCCAAAAACAACCATAGGCTAAATCTGGGGTTTTACGCCAACCATACCACATACCACCGAAATCGTTTTGAGATAATGGCAAAAAAGGCTGAATGCAGTTAAATCCCGGTCCAACTTGAACTACATGTGGGTAGTTCATATTCTGAGAACACACAGAACACACTTGGACACATTCGGGTCGATTATATGATCTCTTATAAGTTGTTGAATAAAACATTTTATTTTATAATTTCAAGTAGAAAATTCTCGTCTAAATATCCCGGCATTACAAATGTGATCGCTCAGGTTTATATTGATACCTCGAAGCTGCATGACAGGCTGGACTGTTGCATATTTATTAAGGGTTCTGATAATAAACTTTTTTATTGACTTCGAAGTCGCCATAGTCTAGTAGGTAGTTGTAAGGCCAAGGTTCAAACCCCAGGTCAGACATCAAAACCAAATATGAAAAAAAAAATATTTCTTCGGCCACCTTCTCTCAGCAGATTTCTGTTTCTCAAAAATATGTTGTTCGGAATCGACTTTAAATTGTAGGTCGCGCCACTCATGTCTAAAATTAACAAACACAACACGAGTGGTGTGAGAAGCTAGGCCGTAATCCTGACTGAAGGGTTGTAATGGCCAATTACATATGTAAGTATTAACTGCTTCACCACTACAGTGTTTTCTAGGCGGATGCTATGTTCGTTTTGAAAGCGTTGCAACGCTTTTTGTGTGGCGGTATTTTTCCCTGAAAATCTCTTGATTTACTCGCATAGTCAGACTGTGATTATGTAGCCAACGAAGTCATTTTCAAGGTCCATGCCGAAGATTTCTTAAAAAAACAAAACTTGGAGTCATTGAAAGTAACTTCTACATGGATTGTGGGGCATTAGGGATATCGTTGGAAATTATTTTGCTAATGAGCTGGCTAGGGTACGACGGTGATGTGGTATGGAGCTCATAAGCTCTAAGATGTTACATGGTTTAGGTATTACGATTGTTTCAGATAAATAAGATATTATTCACTCGCTTTACAGGGAGGCTCAATTTTGTTGGCAGCAAGAGGGCATGTTTTTGATTTCAAAAGAACGGCGTTAAGTAGGAGACAATTTATGCCACGTCAGATATTCTTCACTATCGTTCGTATGGCATTGTAATCTCACGTGTTCAAATCTTACAGTAGCCAGTGAGATTCTTTTCCGTCAAAATCTATAAGTAAGGATTGGATGAATGCCTTATACTAAGTTCACGTATACAACTTAATTGAGAACAATAGTCGTTTAATTGATAACAATATTTTACCCGTTTAGGTATAATAAATATACGCAATATTCATTAAACAGCTGATAAACAACAACATTGTTTTTATTTTGGTCGCGTGTTTTTGTAATTTTTGTTTGTGTTTGTTTGCAAGTTGCCATTTTTTTTTTGTAGTTGTTGACATTTGAGTTGTCAAATATCAACAGGAAGTGTTCGGTTACTTATAATGTGCTCACAAAACAGACTTATGACAGTGCTGTATTTAAAGTTTTAATCAATATTATAACAATTAGCATTTAATTGATCAATAATTAATTGAGATTTTATATGAAGTATTGAGATCAATATTGGCGTTAATTGCGATTTACGCAATAAAGGTGCATACGTGAACATAGTATTACGTTAAAGTTTGGATATAAGTCTCTACAAAAAGATAAGATTCAATTCTAAGCAGACTATTTTGGTTTGCTTTGTATAGACTCAACTAACCTTAATCAGACTGACTGTCGCCTAAAAGCGTAACTTAGAAATACAAAGCAAAATAAGTACTATTAATTCCACTGAAGATATTCACCACATGGTTATGCTGACATTGTGTTGTCGCATATTATACGGTGTTGAGATATGCACCTTTATTGCGTAAATAGCAATAAAAGCCATTATTGAGCTCAATATTTTATATATAAAGTTTCAATTAATTGTTGTGCAATAAATACGCAAATTGTTATAATATTGAGTAAAACTTAAAATGCAGCACTATCATAAGTATGTTCAGTGCGGATATTACAATTATCCGAACACTTTCTGTTGATATTTGACAACTCAAATGTCAACAACGAGAAGCAAAAAAAAAAAACAAAATAAAAACCATGTTGTTGAAACAACCAGCTGTCTTGTTTACCAGTTGTCAAATAAATATTGAATAAGCAGATGAATTGCGTATATTGTTATGTCTGAACACTTAAAATATTGTACTCAATAAACCGAATATTGTCTCAATAAAAGTGCATGTCTGAACATAGTATTAGACAGTGTTGGATAAAGCCACTGTTCAAGCCCCAGGGCAGATATATGAAATATGAAAAAATAATTCTACGGCGACTGCCTCTCAGTAGATTTCTGGCAAAAACTCTAAAAGTAAATAAAATTGCCATGAAAAAGTTTCTCAAAAATCTGTCGTTCGGAGTAGAATTAAAGTCCCGCCACTCATGTATAAAAAAACACACAACACATAAGTGATGTGAGATGTGGTTGTAATCCTGACTGAAGGGTTGTAATGACCAATGACGTACAGTAATCTTACTTCTAGATGATGTGTACTGACTACCGAGATTAGAGTTTTTCTTGTGAGGTTTTCTTAAGTCGCAGGTTTATGCGAAGAAGCCACAAACCACAGCGGTCCTCAAAGCCATCATCATGTTATCGGTCAAAACCAGCTTAATTTATGCGCCAGATTCATGACAAATTGGACATTTAGGATGCGCTCCAACGAGAAAAACGATTTTATATTCTGCACTTAATGCTATTAATTTGTCCTTCAAGTAAATAAAAAATTTCAATCATATCTCACACAGACTTTGTTGTATATAAATTGAAACAAAGGAAGTGCTTAATTAAAGACCACATTACAGACAGAACGTACAATAACATTTAAAACCCTGAATTCATTTGTTTTATCAATAAATTTGAGAGTACGTGGCACAAATTAATATAAAATTTTAGTTAAAATTTAATGACGTGTTATCAAGAAGATGGTATAGCTAATCACCCTACAATTTCCTCCTACACTGTAAATGGTTCCCATTTAATTTAATAGCCTTTTAAAAAATGTTTTATAAAGATCGTAGCAGAACTGAAAACTATAAAAAAAAATTATTGAGTTGAGCCCAAGACAAATCATTTCAATTGTTCCTACACTCTCACTCAATTAACAAATATTTTACAGGGTTTCTGTGATAAATTGAATTGCAATGAATTAAATTGTCGTGTGCGTTTGTCGTTATTTGAATAAATAATCCTTTTGATGAAATATTATACATAGTCGTACATGCAAATATGTACATATGTATTCTGAGATTAGTTTCATTCAAAACACAAACGTCTTTAAAAGCATTTTAAGAAAAATAAAATTCAACTAAAGCCAAGGATAACAATAAAGGGTGTGTACACTCAAATTCGAACACATAATTTTGTATGCAGATTTCTTCTTGAAAATGTGTTTTATGAGATTAGATACTCGCATCACAAGATATTATAGTCTAGCACTGGCATGAAAAATAGTTCTCATAACTGAAAAGGCGAGATGTTCGGGATATTGGAAATCGAATAAAATCCTTACAGTCCATCAAATATCGGCGAGTGAGTTGCAGGCACACATCGGAAGTTGCAAATATTTATATTCTCCTCAAAACCTAGAAAGGACGTAGGCACAGTAGAATAATATTTTTTTTAACACGGAGGGATATTGTAAAGAGGATTTTTGGAAAGGCCAGATGTGCCATAATAAGAAACAAAAGGGCTGCGGGGAAATCATCAGAATGCAAACAAGGAACTATGCATCAGATTTATTGAAATCTCAATGGTCGGATCATAGTAATCAATGCAGCCATTGTCTGAGCAGCCAGAACAAATCTAAAAACAAGATGATCTCAAGAGCTTAAGTGGAGTTTAATAAGATACAGAGATTAGCGTGTGTTGGTGTAACAGGAAACCTGTTCTACAGCTCAACCTGAAGCTTGGAGTAGTCTGGAAGCTACACACTCCTTTTAAAATATGTACTTGGAAGTCCAGAGAGAATTTTGTTGCAGAAGGAGGAGTTTTTGGTACCAAAATAAATTATTCTCCGCCCATGGGGAAACTTGTGGAATTCTATGCCATCGAATGACATGCTCAATTCAACTTGAGTAGGAGACACAGCATTACAATCTGCCTTCCGAACATTCGGATTTTCTGAAATTAAATGGAAAATATTGTGAGACCGGAAAGACGTACTCAACGGCAGGAAAAATAGAATGAGAGGCAGAGAGATTTGGGTCGAGCATCTAACTATCCAGAACTAACCAGAGGTTGGCAACAGGGTTTTGAGAGCACATTGTAGATTTAAGTACAGAATGATAAGAATGGGGATCGTCTCAAATACAACATTTAGATTCCTTGATGATGATAAGGAATCATCAGAGGATATTCTTGGAATCATACCATAAAGACGGTCTCTGTGCTTATCTGTTACTATTCTTGTTGACAATGGGCAGCATTCTGAAGTTTATCAAAATAATTCATTTGAAGGAAACATTACAGAGATATCCTCTTAAGTTTGAGTAGAATACAATAAACAGTTTGGTCATCAGTTGCCCCAATTGCCTGAGCTACAAAAACCTTCAGATTAATGTAAGCAAATGTGTCCAAATTTGTACGGTTACACTCTGTAACCGCTTATGCTTATAACAAGAAACTAAAAGTTAAGAAGCCTTCTTTTGAAGTAGCAATAGTAGTCGTTGTTATTTTGTTACTGAAAATTACAATCACAGCAATTTTTTTTGATATAAAATATGAATTAAATTTATGAAGTCTTAGTAACTCTAGTTACAATTTGTTTCAATTTAACTGCCAAAGAAACATACACATACGTGTACTGTGTATGGGGAAAGATGGCAGAATAAAAGAGACATTTTGGGCCTGATATATAAGGCGCTTTATAAAGGATCTCTATTTAAGAGATTCATATTTTTAGATCGTTCATATATATATACATAATCTATGTTGTCGTTGTCGTATCTTCTCAATGGCATCACGAATGTTGGCCTCGCAATGCTTAATTGTCTCTGGTTTGTCGGCATAACACTTTTCTTTAATGACGCCCCACAGAAAATAGTCCAACGTCAGTCTTCAATAGTCCAGGTCAGAGATCAAAACGGAATATGAAAAAAAAAATATTTCTTCGTCGACTTCCTCTCAGCAGATTTTTGGCAAAAACTCTGGGAGTGGAATAAAATTGCCATGAATAGTTTCTCAAAAAATCTGTCGTTCGGAGTTGACGTTGAACTATAGGTCCCGCCACTCTCGTATAAAAATTAACGCACACAATGGTGTGAGAAGCGAGGCCGTAATCCTGACTGAAGGGTTGTAATGGCCAATTATGTTATACATGAGATCTAATCCCTCGTTGAGAATATTCAATTGGGCATGAGCTTTGTGCAACGTAGCATTCTAATCGCTGGTTGAAAATATTTCATGAGACATGAGCTGTGTGGCACGTAGCATTATTTTGTTGAAAGCGCAAGTCGTTGGACTCCAGATCACCCAATTCAGGCGATAAGAAATTCATCGATCTCGCCGTTGACAGTGAAAGACTTGTTAACGTCGTTGTCAAATAAATATGGACAGAGGAAGGCCTCAGCCCAAATCTATATTCAATAGTAACTTTGGCGGCATGCACTGGACTCTCTTGGATCTCATGTGTCCTCAGGTCTCATATCCGTTTAAATTCGACAAATTGGTTTGCTTACGTACCCTTTTATCCACAAATGGGACTCATGATGTGGATTTTTCGATGAAGAACTGCTTTAGAGCAGATTCAAAGAACTGATATCGTAATAACATCGGGTGACCATGGTGATTTGGCAAAACATAATGTATGAAAAGAGTCCTTGTTGGAAAACCCATGAGGACTGACTTTGGTCAAATTTTCTTCCCCATTTGCTTCTGCTCACAATGAGGCCCTTTGACATCTTACAACTTCGGAATCATTTCTATTATTTTACTGGGTACTTTACTTACATCCTTTACTCTAACTCTCCGACAACAGTAACAAAACGGATGCAGAAGAAAATGCAAAAGGCTCTCTCATAAAAAAAACAAACTAGTGAAGGAAATAGAAAAAAAAGAACGAAAAACTGGAGGAAAATGAAAAAGTGAAAAAAGTTAACAGGAAAGCAATTTCCTCATGCAAAGGAGGTAAAGTTGAATATTAAATAAGAATAAAAACTTTGCATGTGTGTATAAGTGTGTTTGAATGTATGTATGTGTATATATGTATGTGTACTCTAAGTAATAAAAGTCATCACAAGATGAAGTTTTAGATTTACAACTCAACATATGATGACAAGACTTAAGACTACATTCATACATACATAACAGTAGCAGGAGAAGAAAAATACCGCCTCATATGAATACTTAGATGCAAAACATTTAAAAATGGCAAGAGTGGAGTCTCTATTTATGAATTCAATTTCTATGAAAGAAAGAAAAAAATGAATGAAAAAATCCTGGGAATAAAATAACTCGGCATTTGAAATAAAAAGATTTCCTTGGAATACAAGTACAATTGAGTGAGGAAGAAACCCAGAAAGGAGGATTCAACTGAATTGCACAATGCAAAGAAAGGGGCAGAAGCGAGAATAACTACGGTAATGAAAACATTTTAAGGCATTATATTTTAATGATTAAATAAATCCTTGACTTCATTATTATTAACATTCCATTCGCAGAAAACATAAAGCTTTTGAAAACATATTCGTTTTTAAATGGCCTTAACAAGAAAATATTCACTTATGAAATGCTTTGAATTATGAAATGGAACTGCTTAAAGTAATTCCACAATATTTCAAATTTACAACGCAAACGAGAGTTGAGAGAGTTTTTTCCAATGAAATATGAGCCAATGATGCCTCCGCTGCACAAGTCGCCCAAACAGTCACTTGTAATGGGTGCATTGGCGTCTGTAAGACCACATGTGGGTTTTCTGAGCCTCAAAAACGGCAGTGAATGAAAATGAGCTTTATCCGAAAATATGATTTTTTCTGGCAAAATCGACATCAACGTGCAGTTTATCATTGGCCCACCTTACTTACTTAATTGGCCATTTACAACCTTCCAGGCGCCTCTGCTTCTTGCGTGCTTACGCTAGTTGGTCACACCAATCGATCACAGGGCTTCCTCGATTTGGTCCTTCACTAAGTTCCGCAGATCGCCGCATCTAAAACCCATCTCGCCGCAGCATCCTTCTTCATTCGAACGACATGGCCGAGCCAGCGGAGACGCTGGATATTAATACGCTGCACGACGTCTATGTCGTTGAGGAGCTCATACAACTCACTGTTGGATCGGATGCGGAAATCATCGCCAACTCGCACTGGACCGAAGATCTTACTCAAGACTTTTCTCGCGCATACTCTCAAGGCCGCGTCGGTGCTTAGTAGGGCCCATGCCTCTGCGCCATAAAGAAGCAGGGGTAGGTTGAGCGTCTTATAGAGTATTAGTTTTGTCAAACGAGAGAGGTCTCTGCTACTCAATTGCCTATTGAGGCCATAGTTGCACCTGTTGAAAAGAGTGATCCTGCGCTTGGTCTCCAAATTGACATCATTTTTGGTGGTAACGGCGGAACCAACATAAATGAATTCCTTGACTGAGCAATACGTCGCACGTCTCTACTTGTCGATAACATATACTTTGTTTTGCCCTCATCTACTGCCAGACTCATCTTAGCAGACTCCCGTTCAATAGCACTAAAGGCGTCGTCAGCATACGCAAGCAACTGGACCCTTTTTTGAAAAATAGTGCATTTGCGATGCACTCCCGCCTTCCCCAGAACACTCTCCATGACGAAGTTGAAGAGGTCGCATGATAAGGGATCGCCTTGTCTAAAACCTCGAACGGTATCAAAAGGTTTGGAGAGGTCCATTCCTACCTTGATGGAGCTGCAGTCATTGCTCAACATCATTCTGCATAGCCTTATCAGCTTCGCAGGTATACCGAGCTCAGACATTGCGGCAAAAACACGATCCCTTATGGAGCTATCATCGAAAGCTGCCTTATAGTCGACAAAACGATGGTGTTTTTCGTGGGTCTTTTCCAGGATTTGACATAGTGTGAAGATCTGTGTTCGATGGTAGACTTGTCAGGTTTGAAGCCGCGCTGATAACGTCCAATCAATGTTTTGACGAGTGGCTTCAGTCGTTCACACAATACGCCTGTAAGAACCTTATATGCGATAGGGAGAAGACTTGTACCCCTGTAGTTGGCGCATATCGTAGAGTCTTCATTTTTCAGAACAGGACAGAGAACACTGAGGTTCCAATCGGTGGGCATACTTTCCTCTATCCATATTTTGTAAATAAGCTGGTACATGTGCCCTACCAACTCATTACATCCGGTCTTAAATAATTCAGCGGGGAGCTTTCTGTGCTGCTGTAGGACAGGTTCTCATTGTCCCTATTATGGCAACGCTAATTTCTTTATCTTGTCCAACATTATTTAAGCTTTTTTCAGATATGTTTTATCTTCCGAACAATTGCACCGTCCCTATTAGTTTGGCAAAATTAGAGTGTACACCAGAGATCAGCAATGAGTATTCAAAAAGATGAGTAGATTCGAATCATACTCATAATTTCTGATACTTATACGCATTCATACTTATTTTAATATCATACTCATACTACTCATATTCAAAGTTTGAAGTACTTATCGTACCCATACTTAACAATACGCATGATGTTGCTGATTTCGACTCTACTTTACTCAACATTTACAAGAATCACAAAATAAATATGATTAGCTTATGAACACTACAATACTCACCAGAAGGTTGTATGTTTGCTTTGCTTACAACATCAACTATGACTGTAAATTTTGATGAATGATTCGAATCATTTATGAGTATTATAAGTATTTTTCAAAATTTACGAATCTGAATGAATCAAACATATTTCGAATGTTATAAGTTTCATGTCAACGTTGTACTCATACTCGTTGCAACCTGTACGACTGAATCGAGAGTACTTGAATTTCAATACTGTTGACTCACTCATACTCAAAATTGATGAGTAC
Organism: Sarcophaga rosellei; assembly: GCA_930367235.1. Lineage (NCBI taxonomy): Eukaryota > Metazoa > Arthropoda > Insecta > Diptera > Sarcophagidae > Sarcophaga > Sarcophaga rosellei. The sequence goes on along the minus strand of OV884018.1, from coordinate 58,627,530 downwards.
TTATGAGTAGCGAAAAAACGATTCATTGCTGATCTCTGGTATAAACCCAGCTCATAATTCCTAGCTTGCATGCAGAGGATTTTCTTGCAAACTATCGGAATGTCATTATGACATGTCTTTTCTTTACTGAGAAAAAAGTCCGTAGAGCTCTTAACTGATGATAATAATAAATCATTGGAACATCTTTTTAAAACCTATATGGTATTTATTCATCTCAAGAAGAAACACCTAGATGCATATCAGATGCTAGGCAGGGAATTTTCGTTGGTGGCATCAAGCAGCATCGAGGAATTTGTCAGTGGAATAGGCTCGAAGAAGATATTATGGAAATACCCTATAAAGTATGACGGGAGTACAGTAAACCTTATGGTCGTAATACTAAGGCACTTCTTCAGAACAAATAATAATCACAATAGTAATGTCACGAATCAATTAAAATGTCCGGTACTAGCTGTTTTTCTTTTGAAGTTTTCAAAGCGAACGTAAATTTCACGTTTTGGCAATTATAATTGGCGACTAAGGTCATGCAATTTGAGGACATGAGATATTTTATTTTTTTTTGTGGAGAGACATCAAAAACAATATGTGCTGCAAACTAGAGGCCTGATGAAATGAAATTTATATTCAAATCGTAAATCTTATGTGTGTTTAAATGGACTTCAATTTTAAAATCCATAAATAGATAACCTTTGTAGGAACGGTAGGGGAGCAGAGATTAGTAATCAATCGTTTTCTCGCTACTCATAAGCACTCATGAAATATTGAGTATGATTGAGTCAACAGTACTGAAATACTACTCTCTGATTCATTCGTACTCACTACAACATTAATTTATAAGTACAGATTACGATGAGTATGAGTACAACGTTGACATTAAACTCATAACATTCGAAATATATTTGATTCCTAAGCCTACTCATTCAGATTCATAAATTAAGAAAAATACTTATAATACTCATAAATGATTCGAGTGATTCGAATCCGAATCATACATATTTTGTGATTCTTGTAAATGTTGAGTAAAGGAGAGTCGAAATCAACAATATCACGCGTATTGTTAAGTATGAGTATGATGAGTGCTTCAAACTTTGAATATGAGCAGTATGAGTATGATATTAAAATAAGTAAAAAGGCGTATAAGTATCAGAAATTATGAGTATGATTCGAATTTACTCATCTTTTTGAATACGCATTGCTGAACTATTTTTTCTAAATTGAAGAATTCTAATTCATTTCAAATTCCAAATAAAAATGATTTTGAAGTATTGAAACAAATACATTCACATTCACACTTTAATTTGTTACAAGATAAATTTGCCATTTTAATTAATTATTCTCTTCAGCACAATCACAGGTAAACATTTGTTTTTAATGTTCAACTTTTCTTTACATTAAAATTAATTGTTTATTTACAGCATCTCTCAACGACTTAACACATAGTTGTACAGTAGAAAACCCAACTCAGAAAAATGGAAAAAGAGAAGAAGAAGAAAAAAAAACATAAAAGTGAACTCAAGTGAAAAGAAATTATTTGAATTACATTTCTTGTTTCCCCATTTTTATTTCATTCTTAAAGAGAAGAATTGTGTCTTCATCAAAATAATCTTTTCTTTCCTTTTTCTGCTGTATTAGTGTAAGTGTGTGTGACTCCTTGTAGATATAAATGAGAGAATGAATGAATTTAAAAACATAATTAACTGGAACGGAAATAATTTTTCAACTTCCGTCATTTACTTCACTTATTACCAACTAAAGCCAACTTCACTACCAATAGCAACTCGCACACACACCTACACTTTTACATCCATACATGCCTTTAACCATTTCAATGCCATTAGAGTTGAAAGCAGCATGAGTAGCAGGCAAATATAATTAGTAGTAGAGGTGGAGGCTGGAGTTTGGGGCGGTATTCTTTGGGTTTTCGTTTAAAGTTTTAAGATTTATTTCTTATACGAGTATTGTATGTGTTACCCACCCACACACACACACACCGAATTAATTTCTGTCTCCACAAACTTCACTCTGCTACTTCCATCCGCTATTGTCATTGCTAATGTTGCTTTTAACAATTCACTCTCCACCCTCACTCGGCTTCTTATCTCTGCGACATACAATTAAATTCTTTCCTGGATTATTATTTAATTAAAGTAATGAACGTCAGTTAAAACAGTTTTGAAGTAAAAAAAAAAAACACGAAGAAAAACTGAGAAAAAATGAAGCGGTTTTTAGTAACAAATATTGGGCATTAACTGTTCTGACAGCAGCACAAAGGCGTTTCTGTCATTTTCTTTAAATCTTTGTTAACGGCGGGAAATAGAGCGAATAAAGTTTTATGTTATCCATACAGGGTACTAACTATAGAGGTGTTATTTTAATTTTTTTTTTGTTTTATGGCTTCGTACTTCGTTGCTGCGTAGAGAGAATAGTTGAGGCTATCGGAAAATGATGGGACTACTATGAGGTTTTCATGAAATTCATTCTTCAAAAAGTTTTCAAAATTGGTTAGGGTTGAAGTAAGTATTAATGAGCCAAACGTTCTTAATGTTCTGGCCATGGAAATTCAGTCTGATGTTCGCTGAGCACAAGTGCTGAAAGACGCATTCAAAGGCCTCGGTTTCGTAAGAACGGTCCAAGAAATACTTCACTTCTTTAGATCTCCCTACCATTTATATCACTTATATTCGACCGAAATGGAACAAAATTCTCATGTATAGTCTATTTCGGAGCTTCTCAACCTTGTACAGGAAAGGGCGAAGGAGCTCTCATTAATGAATGTAGAGTATCCAACTCTATTGATTCATTGGAGCATCGTCGCAATGTGACTAGTGTTTCAATGTTCTATCGCTACTACTACGGATTTTACTCTAGTGAGTTGAAGTAGTCTAGTAGATAGTGTGTTGGCTTATTAGACTTAAATAAAAAAGTATTTCTTCGATGACTTCCTCTCAGCAGATTTCTGGCAAAAACTCTGAGAGTGAAATAAATTTGCCATGAAAAGTTTCTCAAAAATCTGTCGTTCGTAGTCGACTTTAAACTGTAGGTGCCGCCAGTCTGCATTACAGACAAAATGTTATAATATAAAAAGATTTAAATCTAATGCCCACAAACACTACTCCCTCTGTCCTCCTTTCCATAACCTGTTACCCTAATTCCAACACAATACTGTGGGCCTTCTCCTGAGTGTTGGTCTTCTATATAAAAAAATATATAAAGGCTGAACATTAATCTCTCACTTGAAAGGTTAGTTTATATGAACAGGAGATAGGAGACATGGCGCACATGAGATTCAATAGAATCCAATGCATACCGATAAAGTAATTGTGGTGTGGATTTTGGTCTGTCTGCTTCACCGGTTCAGCTGGTCATTACTATCAAAGACGAGCATTTAGATCGTTGATTAACAATATTTTTTGGCTCAAATTGGATAATGTAGGCACCAATGACATGTGGTTTCAACAGTACGGCGCTATGAGCCACATAGTTCATGCCACATCTCATATTCTAACTCTTATATAGGTTCTGGGACATAGGGATATCCTTGGAAATTGCGTTGCTGATAAGCTGGCCAGGGCTGATACGGAGTTGACAATCTCTGACATATTACTGGCCATAGGTATTGGATATTTTCCACTCGTTTTACGAGGAGACTCAATCTCGATTGCAGCAGAACGGTATGTGCAACATTGCCATACTCTGCTAGACATATGGAGAGGAAAATGACTGACTCACTTCTGTCTATAAATGGCATGGCTAACCGTCGCACAATTGCGGCTCTTTTCCTTTTGGTAGATATGCCGAGAGGCTCTGTTTTCTGACTAGTGATGTCTACATGAGCTGTGATTGGGAAGAGGAGGAAGAGACTGTCTTTCACCTTATGTGTCAGCGTCTTGCTCTTGTCATTTATACTCGGTATGGGTTTCTCTAGAGAAGGGTTGACACCCAGCTAGAATGTATTGTGGTATCACAAAGGGCATAAGTGCTGCCCTAAGTGGGACCTCTTCCTTCCAAGGGGTCCTCCACCTAGCCTAACCTAACCTTCACATCCTCGAAATTATGCATAAGTAAACAGCTATCATTCACTTAATCCAGGTATTCTAAGCGGGTATGAAGTCCTGCAGGACAAAGTTAAGTTATAGCGATTACAGACGTCCTTACACTATTATGTCCTCCAAACAATTTCATGTGATAAGGTCTTAAAGGCCTTCAAAAAGTTCTGATAGGATAAAGAAATGAAATCTAAAAGCTTATTTCAAGATTCCACCCCCAGACTAAGGGTGTCGTATCAGGTTGATAGTGCGTGTTGAAATGCAGCCAGCATTGCTTTTGTTTCTTTCATAGGAATGTAAGAAGTTTAGAATTCTGGATGATATGCAATGAACTTTGTGAGCTTCAAGTTTCGGAATATAAATTTGTCCATATTTGCTGATGTTCGTTTTTAGACAAAGTGGTTCAATCGAGTCGAGTTATTTGAGTGGTTTGTTAGTGATTTTGCTGTCATTTGTAAGATTTCTTATTGCCACATACTTGCCCCCTGTTACAGCATATTTCGTATGCGGTTTGTATTTCACCAGACGATATTTTCTGCCCTCTTGAGTTCAGAACTGCTTATAGCAATGCAAATGAGGTCGGCGACATCCCCTCAATAGATTTCTGGCAAAAACTCTGAGAATAATTAGAATCGCCATGAAAAAGCTTCTCAAAAATCTTTCGTTCGGAGTCCACTGAAAGCTGTAGGTCTCGCCCCTCATGTATAAAAGAAATCATACAACATCAGTGGTGCGGGAAGCTAGGTCGTAATCCTGACTGAAAGGTTGTAATGAATAATTATGTGTGAATGTATCAGAGATCAGTAATGAATATTCAAAAAGATGAGTAGATTTGAATCATACTCATAATTTCTGATACTCTGATACGCATTCATACTTATTTTAATATCATATTCATACTACTCATATTCAAAGTTTGAAGTACTCGTCGTACTCATACTTAACAATACGCGTTATGATGTTGATTCCGACGCTCTCTCCTTTACTCAACATTTACAAGAATCACAAATTAAGTATGATTCGCATGCGAACACTACAATACTCACTAGAAACTTATGTGTTTGCTTTGCTTGCTGTCTTTGTCTTTTTCGAATCACTGGAATCATTTATGAGTACATATTATAAGTATTTTTTTAAATTTATGAATCTGAATGAGTAGGCGTGTGAGCCAAACATATTTCGAAAGGTATGAGTTTGATGTCAACATTGTACCTGTACTTATAAATCAATGTTGTAGTGATTACAAATAAACCAGAGTAGTTGAATTTCAATACTGTTGACTCACTCATACTCAAAATTTCGTGAGTACTTATGAGTAGCGAAAAAACGGTTCATTGCTGATCTCTGGTATGTATCGTAATGAGATTTAGGGTGTTATTAGGGTCCGTTTTATCGCTGTTACAGAAGTTTCAGATTTTTGAGCTCAAGAAGGCAAAGGTTTTCAATACAGAAATTATCCTTACAAGTCATATCATATCATATTCGTTAAAATAACATCTCTTTTTGCAACACAAAACCCTATCAGTTCCATTACTTACTCAAGCTATGCTGCAGATAAGGACTGCGGTGATTATGATGATGGCATTGGCGATGAGTATAATTACAATGATGATGCTGATGATGACAATGATACAGAATTCTTGGCGATGGCATCATGACTTTTAACAATTCTATTCTATGCTGCTAACCCCCTCTCCCCTGCCCCACGCTCTATTAATGATTGTCTTGATTGTTTCTGTCATTTGCCTCTTTTTGAACAATTTCGCTGAGGTTTTCTTTGGTTCTCTGCTCTCATAGCATCAGTGGTTTTAGCAACTGACTTTGAAATTTATATCCAAGATTTTTGGAGTATTTCCACTATTGCCTTAAAATCCTTTCTATTTTCATTGCTCTCTCTCTCTCGCTCTCTCTCTAGTTTATTTTGAGATGGCTTTTGGTATATTTTTAGTAGTTGTTGTTATAAAATTTGTGTGGTAGGGTGGGGTGGGGTATAAACTAAAGTGAAAAGTCAGTTCGTATAGGGAGGAAGACTGTGATTTATTATGACAATTTGTTTAATGACAGGCATAAATTTTAGATTTTTCAACAATTTCTTGTTTTTGTATTCGAAATCATTTTAATGTTACAATTGTTTCTATTACTTGTGCTCTTCTGCTTTTGTTGTTGTTATTGTAATTGTTGTTTTATCAGGAAATAAAAGGGTTGACTTTGTTATTTGAATTTTGTATGTCAATTTTGCTTTTGAAGGTATGAAATAAATTTTAATGAATATTTCTAAATAATGTTTGTTTGTTTGTTTGTTTTTCCTTTCATTTATTTTTCCCTTGAAATATGGATTTAACAATTAGTGCCAGAATGTGGGTTAACAATACATATTTCTAAAGAATAGTACAAACAAATTATTTGCATTGTTTCAAGTAAAAAGATTTAAAAAAATTATTTCAAAAGAAAATCATAATCACTGTATCGCTGATTCAATTGTTTTCCAACTCTTGAGAAAGGTCAAGTGGATATTTAAACAGAATTTTAAGTCTCAAAGCCAATGCCATCATCATAATCACCGCAGTCCTTATCTACAGCATAGCCTGAGTACTGGAACTGATATGGTTTTGTGTTGCTAGAAGAGATGTTAGTTGAACGACATCACATGATATAATATGATATTACTTATGAGATCATATTTTTGTTTTTATTTTTGTAAGGCATACCAAAAATTCTGACGCTGTATAAAGCGTCGTAAAGTAAAGTATATATTTGTATAGTTTCTTGCTTGAATATATCGCCATTGCAGAGTGCTTGCATGAATGATATAAAACAGGGGCTCTTTTATGTGGAAGATTATATTTCTAATAATTAAATATTGCTCCAACTATATCTCTACAATATTGGAAGAACAAAATCATCCACAATTATTCAAACATTTGTCGTGGTCCGCGAAAGATCCATACAGGAAGTGTCCTTGCCTCCAGAGAAGATAAAATCAACAACAACAAACAACAAACATCATTGTAAGGTCAAATAGCGCCACTTCTTAAGAAACATAAATTCTTTACTACACTAATTTGAAGTCGCCGTGGTCTAGTATATAGTGTTGGCTTATTAGACGAAAGGCCCGAGTTAAAATCCCCGGTCAGTTATCAAAACGAAATATGAAAAAATATTTCTTCGGCGACTTCCTCTCAGCAGATTTCTGGCAAAACATACATACATAATTGGCCATTACAACCCTTTCAGTCAGGATTACGGCCTAGCTTCTCAAAAAGCTTTCTGGCAAAACTCTGAGAGTAAATAAAGTTGCCATGAAAAGCTTCTCAAAAAATATGTCGCTCGGAGTCGACTTTAAACTGTAGGTCCCGCCACTCATGTATAAAATTAACACACACAACACGAGTAGTGTGAGAAGCTATGACGTTGTACAATGGGTCAATTCGACCTCCGGGTACTGTACTTGTCACAGTTGACAATTACACGTCCTCTAACCTAACCTAACCTATTACACTAATTTTCGCAGATGGCGTTGTCTTTAATGCATCCCAATAATTTTAACACGTTCCACGATAAAATAATCATCTGCTTAGCTGAAAAGAATTTATTAGAAAAAGGAAGCATATAAACAAAAAGAATATGGGGAAGACTCCTACACACATACATACATACATAATAGTTTCTCACACCACTTATGATGTCTGAGCTGGGGTTTAAACCATACCTGTTAAATTTCGATTACGATTAGTAATCAATTACATTACTTTTTAAAAAGAATTGTACTGATTATATAATTCTATGAACAAATTTTTCGAATTACTAATTGATTACGATTACCAAATAATCTAAAAATAATCAGGATTACTGGCAAATTACAAAATAATTAAAAAGAATCAAAAGTAATCAAAAAGTAATCAAATTGTTTTCAATGATTATTTTGAATTCTTTTTGAATATTTTCAATATTTGTCATTCTTTCCAAAAAAATTTTTTTAAACATTTTAAATATTCTTCGGAATTGGTCTTTTGTATTCAGTTGTAGATCCATACTTGAAAAGACATTTTTCGTAAAAGAAAAAAATGTTTTCTTCCAAATATTTTTGTAATACAGCAGATATCTGGTCTGCAAACCAAAGAACTTTTTAGGGTACACATGTCATTGGCATACTGATAATTTTGAATGCAAATTCTTTTAGCATGTAAAATAATGTTTAGAGTACATATGGCCGAAAACGTTGCAGAGGTTATAACACTAGTTTTGGCCTATGCAGCTTAACCATTGTTTTAACTGTTCCGGATAACGGTTCAAATTTCCTAAAAGCGTTCCGAGAATACGGAGTGGAAAATTATCTTTTCGAAGACAACATTGATGATGATCTGCCAGTCTTTCATACTGAGATGTGGTTGCCTACACATGAAATATGTTGCATGAATTTTCAATTATTGAAAATAATGAAAAAGAATCAATGAAAACAATTTGATTACTTTTGAATTACTTTTGATTATTTTTGATTACTAGACTAATCGCCGGTAATCCTGACTATTTCTTGATTATTTGGTAATTGTAATCAATTATTAACTATTTTAACCAAAAATAATCGTAATTGTAATCATTATTTTACCATACAAAAGAAAGTAATCAAATTACTAATCATTACGATTACTAATCATTACTTAACAGGTATGGTTTAAACCGTGGTCTCACCAGTGTTGCCATATAAATTTCAACGAAAACCTTCAAATTGAGTAAAAAAAATCTTTTTTTTCAGAAAAAAACCTTCACTTTACAAAAACTACAATTTATCAAAATAAATACATGTTTATTATGATTAAAACATAACATAAAAATGTATGTATACAAGACATTAATTTTTAAATAACGTTTAGAAAAGGAACAAAAAATAATGTAAATAATATATTTTTCATAAAATTATAGGTTCATAAAATATATTACAAAAAAGTACAATTTATGTATTTGTTACAGTTACTTTGTACATTTCTTTATTAAACTTTGTATTAGATTTGTACAATTGCGATAATTTTTTTTTTGGATAGTCTTTTGTCCTTAAAATGCCACATAATGTAGATATTTCTAGTTTATTTCTTATTTATTTTTATTAATATTAATTTGAGAAAAAATTCGTTCAACATTAGCTGTAGCAATAGGAATAGATAATACGGCATAAATACATTTTTTTAGGTGCGGGAAAACTTCAGATCCATCGCAATGTTTTGTTTTCAAAATGATTTCCCAAAACATTTCAATGTTTTTTTCTTCTGTTAGATTGTGTTCTTTAAAATTAAAGTGACACAATTCTTGCCATTCATCATCTGTTTTTTGAGCATTTTCATAAGTTATAATATTCGGGAAAAAACGAATTAATTGAGAAATAGTTTGACTTTACCTTTAATAACATTATCAGGAGCTAAAATCTCAACATATTTTAGGAAATCATTCTCAAAATCAATTTTTTTAACACGCTGTTGAATAACTCAATATAAAATTGGTAGTTATTCGTAGTTGTTAGAGCTATGGATACTTGGGTTCCCAAATAAATATCCATAGGATCTTTAATATACAAAGAGTTGTTTAAGTCAATCTTGTTAAAGTTTTCAATAGAAATAAATTCGTTTTTAACGAAGTATGCGAATATTTTACGATATAATCGTAAAATTTCAGTGTACAGTAGATGTATTTGAGGACTTTGGCTCTGAAATAGTCGATTCAATTTATAGATGTCACTTAAATAAATAGCTTAAATTCGCTCTTTTTTAAGTTTTTACTTTTTTTACTTTCCACTGAATCGAACTTTACCAAGTCTTCATGCAAAAAGTATAATTCTAAGACGTCTATTCGACTCAATAGTTGATTAAAAAATGAAAAATCTTCAAATTTATAAAAATCTTATTTTTAATGTAGAAATCTTTTAATCTTCACATCACCCCAAAAAACTTCAAAAAGAAGATAAATCTTCATATATGGCAACACTGGGTCTCACGTCTAATAACTCAACACACTAAGCCAAGACAACGGCGACTTAATGCCTGTGAGACACTCCTATGTTCTTCAAAGTCCTGAAAAAGAGTCTTATTTCTTTCGATTCTACACTTTTAAATAAGAAAGCAAGAAAGTGGTCAGACCACGGTCCAAACCACAAGTCAGACATTTCCAACAATGTGAAACATAAAAAAATATTTTTTCGGCGACTGTCACTGAGCAGATTGCCAGTCCTCTGATAGTAAAGTAAAATTGCCATGAAATAGTTTCTCAAAAATCTGTCGTTCAGAATCGAATTTAAACTGTAGGTTTCGCCACTCATGTATAAGATTAACACACGACATAAGTAATGTGAGAAGCTAGAACATAATCCTGCTCCATTTTTTCTGACGTATTTATTCGGAAAGAACATCTTGAGAAGTCTCATCGTGGTGTTATGTAGTTACTACTCCCGATAGTTCGAAATACTTTCAGAAGTTTTGCGTATTTAATTTAATCCACTATGAAATTGACCAGAAACACTTCAATTAATCTTATAATCGATCCTATAATAGGAATGAGGTGTAAAATTATCATACGTGCTAATGTAGGCATAGTGTTCAAGACACCACTATTAACTATACAGACAGATCTTTTGAAACCGTCGTATCAAAATCAAGTTAGTTTTCCTACCCAGTTATTGCTACCATACTTAATATCCGTAGGTAAAGATAGGTCTGGTCACTGCTGTGTAAATCCAGTGAGCCATCCTAGAACCCAGGCACCATTTTTTCCCCTATCCCAACAGAGTAGAGAACAATGGAGGGCTTTTTTAACCTTTTGACTTATCAGACGTAAGGGCACTTTTATTGAGTCAATATTCGGTTTATTGAGTACAATATTTTAATTGTTCAGACATAACAATATACGCAGTTCAGCTGCGTATATTCATTTGACAGCTGGTAAACAAAACAGCTGCTTGTTTTAACAACATTGTTTTGTTTTTTTTTTTGTTTGTCGTTATTGACATATTTGAGTTGTCAAATATCAACAGACAATGACAGTTCTGCATCTTAAGTTTTGCTCAATATTATAACAATTTGAGTATTTATTGCGCAATAATTTATTGAAACTTTATCTGAAATATTGAGTTTAATAATGGCGTTTATTGTGATTTACGCAATAAAGGTGCATATCTGAACACCGTTTAAAACCCTAGGTTAGACATTAAAACGAAAATATGGAAAATATTTCATCGGCGACTTTCTGTCAGCAGATTTCTAACAATAAATCTGAGAGTAAATAAGAAATTGTCATGAAAAAATGTCTCAAAAATCTGTTATTCAGAGTCGAGGTTTCGTCACACATGTATAAAATTAACATACACAACGTAAGTGGTGTGATAAGCTAGATCGATCCGGACTGAAGGGTTGTAATGACTAATTATGTCTGTTACAGGAGCCTTAAATTAAATTATTATGAAACTTCATCAAATATTGGGTTATTTTTTTAAGAGCTATAGGAAAATTAAAAAAAACCCTTAAATTCATAAAAATGCATGAAATCTTTATTTGAATCGATAGTACGGTGCATATAATTTAAAGTTTGAAGATTATTTCATGCAATTTTTCCATACTCTTTCCAATATTTCGCCCGGTATCTCACGAATAAATGCTTCAATATTGTCTTCCAATGCGTCAATTGAACGGGTTTGTCTGTATAGACATGAGCTTTAACATAGCCCCACAAAAAATGGTCGAAAGGCGTTAAATCGCACGATCTAGGCGACCAATTGACCGGTCCCGAACGTGAAGTAAAATATTCACCGAACTCGCCTCTCACCGTCTTGTTGAAACCACATGTCATGTAAGTCAAGCTCTTGCATTTTCGGCAAAAAAAGTTGGATATCATCTCAGTTGGTAGCGCTCACCATTCACAGTTACGTTACGATTCGCAGCATCTTTGAAGAAGTACGGTCCAATGATGCCACCAGCCCATAAACCGCACCAAACTGTGACCTTTTCTGGATGCATTGGTAGCTTTTGCAATGCTTCTGGCTGATCTTCACTCCAAAATCGACAATTCTGCTTATTTACGTATCCAATGAGCCAAAAATGAGCTTCGCCGCTGAACACAATTTTTCGATAAAGAAGTGGATCTCCGGAGCACGCATTTTGATAATAAAATTCAATGATTTGCAAGCGTTGTTCATTTGTAAAGACCAAACTGAAGATGTTTGACAGTGAAACAAAACACGGAACGTGCGTGAGTGTTGCCGAAAAGATAATAGCTAAAAATCACCCGTTATTTGATCAAAATTTGTCAAATTTTATTCAAGCTTATTTCGTTTTTATTTATAACTTAAGAGCGAGTATTTGATTGATGTATTTAACGAAAAAAGTCGAATTTTTAAGACGGAAGTCCACTAATTGATTGGTGAACTAATTTAACCATGTCGAAAGGGCAAGAAACTTGCTTGGAACTGTATACTTTATTCACGTTCATGTAGAGCACGTACATATGTAAATAAGTATCTTTATGGGCTGATTAAATAACTTTTATAATTAAATACTGCAGTTCACACAATCTTTTTTTTTTTGTTTTTTTCTAAGACCTTTTCGTACCAAAAGGAATTTAATTCATTATCCTTTAAATGGTACGTTAAACCATAAAAATTTACATGATCAAATACTAAGAAAAAGCATTGCAAAAACTAATTTTTTTTTCGATTATCAAACAACAACTTAAAGATACAAAATTTGTCAAAAACAGAACAAAAACGACCCCACAAATAACAAAAAAGACAACAAAAAGAAGAGAAGCGGACTGCCAACATTATTTGTTTTTCATCGAGCCAAAGACATGCAACTGAATCCAAGGGAAGGGAAAAGAAGGACATTCTTAAGGTGGATACAACAACAGAAAATCAAAATAAAAATAAAAGAATAAGGAAAGCAAATGATTGTGTTTAAAATAAAAGTAGAAACGATGATGGGAATGAAGTGAAAAAGAAAAAAAAATCAGAACCGTTAACAACAAAAGCCGTAAAAACTATAAAATACGAGGATGGCTAAATTCATTCCCTCTTTTTTTTTCTTGGTTTCTTTTTTGTTATTTTTGGAACGCAACATTAACTTCACTAAATCGAATCGAACGTAGCATTGGTTGGTTGGTTGTAAATGGGGTCTGCAGTAAATATTGTTTTTTTGTTGTTCTCCCTCCTCCCCACCCCACACACAAACATTGTAAATTTTCGTGAATGTTATTGATGTTTTCTGAGGTTGAAGTTTTTTTCTTTCTTATTTTTTTGTGTTGTCTTAACCGTCTTTCTTTTCCTTTTTCCTTTTTTTTTGTTTATATGTCTGCCTTTTCCATTTAGGATAATAAGGAGGAGAGCAGAAAAGAAAAAAAAGAAAGGAAGCAGTATTTCTCGGAAATTCAAAACACTACAATAAATCGAAGGCAAAACCTGCCATGAACGACAACAAAACACACTGACTGACTGGCTACACAAAGCAAATAAGAAAAGGAATTCAAAGTATAAGGCAGAAAAAATGAACACAAGGATATGGAATTTTGTTTTAAAGCATCTTAATCTACACATTCTTACATAATGTTGTATTAAATAAAACAACAACAGCAACAACAGAACCCCAAAAACGTTAAAAGAAAAAATTTCATTGTATAAAAACGACCACCAAGTAACAACAATTTTTATCAACCATAACTGAATATCGATTGTTGTTGAACCAATATACTCTACATAGTTTTCTTTTATATTTTTTTTTAATTTTATTTTGTCTTTGTCTAACAGACGTACAGTGGGCACAAAGATAAAAATTTATGGAAACCCCTCCATATCACAAAAGTTGTTTACGGTAATACCGTAGACATCTACCAATTCTTATGTCGTCTTCTATGGATCGTCTTCAGAGATCAGCAATGAATCGTTTTTTCACTATTCATTAGTACTCATGAAATTTTGAATATGAGTGAGCCAACAGTATTGAAATTCAACTACTCTGATTCATTCATACTCACTACTACATTGATTTATAAATACAGGTTGCAATGAGTAACGTTGACATCAAGCTCATAACATTCGAAATATGTTTGATTCAAACGCCTACTCATTCGGATTCATAAATTTAGAAAAATTTAAATGATTCAATTGCTTCGAATCATTCATCAAAATTTACACTCTTAGCTGTGGTTGCATTTACAAAAAAAGAGAAGAAGGAAAAAGACAAAGACAGCAAGCAAAGCAAACACACAACCTTGTTGTGAGTATTGTAGTGTTCGTACGCGAATCGTCCTTATTTTGTGATTCTTGTAAATGTTGAGTAAAGGAGAATTGAAATCAACAACATCCTGCGTATTGTTAAGTATGAGTACGATGACTACTTCGAACTTTGAATATGAGTAGTATGAGTATGAGATTAAAATAAATATGAATGCATATAAGTATCAGAAATTTTGAGTATGATTCGAATCTATTGATCTTTTTGAATAGTCATCGATTGCCGCCGTAGTCTAGTAGACAGTGTGTTCGCTTATTACACGTAAACCCCGGTTTCGAGCCCCAAGCCAGACATCAAAACGAAATATGAAAAAAAAATATTTCTTGCGCGACTTCCTCTTAGCAGATTTCTGGCAAAAACTCTGAGAGTAAATAAACCTGCCATGAAAAAGTTTCTCAAAAATCTGTCATTCGGAGTCGATGTTAAACTGTAGGTGTAGCCACTCAAGTATAAAATTAAGGCACACAACATGAGTGGTGTGAGAAGCTAGGACGTAATCCTGACTGAGAGAGATAACGAAAAAATAAATTGTTTTTATTATTATGAGTGGACAATAAGCGTTAAGCTAAAAGGAGGATCATCATACCTTTAACTTTTAAAGTTAAGTTTATGTTTGAACTTGTCATATTATATATTATTTTCAATATGGCAACTTCAAACATAAACAAAATGAGCAAATACACCAACAAATAAAAGGCCCTTCATTGCCACTGCAAAAGAATATATATGTTAAATTGAGCAGTTGCTCCGGCACTACCATATTTTTAAAAAGACTAAACTAAACCAATAATGGCCCTAAGTTTATAACCAGCAAAGTAATGAAGAATTTTTTTTGTTTCTGGGGAGTATCATATCCAAAACAGGTGGCTCACTTGGTGGCTCACAATGGTAGCTTTCAGTAGGTATCAATGTTGTCCGCGTAGTGTGTTGGCTTATTAAACGAGCGGCCACGGTCCAAACTCCTGAACAGACATCTCTAACAAAACAAAATATGTAACAAAATTTCTTCAGCAACCAACTCTCAGTAGATTTCTGGCAATAACTCTGAGAGAATATAAAAAATTTCTCAAAAATCTGTGGTTCGGAGTCGTCTTTAAATTGTATGTCCTGCCACTTGTCCGCAAAAGTAACACACAGAATAGAAATGGTGTGAGAAGCTAGGTTGTAAGCCTGACTGAAGAATTGTAATTATGTACAGTGTATCACTAAAGTGAGTATGCAGCGATATATATATTTGAAATGATTGGAAAAATTACTTAAGATTTGAAATAAAAACACAAATATTATATTTTTTCATTTATTTTACATATAAACTTAAGAAAAATAATAAGGAACAAAAATGTTTCTAATTCATTACTAGTTAATAACAATATAATTAACAAAATGGTTAAAATTCAGGTCACATAAGTAAGTATGCAGTTTACAAAAATTGGCACTATGATTCAATTTTTGAAGTCAGGCTGATATTTAATATTTTGTTGGATAGCCCTTTGCCTTTTTGACTAACTTCAATCTCGATGGCATAGATGTTATAAGATTTTGGGTAACCGAATGTGGAATTTTATTCCACTCCTCAAGCAGTGTAGTTTTAAGAGTGTCTTTGCTTGTAATGACATGACTTCTGTATTTTTTTCGAGATAATCCCACAGATGCTCTATTGGATTAAGGTCGGGTGATTGGGAAGGAGTTTTTAGTTGTTTTGGCGTATTACACAAAAGATAATCTCTAACGATATGGGCTGTATGTTTAGGGTCATTGTCCTGTTGGAATACAAATGAACCTATTAGTCACAATTTAGCTGCACTTTTATGCAAGTTGTTCTTTAAAATGTTCAAATACAACGTCTTACCCATTGTTCCTTCGATAAACAGAAGATATCCAACACATGATGCTGTCATACACCCCCATACCATAACCGATCCACCACCAAGTTTTACTCTGGCAGCCATATATTTTGGATCGAGCTCAGTGTTCACTTTCATCCACACTTTTTGACACATATTTTTGGAAAAAAAATTTAGATGTTGAGAAGCTAGGCCGTAATCCTGCCTGAGGGGTTGTAATGGCCAATTATGTATGTAATTTTTTCATGCTGCATACTCACTTTAGTGATACACTGTATATATTGTTACGAAAATGGAACAATGGACTTGTTTACATGATCAACGAATAAACAAGAATATAGCAACAATATCAGTATAAGAAAAAGGGCATAAACAAAGTAAACAAACAGGCAACATTAACACTGCACGGAAAAACGTAAACAAAATACACAAACAACAATAATGAAAGCAACATGTTTACTTTTATATAGATTTCGCGAAAGGCAAAGTCATTCTCCTTCGAGAGCATTCATCAGACTGTTTACCCAGCGATATAAAAGGCAAGATAAAGCAGACAACGGGATCAGAAAAGATTTAGTCAGTCTTGTGTGAAGATGCATTGCCTGTGAAGAGAATAATCGTAGTTTGAAGACGAAGTTAGCGAAGATTTGACGAACGAGTGTAAAGAAGAATAACAAATAAAGCAAATTGTTGTTGTTTACGTCAAGTTGCGAACAGTGGCACACAGAATTGTGCGAACAATAAAGAATTGATTTAAAATTAAACAGAAATTTATTTTTATTTTATTTACAATCTACGAACTGATATTTTAAACGTTTTTAAAAGGGGAAAAACGTAACAATATGTATATACATACATACATAATTGCCCATTACAAGCCTTCAGTCAGGATTACAGCCTAGCTTCTCACACCACTCATGTTGTGTGTCTTAATTTTATAGTTTTGTGGCGGGACCTACAGTTTAAAGTCGACTCCGAACGACAGATTTTGAGAAACTTTTTCATGGCAGGTTTATTTACTCTCAGAGTTTTTGCCAGAAATCTGCTGAGAGAAAGTCACCGAAGAAATATTTTTTTTTTTTCATAAAAAAACCCGGTCTTTACGTCTAATAAGCGAACACACTACCTACAAAACTACCATGTATGCAAGAGCCAAATTGTTTAGCCACCTTGTCTAGTTGTAGCCCGTTAAGCAAAGACAAACTTTCTACTTTTAAGCCACTGTCTTACACAGGATGTGCGTCTGTGTACAATTGTTCACTCCCTCCTTAAATTACGTCTTATTATTTCCTGCTGTTTAATATTGTACGTTCTTGTTTTTTATGCGAACATTTTTCTGATGCTTTCGTCACTCTACTAAAAAACACAACAAAATAATTCATTTTCTTTTTACTGTTTTTTTTTGTCTGTTTATTTTGTTGTAGTTTTTTTTACGAACAGTAAAAATATGGTTGTATTTGAAGGGTCGTAACAAGACGTCCTTTTAAGACACACACACAAACACGCACTACTTTTACGTACAGTTATTTTTACGACTTGTATATACAACGATAAAAAGGGAAACCACACTCACACATGAGCATAATATTATAAGATAATCATTCGTTATGCTTTTCCTTTTCCTGTTTCAAAAACTGTACAGCTTGCTGTTGCTGTGCTGTTGCCTTCTAATTTATAATGATGACATACAAGTGGGTGACCCATCGTCATCATTGTCAGCCAATGTCCTCATCAAAGACCATAAATTGTTGTGCGTTTAAATTTTTCTTTCGTTTATTTTTTTTTCTATAAATTTTCGATCAAAAAATGGAAAGAAAAATATTTCTACTGTAACTATTTGTTGTTGCTATTGTTGTTGCTGTTTCGGTTGTTGTTGTTGTTGTTGTTACCAACATAAATCCATAAATAAATATTTAGTGCAAATATTATTTGTAATTTAAATTCGCAATTCAGTTATCTGAGAGGGCGGGGGAGCGGCTGCCTAACCAATACAATATACAACCAAAAAATTATTGGATTTTTCCATAATTTCCGTTTGATTTAATTTTATACTGAAGTAGTACTAGCGTGTAGTAGTATAGTTCAATACGTTTACACCCGTACACTTTTATATGAATTTTTTTTTTATATTCTATGTGTTCGTTCTATTTATTAAGGGCGGGTTTAACAAGGAAATTGCTAGAGAATGAACCAATAAAAGGCAAAAACAACAAAAAACGTATCGCATTTATGGTTAAGAGGTTTCAATATTTATTGATCAGTAAAATGTTAAATGTGAATGAGCAACGAATTTGTTATTATCATTTTATATGTAAAACTGCAAAATAAATACAATTATTTATTTTAGATTAAGTACGGTATTAGGTTTGGTAAGAACAATCCATCGTATACAGATAGATATTTGCATTCTTTGCTACAGCCAAGATGGCTATAAAAACTTGGAATTCTCACAAGACTCTTTCAGGCAGATTTCTCTTCGAAATCGCCGAGTAGTACAATATGTGTACCAGAGATCAGCGATGAATATTCAAAAAGATGAGTAGATTCGAATCATACTCAGAATTTCTGATACTTATACACATTCATACTTATTGTAATAACATACTCATACTACTCATATTCAAAGTTTGAAGTACTCATCGTACTCATACTTAACAATACGCATGATATTGTTGACTTCGACTCTCCATGACTCAACATTTACAAGAATCACAAAATAAGTGTGATTAGCGTACGAATACAACAATACTCACTAGAGGGTTGTGCGGTTGCTTTGCTTGCTGTCTTTGTCTTTTTCTTTCTTCTTTTTTTGTAAATGCAACAACAACTAAGGCTGTAAATTTTGATGAATCATTCGAATCACTCGAATCATTTATGAGTATTATAAGTATTTTTCTAAATTTATGAATCTGAATGAGTAGGCGTAGGAATGAAACATATTTCGAATGTTATGAGTTTGATGTCAACGTTGTACTCATACTTATTGCAATCTGTTATTATAAATCAATGTTGTAGTGAGTACGAATGAATCAGAGTAATTAAATTTCAATACTGTTGACTCACTCATACTCAAAATTTCATGAGTACGTATGAGTAGTCAAATAACGATTCATTGCTGATCTTTAATGGGTACCAGGTCACAATATGTATGATTCTACATTAGCAAACCCAATAAGAACTTGCCCGTTTAGAATTGCTAATGTGGCATTCGTAAGACTGCACTCCAAATTTGGCAAAAGTGATAAGAAATTAATGGATGCTGGTTTATTAGACAAGAGCCTGTGGTTTAAACTCCATCTCAGGCATCTTGAAGAAACACAAAAACTGAAAAAAATGATTTCTTTTAACTACTTTCTGGTGTTGGTTTATTAGACACCTCGAACAAAAGCGAAAAGTGAAAAAAAAATATTTCTTTCAACGACTTCCACTCCTCAATCTTCTGGCAAAAACTCTGTGAGTAAACAAAATTGCTATGAAAAGTTTAGTAAATCTGGCGTTCGAAGTCGAAATTAAAATGCAGAAAGCGCAACTCATGAATAAAATGATCACTCACAGTATGGGTGGTGTGAGAAGCTAGGTTGTAATACTGACTAAAGGGTTTTAATGACTAGTTATGTAAGTAGAATTAGGATAAAATGTGCAATGAAAGTATATTCAAAGTTTCTATAGCTCCCATCACCATCTACTAGTGATTTATGAGTATAGCTTCCCTTCTATTCTGCGTCATAAAGTTCATTGACTTCATTTACAGTTTAGACCCACAGTCGTACATATTCGAAGTGTGTTGCTTAATCAATTATAATAATATTATACCGTTGTTAGGCAATGTATACCGTGGTTGAGAAGTTTTGATAAAACTAGGTAGGCACAGGCTTACTGGACGAAAGCTCTGACATCTTAAAAGAAAAATTTCTTTCAATGACTCCACTCCGCAATCTTCTGGCAAAAGTTGTGAGAGTAACTAATCCTTACGTAGACATAGTTAGGGTATTGAATACAATGGATAGAGATCCTATGATTCTTCTGTTCTAAAGCTGTGAACACATGTTTCATCAGAAAGCATTGTGACGTAACGAAACCTGTAACCAGTCAGATTGTATTCTTTTCATAATATGTATTGTGGTATACCAATGTGACAAAGCCTATTAGTAATATGGAAGAGTGGGAACTTAGTGCGTGAAACGATGTGCTAAATTCAACTTTTATTTAATATGAAACCGTAGGGTATCCAGTTCCCGTAAGAATTCGGAATTTGAAAGGGTAGAAGAACTGGCGTTGAACTGGAGAAATAGTTGCACAGCCCTAATGGGACCAGAACCATCCTATGAAATAGGGAAAGGAAAGCGCAATGATTAGAATGCATCACCAGGACACATATTTACTTCGATTTTTGTATGCATTACAGAAGGACACATGATCATGATGTATCAGGTAATAAATCTGGAATTATCCTTACAACAGTCGCTTTAGTCTTGTAGGTACTACATACATATATAATTGGCCATTACATCCCTTCTGTCAGGATTACGGCCTAGCTTCTCACATCACTCATGTTTTATTCCTTAATTTTATACTTGAGTGGCTCGACCTACAGTTTATCGTCGACTCCGAACGATAGATTTTTTTGAGAATCTTTTCATGGCAGGTTTATTTACTCTCAGACTTTTTGCCAGAAATCTGCTGAGAGGAAGTCGCCGAAGAAATATTTTTTTTTTTCATATTTCGTTTTGATGTCTAGCCTGGGACTCGAACCCGGGCTTTACGTCTAATAAACGAACACACTACCTACTAGACTACGCCGACTACAAGTAAGTAGTGTGTTGGCTTATTAGAAGTGAGGACACGGTTCAAGGCACAGGTTAGGCACTTTCAACAAAGCGAAACATAAAAAAAATCATTTCTGTCGGCCGCCTCCTCTTAGCGGATTTTGAAAATTGCCATAAGAAGTTTCTAAAAAATCTGTTGTTCGGAGACGACTACAAACTGTAGGCCCCTGGTTTGAGAAAATAGGTAGTTATCCTAGCTGAACGGTTGTAATGACAAGTTGTGTGTGTATGTATGTAGGTACTCGAATTTAACATGAGACCATATTGGTCTGCTGAATTATCCTCAGGATAGAATCCAGTTCCTGTAAGAATTCGGGATAAAGATAGGGCCTGGTGGAGAATATCTACAGCGCTGAATTGCCAAAACCATCCTATGAAATAGGGTAAGAAAAGCCTTATATGAAGATTCTGTGATGAGAATATATACTTCAAATTCGAGTAGCATTAATGCATTACAGAAGGACCTATATATGGTGTATCGGTTAATAAGCAGAGAGTTATCCTTATAACTTACGAATGGCTCTCTGAAAATATACAGAACAATAGAGTAAGGAGGAGCAGTTATATGTGGGAATCGTCACTAAAGGGGTGTTAAAACGAAGGCACGTTTGACTTCAACAATTAAAAATTCTCTTATGGCCCACCCTACAGCAATACTCCTTCCATTGGAATTTAATTTTCGTTAGAAACTTTTGTCTGTTGCATATACATTTCGTGTGTAATTTAATCAATAAGTTTTGCTTCAATAAGATTATAATTTCCTAATAAGTTCGAATATAATAATAATTCATATTAAAATATCAAAAGAACACACTCACACACTAATACTAATTGTTAAATGAAGCGATAATAACAATTAGAAGTGAAAAAAGAGGTGTAAATCGTTGATTGCAGTTGCAATCCGTAATTACTAAATTACTGGGCAGCAAGTGACAAAGTCTGATTAGAGACTAAAAATATCCACTCAAACACAAAGTGTAATAAAATTAATAATTATTGTTGCAATACAACATTCATAATTTAATTGTTAATATGTTTAACTCTATAATTATTTCGATAAATATCAGCAGCCGCCCCTATCTAAAAAGCTTTTCAAAGCTATAGCTAGGAAAACCCATTAAATTTTTATGAAAATTGAAAATTTTCAATTGATTAGCTGGCAATAAATTTTGCATCAACTACACTATGCTACTACATAGTATATCCCCATGCGAATGAATACAAATTTTTGCAAAAATATTTTCCTTTGGAAAATTATTTTCCATATTAAATGCTCAATGCAAGCAACAAAATTCATTGCATGCGTGTATGTATGCATACAACGTACGGCATGAAAGTGAAATAATTTATAGAAGTGTTTGAAATTTATTATCTCATACGCTCTATATTGGTTCACATAAAAAGTATTTGTGGTTAATTTGTTGAAATAAAATTGTCGGCATTGAAAAGAAATAGACATCACATATGTATTCCTATGAGCTTTTGGCCAATCGGCTCATATTGTAACGAAGGACTCCGCTCTTTTCGGTTTTTATTCTAGAAAAGAAGAACAAGAAAAGCAGAACATCGAATCAGTCATGGTAAAAAGAAATGCCATAACAAAACAAGAAATAAATTTAATGGAATGAAAAATATTCAAACAACAACAAATCAACAATGAGTTCTCGAAGTTACCAGACCGAAGTAAAAATGAAGTATGTACATACGTAGCGGAAGCTAACGTTAAAAGACATTACAGGCGGGCATTGGTAACCAAGGAAATGCAGATAATACAAGGCAATGTTCCAGGTAGTGGAAGTGAAATATCTGGGAATATCAGTGGATAATAAGTCAATAATTAATGACTAGCCGCTGTAGGTAGGTAGTGTGTTGGCTTCTTAGACATTAGACCACGGTTCAAACCCCGGATCAGATATCTCTAACAAAACGAAACAAAAATTATTTTTGCGGTGACTCCGGGTTTAAAATGAAATTGCCATGAAAAGTTTCTCAGAAAAAAATCTGTCATTCGGAGTCGACTTTAAACTGTAGGTCCCGGAAAACAAAATTTACACACCCACAACGGTAGGTCGTAATCCTTACTGAAAGACTGTAATGACCAATTATGTCCCTATGTATGTAATAAGTCAACATGGAGGCCCCATACAGAGAGCATCTTGGAAAAAGCCTGACACAATGACATGAAATCCAGCAATACAGGAATTTTCTATTGGATGTGTATAATGATGGTCAGACTAATACTGACCTATGGGACAATTGTCTGAGCAGACAGAAAGAATTTAAAAACAGTTTAGACAAGATACAGATATTACCATTCGTCGGTACATATATAAGAAGCAATGAAGCAGAAGGGAAAACCTGAGTGCATATCAAATTCTAGGCAAGAAATTGTTGTTGTTGACACCGAGCATTATTCTGAAGTTTGTCAAGGCAATAGGGATATCCTATGAAGTTGGAGGCAAGTATAATAGATCTTATGGTCTCAAATCTAAAGCACGTTTTCAGTACAGTACTGTTACTTTTTTAGCCTTTTAAAAACGTTTAAAATATGAGTTCATAGTTTGCAAATAAAATAAAAAAATAAATTTGTGTTTAGTTTTAATTAAATTCTTTATTGTTTGCACAATTCTGTGTGACACTGTTCACAACTTGATGTAAACAACAACAATTGCTTTGTTTCATATTCTTCTTTACACTCTTTTGCGTAAACACTAACAATTGTTCGGAAGATCTTTATAACGTAGATCTTCAAACCACGATTATTTTTTTCACACGCAACGCCTCTTCACACAAGACTGACTGAATTTTTTTTACTGACTCAATTGCCCGGGTTGTCTTGCCTTTTATATGGTGACGTAAGCCGCCTGATGAATGATCTTGAAGTCAAATTTTCGTGGATTCACCTTGGTGAGATCTGTAAACATGTAAACATCGTTGTTTGATTATTGTTGTTTGTGTATTTTTATTTACATTTATTCCAGCAGTGTTTATTGTTGCATTTTTGTTTAATTGCTTATCTCCTACAGGTTTTCGTTGGTATTATTATTTTGTTTATAATTTTATATTAAACGATGGAATAGTAAAACATCATTTCCATTTTCGTAACAATATTAATAATAGTTGGATATACATACGAATACATGTACATAATTGGCCATTACAACCCTTCAGTCCTAGTCAGGATTACGGTCTAGCTTCTTAACATCACTCATGTTGTGTGTGTGTTAATTTTATACATGAGTGGCGGGACCTACAGTTTAAACTCCGAACGACAGATTTTTGAGAAACTTTTCATAGCAATTTAATTTACTCTCAGAGTTTTTGCCAGAAATCTGCTGAGAGGAAGTCGTCGAAGACATATTTTTTTTTCATATTTCGTTTTAATGTCTGACCTGGGGCTCGAACCCAAGCTTTACGTTTAATAAGAGAATACACTACCTACTAGACTTCGGCGACTACAGCAGCTACTGTTTCAGTGTCGTAATTGGTACAAGATTAGGATTTCATTGTGATGTATTCGACGCTGTGTGCCTCTAAATTGTACCTAGAAGGTTACAAACATCAGAATAAGGTAAACTGAGAAATTTTCTCTAAAGAGATAGATCCCGATATATCTCTTCCGCTTGCTGACTAATGCAATGTGTTGCAGGCCAAGAAGTTCTTCAGTGATAAATTAATGGCATTATGTTTTCGATCAAAACAGTACATATTTCCTTAAAAAAAATCATTTTCATATACTATTTGGAAAGAGTCTTTGAATTTTGATAAAATGTTGTAACCAAACATTACCTAGGCATCAACACATTCTAATGACAACATGTCATGGATACTTTCTATACGACCCAATCGCTATACAGATACAGTAAAACGTAATAAAGAAAAGCGAGTAAATGTGCGCGCGTGTGTCCGTGTATGTGTGAAAATTTTTGAATGAAATCAACAGTAATTAGTGTTATTTAATAAAAGAAGAAGAAGAACGAAAAAAAAATTCCCATAAAATTAATTGAATTTTTCAATAATTCTGGCCAATAAAATAATAAAATATTTACGATATTTTGTTGTTGCTGTTGTTGTCGTTATTGTTGTTCTTTTGTCCTTTTTAATAGGCGCGAACATATTAAATAATTTTTCCTACCATTATTATGTGCGTGTGTATGTGAGAATATGTGTTCACATAATAACTTTTTTTTCAATTTTATTTTTGTTGCTGATGCCTGTATTTATTCAGCTCATTTGACTCCCTGTGGTGATGGTGGTGGCGATTATAATGATAATAATTAATAAATAAATGAAAAAATATACAAAATTTATACTTTATATGTATGGATGTGTATGTATGTGTGTGAAAATATATAGACATATTCGCTATAAATAGCGTCTGTTCTTCTATCA
Organism: Sarcophaga rosellei; assembly: GCA_930367235.1. Classification (NCBI taxonomy): domain Eukaryota; kingdom Metazoa; phylum Arthropoda; class Insecta; order Diptera; family Sarcophagidae; genus Sarcophaga; species Sarcophaga rosellei. The sequence continues at coordinate 58,602,160 of OV884018.1, read as the reverse complement.
GCTATTAACTCATGCATGCTTATGTATGCATTCGCATACTAAGGCATCTGAAAGACCACAAATTGAGAGTTTTCGTCAGAAGACATTGAGAGGAAGTCGCCGAAAAATATTTTTCATGTTTCGTTTGGTTCGCGATGTCAGAACCACCCACATTGTGTGTGTTAATTTTATTCATGAGTGGTGGGGCCTACCGTTTAAAGTCGACTCCGAACGATAGATGTTTAAGAAACTCCTCATGGCAATTGCATATACTCCCAGAGTTTTTGCCAGAAATCTGCTGAAGAAATATTTTTTCATATTTCGTTTCGATGTCTGCCCTAGGGTTTGAACCGTGGCCTTACGTCTAATAAGAATACGGCGACTTCACTACTGCTACTCGCTACTCATAAGCACTCATGAAATTTTGAGTATGTGTGAGTCAACAGTATTAAAATTTAACTGCTCTGATTCATTCGTACTCACTTTTTTTTTTTTTTTTTTTTTTTTTCACGCAGGAGGGGTGAATGTTCCTAACCGCACCATAGAGGAAGTCGTCACATCCTCCGGTAGGTGAGGGGCCCTCACCTACTAAACTCCCCCCCTCGTCTCGTGGACTTGTGCCCACTCCGGAACTACGGTGGTATTACTTCGGAGTGGAGTCCTTTTGGGCATTTGGCTCCTGCGTGTTCATATCCGCGTCCGGATTGCGTGTCGTAAGTTGAGGAGACATTCACGTGTCTCCTCTATTCCTTTAGACCAGGATCCCGTGTCGGTTTCCTTTGACACATGTGTCCGTATAAATTATGCCGGCGTGCCTGCCTGTTCTTCAGCCTCAAGGTCTCTCTTCTTCACCCTTAGAGTGCGCTCCACGTAATTCGCCACTGAGGCCCAATTTTCTCTGCTCGAAGTCATAACACCGACAATGTTAGCGGCCGTGATCATTCCAATTTCCGACGTTAGTGCAGAGCGGTAGCTCTGCCAGCGTGCACATTCGAAAACCGTGTGCTCTGCATCATCAATAACTTCCCCTTCTTCGTAAAGACAGTAAGGGGAAGCGGTCTTGCCTATCCTGTGCAGATATTTCCTAAAATATCCGTGACCCGATAGCATCTGCGTAACATAATAATTTACCTCTCCAAATTTCCGACCAATCCATGGCCTTATGTCCGGGATAAGTCTCGCCGTCCACCTTCCTCTATCTTCATCGTTCCATCGTCGTTGCCATCTTGAGACGGTGTTTTCCCTGAAGTGGCCGGTTATGTGATCCCCAGCCGATTTCGCTCTATATATCTCCATCCGATCTGCCGCCAGCAGATCCACAGCTATCACTGCTATCACAAGTACGGCTGGGGCGGACACTGTGCGATATGCCTACGTGATACGCAATGCAGCCGTTCTCTGTACCGATACAAGTGAGCTTGCCCGCTTTTTGGCATCTAGCGTTTCGGTCCAAATTTTGCTCCCATAGAGCATAATACTGTTTCCGACCTCCATCAGGAGTCTCCTTCTCGTTGGTAGCGGTCCTCCAATATTCGCCATTAATCTGCTGAGCTGTCCAACGATCTTCTGGGCTTTGTTAGCAGAGTACTGAATCTGGTACGAAAATGTCAGTCTGGGATCCAGTCTTATTCCCAGGTATTTTACCGAGCTCTTGGTCCTGATTACCTCGTTTCCAATACTCATGTCCACGTGCAAAGGGATACGACGACCAGTGATCAGTAGTAATTCCGTTTTATGCATGGCCAGGTCTAGGCCGTGGGAATCCAACCATGTTTTTGTTCTTAATATGACACGTCTAAGTTTTCGCTGTGCCTCTTCCGTATTCCTGGCCGTAATAACAGCTGCAATATCATCCGCGTATCCAACCAAAAAAGTTCCCTCTGGCATGTCCTCTCTCAGAATTCCATCGTAGTTAACGTTCCATATGTCGGGGCCTAGGATAGATCCTTGTGCCGCACCTGATGTTATGAGCTTCACCTTTGGTCCCGAGCTTGTGTTATACACCAGCTGTCTGTTACTCAGATAACTACTTATCATGGCCAAGATGTAGTGTGGCACCGAGAATTTGTACTCCAGAGTATTTAATACATCGCTCCATCTAAGACTATTGAACGCGTTTTTAACGTCCAAAGTCGCAAGCAGTAGCACAGGCCTCGAAAAGTGATTTCCTCGCTGTGTGACCATGGCCGCTTCAGTCACCTCTCTCAGGGCGCCAATTGTAGACCGATCAGGTCGAAAACCATATTGTCTATCCGACAGACCGCCGCTATTCTCTATAGCAGCTGTAAGCCTTGGCTTCAAAAGCCTCTCGAGCAGCTTCCCTGAAGTATCCAGCATGCACAGTGGCCTGTAGGCGGATGGGTCCTCTGGGTCGCCCTTTCCCTTGCTTATTAAGACTAGCCGTTGTTTCTTCCATATTTCGGGGAAAATACACTCTTTTAGGCACGCTTTGTACATTCCTAGTAGGAGTTCCGGTCTTTGATTGGCAATTTCCCGCATTACCTCAGGTGGGATGCCGTCGGGCCCTGGTGCCTTACCGGGTTTTAGTCCTGCTGCGGCTACTTTTAGCTCCTCTGCGGTGAATGGTAAAAATTCCGTATTGAGCATATTCTGTCGTCCTTCGTTCACTGGTTCATGAGTAGGGAATAGTGTATCCACTATATTTCTCATTATTCGCTCGTCCATAATTTCCATTGGTTTCCTCCTGTTCAGTTTGTCCATTACAATTTTGTATCCAAGTCCGTAAGGGTTTACGTTCACGTCATCTCGTAGTTCTTGGAATGCCTGATTTTTCTTGAGCGTTATGGCCTTCTTCAGTGACTTTTTGCCTCTTTGTATGCCCGCATTTCCTCTTCATCTGGTCCGTCGGGTCTAGCTCTAGTGTACCTCCGCCGTAGTCGTAGGCACTCCCGCCTGAGTGCTGCGATGTTGTCGTCCCACCAATACACTGCCTTCTTCCTGATATTCGGGGGTCTGAATAAGGGCATTGCCTTTTTACATCCGCGTCTTATTACCTCCAAGGTTTGTTCTACTCTCGTCCTCGCATCGTCCGAGAATTCAACTCTGCTACACAATCTGTCCACTTCTAAAATTAGCCGATTCGCATTCAATTTCATTCGTACTCACTACAACTTTGATTTATAAGTCCAGGTTGCATTGAGTATGAGTACAACTTTGACATCAAACTCATTCCATTCGAAATATGTTTGATTCATAAGCCTATTCATTCAGATTCATAACTTTAGAAAAAAAAAAATACTTATAATACTCATCAATAATTCGAGTAATTCGAATCATTCATCAAAATTTAGGGACTTAGCTGTTGTTGCAAAAAAAAAAAAAAAAAAAAAAAAGGACAAAGACAGCAGAGTCGACAACAACAACATCATGAGTATTGTTAAGCATGAGTACGATGAGTACTTCAAACTTTGAATATGAGTAGTATCAGTATGATATTAAAATAAGTATGAATGCGTATAAGTATCATAAATTATAAGTATGATGCGATTCTACTCATCTTTTTGAATACTCATTGTTGGTCTCTGGTCGAAGTATGGAACGAGTTTATTATCTCGTCCCAGATGCTTAAAACTATTTCCATAAAATTTTAACGTTGTGGATACTAACGTGCAAATCATCACCAAACCATTAAAATTCAAATTCTAAAAAAAATATATGGTATCTGAAGATTTAGTTTTATATGTACCAAATAATACGAATGCGTATGTATGTATATGCATATGTGTACATAATAGGTAAGTACACGTATAAGTACTAGTATTTATTAAATGTACAATAAAACTTAAAGTACTATAATAATGATAATAAAAGTACATTGGATTGTTGCTTGGTTGAGTTATTAATTGTAATGTATTCGATACATGTTCATTTCCAATACATACACCAAAAACACATACATATATGTATGTATGTATATATGTCTATATGTATACATATATTTATGCTCAAATGAAAGCAAATGTTTAAGATTTTAAGGCAGATACCGTTTATGTGAGTATAAATATATGGTTATACGAGGTTGGGTTTCGAATTAGGTGACCTTTAAGTTATGAACTTAAAGATAAAAGGCAGAATTTGACGTTGAGATAGCTTCTAAAAAGCAAGAACCCTGAGCAAATAAGTCTGTCGTTCGGAGCTGACTTTAAACTGTAGGTCCCGCCACTTATGGATTAAATTAACACACACAACAGAAGTGCTGTGAGAAGCTAGGTCGTAATCCTAACTGCAGGGTGAGATGACCAATTATGTATGTATGTATGTATGTACGCATTGCTTCTTAAAGGTAAGGTATTTTTTTGGACCAGGGCATACATTCGCCAAAAACGAAGGTGCACAACATCCCCGAAATCCCCTAAATGAATTAGCTCCACGACATCTCTATTGAAAAATCTGTAAACAACTACATGAGAACTGAAGAAGCGTGCCAATGTATTAGGATCCTTAGGAGGACAGCTTTTGAAATTCTAGGGGGAGCCATTAAGGAGTTCTTGGACGTCAATAAAGTGACAATTTGAGATTTTAGGTTAATATATGTATGTATGTGCGTTGAATGGAAGAGGTGTAGATAGATTCACTTGATAGAAATAAATTCAGAGGACGAAATAATAAGGGTTGGCATAACCAGAGGTTGTCCTTAATGTGGCGTTTCTTCACCTTTAATATTGACAAACTCTTGATGTAATTGTAGATGGCGTTGTGAGCAGAGCAAAAGGCTAGTTTAGGCAATCCCTCTGTGAATCTCTTAAAGGCGTTTTAAAATTGTAACACTAACATGGGCAAAACTAACGTTGAAAATTTCCATCAAGGAAGAGAGAAAAAAATGTCACAGACAATGAAGGCAAAATATCTAGGAATAATATTGGCAGCCTGCGTTGCCATTTCTCAAGTTTCCCTTTATTTTACAAGTTTGTTGAAATGAGAAAAAGGTTTCATTGAATTAGTTTGAACCAGAGATCAGTAATGAATCGTTTTTTCGCTACTCATAATTATTCATGAAATTTTGAGCATGAGTGAGTCAACAGTAGTGAAATTTAACTACTTTGATTTATTCATACACACTACAACATTGATTTACAAGTACAGGTTGCAATGAGTATGAGTACAACGTTGACATCAAACTCATAACATTCGAAATATGTCTGATTCATACGTCTACTCATTCAGATTCATAAATTTAGAAAAATACTTATAAGACTCATAAATGATTCGAGTGATTCGAATCATTCATCAAAATTTACAGTCTTAGTTGTTGTTACATTTACAAAAAAAGAAGAAAGAAAAAGACAAAGGCAGCAAGCAAAGCAAACATACAACCTTCTAGTGAGTATTGTAGTCTTCGTATGCGAATCATATTTATTTTGTGATTCTACTAAATGTTGAGTAAAGGAGAGTCGAATTCAACAATATCAAGCGTATTGAGTACGTCGAGTACATTAAACTTTGAATATGAGAAGTATGAGTATGATATTAAAATAAGTGTGAACGTTTATAAGTATCAGAAATTATGAGTATGATTCGAATTTACACTTCTTTTTGAATATTCATTGCTGATCTCTGGTTTCATCAAATTTTAATTTTCAATATTTTTAATATTTCCAATAAATTCAATAATAAAAATATGATATATTTAGTCCCGGGCAGGTTAGCAAAGAAACACCAACAGAGGAATTAACAGAGACACCGTACTCCGGTATTTTCTTATAAAATTTTGGTACTTTCTTAGAAAAAACGTTTTTTTAAGGAAAGTCTTTTTCCAGGAATAAAAAGTTTTTGAAAAAAAGTATCTGGCATAGCTGGTTAGCACAGAGATCCAGAGAGCTAGAGATTAGACTCTCTCTCAAAAGAGAAAAAATACAAAACAAAAACAAGCAATATCAAATGCCAATATCGTAAAGAAAATTACGGTACTGAAGAAATGTAAACGAACAACATTATGAAGCATTGAAAGAGAGTTAAAAAGCTAATTTAAATCAGCACACTGTTAGTTCGCAAGTAAGCTAATTCCAGAGATGCTAATAGTGATATGATGGTAAATGTTGAATGTTTTTAAAGTTCATAGGCCTTGCGAAAGCTATTATTTGTACATTTTTAAAAAATATCTTAAAATTCCTAAAAGCAGAAATATGAAGAAATAAAATACATATGTACACTGTTAGTTTTCAAATAAGCAAAGGCCATAGATGTCAATAGTGATATGATGGTAAATGTTGAATGTTTTTAAATTTCATAGGCCATGCGAAAGCTATTATTTGTACATTTTTAAAAAATATCTTAAAATTCCTAAAAGCAGAAATATGAAGAAATAAAATACATATGTACATACATATAATAAATAAATTAAAAATATGTTCGTAGTTCCTGAAACTGTTTCCCATAACAATATTTTTCATAGAACTTGTTGGACTTCACAGGTAGAGCAGATCTCCAAAAACTACATTAGAAATCCTACAAAAACTTTTACTACTTATTTACTAACATTTTTTAAAATACGAAAAGAAATTCAGAATAATTTTGGCTTCAGTTTTACATAAGTTGAGTATTACAGTGCAAAACCCCTTTGCCTAAGCCTAAACCCTCTACTACTCTATTCAATATCTAATTTTTCATTTTAAAATGGTATAATGTGCTTTAAATTAAAATTTAAATACCAACTCCCATCTCTGGTACATTTGGTAGTCAGCAAAAAAAACTGCATACTCATGTGAGTAAACAAAAATATTTTATTGATAACAGTTACTACGCACAATAACAAAATACAACATAGAAAAATTTGTTGTTGTTGTTCTTGCTTTTCTTAAAATTTGAAGAAACACTTGTTCAAAGTTCATCAATATCATGCTCTTTTAACTACGTATGCAAATATAATTGCATTGTTGTTGTTTATTTATATACTTCACTAACGGCTCTCTATTTTCAACTTGCAATGTCTCTTTATTAAGTGTTTAAACAGTGTTACCTCTGTTGCTTACTTACTAAGATGCTCTGCACTTTTCGTTCCTTTTTTAATATTAAGGAGTAGATATAGGTCAGTTACATATGTAAACTGTTAATGTACTTTTAAATAAAAAAAGTCCCCTTTTGTACTATATGAGTATCAAAAAAAAAAAATCTGAAGATGGCAATACTAATGTTTATTTGGTTTGTTTGTTTGTCAGTTAACCGTTTACTTAGAGAGTGCAACTCGCGTTCATTGTTCGAGTGGTGTTGAAATAATTAATTGTCGCGAAAAAATTAAAATTATTTTAAATTTTTAGTAAATAATTTAAATAAAATAAGTGGAAAGTGTTATGTATGTGTCTGTGAAGTGTGAGTGTATAAATTTGTCAAAAAAGTTAATTATTTTCAATATCTTTTCAATAAAACAAGTGCTAAATGCATGAGGGTAGTTTAAGTGTAAGTGCGTGTGTTTGTTTGTATGATAAAAGTGTTATAAAATGTGTGCTAAAGAAGAAAATTGTTCATCAAAGCAGAAGAAAAAGCTGAAAGCAGGTAAAATAATAACAAAACTTAAACATCATTATAAATGTAACATTCTTAATAACCGGTGCTATTTTTATAAGGCACCCAAAATATGTAAATTTTTTATAACAACAACAATCAGGTTATTTTTTTCATCTGTTTGCTGTAAACATGATTGTTCATGCTTTCGTTAGAGGCTCTCTATTTTTAAATAACTTTTACTTATAATTTGTCTCAGTCATAAAATCTCTCTCTCACTGTTACCATTTGCATACGTACTCTGTGGGCTTATAGATTTCTGTTTTGTTTTATGCATCTCCAATAATATTATTATATCTCCAATAATTTTCTCTCTCTCATACTGTTACCATTTGCATATGTACGCTGTTTGCTTATTGACCTCTGTTTTGTTTTATGCATCTTCTTTAACAATAATTAACGTCTTTAAGGGTTTCTCTTTCATAATCATGTTGTAAGATCGTAATAATGATGTTCAGCTACTGCATGATTCTCTATCATAATCATGTTTTAAGATCGTAATAATGATGTTCAGCTGTTGCTGGGGTTTTTTCTATTTTTTGTTTTGTTTTCTTTTTTAAACCAATGCCTATTTTAGCCTGTGCTGAATGAGTAGGCCTAGTTTGCTCAACAACATATTCTATTAGTTGGAAAAATTAAAAAATTTTTTCGTTTTAAATTTTTTTAACATATTTTTTTCTTAGTTTATAAATAAATAAATATATAAATAAAATTGCAAAGCATGTATTGTAAAAAAGTGTTTATAAATCAAGTTCTAATTAGAAAACGGAAAAAAAAATTTTTAAATACTTGAAACGTTTTCCAATTCCTAAAAATGGGATATTCACAGACGGGTACATACCAGAGATCAGCAATGAATCGATTTTTCGCATAAGTACTCATGAAATTTTGTGTTTGAGGGAGTCAACAATATTGAAATTCAACTACTCTGATTCATTCCTACTCACTACAATATTGATTTATAAGTATGTACAAATTGCAATGAGTATGAGTACAAAGTTGACATCAAACTCATAACATTCGAAATATGTTTGATTCATACGCCTAATCATTCAGATTTATAAATATAGAAAAATAGTTACAATACTCATAAATGATTCGAGTTATTCGAATCATTCATCAAAAGTTACAGTCTTAGTTGTTGTTGCATTTACAAAAAAAAAAAAAAAGACAAAGACAGCAAGCAAAGCAACCACATGTTCGTACGCGAATCATACTTATTTTGTGAGCAAAGAAGAGTCGAAATCAACAACATCATATGTGTTGTTAAGTATGAGCACGATTAGTACTTCAAACTTTGAATATGAGTAGTATGAGTATGATATTAAAATAAGTATGAATGCGTATAAGTATCAGATATTATGAGTATGATTCGAATCTACTCATCTTTTTGAATACTCATTGCTGATCTCTGGTACATACATATATGTATCGATAGCGACTATTTATATGTATATACATACATATGTAACCAAAGTACTTTATGAATTGTAGTAAATTGTCACTCACTTTCCGAAAAGGAACAAAAAAGTAGCAGGAGTACATTTAAGAATCTACAGCTATTACTTCAGTACTAACAAAAGTACAAAAAAAGTTATATAAAAAGTACCATCGTACTTTTTGAAGTGTAGTAAATTATTACTTACTTTCCGAGAAAAAGAGTAACAGAAGTACATTAAAAATCTACAGTGATTACTTCAGTACTAATAAAAGTACAAAAAAGTTATAGAAAAAGTACTAAAAGTACTTTTTGAATTGTAGTATTTTTAAAATAAAAATTTACCAAAGAACATTCTTTTTTTGCTTCAATATGATCTTTTTTATTTTTTAGACGTCGTAGTGTAGTAGATAGTATATTGGCTTATTAGATGTAAGGCCGTGGTTCAAATCCCAGCCCATTTATAGAACAAAGAAAAATATTTCTTCGGCGGCTTCCTCTCAGCAGATTTCTGGCAAAATTGCAATAAAAAATTTCTCCAAAAAAAAATCTGATTTTCGAGATCGATATTAAACTGTAGCTGCCGCCACTTATGGATAAAATAAACACACACACACAACATAAGTGGTGCGAGAAACTAGGGCGTAATCCTGACTGAAGGGTTGTACATACATACATACTTACATATGTACAGACAGGGTTACGGCCTAGCTTCTCAGACCACCCATGTCGTGTGCCTTAATTTTATACGTGAGTGGCAGGACCTACAGTTTAACGTCGACTCCGAACGACAGATTTTTGAAAAAATTTTCATGGCAGGTTTATTTACTCTCAGAGTTTTTGCCAGAAATCTGCTGCGAAGAAGTCGCCGAAGAAATATTTTTTTCATATTTCGTTTTGATGTCTGACCTGGGATTTGAACCCGGGCTTTTACGTCTAATAAGCGAACACACTACCTACTGAAGGGTTGTGATGACCAATAATGGTTATGTGACATAAAACTGTAGAGGAGTGGCCTGATGACACGCGTATCAAATATTAGGCAGCTTGTCAGATGAATGAGATAATTAGAAACAGAGATATAGATTGACGGTGGTACAAAAGATTGTATTATATTACTCTAGTACCTCTACTCGACTGTCATAAAAATACAAATAATAATGAGATTGAAGTCAAAATTGCTGCATAACGCTTCTTAGGTCAGCGAAATTAATTTTTATTTCTTCCAAGTTTAAAAATATAACTTCCTGGTAAAGTATGTCTCCATGGTAGAACAAAGAATGATGGTTATCTTAAGGATAGTTTTTAACCCGAGAGGGGTATTAAATCCATAATAAGTGTTTGGACCTAAAGAGGAGAATATGTTGAGAAATAAAAAGAAATTTTTTAACTCAATTTCATGTGGTTTCTTTGTCAGATTCTTTTGAAGTTTGGACTGCCCTCGTATTCATACATGTACTACGATATAAATTAATTTATTAAAACTTCATACCACATACACACACTTAAGTTTATATCCCTGTCAATACATATGTATGTACATCTATGTATGTATGTGTTTATTTGCCTGAATTATATTCCCTCTTTACATTCTAAATGTTTATACAAAGTGTTTAATTATGCGTGTGCCTATATTTGCTTGTACATATATATATATATGTACGTGTGTATGTATGTTTAATTTATTTTCATTTAAATGCTCATTTATTATTAAATATTATTAAGGAATACAATTATAATTATTGTATCATAAAAGGCAACATTATTTTCAATTCTTTGTAAATATTTTATCTGCTTAAGTAAGTCGAACTACAGAAAGTAAGAAAGAAACACTAAAAAATATTTGGAATTTTAATTAGAATTTGTAATTCTAATAATCGTATACATTATTATTATTATTATTGTTATTATTGTATCGTTATAATTACTTTGAATTTATATTCGTTATAAAATGTTATTAAATTAATGGAAATATTTCTTCATTTACATACACATGTAAAGATATTTAATAAATTATGGTTAAAGGATATTATTTTAATTGAATAGGTTTCATAACGAAAATGATTATTAGATAACATTTATTATGTGCATAACGAAACATAAACTTTTTAAAACAAAATTTAAAATTTTAATTCTCATTTTTAAAATTTTTATAACCAAAAAAAAAAAAAAAAAAAAAAAAACATTTCCTGTAGGCTTCTTCCTCTGCTGAACGAACTGCAAACAAAAATTTTCATAATGAATTAGGTATACTGTACTCCTTGTATCTTAGGAAGGAATAACACAGTCTTAGTCAAATAACGCGTTGTCTTTTAAATTCCTATCATATCTGCAGTACATATGTAATTGATCATAACAATCCTCACTTAGGATTGCGTCCTAGCTTCTCACACCATGTTGTTGTGTTAGCTTTTATACATGAGTGGTGGGACCTACTGTTTAAAGTCGACTTCGAACAACAGATTTTTTTGAGAAACTTTTCATGTCAATTTTTTATTTACTCTCAGTGTTTCTGCCAGAAGTCTGCTGAGAGAAAGTCGCCAAAGAAATATTTTTTGTCATATTTCGTTTTGATGTCTGGCCTGGGGCTCAAACCCGGGCTTTACGTCTAATAAGCGAACACACTACCTACTAGACTACGGCGACTACATATAATTGGTCATTACAACCGTCAGTTAGGATTAGGATCTAGTTTCTCAAACCACTTATGTTGTGTGCGTTAGTCTTTATACATGAGTGGCGGACCACACAGTTTAGATAGAATTTTTGAGCCACTTTTATTTTACTTTATTTACCCTCAAATTTTTTTTCCCGAAATCTGCTGAGCAGAATGATCAGCAACAAAAAACTAACCGCAGAGAAATAGATTTTCGATGACAATAGTGTCCAATACATGAGAGTATTTTTAAGTTCGAATGGAAACTCTATTAAATCCCAATAATATTTATGGAGTAAACTTTCAAAATACTATCATAACCAAGAATTGGTCATATTCCACGCATTATGTACCATTACTTTCCAAAGAAAACTCAGAATCTATTAAAGTCAACGACATTTCGACGACATCCTTTCTATGTGGAAGAGTTGATCAAGTACAGTGAAATCCATAGAGCCCTTTGTCATCCTTGTGAGATTATCAACAGGAATAAACACTACATATGTTCTAGTAATATCGACACTATACTAGTGTTCTAAAGAACATTTCAATTCAATCTTGATTTATAGAGACATCAAGCTTAGCACTCTAGGGAAGTCCCATGCTTGAGCCTTTCTTTGTTAAGAATTAACAAGAACGTGTAACCCTCTTATGTAATGCTATAGCCCTTATTGCAGGAGACTATAATAAAGGTTATTTGAAAAATTTTGAATCCATGGTGCTAGGTTTTGAACCTATAAAGGGTATTATCGGTCCTTTCCTTGCCAATGCTTTAATGGTTTTGTTCTACAGTACTCTTCTTTATTACCAAGCACAAGTTTCTACGAAATTTTATAGAAACATTTGACAAATTAAGATGCCCAAGTGCTTTTAAGGCAGCCTGTCCATACTGCTTATATATAGAAATGGCTTAAACCTCAACCTGAAAAGTACTTACTGAAGGGAGCAAAAGTATTCGATAGCAGCGCAAAATATTTTGAATCCATGAACCAATTTCTTGCAAACGGAAATTTACGTGTTCATAAGATGTACTCAATTCAACTTGAAGAGGAAGTACATAGGATGGACAGAACATATACTATTTGACAGTCGAATCCCCACCAAAGCACTTAACGCCTATCAAGCTGGCTCGAGATTAGTGCGAACCTAATTAACCTACTTAATTAGTCATTACAACTTTTCAGTCAGGATTACGGCCTAGCTTCTCACACCACTCATGTTGTGTGCCTTAATTTTAAACGTGAGTGGCGGGACCTACAGTTTAACGTCGACTCCGAACGAGAAACTTTTTCATGGCAGGAGAGGAAGTCGCCGAAGAAATGATTTTTTTTATGTTTCGTTTTGTTGGAGATGTCTGATCTGGATTTTTGAACGGTGGCCTCACAATAATAAGTCAGCACATTACCTACTTGACTACGCCAACTGCTCTCAATATATTACAGCAAAAGCCTATTATAAGTCCGCTGGGAAAGCTCCTGAGCATAATTTTTTTGGTTATTTTCCTAGTTGGCTTAGTTACGTCCGATATCGTAATTTACTTGTTGTAATGTTGTGAATGTATATGTAAATAAATACGTATTATTGTAACAGTGGTAAAGAGTTGCGTTAGTATTAGAATCATACGATCTAATTGTACTCTCCTCAACTTTATAGGGTATCCTTATAATGTGTCCACCAAATCTGTTTACAATCTTATTTGGTGTAAACAATGCCAATTCCATGACCATTTCTCAATATGCATTCAAGTATTTACTTTTGGGATGCATAAATGCATTACTAGTGCAAAGAAAATGTTCCAATGTCTCATATGCATCATAACAGAATCTACATGTTGCGTTTCAGACAATTTCTATTTGGGCTTAATCAGAGATCAGTAATGAGTATTCAAAAAGATGAGTAGATTCGAATCATACTCATAATTTCTGATACTTATACGCATTCATACTTATTTTAATATCATACTTATACTACTCATAATCAAAGTACTTATCGTACTCATACTTAACAATACGCATGACGTTGTTGTTTTCGACTCTTCGTGGCTCAACATTTACACGAAGCACAAATTAGTATGATTTGCATACGAATACTAAAGTACTCACTAGAAGGTTGTGTGTTTGCTTCGATTGCTGTCTTTGTCTTTCTTCTTTTTCTGTAAATGCAACAACAACTAAGACTGTAAATTTTGATGAATGATTCGAATCACTCGAATCATTTATGAGTATTATATGTATTCGTCTAAATTTATGAATCTGAATGAGTAGGCGTATGAATCAAACATATTTCGAAAGTTATGGGTTTCAAGTCAACATTGTACTCATACTCATTGCAAACTGTACTTATAAATCAATGTTGTAGTGTAGTGTTGTAGTGAGTACGAATGAAATCAGAGTAGTGTGAATTTCAATACTGTTGACTCACTCATATTCAAAATTTCATGAGTACTTATGAGTAGAGAAAAAACGATTCATTGCTGATCTCTGGTCTTAATGTACTCTGACTGTAAGGCACACACGGTGAAAAGACTAGTTAGGTTTTAGGTTTTTTTCTGGATTGTCTGATGCCGACCCAGATGTCTTCTTTTTGATAGTCTCAAACCTACTTTGTTTTATAAAAGTTTCTGCCATTTTTCTTTTATACAATATTAATTAATAAAACCAACAATTTAACGTGACTGACTTTATTTATCACATCCCCTTCATGTCTTTGTTTCTTTATCTCACAGACATGCCACTCTACCACTTGACTAGACTTAATGTCCTGCCAAGCACTTTGTTGGTCAATAACCAATGAATACTTATTCAGCTGTGGCCACTAGTAAGAGGACATTGATCATTTTGTCATTGAGAGATATATTGCCCGATAAGATTATTTAAATTTGATGTCTTCCTCTTACTTTTGAGGCCATTATTGTTTTTTTTATGTTTGCCTTTATTACCCCTAAACAGAATAGCAGTCAGTTAGTTAGTCAGTCAGTCATTTTTGTCTGACTGATGTCTTGTCTTGCATGAATCTTTATCTCTTATTTTATTTCTCGTTTTGAGGGGTAGATTTGTTTATGACTGTTACTGTCTAGTACGTTTGTTTTTAGCCTCAAATCATTTAACCAATGACTTTAGAAGTTAGTTTATGTACTTATGTGCAGAGTCATAAAATCGTTTGGTAGGCATTTAAGCCATAAAAAGAATTTTTATTAAACATTACAGGCGATTGGCCATAAGAGTGTTCTCTGTCTTTTTTAATTTTTATGGCATTTCTACGGTTGTTAATTAAATGGTTTCATGGTCGATGACCAATAAAATACGTCATTAATTATTATAAACTAAACTTTAAGCATATTTTTTATTTTTTTATTAATTTATTGTTATTGTTGTTGTTTTTCCAGCATAAAAGCAATTAAATACTCAACGCCATAGAAAACATACAGTGAACATGGGTGCGTATGATGAATATTTGAGAAAAAAAAATTCAATTCCATCAATCATACGCAGTGGTGGTTTCTACAATTCAAGGTAAGTGAATAAGATGATTGCTGGTAGTCTTAAGATGATATTTGAGGTTTAAAAGCTTAATTTAATATTATACAGTCGAACTTC
Organism: Sarcophaga rosellei; assembly: GCA_930367235.1. Classification (NCBI taxonomy): domain Eukaryota; kingdom Metazoa; phylum Arthropoda; class Insecta; order Diptera; family Sarcophagidae; genus Sarcophaga; species Sarcophaga rosellei. Next base: position 58,586,973 of record OV884018.1, on the reverse strand, counting down.
TCTATAGTGAACTTCTATATAATGAAGCTCTCCCTATTATGAATTGATTTCAAACACACAACTTTTTCCGTTCCAATTTCATTGTTTTTGATCTCCTTATAATGAATTTCCGTACAATGAAGTTTTCTATACAATGAAGCAATTTTGCAGGTGTAATATTTGACTCACATGCGTTTTTGTCTCCATATAATGAATTTTTCAAACAATTTTCTGTTACGCATACTAACAACTCTGTGTTCCGAGAAAGATGCCACATATAATGAGGGGATTCCCAAAAGAAGAACAAAAAAAAAAAAGAAGAAAGCCACATCAATAACAATTTTGTTATGACGCAGCGAAGTAGCATTTCTCTTGAAAAAAAATTATTAATAAAGTTGAAGAAGGATTAAAAAAAAGATGTGGCTAGGCAGTTTGGAATTCTAGAAGACGAGCAATTGAGCACTAAACGCAGAAGTCTTCGAACCTGCCTTTTTGAGGATATTGATTTATTTTAAATAAAAAATGGGGGAAAAATATAATTTCTGTATAATGAAGTTTCTATATAATGAAGTGATTTTCTGGTCCCGTCAAGATTCATTATAGGGAAGTTCGACTGTATATATTTTACATTATTTTTGTTATTTTATATTATTTTTCATTGGATATGGGTGCATATAATGCTGTTACGTTTTTACATTTTAAACTTCTGTTTAGCTTTAATCAAAATTCTTTATTATTCGCACAATTCTGTGTGTCACTGTTCACAACTTGATGTTATTCCTCTGCTTACACCCTTTGCATAAATAATAACAATTACTAGACAATTATTTGACAGATATTTTTTCTTCATCTTCATCTTCAAACCACTATTACATACATACTATATACATACATACATAATTGGCCATTACAACGGTTCAGTCAGTATTACGGCCTAGCCACTCATGTTGTGTGCCTTAATTTTATACTTGAGTGGCGGGACTTCGACTCCGAACGACATATTTTTGAGAAAGTTTTTCATGGTAGGTTTATTTACTCTCAGAGTTTTTGCCAGAAATCTGCTGAGAGGAAGTCGCCAAAGAAATAGTTTTTTTTCATATTTCGTTTTGATGCCTGGCCTGGGGTTCGAAACCGAGCTTTACGTCTAAAAAGCGAACACACAACCTACTAGAATACGGCGACCACTATTAACCTTTTCAAACACACCGCCTCTTCACACAAGACAGACTGAACTTCCCTTCCCTTTTATATGGCAACGTAAACAGTCTGATAAATGTTCTTGAAGGCGAATGTTCGTAACTTCGCCTTTCCGAAATCTCTATAATTGTAAACATCATTCATTATTGTTGTTCTTGTAGTGTTGTTGGTATATTTTTGTTTACTGGTTTACTATTTTTTTATGCTTTGTTGTTATATTAAGCAGTAGGATAATTTGTAAACAGGTTTGTTTACTGCATTGTTTTGTTTTTGTAACTTTTGTTTATAATTTTAATGTTAAACGATGTAAAAGCAAAACACCAATATCAGATTTATCATTTTGAATGAATTTAAAAGCAATTTTTTGCAAATAAATTCAAGTGTGTAGTAAAATATACTCGAACCATTTAGCTTTTCATTGATGTCAGATTATAAAACTTTTTTTTGGAAATTATATCAGTTTCTCAATCTTGTAACCTTTAACTCACTCTTGAAATTGTTAACTGCTTTTGCACGATTCGCCTCGGATCATGAGCTTACAAAGTTTCAAAGAAAATAGATCTCAGACTTAAATGGCAGTATCTTAGTGATTAAGTGACGAAATATTGTGAGAAGACCTTATAGATAAACTACACATTTGAAGGAATACGTATTTATTTACGAATGCATTCACAGTAGTGTGTGCATTACGGGTGTGTGCTACGTTTTTCCTGCAATATATTGGGAATAGTTCGTCATGGACATTCAATATTCAACACACTACAACCTCTGTTTAAGTTTTTCTAGGGTCTTGTTTACCAAATCATTAACGCGAATTCCATAGTGTTCGCAGTATTTAAAAATTTCTGAAGGAAACGAAGTATTGGTGCCACATACATGACAGTATTTATAAGTTCAAGTGGAAACTCTATGAATCCTCAACAATATTCAAGGCGCCAACTTTCCAGACACTATCATAGGCAAAGAGTTGATCATATTACACAAATTATTTACCATTATTTCCCAAAGAAAACTCGAAATCTATTAAAGTCAACGACATTAGACCCATTATTTCTATGGGGATGAGTTGACCTTTTACACTGAAATCCATAGAGCCCTTCCTCGCCCTTGTGGCGTTAACAACAACAGTGCATAAGTTATAGTAATACAGTCACTATAAATGTGTTTTAAAGAACACATAAATCCAAACGAGACTTACAGACCTTAAGCTTAACAATCCAGAGAATTCCCATGCTTGAGCTTTTCTTTATTAAGAATTAACGCAGAGTAGTGACAGCAAAAACTGTTGTTAGTCCCATCCTTCTCGACAGAAAGAACGTGTAACTCTCTCATAAGTAATGCTGTCGCCTTTATTGTAGGAGATTATAACAAAAATTATTTGAAAAATTTTGCTAGGTTTTGAACCTATAAAGGGTATTATGGCTACTTTCCTTGTCAGTGCATTAATGGTTTTGTTGTAAAGTAATCTGCGCCATCCAAAATGACAGTGCTTTATTGCCAAAGCACAAGTTTCTACGACATTTCATAGAAACATTTGACAAATTAAGATGCCTAAGAGCTTTTAAGACAGCCTGTCTATACTGCTTATATAGGAATAGCTTAAATCTCATCCTGAAATATGCTCAACAAAGAAATCGAGGGTGTTTGGCAGCAGTGTAAAATATTTTGAACCCTTCCCATTGGTTTCTTCCATACCGAATATTACATGCTCATAAGATACGCTCGATTCAACTTGAGCAGGAAGTAGAGAGCACAGACAGAACGTAGCAATACCACTTGAGAGACGAATGGGCAGCAGAGCACTCAACGCATATCAAGCTGTCTCGAGATTAGTGTTGTAATGTGGTGACCTATTAGATGTGAGACCATGGTTCAATAACAAGGATTGCCATGAAAAGTTTCTCAAAAATCTATCATTCGGAGATGACTGTAGTTTCCGCCACTCACTTATAAAATAACACACACACAACGTAAGTGGTGTGAAGTAATCTTGACTGGAGGGTTCTAATGACCAAATTATATATGTATTGACTGAGTTTGATTATGACCACAAATGTGCCAGATAATTAGATCAGCTTATAATTGGTACCGTCGATCTTAAGTCTCACTAAGAAGCTCTTAAAATTGTATTCCAAACTCAGTACTCAGTTTTCTTTAAATTCAATTCAAACATGCTCTTTGAACTTATTAATCCCCTTTAACCGAATCTATTTAGCCATAATCTATTACAAGATAAAAGTATGCATACGCATTAAAGGCACGCATTATTTATGGATTTTTCGTTTTTTCAAATAAAATCTTAAGAAAATGCTCATAAAAAATGTAAATTCTGCCATTAAGTCTTCATAATTCAGTTACTGATACTTGCAACTCACTTTATTACAAACATACAGTTGATGGTGATGATGATGATGACGATGCTGTTGTCAGTGACGATACTCACAATTATGATGTTCACATTAAGTATTCGTAGTATGACGATTACAAAAGGCGAACAGAGTAATAAGAGTTGACTTCCTCTTTTTTTCTTTATTTGCATTTTGAAATCTAGTACAACTGACAGCAATAAAACCAGTACTAGGAACTGTTTAAACTTTCAAATGAATCTCCAGTAAATGGTTGAGAGTGTGAATACTTGCAAACAGAATGTTAAGGTGTGTTGGCGGAGGAAAATTTTTAAAAACTAAATAAATTAAAAAAGAGTTTTGTATATATGATTTAAAAATATGCAATGTTGGTCCTAAGGTAAATATAAAAATTAAGAACAAAAATAACTAAAGCCTTGAGAATAAACCGCGTTACCAAATAGATCAGCATTCGTCAATGATGAGTAATCATGCTACATATCCGTAGATGTACGTAGAATGCTTCTGCTTAATAAGCAGCATAGCGACAACGGTTTATGCCTCAAGAATAGATGCACACTACAGCTGCAACAGAGTGTGAGCGGCATTTGATCACTTAGAAAGAATCTCCAAAATATTCAAACGAACCAATAGACATTCATACGATGTCCTGATACAACATTATCATTAGCACCGAATTGTGTGGAACTTAATCAACTAGAAACCAATACTAAAGAAATTTGAATGAAGAAAACAGAGATGGATGACCGCGACCATTAAGAATATGTTCGACAGAATTACAAGGACGGAGCTAAGGTATAATCACTAAATGATTAAGAAGCAGGAATCGATCAAAGAACATCTGAACAAGTAAAATATTACAACCGCTAGAGGATTACGAGCAAATTTGAAACTCTTATCCAAGTCATATGTCCCTAAGACAATAATGGGAAGAAATATGGCCTATATCGCGTATGATTAATTCTTCTAATTTATCAATATCAAGTTCAACTTAAACTCATAAGTCGACTGTTTTAAAATTATGAGGCATTAATTGGCATTGTATGTATGTACCACTGAAATCGCCGCAGTCCAGTAGGTAGTATGTTGGTCTGATAAATGCAAACGCGGGATTCGAACCTCAGTTCAGGCATTAAGAACAAAATAAAATAAAAAGAAAAATATTTCTTCGGTGGCTTTCTCTCAGCCGTCTTTTGACAAAAACTCTGAGAGTAAATAAACCTGCCATGAAAGGTTTCTCAAGATATCTGTTGTTTGGAGTCGACTTTAAACTGTAGGTCCCGCCATCCATGTATAAAATTAACACACACAACATAAGTGGTGCGTGGAGCTAGTTTATTATCCTGACTGAAGGAGTAATTAGGAAAGTATATACCAATGAATAGTTATTAACTCACTAGCTAAAAGACAATTTAATTGTGGCTATAAAGGCCCTAAAGACGATCAGCTTGTGAAGCAGAGGTCAACAATGTGTATTTAAAAAGATAAGTAGAGTCGAATCATACTCATAATCTCTGGTACTTATACGTATTCATACTTACTTTAATATCATACTCATACTACTCATATTCAAAGTTTGAAGTACTCATCGTACTCGTACTTAACAACACGTATGATGTTGTTGATTTCGACTCTCCATGACTCAACATTTACAAGAATCACAAAATAAGTATGATTCACGTATGAACATTGAAATACTCACTAAAAGGTTGTGTGTTTGCTTTGCTTGCTGTCTTTGTCTTTCTTCGGTTTTTTGTAAATGAAACAACAACTAAGGCTGTAAATTTTAATGAGTGATTCGAATCATTTATGAGTGTTATAAGTATTTTTCGAAATTTATGAATCTGAATAAGTAGGCGTATGAATCAAACATATTTCGAAAGTTATGAGTTTGCTGTCAACATGTCAACATGTCAACATTGTACTAATACTCATTGCAACCTGTTCTTATAAATCAACGTTGTAGTGAGTACGTATGAATCAGAGTAGTTAAATTTCAATATTGTTGACTCACTTATATTCAAAATGCTTATGTGCTTCGTTCTCAAAAACGATTCATTGCTAAGCTTTGTTGTGAACATTTTCGGACGATACTCGTACCAATAATTTCGGCAGGTCCTTAATTGTTAATTAAATGACTTGAATTTTTTTTAAAGAATTTTTTTCTTACCCTCGGTTAATGTAAGCCTCAGGGGCACTTAATAAGAATAGTTTTAAAAGATCTTCCTTTTCCTTATGTTTCTGGGTTAATGGAATTTGTTGTTTAATTAATAAAATAAAAATGGTTTAGTTTGATACCGATCTAGTAAATATGTGTCCGTAATTGATGATTTATTTTAAATATTCAACACCGAGCGGCCTACATTACTGGTACATCTTGTTTGAAATCAAAATCTTTCATAAGTACCGAAACGATTTTCTCGTAGACATCCTTTAGATTCAGAGATTGTATAAGTGAGTGACTGAGTAGAGAGAGTGAGAGAGAGAGTGAGATAAGTGCTCATAAGTCTATTTAAATTACAATCACAATCACATTCATATTCATTCTCAATTATGAATCGATTAAGTGTCAAAAAATAAAATGGACAACAATATGTAGGAAACACAAGATATTTTTTTCCTGATTGAGTTCCCACACGGCAGAGACTTAAAAGAATGCTGACATACAGAATCAAGTGTATTGTTAAACTGGAAAGGCTGTCCTTATTCTTTTCGAAATTTTATTTTTAAAACAATTTGGAAGATTATTTAAAGTTTTTAATTTGAATGTCAATTAAAGCCTTTAAAGCACTGTGTGGTGCCGTAATGTTGAGTTCGTTTTGTATGGATTATGATTGCAGATTAAATGTCTGTATGAAATAAAGATGGACACACTACAATCACCAGCTACCATATACAACACCATTCACTCATTACAACCGATGTAGAAGTAACGACAAGAGCTACAACACCCAATACAAATTGCCACACTTTTTTAAATGAACAGGCAGAGTGACAAAAAGCTACCGGAGTACATGCCCTATGCATGTGTTTATGAGTGTGTGGTAATGGTTATGAGAGTTGCAGTGGTAGTGGCAGTACTTTATTGTATGCAAATTTCGTTCTAGATTCTAAAAGATGCAGTTGTTGCAGTTGTTTTTAACTGGACTCGTGATAATATTTATTGACAGTTGCATTTACAATTTGGTTATTGCGTATGAAATGTAATGTCACTCATATACACACATATGCAGACATACTATACTCTCTTTCACTCATACCACCACTTAAATCGTACACCATTTATGCCCTCAATAAGCCTTGCCACTGACCAATCGGTACAACATTATCGTGGTGTATGTGCATGCTAAAGAACTAAACATGTGTTGTAAATGGATTTTGAAAGGTGTTGAATTGGTAAAAGAAATATGCATGTGTGTGTGTGTGTGTAAGTATTCATACACAAAACGGGCCATCTAATGTGTTGCACAACAAATTATTCGTACAAAAACAGAAAATAAAAAACTGTGCAACATGAAAATGAATGAAAAAAACAAGAAATTGGAAATTATTCGTACCAAAGGTAATCTGAACACTTGTTACTTTCCATATACCATACATACATACATACATATATACATACATAAACGTATATGTCAGTCAAATTAGTGTGTCTAACTAACCAGCCAGTTATTCAGCATTTGTCATAATCATACACATTCAAATATTCTTTTTTTTTCGTCTGCAAATGAATATCCTTTTCGGTTATATGAGTCTGAATAGTGTCTAGTGACTAGGAGAGTATACAGTTGGTAGGAAATTTTTAAAAAAATTTTTGAAATTTCAAAATCAAATACTATTTCACGTTGACATAAAAATCTGTTTAAATATACTGTTCTTGTGGTAAAAAACGTAGTTTTTTTGGAGAGGACTCTTCTGGCATCCTTGGTCGAGCTTTCTAATGTAAAGATTGCTGCAATAGCAAGATTTGTTGTGGACTGGGGTTAGTTTCTTCTAGAGAATATTGGAGAGCCGGTTTGAATACTGAATGGGCCTATATGATGGCCTCAGTGTGACCTCTTACTTCAAGAAGGGCCCACTACCTTACCTAATCTAACATAACTTCCACTGAGGATTGCAATCGAAGGCTTTTAGGCATATTTTCTTTAAATAGCTGTTAGGGATGGATCGAGATGTTATGTGTCTAGCAGTCTATGGCCTACTCTAGACAGTGGTAGAACATGTTTGCTAATGGGCCAGCCTAAGGTTAGTTATTGGTTTTTTTTACAGGGCACTGTGATATTAGATCGCTGGAGGAGTTAGAGGCTATCGAACACCTTTTCTGCCTTGTGTGAAGACGCGGTTTGTTTTAAGAGAGTAATCGTGGTTTGAAGATCTGCGTTTCAAAAATCTGTCAAACAATTGTCTAGTAATTGTTATTGTTTATGCAAAGGGTGTAAATAGAGGAATAACAAACAAAGCAATTGTTGTTGTTTACATAAAGTTCTGTTGGGCCAGCATGAGGTTATTTATTGGTTTTATTATAGGGCACTGTGATATTATATCGCTGACAAGGATCTGGAACACATCCTAGCCGAATTATAGCGATGAGGAGGAGTTGGAGACTATTGAACATCTTTTCTGCAACTGTCTAGCCCATTGTCGGTCGAGGTCGAGGCAGGGGCTTCTTTGATGGTTTGGACGCTCTGTCAAGAGTAAACATTACAGCTCCCCATAGATTCATAAGTATATAGATTGAGCTGGCTGATAAGTGCTAGGGCATCAAGATTAGAGTCGTGCTCTCTTGTGTATTTGTGGTTTATCTCGAAAACATTCTCCCTTTATTGCCTCTTCTTCTGTTTATATTTTCCTCCTCTCCTTTACTATCTTCTTTCTCTCCCTTTCTTCTAGGATATATTTACAACGAGTCCTTTTGGCCTCTGGGTATTCTATATGTTCCAATGACTAGCCCACAGCCTTAAACTTAACCTAACATAATATTGTATCTCTGATTCATGTTCTCATAAATTTCCTACTGGTTCGAATAATCCATAATGTTGCAAGTATGAATATGAAAATAATGCTGCCAGTCAACTGGTGTCAATTTATATCCGATTTAACTGTAATTTACATTTTATGATGAATTCTTTCAGATTTTATTTCATGTTTTTTTTTTGCCTTTCAAATATGAGTGGGCAAAGGAAAAGTCTATCAACGTCAAATTTCATTGCAATAATACACTGTAAAAAACAGAAGTGAAAAAGTGTATAAAATTTACATAAGCCTTGTTAAATGTTAGCTCTCCTACTTTACATAGCCACATATAGTACGGCCCTTTCTCTAGTATTGCAAATCGGTTTTATTAACGTGTGGTGAATCCAAAGTTCTATCTTCTCCGCTACTTTCTGTGTAATTTTAATTTAAAGTTTGACTGTTTTTTCGCTTAATGCCTTATTTGAAACCATGTTTGAGAAAAATATTTAAGCATCCAGACTAGCCCTGATCATACAATCTATGCTTGATCCAGTTACTGAAGTGTTTGGACGGAAAATATGTAATTGCCTCCGAATATACTTCGAAGACTCAAATATGTCCCCCATAGGTAGAACTATGATCAAACGCTATCAGAATAGTGACGATGATTATATAGTAAGCGTGCAACGGTGGTCAAAGGAAGATAAACTTCTGTGCTGTAATTATACTGGATGTGAAGAATGCTTTTAATTTGACGAACTAGAATCATTTTTTGATTTTGACGTCTTTGGAACGCTATAGCGTACATGAGTACTAACTATGAGTAGTAATTTAGTTATCGTACACTTCAGTATACTGCGCAACATAAGTGAGTGTCAGAGAATATGAAGTTGCAAGCGGCGTCCTATAATGCTTCGTACTTGGACCAAGAGGTGGTAGACATACATTTCATAATGGTGCGTCGATTGAGAGCGGCGTAGACGATATTGCGTTTGTTGTGGTGTACAAACGACTTAACATTCCGGAAGCAAAGTAACAATTCTTCGGCCAGAACATTGATGGACACGTGATAATTTTACATAAGGTTAGAAAATACCTTTGCATTCTGTTTTATAAGACATTAAGCTATAAGCACCTCTCGACAGCAGTTGTTGATTTCAAGGCTGAGAATATAAATCATGCGGTCCAGAATTTAATAACGAATATTGGTGGTGGGCCTTGAGGTAAAAGAAGATAAGTTCTGTCAATCGCTGTCGCCTCGGTCAGATTTTATGCAGCACCAATGTGGGCACGTGGTAAAATCTATTGCATGCTGGAGATAATACAGGTGGATAGATGCTTGGCTTCTGTCCAGAGGAGGAAATTTCAAGAACATCCGAGAAGATGCCAATACAAAAGCGTCCTAGAGAATTTATTCGGCTCTATAACAGGCAGAGTGAAACATCATCGCAGATATGAAAATCAGAGGATCGCTTACAATCTATTATATTAGTGGCCAGTGGTGAAGGGGGACGTATCACAATGGTCAATGGAAATACGCTCTTACAGTTTGAGTCAAAACGTGGATTACAAGAACTGGATTACATACACACATTCTTATACACATCCTGTCTCGTGCTAAGAGTTTCCGATAATACTTACATCGATTGAAGTTAACAGATACTTGTGTCCAAACTACCAAAATGATGTTTTAGCTGCAGATGTGACATACAAATGACAAGTGGATTGTCGGCAAACTAATTGCTAGATGAGTTTTGCGCACATTCGGCATTATCGGGAGGGAACTGTAACAATTGGATCTACAACAACAAGCTGCACTACAAAGTTAATGTCAGCTGATCGCGCCGCTCTTTCGAGAGCAATGTACTGCGACAGCAGAACTGTAACGAATATGATATTTTAAAAACGGCTTCCTAATGCAATACTCAATCGGCGGATGTTCTGGGTGCATGGTATCGTCGGACACAGGGTTGCTTTTTGTGAGTAGAAGTTTCACGTTTATTGTGGCGCTTAACTGCTTTACTCGTCGTTAAAAAAAATTAAAAAAAAGAGGGGCTGGCAGTTAAAAAGGGTCCGCCAAATAACTCTTTTTTTTGAAAATGCTTTAAAAAAACTACTCAAATTTCTTTTTTTATTTGAAAGTACAATCCTTCCGGTTAATAATGGAAAATAATTCATAATGCATGGCCAGCCGAGGCAGCCATTTGAATGAAATTATTTTACATTATTAACCGGAAGGAATGTACTTTCAAATAAAAAAAAAGAAATTTGAGAAAATATTCAGTAGTTTTTTTTACAGCATTTTCCAAAAAAAAAGTTATTTGGCGGACCCTTTATTATTTCTCTGGTTGTCAAAACGTATCTTGATTCTGTATCGAAGCTGATATTTTTTTCCATTTACTCTTATTTAATAAGCCTACGGCGGCTTAGTGGATCTAGTGGATTGTGTGTAGGCTTATTAGATATGAGGCCTCGGTTCAAACACCAAGTCAGACAACAAAACGAAAGTATGAAAAATAATTCGTCGGCGTCTGCCTCTCAGCAAATTTCTTACAAAAGCTCTGGGAGCCGATAAAGTTGCCATTTCTCAACAAATCTGTCGTTCGGAATGGACTTCAAACTGCAGGTCCTGTCACTGCTGACAGCCATTGTATTTCTATGATTATCAAATCGTAACGAATCTGATATTTTTCTAAAGAATTAACGTTCACACCTATTTAACATGACCAAGTCAGGGTATTTTTATGTCAAGATGTCACAACCACATTAATGTGTGACTCTTTTATGATATTTTATAGGACTTGCCTTGCTTTCCTTTTTTATTCCAGGCTTTAAAAATATTCGTTAGTTCATAGCAAACGATGCCTAACTAGTAATGAAGTGTGTTTCTCTCAATGTATATGATTGACCAATACAATGAAACGAATACAAAATATTTGGGTTTATAAATCCCAACTCCTACACAACATTGCCTGCTCTCTATGTATTGTAGCTTATTAATGTTATTCGAAACCTTTACATGGATTGGTTTGCATGGGTGTGCATAGCATTGATTATCATTTTTTCTGTACGTTCCTATTGCTGTTGCTGTTGTTGTTGTTGCTTCATTATATTTTGTACTCTTCATTATTTTCATTCTGTAAACTTCTAATTGTCATCATTACTTTTGTCCAGATTCCCATGGCATTTGATTAAGTTCGGTTGCCTTATGTTCTTTCCCACTCTTTCTCTTTCTCTCTCCCTGTCTCTGTCTCCCTAACACCCACTTTTAAGCATTACGTTGGTAGAATATTTTTCTTTTGTAATTTGCGTCCTGTCTGCCTCTGCCTATTACTTTCTGTACCTATGCTCTCGTAAATATTTATTATTGAAAGAGAAAAGATACAAATTTGAAAGAGAATGAAATGATTTTGGAATGGAAAAATACAAATTGTTGTTTGGCCGTATAAGTGGACAATGTAAGTGTGTAAGTGTGCGTGTGTATAATTTACAATGTTTGCGTGTGTTTCGTTTTCACTGCTACCGTATCCTAATATGATTTATTATCAGACTCTCTCGCTCTTCCTTTTTTTGCGTTTTTTTGTTTTTAATTTGTGTCTACACTCCTAATGAATAGCACAGGTCTAATCATTGCATTCATCATTATCAAGGATTGATTACATTTTAGTCTGCTATTGTTTCACAGTTAAATTGTGCAGTGTCTGTATGTATTTGTGTATATGTATGGAGAAGGACGAGGGTTAATTTGCTGTTTTGATTCTCGATTACTTTGTGACTCATTAAAAAAGAAGAGCAAAAACAAATTAAACTGAATTTGAAATTTAAGAAATTTCCAATAAATTATTGAAACAAAATCCCAAGCGTTAAAGGTAGACAGCAAGCAAATGAAGAAGAAATATTAGAGAATCAATTTGGATTCATATATAATTGTTACGGTTTTCTAAAGTAATGCTGTTGAAAATAAGAAATTTACATTAATTTTGAATAATTTAAGACTGAAAGTTGCAATTTAACTCATATGTATAGTTTGTTATTAAAAATATTTCTGAATAAGATTTTTAAGATAATTTTTGGTTGAGCCTTTAATGGTCCTTGTATTGTATTGATACGTTTTTAACTTTTAAAAACGTTTGAAATATGAGCTTGTAGATTGCAAATAAAATAAGTATAAATTTGTGTTTTGTTTTAATTAAAATTCTTTATTATTTGCATAATTTTGTGTGTCACTGTTCACAACTTGATGTAAACAACAACAATTGCTTTTCTTTTCTTTTCTATTCCTCTGTTTGTACTCTTTGCATAAACAATATCAATCGCCGTTGCAGGTAGTGTGTTCGCTTATTAGAGATAAAGCCTGAGTTCGTATCCCAGGTCAGACATCAAAACGAAATATGAAAAAAAATATTTCTTCAGGGACTTCCTCTAATCAGATTTCTGGCAAAAATTCTGAGAGTAAATAAACCTACCATATTTCTCAAAAATCTGTCGCTCAAAGTCGACGTTAAACTGTAGGTCTCGCCAATCAAGTATAATATTAAGGCACACAACATGAGTGGTGTGTGAAGCTAAGCCATAATCCTGACTGAAGGGTTGTAATGGCCAATTATGTATGTATATGTATGTATGTATATCAATCACTACTTAATTATTCGACAGATCTTTGTAACGGAGGTCTTCAAACCACAATTACTCTCTTTAAGACTGACTGAACTTTACTATTTCAGTCGCCTGCTTTGCCTTGCCTTTTATATGGCAAAGTAAACAGTCTGATGAATGTTCTTGAAATCTCGAAATCTCTATAAATGTAAACATCGTTGTTTACGTTTATTCTTGCAGTGTTGTCGTTGTATTTTTGTTTACTTGATTACCATTCTTTTATGCTGATGTTTGTTGCTGTATTTTTGTTTACTTGTTTACCATTTTTATATGCTGGTGTTTGTTGTTATATTAAGCAGTACAGTAATTTTTAAACCGGTTTGTTTACTGCATTCTTTTGTTTTTGTAGCTTTTGTTTATAATTTTAATGTTAAGCGATGTAAAAGCAAAACACCAGTATCTTGATTTTCATTTTCGTAACAGTATTTAATTGTTACTTATTTCTTTGTATACATATATAAGGCGATGTGCTTTAGAATTGACAAAACATACATGTGCATTTGATTGTGTTTATATTCTTAAATTTAAAATGATTTTCTTTGTAATTTTACTCTTTATGTCAGTATAATAGAGTTTTTGTTGTTCAATTGTTTTTAATTTATAAACAAATTTCTTAGACTTTGCACGTGTACATACTTTCTTATTAAAAGATTTTAACAAAACATAAAACAGTAAGAAATATTCTGAGGATATCAGAAATAAAGGCCTTCTTTTAAGTGCTTTAAATACTTGAATGTTTTTAACTTGAAAATCATGGAGGAAATAGAAATTCCACATAAATTTAAGAAAGAAACCTAAAAACGTTCTTCAACAAGTTTTTAGGCAAATAACCCCCCACCTTTTGTACAAATATGATGACTAATAGTCAACTACTAAGGATGTTCAGCTACAAATCAATTGACATTAAAATTCACGTTAGCCATACTGATAGGCTATCTACGTGTAGTGTAGCTTATTAATGTTATTCGAAACCTTTGCATGTATTGGTTTGCATTGGTGTGTGTAGCATTGATTATCATTTTTTCTATACGTTCCTGTTGTTGTTTTGCTTCATTATATTTTGCACTCTTCATTATTTTCATTCTGTAAACTTCTAATTGTCATCATTACTTTTGTCCAGATTCCCATGGCATTTGATTATGTTCGGTCCTTTCCCACTCTTTCTCTCTCCATCTCTGTCTCTCTGTTTAAAGGTTTTTAAAAGGTTTTTTCCTTCTTGGTTCGAGGACTACAATGTAACACACAGTCAGGATTACGACCTAAATTTGTGTCGACAAATTATCTCTTATCTCTTATTTGAACACAATAAGATATAATATATATATATATATATATATATATATATATATATATATATATATATATATATATATATATATATATATATATATATTTGAATATATATATATATATATATATATATTATATCTTATTGTGTTCAAATGCCAGAGATTAACGAACATAAAATTTCCTTAATGACATGTAGATGCCACATACTAACAGCAGCCAATACACACATAATTTGTCACTGCAACTGCAGATAGGACACGACCTAGCTTCTCACACCACTTATGTTGTGTGTGTTAATTTTTGTACATGATCGGCGGAACCTACATTTTAAAATCGACTCCAACCGACAGATGTTTTGAGAAACTTTTCATAGCAATTTTGTTTAGTCCCAGAATATTTTGCGAAATCTTCTGAGAGGCAGTCACTGAAGAAATATTTCTCTTCATATTTTGTTTTGTCGGAGATATCTGACCAGGATTTTGAGTCATGGCCTCACGTCTAATAATCCAACACACTGCCACTAGACTACGGCAACTTCAACTACAATGTTAAATAATAGAAATTTTAAAATTTTTTACTTTTATTAGTTGCGATCCTTTTGCAATACAAATCAAACTCTCCAGTGTGTAATACAAAAATGTATCAACTGCCTAGGAATGTTAGCTTTCGCTGTATTTAAAATGAATTTTTTTTTTTTTCGTTTTTACAACTTCCAAAAGTCATATGGTTACGTAAGACTAAATGCCTATATTTTTGATAAATTTTTGTAGAAATGACTGTGACAAAAGCATGAATACATTTGACCAAGGAAGGATCTTCACATTAAATTTTCTTGTTCCATTGTTCTGATAAAATAGATCAAGTCTGTTTCTTGACCATGTATATAGCCATAAATAAGCCATAAATGTTTTCTAAGTTTATTGTGGTTAAAGTTCAAGCTTGGTCAATTTTGTCCCCTGTGCCATGTTCTACTGAAAGCCAAGAATTTTGAATTTTTTTTATCAAACACACACAAAAAATTCCAGTGCTTTTCATTTCAAATTTAAAAGCCGGTAACAGACTTAATTTGTGTTTCAGAAAGCTAAGACTTAATAGCGGTCTTAAATACATTTTTGTAATTGACAATAAAGCTTAGCCCCTCTATATTAAATATTGTTACAAAAAAAGAAAAAACCAAAATACTTTTGTTTTGTTTTTACATCGCTTAACATTAAAATTATAAACAAAAGCTACAAAAACAAAACAATGCAGTAAACAAACCAGTTTACAAATTATTGTATTGCTTAATATAACAACAAGCACCAACATAAAAAAATGGTAAACAAGTAAACAAAAATACAACAACAAACAGTACAATGACAAACATAAACAAATAAAAAACAAATTAAAAAAAAACAAATAAAACAAATAAAATACATAAAAGGAAAGGCAGAGCATGCAATGGAGTTAGTGGAGTTCAGTCAGTCTTGTGTGAAGACGCGGTTTGTTTTAAGAGAGTAATCATGGTTTGAAGATCTCCATTTCAAAGATCTGTCGAACAATTGCTTGGTAATTGTAATTGTTTATGCAAAGGGTGTAAATAGGGGAATAACAAAAGAAGCAATTGTTGTTGTTTACATAATGTTGTGAACGGTGGCACACAGAATTGGGCGAATAATAAAGAATTTTAATTAAAACTAAACATGAATTTATTTTTATTTTATTTGCAATCTACGAGCTCATATCTTAAACGTTTTTAAAAGATAAAAACTCTATTTATGTCTGGATGTCTGTTTTAAACTCGGAAACTGCTGCTGTGTAATTTTAGTTAAGGCCCTTGGCCCTTCTATTACTTATAAAGTCAGAGAAATACTTGCATAAAATGTACTTAAATATTTACAAGATTTTGCATATACATATGTACATATATTCCCACATACATATGTATGTACATACTCATAGAGAACTTGTAGTTTACACATGTACAAGATCGTATCGTAGAGTTTTGTTAAAATAATTTATTGTGTTAAATTTGCTACAAAAAGCCAATTTTGATTCTGCTTTATGATGTTTTTTTAATCTAATTTCGTGTAATAATTTCTACTGCTGTAGAACCCCAATTTTGGCGCTACGTGCAACACATTCATGGCAACATAAATGACTGACTGACTTCTGTTGCTGTTTTGTTAGTCTCTATTAGATTTTGTATGCCTGGCTGCAGATGCAATTTATTTGTTAAACAAATTATGACAAACGAAAACAAAATTGTTGTTATTGTTGTTGTTAGTGTTTTTGTTGTTATAGTTTCAGGTTTATAAAGGGATTTAATTTTTTTGCTTAAAAACTTTTCATTTACTTGTACTCGTCTTTGTATTCGCACAAAACATAGCTTAGTTGATGCATTAAATTTTGTATCTTTTTTGAACATCAAAGTATAGAAGACTATATTAAATGAAATATTTTATGAAAACGAAAACTTAATCAAAGACTTGGTTTTCTTTTTCATATTGAAATGATGCATCCATATTATGAAGAAAATTTAAGCAATAAAAATTTACGGAATTTAAAGACAATAATTGAAAAAATTACCACATTTTGTGCTAAAAAAACTGAATTTGAAACGATTTGTACGCTCAAACCTCATTCGAACCAGAGATCAGCGATGAATAGCTTTTTCGCTATTCATAAGTAAGTATGAAATTTTGAGCATGAATGAGTCAACAGTATTAAAATTCAACTGCTCTGATTCATTCGTACTCACTACAACAGTGATTTATAAGTACAGGTTGAACTAAGTATGAGTACAACTTTGATATCAAACTCATAATTTCGAAATATGTTTGAAATATATTTGATTCATACGCCTACTCATTTAGATTCATAACTTTAGAAAAATACTTATAATACTCATAAATGATTCGAGTGACTCGAGTCGTCCATCAAAATTTACAGTTTTAGTTGTTGTTGCATTTACAAAAACAAGAAGAAAGAAAAACGCAAAGACATCAAGCCAAGCAAAGACACAACCTTCTAGTGAGTTTTGTAGTATTCGTACGCGAATCATACTTATTTTGTGATTCTTGTAAATGTTGAGTAAAGGAGAGTCGAAATCAGCAACATCATGGGTATTGTTAAGTATGAGTACGATGAGTACTTCAAAGTATGATATTAAAATAAGTATGAATTCGTATAAGTATCAAAAATTATGAGTATGATTCGAATCTACTCATTTTTTTGAAGACTCATTGCTGATCTCTGGTTGGAATACAGGAAAGATAGATTATAGGAGAAAGGAACGAGGGGGTAGTATGTAACAATAATTGTTTTCCCCTATTTTTTTTTAACGAACAGTGAAAATATTTTCTTCACTTTTTTTTCCAAAGATAGATTTTTAGTAATAATTCTCGCTTTCTATTCCCTACAAAGAGTCACTCTGGTGGGAATAGAACCCATGGCCTCGGCACTTGAAGTTTAGCGTGCTATCAACTAGACCATCGGAGCACTGTCTTGCTGAAGCCACATTTTTTCTCATAATTTTCCTGCAACAAATGCCCTTCACTGTAACTGCAATTTTGGCCTAATTTTTAAAAAAGTAAGACTCAATCGCGTCGCCTGACGAAAATCAGCTCGAGACTGTTGTGGGTGCAATTGTTTCTCTCGATGAGAAGGGAAGTGGGAAGGAAATTTAAGGACTTATTATCTATTACGAATCATACTAATTCTGTTTTTTTTTGGTAGCTTTACCCCCAAGTCCATATTCGTTGCACCATTTTATAGTAATCTTACATTATAGACTAATTCATACTAATTTCTCAATAATCTCACAGTGCAGTATGAAGCGAGTTTTGACAATTAAATTCAGTTGTCCAAGGAAGGCGCTGTCATGGGTAAGACAGCAAAGTGGAGTTAAAGCCAAATTTTCTTTAAAGGTCATCTTCTAAATGGCTTTGTAAATAAAAAAAATTGTCAATTTTAAGGCTTAAGAAATTTTCATGGATGTTGAGAATTTGGTTACATAGTCGAAGAGACCGAAACCCATACTACAGCCTTCCTCTTCTTTCGATTCTTGCTTTTTGGCTTCTTCTTTTTTTCCAGCAGCAGCAGCGTCGAGAGGTAGTCGCCGTAGTCTAGTATTCGCTTATTAGACTTAAGGCTCGAGTTCAAACCCCAGGTCAGACATCAAAAAACGAAATATGAAAAAAAACATTTCTTCGGCGACTTCCTCTCCGCAGATTTCTGGCAAAAACTCTGAGAGTAAATAAACCTGCTATGAAAAAATTTCTCAAAATTTTTCGTTCAGAGTCGACGTTAAACTGTAAGTCCCACTACACATGTAAAAAATTAAGGCACACAATATGACTGACTGAAGGGTTGTAATGGCGAATTATGTATGTATGTATGTATTCATTATGAAGCATTTTTAAAAAATGTGGAATGTGCTGAACTCTTTTAAAGTAATTTTAAATACCTTTTCGGCTTGCAGTACAAGAATACGCTATGATTTCTGCTAAAATATTGAAAAGCATAAAAATCCAAGAGTCCCCCTTTTAAATTATGCAGCATTTAAGGAAAATTAAATAAATTAAAAGAAAAAAAAAATTCCATTTTGGGTTCCAAAATTTAAACTGTTCGCCCACTAAACTGTTCACATTGTAAATTGAATTGTTAGTACAGCACTTGGGTTCTGTCTTTCAATAGAACGTTTTAAATTGACTCGGCTTTTCTGCCATTCCTTTGTATAAAGGCAGTTCGTTTTCCTCTCTTTTTTTTTTTTTTTTTTTTTTTTTGACCCACCATTCTTCTTGAATGCTTGGGACGGACATTGAGACAAGTAATCACAGTAATTAAGTGGAACCATTATTTACACTTAAAAAATCGTGTAATTTCTGTTTCATTGTATATTTTTTTTCCACTGTTGGTACCATTTTTTATTGCGTTTTTCGGTTTTTTTTTGTTTATGGGGCTTTGTTTTGTGCTCTTTTCTTTTTGTAATTACACTTTTTCTTTTTTGTTTGGTAGTGTAGCTTTAGTAGTAGTAGTTGTTGTTGTTGCTGTTTGAATTTGTTGTTGTGGT
Organism: Sarcophaga rosellei; assembly: GCA_930367235.1. Classification (NCBI taxonomy): domain Eukaryota; kingdom Metazoa; phylum Arthropoda; class Insecta; order Diptera; family Sarcophagidae; genus Sarcophaga; species Sarcophaga rosellei. The sequence goes on along the minus strand of OV884018.1, from coordinate 58,567,479 downwards.
ATGGTATTTAATTTAATTAAAAACAACAATCAAACAACATTTCTTAATTAAAAAGCCAAGAAGGAACCATTCGAACGACCACCTGATGGGAAAAAAATGGTAGGAAAGTTAGGAAAAGAAAAAAAGAAAAACAAAAGGCAAAGAAATCTTAGAACATTAAATAAGAAAAGAAATAAAGAAGAAGACAAAAACAGAAAAAAAACAATCCTTGAAAAGGACAACTAAATAAGACTCCCTCCGTACAGAAAACAAAAAAAAGGACAAATAAATACGAGTAAAAACCTTTTATTGACCGTAAAAAACATGGTTGAAACAAGAGAAAGCCATCATTTTTTTTTTTGTTTCTTGAAGCATTTGGTGGTGGATCCCGTTTCCAATGGCTATGCCTAACCAACGGCCACTACAATCAACAATCCAACAACCATCACACACAGAGTTAAACGCAGTCAATCAGCTATGAAAACAAACATTTGATTGTAAAGGGCAAAGGGACAATCAACAACAGGAGTCGAGTTAAGTTTTTGCCATCAGCGGGTATCATTTGATGATTAAATTAAAGGCGATTAATTTTGAGAAAAAATGTTTTCCTATTTCAAATCCTTACACGATTAAAGTGTACGTAATTGTGAGTCAACTGAGAAATGTGTACAAGGACTGAATGGAAGAATTAAGATATTGTTGAACTTCTTAAATAGTTTGGGTGGTCAGCACTCTTTAAAGTGCATTGACAGTTGCTAACGGCCATTTTGTTGAAGCTACATGTGTCAAATTATTCTTTATTCAGGCTATTTTGCGAAACCACCAGATGCAGAGATATTTTCTATGTGTGAAGTGGAACAAAGATCGCGAATTAATTATGATAACCTTCATATTAGTTGGTAGTGGTTACCACATACCTCAGGGAAGTGTACATCGTTCAATTTCAGTCCAAAGTTATACACAGTGTCTTCAGACAGTAATCCTAACAATTTGAACTGAAATGGCCGATATTCATAGCAATTCTGACCTAATGATCTAACAATTGTACCTAATTAAAGAAATATAGCAATTGTTGTAAAAATCTTACTTAACTGGCCATTAACAACCCCATTAACGAATTTTGTCCTGCTTTAACACATCCTTCCAGGCGCCTCTGTTTCTTGCGGGCCTACACCAATTGATCATATCAATCGATGATAGACGTTCCTCGATCTGGTCCTTCCCAAGCAAACAAGGTCGTCATCTTCGCCTACTTTTGCAAATCTCCGCATCAAATATCCGTCTCGCTGGAGCATCCTATTCCATACAAACTATATAGCCGAGCCAGCGCAGCCGCTGCATGTTAATACACTGCACAACAGCTATGTCGTTGAGGAGCTCATACAGCTCACTGTTGGATCGGATGCGGAAATTATAACCTACTCGCACTGGATCGATGATCTTACGTGGGATTTTTCTCTCGAATACTCTCAAGGCTGCGGCATCAGTGCTTAATAGAGTCCAAGTCTCTGAGCCATATAGAAGCAAGGGGAGGTTAAGCGTCTTGTAGAGTATTAGTTTTAGTTTTTGGTAGTAAAACTCACTCTGCTACTTATAGCGTTGTCCTGTTTCTAGCATAGTCAAGCCTTCAACGCTTCAAAAGTGTTGCATTCCGACCATACAGCCCAGCCAAATGTTTTACGGACAAATATGTTTGCATATGGACAAGCCGGATAGTAAGTTAACAGTGGCTAGCAAACTGGCATGGATGGTTCGCATTGAGAGCATCTTAGGAAAGGGCAGACATGATAGAATTATGCACTGAATGCACATGGGGCAGATGGGACTAATTTGAATAGAACTCCAATAGAGTTGGACAAGATACAGAGACTAGCGCGTATTGGAATAACAGGGGAAATGAGAACCAAGTCTACTGGGACACAGAAGGCTACTGCACCTCGCAGTAAAAAATAAAGAATTTGGTGACTATCGTTGGGTTGATTGGAGGCAAGTCTAATATGAAATTCATTAGTGGATTCCGGGAAGCACACTTTCCCCTGGAGAGAACCAGTAGGATCTATGAATTCGGGAAGTGCTATGCAACGTGACTTAGTATGAAAAGTGAATGAAGCAATCTGGATCTGTACACCCTCTTAAAACAGGGACAATGTTATGCTACACAGATTCTTTAAGCATAAATCTTGGGATTGGAGCGGAAGTTTTTCTAACCAGAACAAAATATTTCAAACGGAAGTTTATGCTATCGAAGGACATGCTCAATTCAACTTGAAAAGGAGGTATAAACGATATGACATAGCGATGCTGTTTGATAGCTAGGCCGCCATCCTAGCACTCATCTCCTATGATATTAAATTAAAGGTATTATGGGACTTTCTCAAGAAGCTGAATTAGGTTGTTAGCTCTCTGCTTGGTCCCAGGGCATAATCGCCAATAGGCAAGCAGACGAGAATGCTGCGAGCTTCTACTACGTTGATGGGACCAGAAACCTATTGTGAAGTGGGCATGGATATTTAGAAAGGTTTCTATATTTAGAAAGTCAGACATCTTGAACAAAACGAAATATGAGCAAATATTTCTTCGCCGACTTGTTCTCAGCAGATTTCTAGTAAAATCGCTAATCATAAGTATTCATAACATTTTGAGTATGAGTGAGTCAACAGTATTGAAATTCAACTAGTCTGATTCCTTGGTACTCATTACAACATTAATTTATAAGTATAGGTTGCAATGAGTATGACTACAACGTTGACATCTAACTCATAACATTCGAAATATGTTTGATTCATACCCATACTCATTCAGATTCATAAATTTAGAAAAATATCTACTTATAATACTCATGAATGATTCGAGTGATTCAATCATTCATCAAAATTTACAGTCTTAGTTGTTGTTGCATTAAAAAAAAAAAAAGAAGAATGAAAAAGATAACGACAGCAAGCAAAGCAAACACACAAACTTCTAGTGAGTATTGTACTGTTCGTACGCGAATTATAATTATTTTATGATTCTTGTAAATGTTGAGTCATGGAGAGTTGAAATCAACAACATCATGCGTATTGTTAAGTATGAGTACGATGAATACTTCAAACTTTGAATATGAGTAGTATGAGTATGATAATAAAATAAGTATGAATGCGTACAAGTATCAGAAATTATGAGTATGATTCGAATCTACTCATCTTTTTCAATACTCATGGCTGATCTCTGCTATGTATGTATGTAGGTATATATGGGACAGTCTGAAGAAGCTCAATCAGGGTACTAGTTTATATGGAAATTATCGACAAGTATGCTGCGAACTTACAATACATTGATGGGCCCAGAAACCTTTTATATGAGTTAGGGATGTTTATTTTGAAAGGTATGCCGAACGAAAGGGAAGATAAAGAAGGATAAATATTCTTCCCAAACATAGGCAATCAATTGCCAGATCTGAGTCATGCATCAGATAATCAGCCATTTGATAGAGCACTGTAGCCAAAGGGTTGTCCCGTATAACGCATGTAGTTTTTGTGACGATGATAATGAATCATTTGCGCACATTTTTGGACCTATGAAGCATAATTTCACTACCGAAGGGAATACATGGGAGCATACCAAGTGCTGAATAGGGAATTGACATTGTTGACACCGAGAAGTATGCTGAGGTTTGTCAGGGCAATAGATTGGGAGTAGACATTATAGGGATACCGTATAAAGTATAAAGGCAGCAAAATTGTAACGTACAGTCACAGTAATAAGGTTTCTTCTTCACCACAATAATACTTCATCGTTCTTTCTACTGTTTGGTTTGATTGCCTTTTGAACTCTTTTGTCTCAAAAATCATACAAAAGATGAAGCCTAAAAACCTACAGAGATTAAATCAGTCTTTATTAAGTTCTAATATGATTTATTTACTCTTTGCATAGGAGTATAACAATTTCCAATCCTTTAATCCTTTTGAAAGTAAACAGAGACAAAAGAGACTCATACCAAAAAAAAAGATATTCCTTTGTTGCTGTAATCTAATGACAAATTGTAGCACATTTCCCTTTTACAAGCCATTACATTTTTGGCTAAAAAAATTTTTTTTTAATTTATTTGCTTAAATATTCGCCCCCATTATTATGAAATAATTTCTCTTGTCATAAATTTTATACGAAACAAATTCTTTAATTTACTTTTTAACTCGATACACTTAACTTGCTGCCAGGCAGCAACACTTTTTTGCCTAACCTAACTTTTATTCTTGAAAACGTTTTCACCCACTTAAACTTAATTTGTTTTTTAATTTTTATTTATTCGCTTTGGAAAGCACCACGACCACCACCACCACCACCATGTAAAGCCCGAGAGATTGGGAGAGAGAGAGAGAGGAAGTGGGTGAAAATATAAATTTTTTAATTATTGACACAACCAGACACTTTCGCTTGTAAAACAATGAAAAATTATGTCCTACGCTGCAGCATTTGTCCCCAACAACTTGTACAACCCTAAACCCAAGCCGCCCCACACCAAGTCCTTCAGTCAGCCCACAAGCAATCTCATAAAAATTCATGGCATACAAAGGCAAAGCATGTTGGGTAAGGAAACAGCACACACACACACACACTCATACTTGCACAAAAAGGGTATTGAAAAAAGGGAAAAGGAAAGGATTCTGTTGGAATGACCAAAATCACAAAATGCTACAGAATTCAAGGAAAACAAAAAAGAGAACAAAAATGAATGAAACAAGAACAATAAATTCCTATACTGTTGTCCTGCTGAGATTTTTATCTAATTTTTGTATGCGGGGTTAAGCATTCTCTATGGCATCTACAAGTCAAGTACGTGTGTAACTTGTGTAACGAAAATGTAGTCACGGCGCCACCCAACCAACCACCCACGCAAAAGGTAAAAACGTAATATTTCATTTCATTTAGAAAAGAATGTTTTAAATTAATTTATAGCGTTTTGCTTAAAACATTTTAAATAAACTGCGATCTGGGTGACCATGCCACCCATGCCACCACCATATCATCCATAGCAAGCAGTCGATAGCATTTGAAAGCAATGTGTCTTCCTTAAGTCCTTTGTAATGAAAATTTAAGGTTTTATTGGAAACATTTCCAATAACGCTGTTAATGCAAGCATTTAAAGGTAAAATTACCATTCCACAATGCTATCCACCCCCGCTCCCTTTGATGCCACAATGCCAGCTGCCTGCTGGTATTGTAAGTTTATTATATAAATTGAGCATTTATTTTTATTTATTGAGAGAATATTGTAAAAAAAAAAAAGAATTTGTTTCCATTCTCTGCATGGCTCTCTCTCTCAATTACGTGTTGGCTTTAGTTTTAAACTTCGTTTTATTACAATTGAAATGTTGCAAGATGATGTGTCTCTTCAATTCTGTATAAATCCCCTGCATTGCGTAACTCCCGAATAGCTGTGCAAGAGAGCACCTCATGTGTGTGTGCCTGTGTGCATATGTGTAAATTACATTTACTACACGTACATGTCAATAAAATGTCAAAATGTATTGCATTTCATATGACATTAACTGTAAAGCAGTTGACCCAATTGCTGTCAATAAATTATTTACCAGTCATTACAATTAAATGTAATACAAATACTTTATACGGCATATACGAGGGGCGGGTAGTGCCAAATTTGATTAGAATATATTACTTTGGAATAAATGGCATCAACCAGATATCCACACTCCGTCAGATCCTGGAAAAGAGCCACGAAAAATAAGTCGACACACCACTTTTGTCGATAGCTCCATAAGGGATCGTGTTTTTGCCGCAATGTCTGAGCTCGGTATACCGGCGAAGCTGATAAGGCTATGCAGAATGACGTTGAGCAATTCCTGCAGCTCCGTCAAGTTAGGAATTGGCCTCTCCGAACCTTTTGATACCGTGCGAGGTTTCAGACAAGGCGATCCCTTATCATGCGACCTCTTCAACTTCGTCATGGAGAGCGTGCTGCGAAAGGCGGAAGTGCATCGCAACGGCACTATTTTTCAAAAGAGTGTCCAGCTGCTTGCGTACGCTGACGACATTGACGTCATAGGGCGTACCAAGCGAGATGTTACCGCTGCCTTTAGTGCTATTGAACGGGAGTCTACTAAGATGGGTTTGGCAGTAAATGAGGGCAAAACGAAGTATATGTTATCGACAAGTAGAGACGTGCGGCGTATTGGATCTCAGATTACGGCCGATAACTATACTTTCGGTACAGTGAAAGAATTTATTTATCTTGGCTTTGCCGTTACCACTAAAAATTATGTCAGTCTCACGATCAGGCGCAGAATAACTCTTGCCAACAGGTGCTACTATGGTCTCAATGGGCAGTTGAGTAGCAGCTAATACTCTACAAGACGCTCATCCTTCCCGCGGCCTTGAGAGTATTCGAGGGAAAAGTTCTGCGTAAGATCTTCGGTCCAGTGCAAGTTGGCGATGTATTCCGCATCCGATCCAACAGTTCAGAAGACCGCCATAGTTTTTTGAATGGAGCGCATTCGAAATGTTTAGTTTTTAGTCTGAATTTGACCGATAACCTAGGATATGTTACCTATGCGGACCGCTGTGAATGTGGCTTATTCGCTTACACTTTCGTTTTAAGAAAACCCTACAGTAAAAAGCCTAAGGGTGTCAAATTGAACTATGAGCGTACTCTCAAATTGTTCATGCAAAATATCTATTATGATTTGTGATGTGCGGCAAGTACCACCATTCTGTTGAAACCAAATGTGTTTGCTGTCTAGATAACCTAATTTTGGCCGAATGAAGTTGGTAATCAACTGCCTGTTGTGCTCGTCATTGTCAATGATGGTCTTGTCAATATCGAGGAAGCTGCCAGCCTAAAATCCAAAACAAACAGTGATTTCTTTGGAATGCTTTGGCCACTATTGGATATTATGGGGATTGGTGTTGTGCTTCAGAGCATATTCAGTGAACATACATTGTTCATCACTGGTCGTACGTGGTGTTAAAACAGACTCTTTAAATGACAAATAACTTGACAGATTTTGCTTTATACTATGTTCAGATATGCACTTTTATTGATTCAATATTCGGTTTATTGAGTACAATATTTTAAGTGTTCAGACATAACAATATGCGCAGTTCAGCTGCTTATTCAAAATTCATTTGACAGTTGGTAAACAAAACAGCTGATTGTTTCAACAACATTGTTATTTTATTTTTATTTTGTTTTGTTTTTTTTTTTTTTTTTGTTTGTCGTTGTTGACATTTAAGTTGTCAAATATCAACAGAAAGTAATCTGCACTGAACATACTTATGACAGTGATGCAGTTTTAGTTTTACTCAATATTATAACAATTTGCGTATTTATTGCGCAATAATTAATTGAAACTTTATATGAAATATTAAGCTCAATAATGGCGTTTATTGTGACTTATGCAATAAAGATGCATATCTGAACACCGTATTAGTCGTTATCAACTGTAAAATTTCGAAAATCTCTGTGGGAAGATTCTATATAAAAACAAAGTATCTAAGCTATTAAGTATAGCCGAGTAAATCTAACGAATTAAAAATATTTGACGAATAATTCGAATTTTTGCAAGTATTTATTGAGTTTAACTTATGGGATCTGCTAAATTCTGAATCGCCCTCGTATACATATGTATATGTATTTACATATGTATGAATGTATATACCCCTAGGCATTGACAACAATTAACATTAAAAGGAAGAAAGAAAAAATGGAATGAATGAATAGTTGCTGTCATTCCAATATCAATTTAAATTGAGATTTTCCTCATTACAAATCAAGCTGTGTTACACATCATCTACAATGTACGCCATATGATTCTCTGATTAGACACTTAATAAATTAATTTTCTTAGAAACAAATTAAATTACAATGAATTCTTTGAATTTATATATGAGTATAAGAAATTTTTAATTGTATTAAATAGTTTACATTAATAATAAAAAAATATATACTCTTTTTAGGTGCAGGGAGGAGGAAGCAATTTCCCAAACCTATGCTGGGAAGTGGTAATACCAACTACCACGTAGTACTTGATAAAAAAAAAACACTGTGGCATGGTTGCTGTTAGAAAGAACTAAGTCGTGTCTATTATAGTAACAGCTGGTAAGTCTATTAACATCATTTATGAGATCTCTCTAAAAGCTTGTAAGCGACCAATATCTGTCTGTTTAAGAACTATCTCTCAGGGGCGCTAAGTAGAATAAACTTTTCGTTTATTTCCAGTAGGAGTATATTTTGGCTAGACGTTCCGATTGTGTGTGCAATAATTCAGTGATTATGTTCATGGTTTACCAATATACTCCTCTCCGAAAAACCTAAGTTTCTATTTCTTTTCTTGATCTCTTAAGAACGGCCTGTTCCTCAGCTCCCTCTAAGTTCTTACACCAGCCTTTTCAGTCAACCCATCTTCATTTTGTAGCACTTACCATAAATAAGGGGACGAATGTCAAAACTAGTCGCAGTAGTCTAGTATTTAGTGCGTTCGCTATTTAGACGTAAAGCCCGGGTTCAAACCCCAGGTCAAACATCAAAACGAAATATGAAAAAAAAAAATATTTCTTCGGAGACTTAGTCTCAGCTGATTTCTGACAAAAACTCTGAGAGTAAATAAACCTGCTATGAAAAAGTTTCTCAAAAAATCTATCGATCGTTAAACTGTAGGTTCCAACACTCATGTATAAAATTAACGCATACAACATGAGTGGTGTGAGAAGCTAGGCCGTTATCCTGACTGAAGGGTTGTAATGGCCAATTATGTATGTATTCCAAAACTATACAAAAATATATGACTCAGTGCATCAAATTAAATAGATGATCTGATCTTCAATCAGACTACAAATCTGCCAATTTCAATACTGCCGCAGATAAGATAATAGATTTCGAAATTTCCCGACTCGTGTAATTTTGAACGTATGCCGTGAAGGCAAAGCCAATTTGTAAACAACTCAGATTAAATTCTATAAGATACAGAGACTGACTTGTGTTGGTATAACCGAAAAATGAGAAAATGTTCCGCATCGTGAGCATGTAGAGTCTTCAGAGGGAATCCTCTGATGTATTTAAGCCTGCTTCGTATAATATTGGGGACCGCGGGTGTCTATACTCTCAAGTCAGATACGAAATCTATCAGAGATCTATCGTAAATTTATAAATCGAATGACTGATAACTTCCCCCAATTTTTGAAAAAACCGAATGAAAAGAGCAGATGAATCAATTTTGATTCCTTTCTTTTAAGAGAGGAATTATTCCAGAGTTTATAGGTCTGTCAAGGAAATTTAGAGGCTGTCTTTTCATCGAGTATGCAGAATCCATTTGGAAATCGCAAAAGTCGAAGTCTACGTCCTCGAAACGTCTGCTCAATACTACATGTAGAGGTAGCAAAAAGGTCGGGACATACTATCTTACAGTTACGCGACGAGAATAGCGAGTAGGCAGAGGAAGCATAGTTCCAGGTCAGGATTACGAGAAGAGTCAAATAACCGCCTCGCCGGAGCATCCTCCTCCATTCGAACGACATGGCAGAGCCAGCTCAGCCGCTGCTCACTGTTGGATCGGATGCGAAAAGGCTATTGGTTTGGTTTTCATTGGAGAAGATTTTTACGTGGTGGGTTCCAAGTCCTACGCACAAAAGTAGTTGAGTCAATGCATTGAGAAAAATTTTAAGTAATGCTTTTAACTATTCAGTGGTAGCTTGTAAGCAGTAATCGGCTTCTTGACTTGATCGTGTAGGATCAAAGAACACTTGTTTAGAATAGCAAAATATGCAGATACTCTGAAAAGGAGAATGAATCATCAAAGCATTTACTATCGAGGGACAGAACTGGGCGCGTATCACGTAACAGTGAAAGTTATTCCCACTGATACAGAACTCACCGTAGTCTACTAGCCAGTATGGCAATGCCTTTTAACATGTGGTTCAAACCCCAGCTCACATATCTCAAACAAAACAAAATGCGAAAAGAAATATTTCTTTCGACAACTTCATCTCAGCAAACTTTGGGAGTAAATAAGATTGCCATGAAAACGTTGCTCAAAAATTTTTCGTTCGGAGTCGACTTTAAACTGTAGGTCCCGCCACTAATGTATAAAATTAACACCCACAACATGGATGCTGTAAGAAGCTAAGTCTAGAATAAGGGTTGTAATCACCAAGTTAAGTAAGAGACCAAACAACATCCTGAAGTTTTACTAGGCAACAGGATTCCAAGACATTGCAGGGAAATCCTATATAGATTCTATAGCCACAGTACTTTAGCAGCTAACTTTTATGGTAGTAGATTACCTTGGGTACATCTGTGCAAAACAAAGAGTCTTCACTTTTAACTTTACATATATACATAACTGGTCATTACAACCATTCAGTCAGGATTACAACCCAGCTTCTCACGCCACTAATGTTGTGTGCCTTAATTTTATACGTGAGTGGCGGGACCTACAGTTTAACGTCGACTCCGAACGACTGATTGTTGCGAAACTTTTTCATGGCAGCTTTATTTACTGACAGAGGTTTTGCCAGAAATCTGCTGAGAGGAAGTCGCCGAAGAAATATTTTTTTTTCATATTTCATTTTGATGTCTGACTTGTGGTTTGAACTGTGGCCTTACGTCTAATAGGCTAACACACTACCTACTAGACTACGGCGATTTTAGGGATACATAAATATTTCCAAATATAGTTTGTTAGCTTGTTAGAATTGAGGCCCAGGTCAGACATCAAAACGAAAATATGAAAAAAATATTTTTTCGGCGGCTTCCTCTCAGCAGATTTCTGGCAAACACTCTGAGAGCAAATAAAATATGCCTTTCGGAGTCGACATTAAAATGTATCGGGTTATCCATTTCGTGGTTTCAAAAGTAAACGTAAATAAAACACATTTAAAATATTTTTTTTTTGATAGTAAAGTTTGAACGTTGACATTATGTGTGAAACACTACATCATTTAAATGACCTCCACGCTAAGTGTCGCAAGCATTGATTCTTTTGAGGTCATTTTCGACCACTTTTTGACACATATTGGGCGGTATCTCAGCCATAACTTGACGAATGTTGGTTTTTAAGTGCTCAAGATTTGAAGGTTTATCTGCATAAACACGGTCGCGAGCCGTCTAGAGTCTAATGGTGTCAAATCGCATGATCTTGGTGGCCAGTTGATATCGCCACGACGAGAAATTACGCGGCCAGGAAATGTCTCTTGCAATAAAGCCATATTCGCTCGAGTTGTGTGGCATGTGGCACCGTCTTGTTGAAACCACATATTCTCCAAGTCGTATTCTTCAATAGCAGGCAAAAGAAAGTCGGTTATCATATGACCATAACGCTCCGAATTGACGCTGACAGTCGTTCCATTGTCGTTTTCGAAGAAGTAAGGTCCAATCACACCTTCGGACCAAAGAGCGCACCAAACAGTGACTTTTTCTGGATGTAATGGCCTCTCTTCAATTACTTGAGGATTCTCAGAACCCCAAATAGGACAAATTTGTTTATTAATATACCCACCGAGTGTGAAATGTGCTTCATCGCTGAAGAAAATTTTGTTCGAAAAATTGTCGTCCACCGCCTGTTGTTCAAGCACCCATTCCACGTATCTACGACGTTGTGAATGGTCAGCTGGCTTCAGTTGTTGCGTGAGCTGGACTTTATATGGATGTAGGTGTAAATTTAAATGAAAAATACGCAATAATGTGCCGTAAGACAGTCCTAATTCCTGAGAATGACGAGGAATCGACACATTCAGGTCTTCGGCAACACTTTCACTTACAATAGCGATATTTTCAGCGGAACGAGCGAAACGATGATGAACAGCCCTTTCAATATTTGTAACCACTCCAGTCTCTTCAAAATTCTTCACAATTTTGCCAATTGCATGCGTAGTTGGACGATTATGTAAACCATAATCTCCTCTTAAAGCACGATACGTGGCTGTGGCAGAATCACCATTTTTGTAGTAGGTTTTGATAATTTTTATGCGTTGTGCGATAGTTAAGCGATCCATTTTCGTAAATGTCAGACTTTCAACTGAAAAGAAAAAAATTGGTTTCACAACTTAGTTTGACAGATGTCGAATTCCAGTCCCATACTTTTGAAACCACGAAATGGATAGCCCTTTACATCTCGCCAGTTATGAATAAAATTAACACACATAACATAAGTGAGTGGCTAGGTCGTAATCATGACTGAAGGGTTATTATTATCAATTATGAATGAATATATGTATGTATGTTTTTTTTGTTTTTTCTTAGACTTATGTTAAGAATCATTTATAATCATATTTTCTTAAACCAAAAAAAAAGCCAAAACGAGAAAAATTGTTGCCCTTGGTGCCACAATATTTTTAAATTCAAAATTCATTAAATGACAACAGCCAGTAAGAGTAGTAGTAGTAGCACTAGTAGTAAATAAAAACAAAATGTTTGAATCATTAATTCTATTTCCTTAACCATATTTTGTTTTCATTGTCATCCCCCGTTTACAGTTTGTTGGCTGTCAACAATAATTTTTTTTCTTTCTTCTTCTACTGTCTGACGTTTACTGCTGACGTAGTTGGGTTGATGTAGCCAAAGTTGTTTCGAAAATAAATCAATTTTCGCCTGCATAAATATGCAACCATTTACCATTACGAGGACCAGAACAAAGAAATCATTTAGAATTATGGTGGAAAAGAATTTTGTTTCCCTGCTTACTAGCGAAGCAGTAAAGAAAAAAAAAGTGAAAACTTGTAAAGAAATTTACACAAGACTCGGCATTCATAAACAAAAAATGTGAATGAAAAAAAAAAAAATAAAAAATTGTATGAAAAATGTTGTTTAACATGCGATTACACACCCACATGCTGCCATACAGGGTGGCTACTTACTCATCTCACTGTTTCTTTTTTTTTGCCTCAAATTATGGGGTTTGTCTATATCAAGACAACCCCCTCCCTCCTCTATGTAATTTTAAGATGAATTTCTAACAATAGCTTAACCAAGTGGGGGTCGAGTTTTTTCGTTGTTGTCTAGTATCAGTTTTTCCAAATGTTGTTGTGCTTACTGCTTTTCCTCGTTTTGTATTCGATGGCTTAAAAGAGCTTTTCCTGCTCGACAAAAATATAAATGAAAAGCAAGACAAGAAATGAAAGAAAACAACCTAAACCAAGACGGTATGTTTACGAAGGGTATACTTTATTTTGTTATGTGCTGTTGTTGTTGTTTTTATTATTAGTATTTGTTGTTGTTGTTGTTGTCTATTTTTATGTGGATATTTTTATTCAGTTTTTTTTTTTCTGTTATTGTGTTGTAGCCACGTTATGATTGATGGCTTTAGCTTAACTGTCTGTCCAGTTAAGCATTTTAGGTATTTGAGTTCGTTGCTGTATATGTTAGACAATAAACAGTCGATGTTAACGAATTTGAGCATTTTCTAATGTTGCAGAAGCAAAGCCCTTTCTAAATCTGTTACAGAAGATACTAGGATAATAGGTTTGTTATTTGTAGTTGCTTAGAAACAATGCTCTCTGAAAAGATATTGTGTTGTGAGTGTTGAAATGAGGGACCTTGGTCAATGAATCCTTCACTTTGTGATCCGGTAATGCTACCTGCTCTTCCTATAATCAATTTAACCAATTCAACCAACACGCTGGTCTACTTTGTAGGACTATTTAGAACAACCTCAGGTTGGTAGCCGCTCTTTCAAGAGGACACTGTAGATTCAGAATACTCTAATTTAGAATGAAGGTTGTCTCGAGCCTAACATTTAGATTCTATGACGATGGGATCACATTATTGGGATCTGTGGTGGCATTTGCACATTTCAAGGAGGATATGCATATTAAGGCGGGGAATTGTAACCCTTGACAATAAGAAGCATCCTAAAATATGTCAGCGCAATAGGCTTAGATGATATATTATAGGAATATCATGAATACAGTCAACCCTCCTATAACTCGGTGAGTGCGTACCACGTTGTATGGAAACTGCGCTATGAGAAACTCGGAATTAGTACAAACCACACCATTCGTACCGCGTTATATGGCGACCAAGAAGACAAGATAAATTATAAATTATTTTTACTGACTTAAAGAGTTCATATAAGGATTAAGAAAAAAATGAAACAAACACTAAACTAAAATACTGTTTTCCAACAAAAATAAGAAAGACTTGTAAAATTACGTAATTTTTCAACATTCATTCTCACTGTCAGATATGCTGGCCTTTTTATATAAAAATGTTGTATTAAACCCTCTTACAATATCTAGTTACTAGATTCATTCAGATGGTGTGCGGAAGGAACTTATGGCATGTTGTTGAACATAAACCGCTCCATACGAGTATCGCGTTATAGGAGGGCTGTCGCAATTTCAGCTCCGCGTTATATGGAAACCGCGTTCTGAGAGTACCGCGTTATAGGAGGGTTGGCTTTAATTTGGGATTTTGTTTCTTGGATACATAGTTGATTTGTAGTGAATTTTTGTATTCTATAAAGATTTTTGTCTTTAACGGCGCCCCACAGAAAGTAGTCCAAAGATATCAAATCGCTGTTTCTTGGCGATCAATTGACATCAATTTCGTCTAAATAAACGACCATCAAACGTATAACGTAATAAGTCGATTGTGGAGTAAGATGTGTGGCAAGTTGCACCATCGTGTTGATATCAAACATCGTTCACATCTATACCGTGAAGAGCGGGTACAAAAAAAATCGGTTAGCATGGTGTGACAGGTGCCTCACCGTAATGGTTGCGCCGTCCACATTTTCAAAGAAATATGAGACAATGTTGCCGCCGTTCCACAAGCCGCATTAAATAATCACTCGTAATGAGTGCATTGGCTTCTGTAAGACCACGTGTGTGTTTTCTGAGCTCCAAACTCGTCATTTTTGCTTATTAACGTACCTACCAAAATTAAAATGAGCTTCATCCGAAAAGATAATTTTTTTGATTGTGCAGTTTCTCTTTGGCCCAATAAATCCCAACGTTGTTTAAGCATAAATCGATTCATTACGTTCAGTAAAGATAAGATACTGAATTTTGTGACAGAATAGAATAACATAAGCATTGCCAGATTCGAAATAACCATATTCATGGTTCATATTTTAACCGATAGATGGCCCGATAGCTTGTTAGAGCGCTTATGTTGCGTGTGTTACATGTTACAGTCGATTCCGAACGACAGATTTTTGAAAAACTTTTTAAGGCAATTTTATTTACTCTGGGAGTTTTTTTTGCCAGATATCTGCTGAGAGAAAGTCGCCGAGGAAATATATTTTCATATTTCATTTTGTTTGAGATGTCTGCCGTAAGTTTTGAATCGTGCCTCACGTCTAATAAACCAACATACCACCTACAACACTACTGGGATTATATATCCCACACACATACACACTTTGTTTTATCTAAATTTAAAGATAGGGAACGCTTAGTTAAAAGACCTGCTACAATTAACTGGGTCAGACACTGCACTTAATAGCCTTAATTAGTTTTACCATGAAAGTCCCATACCTTTAATATATTTAGTAACGAATACACGCTTAAAAAAAAAAATAAAAAGTTTCCTTTTACTAAGTAGAATCCGACTGAAATTATAATACACGTTTAAAAAATTACTAATTTCTTACCCTCTGCTGTTCATATACGAATGAGTTATTTTTTGTTTGTTTTCCATGTATATTTTATATTGTCCTGCATTTATAAACCAGTCCGTTTGTTATTTTTTTGGTTTTTTTTTGCTCGTCTTTTCCATTTTCATCCTGCTCATGTTGTCATAATTTTAAGGCGTTTATCTTTAATGCCACCAGCATAACTGATGTCCACCCCAAACCCCTATTTTTGCCTTGCTCTATGACCGACTGTTGCCAGAAGTATGAATTCTTGGAATATCTTACCAGTAAAAAAAGAAAAAAAAAACGACAAGAAAGACGACAACCGAAACCAAACTCATTTAACGATTTCTCTATAAATGCCAACTAACAAACCAAAACTAACAATTTTTCTTCTTTTTTTTTACTTCATTTTCCATTTTCATTTTCATTTTTATTCGTTTTTTTATTTTTTTTTTTCTCTTTTTTGGACATTTTTTGACATGGATCAACAAGGATTCGTTAACACTGCGGTTTTATTTTTAATATTAAAAGAGACTTTTATTTTGTTTTTTGTTAAAGTGGAACTTACTTTACTGGGATTTACTTTTTGGTTAGTTTTGTATTTTTTTTCCATTATTTCAAGGAATTTTTTAATAAGAAAAAAGGGTTGCCAAACATTCAAATAGCAATAAAATGTGGATTTTTGAGGTTATTTTTAAATATTTCCTTGAGAAATATTCATAATACAAGAGGATTAGAAAGCCAAGGGAGTTATATTCTAAAAGCAAATGTGACTAGAAGGATCTGCAAGGTACAACCTTTACAAGAGCGCCAGCATAGTACCTCGTCTCCATACAATAGTACGAGCCATACCATCTTATCAAAACATTTGGCTTGAATGTCAATACATTGCTATTGCACTTCGGCAGTTATAACACATCACTTCCACGTGATGTAACCACGTCCTCAAATTTCTCGTGCATAATATCAAAAATGGCATGAGCTTTGAGCCACATTGCAACGTCCGATTGTTGTTCATATTCAGATCAACCAGTCCAGACCAAAATAAGTTGATAATCATCGCTCTGCAGTCCTCGCCGTTGACAGTGATGGCCTGGCCAATGTCGTTCTTAAAGAAATATGTACTAAATCATGCCTATCGCGGGATTTATTGAGCGCTCTTGAATTTCATGTGAATTGGTATCGTGCCATATTCCACAATTTTGTTTGTTCAAGAAACTGTTCATCCAGAAGAAGATTTTTCAAAGAAAATTAAGGTAAATTAGGTGCCCGATTGTCCAGTGGTAGTGTGCTAAACTTCAAGTGCTGTGGCAGTGGATTTGCGATTGTCTGATCATCTGTCAATAGAAAAAAGAAAGGGAGAATTATTGCAAAAAAGCAATTCTCGAAAAAAGTGACGAGTGGTCATTAAAAATTAGTTGTCGCAGACTTCCACCTCATTCTTTTCCCTTATAAACTCTCTTTCCTGTATTTCAACACTGCCCACTGAATGCATAGGGGCTATCTCCTGAGTATTGGTCCCAAAAAATAGTTCCCAATTACCCCACAGCCTATGGTCGTCTATCGTGATTTGACAAACGTAACTGAATCACAACTAATTTGAAACGCTTCGACAATATGGCCGTTATCAACTGTCAGATTTCGGAATTTGGAAGACCTGTTGCGAGAACCTATGTATATTGTAAAGCTCTGTCTAAAATTTGAATATCTATTGTTCTGGCTTAGAGTCAATCACTTTAAACTTTGAACCACAATACCATAAAATATAGTCTTGGAAAATATATTTCACAATGTCAAGATATTTGCCGTGGTGTAAAGGATAAACAAATCCTACAATTATCTAAGCCTAAGCCTTTGGGATATTGCAATACATGTACAGCCTCGCCAGTGTATTAATGTACCAATTTAGATCTTTAGCGCTGCACTAAAAATATATCGTGAACTATTAACCAATCTGCTGTATGAATTAAGTCCTACTTAATACTTTGTTCAGATATACACTTTTATTGAGTCAATATTGGGTTTATTGAGTACAATATTTTTGAAGTGTTCAGACATAACAATATATGCAGTTCAGCTGTTTATTCAATATTCATTTGGCAGCTGGTAAACAAAACAGCTGGTTGTTTTAGCAACATTGTTTTTAAGTTGTTTTTTTCCCCGCTTCTCGTTGTTGACATTTGAGTTGTCAAATATCAACAGAAAGTGTTCGGATAATATGTAATATGCGCACTGAACATACTTATGACAGTGCTGCATTTTAAGTTTTACTCAATATTATAAACAATTTGCGTATTTATTGCGCAATAATTAGTTGAAACTTTATATGAAATATTGAGCCCAATAATGGCGTTTATTGTGATTTACGCAATAAAGATGCATATCTAAAACCGATTAAATTTTAAATTATTTAACACGATCCATGCATATAGCCTTCCCAATTTTAAAATTCCTATCCTTCCGGAATTACATTTTCTGATGACAAACGTGCCTCACAAATATGAAAAAAAAGTCAAATTTAATGCCTTTCATACTAGTGCTGGTAGTTTGGAGCATTTAAAATATTTTCTCAGATTTTTCTTGATGATTTTTTTTTGTTTTTTGTTTGTATTTCTTCTATGGTTAGTTTTTTTTCGTTTTTCTTTTTGCTCACTATTTTCTGCTCGAAATGATTTTTATCATTTAAATTATTGTGGAGCGCGTTGCAAGTTTAGCGATAGAAAATCTTATTTTTCTTATTCTTATGCTCCTCTACCACTACAACCAACACATTTTTTGTGTTCTTCCTACAAGAAAACAACGGAAAAAGAGCAGAAGAAGAAGTAGAAAAAGGAAAAAAACCGTTAAGAATCCTAAAAGATAAAAAATTATTTGTTAAATTGGATGTTTGTATTCCCGGGTGCAGTCATCTTGGATTTTATTCATAATTTATTATACCGCTAATGGTGTAACGAATCCTTTTGTTTCATTCCATTTTCTCTTCTTTTTTCCTTCTTTTTTATTTTTATTTAATTTTATTATTTTTTATCCTTTCATTTCATTTATCTGCGTTTATATTTTCTGCCATTTTTTTCCCCATTTTTTTTACCTCTCTCTCTCTCACTCTCCCTCTCTGTCTATTTAGTTTTCTTTGGTGAAAAGGGATTTAAAAGTGGAAATTATTCTTTTTTTATTTAGAGAGGACAGAAATTATATTTATTCGACTACTTGTTTTAATTTTTCATAATTCTATGAAATTGAAAAACTTCTTCGTCTTTTATTCTTTTTTCTTCCTTTCATTCCTGTGTTATCAGGGGATAATGTTTATTTGACTTGAGACGTAAAACAATTGCCAGAGCTTTACCATAAGTTAAATAGTGAATGGTTGATTATTGGAGCACGAAAAAGTCCAGTAGGAAAGCTATACATATGCGTGGATTCATGTCATAATATTAAGCAGTTTAGGGTTGTATTGCTAGAGTTGTAGTCGCCGTAGTCTAGTAGGTAGTGTGTTCGCTTATTAAACGTAAAGCCCTGGTTCGAGCCCCAGGCCAGACATCAAAACGAAATATGAAAAAAAAAATATTTCTTCGGCAACTTCCTCTCAGCAGATTTCGGGCAAAAACTCTGAGAGCAAATAAACCTGCCATGAATTAGGTATAAAATTAACACACACAACATGAGTGATGTGAGAAGCTAGGCCGTAATCCTGACTGAGGGGTTGTAATAGCCAATTATGCACGTATGTACATATGTATGTATGTATTGCTAGAATAATCATTGCTTCTTTGTAGTATGTGGCTTCCACAAAGCATTTCCATCTTATCCGGTTGACTGCTGTTATTTTTGCATCTTCCAATGTAAAATCTCACTGTCCTTGACCTTGAAGTATCGAACGTCTCAAGGTGTTCCTTAGCTGGCTACCACTTTTTGAGCCTTGATTATTCCACGATCGCCACGATAATATCAGAAAAATTTTCACATGGGTCATGGTAACTTTATTAGATAATTTAGTTAAAAAATGTATCAAGGAAACTTAATGTATCACAGAAAAAAATTTTTTTGCTTAAATTCCCTGAAAAACACAATTTTTTATGTCACACATAAGTATATGACTGACATGGCCCTATATTAAAACTTTTTTTCTCTACAAGCCATGTCAGTATTATATGTCTGACGCATCCAAACAAGATACAATAAGTATTAACCTGTTGTTTTGAACACAGCGTCGTTTGCGTCGAACATCTGTGATTGACATGGCCTTCTACCAAATCGCCATGTCAGACATGTCTGACATATGACTGACATGGCGATTAACGTGTTAATGATAACATAATCGAACTACTGTGGTACCGGCCATTTGACGGAGGTATTGATTATTCTTAGTACAGGGTGTACCCTGTAGAATCTCTAGAATCAAATCAAAAAACGAATTTTGACAATAAAATTTTTGTTTTGTGAACGTTTTTCATTTGTTAGTCTCTTCATAATGATACACTACTCAACATTTTTATGAAGTGCCACGGAACCTTTTTTATGCTGAACAAAATTATATTAAAGGAGTAAAATTTTAAACAATTTTTATGCAAAAATTTCTCAAGTGTTTAACATTTAAAGGAACAAATCTTTTTTTATTCAATTAAAAGAAATTAAAACAATTGAAAAATTGCTTGTATTTAACACGAAAAATATACAAAAGCAATTGGCAGACAGAGAGACCCTTAACAACCACTGTTTAGTGTTTGAAATGAAAAAATAAACCCCACAGCAGTAGAAGTAATGTTTCGAAGGAAAATTTCCACACCCAAGCATTTAAAGAACGAAAAACTGAAAACTGATTCACATGCAAGACGTTAAAGCATATTACCGGGTATTTAATTTAAAATTCTAACACTGATTTCACCGAGATATGTACACTTTTCTTGCTTCTCCTCCCCAACCCAAGGGCAAACACGCGCACTCAACTCAAACAGGAATTTTTTGGGGAAATAAAAACAACAAAAATAAAGAAGAGAACATTTTTAGAAAATTTCCATACAGAAAATTCGGTAACACATTAAAATTTACATAATATTTCTGGATTTCTATCACTGTGATGATAAAATGTGGTGCGAGGGTAGTCAGCAAACTAACAAAGTGAAGTTGGAAAAAAAAAATTTTTTTTTCTTTTTGTATGGAAATATACAATAACAAGTGAAAATATTTTCAAAATTAAATTTACATATTTGAACAATTTCATACGGAGAACATGCGAACAAACAAATTTACACAACAAACAGGATCAACAGCAACAGCAACATCATCAGCAGCAGCAGCAGTAGACAACATACGAAAAGTATGAGAAACACTTGTTCAAAAAGGAAACAAAAAGATAAACCAAAAAGATTTCTATTTTGTTGTTGTTGTTGTTGTTGTTTAAATAATAATAACAATAATGATGATATTTTTGTTGTTCATGGGTTTTTATTCTTGTTTTTTCTTTCTTGTGCTCTTGTTTTCCGGGGATGATAAAATTATAAATTCTAATAAAATTTATGCACATTTCAATATTCTATACGCACTTATACACTTACATCTACATATACCCTCACACGCACCCATACGCACAGTATAGTGATTCATTCATAAATTTTCCAATGATATGAAATTAATTTTTTGTTTTTTCTTTTGTTTTGTTATGTTTCTCAGATTAATTTTTAATCTAAAATCTTATCACGTGTCATAACACATTATGTGCATGAAACCATGCATATATACATACATGCACATAGAATATTTACATACGAACATATGTACGTACATATGTATATACATTTATGCATTTAATAATTTACAATCTGTAGTTTTATGACTGCCAGACGCTGTATACTATAGACACCCTGATTGGAATTTATGGTCTAGTTTTGTGGTGAGCCACAATGCAGTAAATTTAGAACATGTTCTTCTTTTTTCTATATGCAAACAAAAAAGTCCTCAAAAGTGCTCTTGCTTATAGATTTCATCAGTCAATTGACTTCCATCAATAGTTGAACAAAATGATACCAGATTAACACATGATTTTAGGAGAATATGCAGCTGAGGTAGGCGAAGGCTAGTAGTTTAGGTTAGGTCGGAGTGGTAGCTCTGATACCACAAAGCTCACCTGAGTACGCATAGCGGCCCGTTGTAATGCCACGGGTGAACGCAGTCCCTGTACTAACCAAGTTCCACCAAAATCAGGGAAAAGGAAGAAGTTGGTCAGTGCAAGGGCTGCACAACAAAAGCACGACTACCCCGCACTGGAAAACCAGCCAGAAAGTTTGATGAACGAAGCTATATCCTTGATGTCAATAGATGATAGCTCCGTTAAGCTAACAAGGAATGGGGAGGAAATAACCTATATCTACACCTAGCAAGAGATGGGCACTGGCAAAGAAAGTGAACAACAGTCTCCTCTTCCTCAGTGGATCTGCATCCACGGCAGAAGTCGTTGAAAGGGAGCCTCATTCTTTCCGCGTGTCTACCCATGACGCAATGACCTGTAAGCACGGCCACTGTATTCGAAAGGCTAGTAGGTAGTGTGTTGGCTCATTAGAAGAGAGGTGACTACTCTTCATACGCCAGGTCAGCCGTCTCCAACAAAACGAAATACATACAAAAAAATATCTTTAGGTTACTTCCTGTCAGCAGATTTCTGGCGAAAACTGTGAGAGTAAATATAATTACCATGAAAAGTTTCTCAAAAATCTGTCGTTCTGAGTCGATTTTAAACTATAGGCCTCACCACTTATGATAAAATCAACACACACAATATAAGTGGTGTGAGAAACTAGGTTGCAATCCTGAATTAAGGGTTGTAAAGGCCACTTATGTATGTATCAGAGATCAACAATTAATAGTTTTTTCTCTACTCAGAAGTACCACAGTAGTCACCGTAGTCTAGTAGGTAGTGTGTTCCCTTATTAGACATAAAGCCCGGATTCGAGCCCCAGGCCAGACATTAAAACGAAATATGAAAAAAAATATTTCTTCGACGACTTCCTCTCTGCAGATTTCTGGCAAAAACTCTGAGAGTAAATAAACCTGCCATGAAAAAGTTTCTCAAAATCTGTCGTTCGGAGTCGTCGTTAAACTGTTGGTCCCGCCACTCAAGTATAAAATTAAGGCACACAACATGAGTGGTGTGAGAAGGTGGGGCGTAATCCTTAATGAAGGGTTGTAATGGCGAATTATGTATGTATGTAAGTACTCATGAAACTTCGAGTATAAGTGAGTGAACAGTATTGAAATTCAACTACTCTGATTCATTTGTACTCACTACTACATTGATTTATAAGTACAGGTTGCAATGAGTATGAGTACAACATTGACATCAAACTCATAACATTTGATTCATACGCCTACTCATTCAGATTCATAAATTTAGAAAAATACTTATAATACTCATAAATGATTCGAGTGATTCGAATCTCCTTCATCAAAATTTACAGTCTTAGTTGTTGTTGCATTCATAAAAAAAACAAGAAAGAAAAAGGCAAAGACAGCAAGCAAAGCAAACACACAACCTTCTAGTGAGTATTGTAGTGTTCGTACACGAATCATACTTATTTTGTGATTCTTGTAAATGTTGAGTAAAGGAGAGTCGAAATCAGCAACATCATGCGTATTGTTAAGTATGAGTACGATGAGTACTTCAGAATTTGAATATGAGTAGAGGTTCCATGATATTAAAATATTGGCTTAATAGACGTAAGGCCTGGGTTCAAACCATAGGTCAGACATTTCCAACAAAACGAAATTTGAATATTTCTTAGGCGACCTCCTCTCAGCAGACTTCTCGCAAAAACTCTGAGAGTAAAAAAATTTGCCATGAAAAGTTTCTCAAAAAAATCTGTCATTCGGAATCAATTTTAAATTATGGGTCCCGCCACTCAGGTATAAAATTAACAAACACAATATAAGTGGTGTGAGAAGCTAGTTCGTAGTCCTGACTGAGGGTTGCAAATTATGTATGCAGTTCGGCGAACTCTAGTAGGTAATGTGTAGGCTTATTAGACGACTTCCTCTCATTAGTATTCTTACTAAGACTCTGAGAGTAAATAAAATTACAGTGAAAAGTTTCTCAAATCTGTCGTTGGGAGTCGCCCTTAAACTGTAGGCCCAGCCACTAATTTGTAAAATTAACACACACAACATAAGTAATGTGAGAAGCTAGGTTGCAATTCTGACTAAGGTTTGTACTCACCACTTACGGAAGTAAGTATGGCCATATAGGAAATAAAGCGTCCTAGCTAAACTAGCCTTAAAGTAGTTAATTTTATTCGCTCATATTAGAGTTTCCAACTACCGTTGAAGTTTGCAGCCTTTTTCGGTTAACAGCTAAAATGAATACAATTTGCTGATGCCGGCAGTTACAAGAAATACCTCGTAGACAGGTTTAAAACCCTGAAGGTATGGTTTCAAAACACTTTTCAAATATCTTAAAAATGCTTTATGTATTCTTTTCAACAATTTAAATATTAAACTCGGAAATAAATGCATTCGTGTACATACTGTAAAAGTTTTCTCTTCTTCCAGACTAGAGAACAACTGCAAATAATGGCGAAATATAAGGACTTGCAACAAAGTCCTCCAAAGTTTGTCATTTGAGAATGGTCACCTTTCTACAACTACAGCAGCCAAACTAGTTCTCATTTATCCTGTCAGTTTTGCGAAATCTTTATGCACGATC
Source organism: Sarcophaga rosellei (assembly GCA_930367235.1). NCBI lineage: Eukaryota > Metazoa > Arthropoda > Insecta > Diptera > Sarcophagidae > Sarcophaga > Sarcophaga rosellei. Next base: position 58,543,242 of record OV884018.1, on the reverse strand, counting down.
ATAGGCACCGTTTTGTGTTCGGGAAGTTGCAAGTGACACTAATTTTCAATGAAAAATCAGCTTCAGCGATGAGACCTATATCTGGATTAACGGGTAAGTGAACAAACAAAATTTTCAAATTCCAACCACATGAGATCTAGATCTCGAAAAAGAATCTGTTTAGTGTAGATTTTATGCTGATAGTCTTTATTTCACTGAGAATAATGTTGGCCCCGGCCAGCACTATAAGTCGATGATTACCCACTTCTTTTGGCCTGAATTATATGATATGGATATCTACAATATACAATTTCGTGCCACACAGTTCATGCCACATCTGATATTCTGCGCGAGCGATTTGAGGGCATGGTCATCTCATAGGGAGGGCATGGTCATCTCATAGGGAGGGCATGTCGTGCGACTTGACTCCTTTCGACTTTTTCTTATAGGGTCATGTGTGCGAACAAGCCACAAATCGCAACGGTGCTCGAAGTCAACATAGCCCATGTCTTTATACCCCAGTTTTTAAAAGGCTCCCTTTTATCAATAATACACACGTGTTTTATACTTACAATCCAATCGTATAAATAAACGTTTGTATGTCGAAGTGACAAATTTTCACTTCATTTCGTTAGTATCTCAGTGACTGCCATTTGCGAGTCCTTCCCCCAGAAATAGAAAAATATATATCCCAATAATACATACACACTGTCTGCCCTGTTTACCATATGCATGTGTGCGTATATCATAAGTATGTGTATGTATGTATTTATGTATGTATTTCGGTATGTAAAAATAAAACATGTGTAGAGAGCATGTGACTTTTGATTATTGTTTCCATAATCGGATTTAAAGCTGAAATATTTTATTTTATTTTAGTTCGTATGAAAAATAAAAGTTGCATTAACAACAACAACAATAAGACAACAATAAATGTAAAAATAATGCGAATATCATATCAAAAATCATCTTTAACCAAAGCTACTGAATTTGTTTCGTCTCTATTCTTATGGCATGAGGTCATAGGTAATAATAGGAAATAATCCATATTGATTACACTATTATTGGGAATTTTGTATATTTTTTGTATCGTTTATCATTTCTCGTTGTATGTGGTAAAGCCTTAAAGGTCAGAGTTCTATTTGTATAGAAAAAATTCATTTGAATAAATCCATTTAATGGAACTTCGCAAACGTTTTGTTCATTCCTTTAATTGTTAGGAATAAAAATTTCTTATTTATTCCAAACCCATGGAAAACAGATTCTAAATTTTTTGGAATTACATGAGCTCTACTGTCTGTATAGACTGTCCAAAATCGTTGAGATCTGGTTGGAACTTGAGTAACGTAATATAATGTTACTTTTTTTACCTTTTAAGAACGTTTAAAATATGAGTTCGTAGATTACAAATAAAATAAAAATAAATTTGTGTTTAGTTTCAACTAAAACTCTTTATTATTTGTCCAATTCCATGTGTCACTGTTCACAGTTTGATGATACAACAAAAATTGCTTTGTTTGTTACTTCTTTGTTTACACCCTTTGTATAAACAATAACAATTACTTGATAATTGTTCGACAGCTCTTTGAAACGGAGATCTTCAAACCACAATTATTCTCTTCAAAGGCTTCTTCACAAAAAACTGACTGAATTCGCTCGCCTGGTTTGCGTTGCCTTTTATATGGCAGGGAAAACAGTCTGATGAATGCTCTTGAAGGCGAATGACTTTGCGTTCTCGAAATCTCTATAAATGTAAACATTTTGTAGTATTTGTTGTTGTATTTTTGTTTACTTGTTTATCATTTTTTATGCTGGTATTTGTTGTTGTATTTTTGTTTACTTGTTTATCATAATTTTCTGGCGTTTGTTGTATTTTTGTTTATAATTTTAATGTTAAGCGATGTAAAAGAAAAATTTTAATTTTCGTAACAATAACTAACACTGTCAAATGTGTTTCTTACTACATATTTAAAATTTTTGAAAAATTCTGGAGCGTGTTGTTGACAAAGAAAACTAGGAGGAGACATTAAGAAATGAAGTGTCATTCATCTGGAAATAAACTTCATCGCTGTAGATGCTAAAGAGCCCATGCAGCGAAGACACGTCATTCTCTATTGTCACCAATGGTGATTTTCCAAACCAATCTGCATAAATAACAAATTACTTTCAGAGATATAGCTTAAACATGATGATGGAAGAGCATGAGATTACTATGCCCGATCAATAGACTGGCAACTATTCTCAAGTTGTTTCGGTTAGGTTGCATAGATTTATTTTGTCGCAAATCTATCTGGCTCTTATCTACTTAAAACATTTTAACACTATCAATACTATGTGTAGTTTATCTGTGAGTTTATTCCCACAGGTATGGAGCACAAAGTGGTCCTATTTGGTTTGATTAGCAAATTCAGCTTGCCTAGGCAATCCGGTCAATATCTCATAACCTACTTGTTCAGGTAACAGCCTGACTATAAGAGAATATTATACTATGTGTATGTCTGACACTTTTATTGCGTAAATCGCAATAAACGCCATTATTGAGCTCAATATCTCGTATAAAGTTTCAATTAATTGTTACGCAATAAATATGCAAATTGTTGTAATATTGAGTAAATCTTAAAATACAGCACTATCATAAGTATGTTCAGTGCGGATATTGCCATTTTCCAAACACTTTCTGTTGATATTTGACAACTCAAATGTCAACAACCACAAACAAAACAAAAACAATGTTGTTAAAACCACCAGCTGAGTTGTTTACCAGCAGTTAAGTGCATACTGTTTATAATATGTCTAAACACTTATAACATTTTACTCAAATAACCGAATATTGACTCAATAAAAGTGAATGTCTGAACATAGTATTACTGTGTCCTGCCATCTATACTGCATATCCTTCTGGTTCTGGTTCCGAACACACTTCCGGTCTCACTCTCTCTGTGATATTAACTCATACGTATACTTTAAATACTATGTAGCTAAGGGTAATAGAAAGTTTTCCTTCTAGAAAAGTTAAACAAATTACTTGCCAAAGTGTTTCATTGAGTTGCATTACACTGGCTAGTTGCAAAGCATTTCCCAAAAGTTTATTTATAATAATTAGCTGGTCCTTCCTAAAAGAGAATTAAGGCTAGAGCTTTTAGCCACTCGATCTAGAGATGGGTTTACACCTGGGTATTTACCCAACGCTGGGTATTTACCCATTTATACCCACTTTCATACCCGGGTATTTACCTAATTTCGGGTAAATACTTATTTGAATAACGAATACTCGTTGTTACGTAGCGTAACAGAAATGTGGATATTTTGGAATTTATTTTGAACATGTTTATGTTGTTTATACATTTCAACACCAATACTTCTTAATAAGAACCGCTAATCAGCGTGCTTATGACAATTAAATGTAATGAGTAGGAGCGACGGCAACAACAATGCTGAAGCAACTAGAAACTTCACCGTTCCGAAACCTATGCTTGAGCCTCAGGTGCATAAAAAGAATTTGGTTCATTCATTCATAAATATTTTTTCCAAGCGATTAGTAAGTGAAATAAAGTGCGCGTATTGATAATTATATTTCAAATGATGGGAAGACCGAAAAATGAAAATCTTTGGAAACATTTTCGTAGAAGCGGAAGTAGCACTGAAGTGTCATGCTAACATTGCAAAAAGCGGTACAAATAAAATGGGAAAACATTTAATAACGTGTATCGAGTGTCCACTATTAATAAAGCACCGAGTTCAAGAGATGATTGCAACCAATGTGGCAATAAACAAGATACAGACAGCAAATGATTCTCGGCCTTTATCTGATTTACATATGCATCTTCCTTAAAACTCAGCACAATATAACTTAGTTAAGGCTATATTTGTAACCGGCGCTCCTTTGGCTATGGTGGAGCATCCATTATGGAGGGCTTCTTAAGGACCTTAATCCACATTTCAAGGCTCCAACCAGAAAAGCAATTTCATCCACATATTTGGATAAAATTTATAACGAGATGAGTATGGACATTACTTTGCAACTAAAAGCAGAAAATTTTTTACATATTCAATGTGATGGATAGAGTAACATTCGTAATGAAGGTGTTGTAAACTTTCCCATATCAAAGCTAGAAACTATATTTGTGAAAAGTCTGCCAACACGGGCCAATTTGCCAATTACAAGTCTAAAAATGGTTTCTATGCAAAATCTTTTGCCTGAAACTGTTTGGATGAGATTTCTCCAGTAACTTGGTGGAAGTACGCAATTAAGCAAATTAGCTGTTCGAATTTTAACAGCCCCCTGTACTTCAGCTGCTACTGAACGTTCCTTTAGCACCCACAGCTTCATTCACTCAAAAAAAGGGAATCGTTTAACAACACAAAAAGCAGGAAAAATAACATATACATACATACATAATTGGCCATTACAACCCTTCAGTCAGGATTACGGCCTAGCTTCACACACCACTCATGTTGTCTGCCTTAGTTTTATGCTTGAGTGGAGGGGGACCTACAGTTTAACGTCTACTCCGAACGACAGATTTTGAGAAACTTTTTCATGGCAGGTTTATTTACTCTCAGAATTTTTGCCAGAAATCTCTTGAGAGGAAGTCGCCGAAGAAATATTTTCCTGTTTTTCGTATTCCGTTTTTGTTGTCTAGCCTGTGGCTCGAACTCGGACTTTAAGTCTAATAAGCGAACGCACTATCTACTGGACTACGGCGACTTAAGTGAGGTTAAGTTAGGTTAAATAGAAAAATTCACTATTACGCGTCTTAGCAGTTTCTAAAATTGTCTGAAAATCAAATATTCCTCCAATTAAATTGTGTCTGGTAGTAGTTCATAGAAATAACTAGCTTCCTAAAATTAAAGAATTTCCATTTTATTTAGTTTGTAAATATTTGAAGTTTTCATTTTACATCATAATGTATTAGTTCTGAATGTGCATTTCTCAATTTCTTTTATGCTTTACCGCTCCTTTAAGAGTCTCATATCTTAAATGCCTTTTTTCTTTCTAACAACGAACAACTCCCATGTACGAACAACCCTGTAAACACATATTGCGGGCAGCTTTGTAAAAGTATTGGTCAATTCACACAAGCCGTTGTATCGTTGTATTGAATAGTGTATTGTTGGACGAATATACAACAGTTTATGCTTGTTGTTGATAATTTTCTTACATGAAAATCCTATACACTTATACACATGGGGGCAATTCACACAACTTTGTATCGTGTATGTTGTAATGAATACATTTGTTTCTTTGTGAACGCTCAATGCTATGCTGTATTGTGTATTTCGTGGCATTCAAACAATTTGATAGCCCGAAACCAACACAACATATGAAAACATATACACATTTTTTTCATTCACATAATTTGATAGCACGAAACCAATACAACTTTTTTGCAGAGAAAAGTTTATCGAAGACTTTATAGTTGAAATGAAAATGTCGAAATCTGACCCTATCAAGTCTATTTCTATCGTACGGTGCGCACCTTTCTCAGTGTCTTATTATCAGCATCGATTTGTCTAAACGATTGTATATCGTGCAACTGGGACTTAATTTTTAAAAATAGTTTACCACCTTCAGCAGAAAGCATGCACTTCACTCAATTTGAAAATAACATAAATTCTTCACTAGAATGTACTCAAGGCGATATCCCTTCAACTTCAACAGGAATCACGCACTCTGCTCGATGTGAGTTTTTATCAGATACGGACAGCGACAGCGATTATGACTAAATTTATGAATTATTTCGTTAGTTATTAAGAAGTTAATTCATAATAAAAAACTAAATTCTTTTAATTTATTTAAATTCTACTTTAATTTGATTTATACCCACATTTTGGGTAAATACACGGGTGCTTGGGTAAATACCTGGGTATTTACCTTTAAATACCCAATTTACCATTTGGGTATTTACCCTTGTCCCATCTCTAACTCGATCTATTAAATTGCGTAGATCACTGATATTTAATGTTGTATTAGATCTGTCTGCCATTATCCTAACCATAGTGTTCATGGATCTCGCCTTCATTCCATAATGTTTCTAACCCAGTTCTTATTGTCCCAGCTATGCTTATTAGTCTATATATCATTAAGAAAAGCCCACAGAAAGTCATTAGCTGAGTCAAATCTTATTATCCAGATTAACCCAACACCACGCATGGTGACCGTGACCTCAAATTACTTACTTTCTTAATTGCTCATTAACAATCCGATTATCAGATTTCGACCTGATTCAGCACATCCTCTGCCCTTTTAGTGCCAGCTCCACCACTCATGGTGACCGTGACCTCAAATTACTTACTTTCTTAATTGATCATTAACAATCTGATTATCGGATCTCGGCCTGATTCAGCACATTCTTTCAGACGCCTCGGCCTTCAGTCAGCTCCATTTGGGCTGTTGCCGTTTTTGTCTTACTTGAAAAGACTGTGGTCTGTTAAGTATCAATTATCTTGCACAACCTTTTATACCATCATTGTATCAGTCTTTCGTTGCATCTCCAAGATTTTCTTTTAACACGTTGACGGCCACGACAATTTTCAGAAAACTGGCTACGCAAGATAACATTGACTTTTTGTTCTTTTCCCAGAAGCCATTTATCAATACTAGCACTGATATAATACGGTTTTATTATTTGTAGATGACACCCTAGAAGGGAACGCAATCTACGAGTTATCTCGTAGTTGGCAGTCAACAGGTTAACCTATCTTGCATGCTGGGCCCTGATTGAAATATTCACTCCATGCGACCTATACGTCAGCAACTCTCTCGTACTAGACTCATATGTTTTTCCAACATTTTTCGAGGAATTCTATATTCTTCTATTTTGAGAATATCATTTTTCCCAAACAAAGTTGCAGGCGTTGTGATGATAATAGCATAACGAACATTAAATTGGATACCGAAAAACTTCGACTAATGTCCTCAAACTTCATCCAAGCATGCACATCTAACCACTTTCATATATAAAAGTGTAGCAATTATTTTTATTTTAATTAGAAAAACTTACATACAAAATCTGAAAAAGCATTCGTTTTATGTGAGTAGCAATAGATTTGACAGATGGGCAATAAATTTGAAATAAAAGTCAATATATTTGAGAAAAACTCAACACATGTGTAACTCTCTCTCTCTCTCTCTGTATGTGTACATATTTTAAGGGCGAAAGCTGTGTGACTGAACATTAATTAGAAATCATGAATTTAATACCGTAACAAAATATGAACTGAACGGCATCTTACTACATACGGACACTGTTGCATCCCCAATCTATCTATCTCTAGTTTTTGAGGGAAAGAAAGCCCTCTACACTGAATACCCAAATGTCATTTGATTATTCCATATTAAGGATAATCAAATACATATTATTTCATCTACACCCATACGTACATACATACATATGTATGCATACAATAGAAAAATCGAAACAAGTCCATACGTATGGTGAATAAGGAAAAGAGAACAATTTATATGAACGATAGCCGGTAAAGAGCATATCTAAAAAGTCATGGGGGTATAACCCCCTAGACGAAAAGTAGTTGTTAAGTGGAGGTAAAGTCCAAGGCAAATAAATTATTTGGAAAATTCTCTCCATAGTGTCATAGTTATACAACAGATATTACCCAGTTTCCTTCAATAGTCAAATAAAAAAGGAGAGCGAGCGGGAGGAAAAATGAAATTTGAAGCTTTCCAAACATACCGAAATCACTAGAGAAAAATTCTAATGACCAGTTGGTTATAACACTTCTGTAATGTTCAACTAATTTGACAAAAAAAATCACTCTGATTGAACACAATTACAACAGCAACAGAAGCAGCAGCAGTAGCAGCAGTAGCATCAGTAGCAACAGTAAAAGCAATCAACACAAAACTAAAGTCACATAACGTAACATGATACTACGAACCCGATACTACGATAGTATAACCAGATTACTTGTAGTGTCAGTGCTATTGAATGAAAATTCTATTGGCATCTGTGAAGCTACATTTTGTCATACTGATGCTCCGATACTACTGCCACAGCTAATGCCCGTGTTCACGTTGTACTATTGTAATTGACATCCTTTTTTTTTTTGTTTTTGTTTCGTTTTGTTTGCATAATGAAAAGGTATTATAATTTAAGTGCAATGAACGACAAACGAATATTTAGCAAACAAAACAAAAGTACGAGGGTCGTTTTATAATTTAGTGAAGGAATGGAAGTTGTATTGTTGATAAGAAAATGTTGATTAATCGGCTAAAAATTGTCTGCACTTATAATTTGCATATAAAGAGTGGGCCATTTAAAAGTTTAAATTTAAAATTTAATTTTAAAAATTAAATGAAATTTTACGAATTTTGCTACGTTGGTTGATACGCCACCAACTAAAAGGTTACGATTCAATTCATTTTGAATAATTCTCATTGGCGCCATCTATCGGAAATTAATCGCACTAACTTAGAAACCTCTGTCGACTCATGCGCAAGAACTTTGCTAAAGATTATAACATGATCAAATGCACAGTTTACGATTTAATTCAATTTTTAGTAATTTTCAGTGGCGCCACCTGTCGGAAATTGGTCATACCAACTTAGAAACCTTCTCGGGCTCATGAGCAACAACTTTGCTAAAGATTACTACATGATCAAATGCACAGTTTACGATTTAATTAATTTTGAATAATTTTCATTGGCGCCATCTATCGGAAAGTAATCGCACCAACTTAGAAACCTCCGCCGACTCATGCCCAACAACTTTGCTAAGGATCATAACATGATCAAATGAACACTTTACGATTTAAATCATTTTTAGTAATTTTCAGTGGCGCCATCTGTCGGAAATTGGTCATACCAACTATGAAACCTCCGTCAACTTATGCGCAACAACTTTGCTAAAGGTCATAACATGATTAAATGCACAATTTACGATTTAATTCATTTTTAGTAATTTTCAGTGGCGCCACCTGTCGGATATTGGTCATACCAACTTAGAAACTTTCGTCGGCTCATGCGCAACAACTTTGGTAAAGATCATAACATGATCAAATGCACAGTTTACGATTTAATTCATTTTTAGTAATTTTCAATGGCGCCACCTATTGGAAATTGGTCACACTAACTATGAAACCTTCGTCGGCTCATGCGCAACAACTTTGCTAAAGATCATATCATGATCAAATTCACAGCTTACGATTTAAATCATTTTTAGTAATTTTCAGTGGCGCCACCTGTCGGTAATATCCCCTGACTCACTTTATAAGGAGAAAATAATAATCACGAAAAAGAAATGGGACCACCTACATGACTTAAAAAGTTTTCACCTGCAAATTGTCATCTTTTTTGTGATAACTTGTCTTATATGAATGAATTTGTTCAGTTAACTTTTGACTTAATACTCTTAATTTCATGAATTGCTTCCGTTTATTATTTAAACCTGAATTATTTTTATAATATATTTCATTTTCAATATTGAAAAAAGGCCTAACTTAATTTTTCTTTTCAAAAATATCAATTAAAAAGGGCCTATCTTTCATAACTTCATTAAAATAAAAATAAAAATTTGTGTTGTATCGAAAATTTTACGGACTTTATTAAGTTTTTTCCTTCTCCTGTAAAGTAACAAAAAATCGAGTTAGGCCTTTTTTTGTATTAAGCCATCGATATATAGACGATAGATTTATGTATATATTTTTTTGTTGTGTAGTACAATTGTTTCATACAATTGCTAAAATTTGTACTCGTATTTTCTCTCAGTTTTGTATGCTCTCATTACTGTATTGTGTTTACTCTCTATATCTTTAAGAGTTGTTGTGTGAAATTTTTTTTGTTTTGCTGTTGTTTTATTCCCTTCTAGTAATTTCTTAAATATTTGTTTGTGTAATTTCATTTATCGTTTGATCTACATATTTACCGTATGATCTTGTCTTTTTGTTTTTGCTTTGTAGGGAATATTTTTATTTAGTTTGCTTTTGACTGCATAGCAATATGATTAAAATTATAAAAGTTTCATTAAAAGAGTGAAGTGTTAACGTTGATAAAAAAATAATTTTTTTAGTGTTGAGCTCTTCGGTAATTGTGTTAATCTTCTTATAAGTATTTTAAATGTTAATAAAAATATAAAAAAAATATGATAATAGGGAGCGTGTTGTGATAAGTTTTGTTAAATAAAAATAGCAAAAATTAAAATTAATTGAAATAAAAAAAGAAAATTGCTACACAAGTGTGAAGAAGTGCTAGTGAAATATTCAGAAGATAAGGTGACCATCACAAAATATCGAATTTAAGGCTTGCGAAAAGTAATACACAATATAAATATACAAGTACAAATAGGTGAGTGTGCTAATTTTTGTTATATATGTACAGTGGACAGTAAAAGTCTTAGTATGCCAATATATTTTTTTTTTACCAATTTCATGAATTTTAGCCAAAAGTCTGTATACAAATTTATAGTTTTTATATTTATTTTATTAATTAATTTCTGTTCAATTATAAAACAAAAAAATTTTTTATGTTTTTCACAAAACAAAAGAAAAACAAGACAAATAAAATCAGGTATATTTAATGCCAAATAGATTGAATGAAGTCATTAAACTTAAGGGATAACCCATCAAGTACTAGGTATAACATTTCAATACATTTAGACTTTGAATTTTAAATTATCTCTCTTTGCTTCATAGGGGAACCTACACTTTTGCGCTGCCAAAATGTAGAGTCACCAGAATGTTTTCCTTATTTTACTTTTGTTTTGTGAAAAACATAAAATATTTGTTTGTTTTTTTAATGAAACAGAAATAAACTAATGAAAGAAATATAAAAACCATAAATTTTTATAAAATTTATTGACGTACTAAGACTTTTGCTGTCCACTGTACATAGTTTTAGAACATAGTGACTTATTGACTTATAATGACAAATGAATACAAATAGTTCAGAAAATTATACTTGGAAAATAGTATTAACAGTTATTTTTATAACTCACTTTATCACCTAACCTATCTCTTTTCCCTCTTATTGTGAATGTCTTTTTCTGACGAATTTTTTTTCTCAAAAATGCAAATTTACTTTTATTTCAAGATATGTAAGGATAAGAATAATGATTTTTAATATTATTTAATAATAAAAAAAATATCGTGGATTGATAAACAGAATCCACCAAATCTTCTAATAGCATGTCAGGTCGCATAGGTTCGGTGAGAAAAATTCGATTTCACCATCTGAAAGTCTCAATCTGCTGCGGAGACTAAAGTCAGTAGAATCAGTAAATTAGCTTCTTTGCTATGAAGGAAAAATACTGGCTCAACTGAAATTGAAGAAGAAATATATAGAAATATATGTATATATATTCATGAAACCGAGAGAGCTACCTAACATGTTGACTGCCAACTACGATATAACTCGTAGATCGCGTTCCCTTCTAGGCTGCCAACTACGAGTTATCTCCTACACGCTAAACCTGCCATTTTTGTATAGCTACGGATAAAATCGTATTATATCAGTGCTAGTATCGATAAAAGGCTTCTGGAAAAAGAACAAAAAGTCAATGGCTGGCTTGCGTATCCAGTTTTTTGAAAATTGCCGTGGCAGTCAACGTGTTATATAAAATCAGATTATTACAGCTTCTGTAGAAGCGCAACGCTTCTGTTAGCTTTGATACGTTTTTATTTATTACGGAATATTATTTCATTCATATGGCTGCCGTGATTGGCATCTCAGAACCATATTCGAAGGGACCAATTTTCGTGCAATTTATGGGTCCATATCACTGCAATGGTATCAGCTTCTTGGCGGTCAATTGACATCACCATTTTGGGTTAATCAAACGGCCCTCAAACGTTTGACTTAATAAATCGATTGTGGTCTGAGATGTGCGGGAAGTTGCAACATCCTATTGCAATCAAACATCCTTCACTTCAATACCACGAAGAATGCGTGCAAAAATATCGGGTTTCATGGAGCGATAGATGTCTCCATTGACCGTATTTGTTGCGCCGTCCTCATTATCAAAGAAATATGGACCAATGAGGCCTCTGCCCCACAAGCTGCAAAAAACGGTCACTCATGATGGACCATCGGCTTCTGTAAAACCACGTGTAGGTTTTCTGAGCCCAAATACGACAATTTTGCTTAGTAACGTACCCACCAAGATGAAAATAAGCAAAATTGACATCATTGTGCAGTTTCTCGTTGTATCATATAGTAATGCGAAAACGAAGCGGGGGTCATGCGGCTTCAAGTCTTGAACCAATTGAGCTTTGTAAGAGGAGTCATGCCGTGATCTTTTCGCAAAATTTGACGTAAACTGATGCGTGAAATGTACAATTCCTGAATATTCATAATAATGAGTTGATATTGATGGCTTCTCACGCCACAGCTTTGAAATTTTTTTGGATCCAAGAGCATCGAATGCATCCCGAGAAATTCACTGTATGGTATAGATTTTGAGCTGACATCGTTGGCACACATAGCTTCGCTAACTAAGGCGGTGAGAACATTACTCTTAAGAGCGCGCACTATAGGTTAATGATTACCAACTTCTTAGGGTCTGCATGATTTGAACACTAACGATATGTGATTTCAATAGGACGATGCTACATGACACACGGTTCATGCCACATTAGATATTCGGCACGAGAGCGATCTGAGGCCATGGTTATCCCATCTGGTGGTGATGTGTGCTAGCAATCAAAATATCGAGTTTTGACACTGTTAGGCTTTTTCCTTTGGAGTTTTCTTAAGACGAAAGTCATTATGACCTATTCTATCGGTCAAATTTAGCCTGATTTATACGCCATACATACATGCATGCAAAATTGGTCATTACAACCCTTCAGTCAGGATAAAGACGTTGCTTCTCACACCACTTATGTTGTGTGTGTTAATTTTATATACGAGTGGCGGAACCTACAGTTTAAAATCAACCTCGAACGACCGATTTTTGAGAAGCTTTTTCATGGCAATTTATTTATTCTTAGAGTTTTTGCCAAATATCTGCTGAGAGAGAGTCGCCGTCGTTAGAGAGAGAGACTCTCTAAAAGAGTCGTTTTTTACTGATGTTATCATTACTGCAGCACCAGGATTCAGGGCTATTTCTGAACTGTTGATTTTGAAAAAGTGTCTTGAAATATCAATTCGAATTTTAGAAATTTTGTAAAACTTTTGTTAACTGTACAATACTACCTCGTTACTATTCTTTAGTCAAGTATAAAAACATTATTTGGCCCATCGACTAAGGGACAGTGAGTTCAATTGCTATGACGTGTTTGATTTTTGTCCACCTAGAAAATCGAAATGGAGAACAAAAAACAGAAACATGGCAATAAGAAAAACTACAACAAAACTATACAACAGCAGTTAGTCAAAGAACATGAAGAAAATGAAAAAAAACAAGAAAAATTGTTTTCCATGGTTTTCATGTTTTGTTGTATGTGTGTGTGTGTTGAATGTTGAATGTTGCTACTGCTGATGTTGTTCATTCCTTGGGGAGATGTGCAATCAAGATAATCAATGACTTTTCGATACTCAAATACAGACATTCAGACGATAATGTCAAATAGTAACATCCATCCCTGCATCGTTTATAAACATCACACAGACAGACAGACAGTTAAAAGCAGCAGACATCCCTTCAATTTTGAAGGTGATTTTTAGTGGTTTTGATGTATTTGTACTGCATTACTTGGGTTATTTGGTGTGCCTTCTCATACTGTCTGTCTTCTTTCTATATATGTACTATGAAAGCACGGTGTGTTGTGAAGTATTCAATATGGACCCAAGAGGTCAACTGGTGTTACTTTTGTGTGCTTGTGTTTGCACACACACATACACAATATCCAGTAACCGTCTAGTGGCAAAAGTACACTCACTCTTGGCATGGAGAGTACAAGTCCTTAGCCATTTAGAAAAATATTGCTTCATTGAGAGTAACGTGTGTCTGCTGCATATGAGTTCTTTCATTTGTTCGTTATCGTTATCGTTACAATGCGATACAATGACAGCCAATTTTAATGACGCGTGTGTTCGTTCTGTTTTATCCAAATACCATCGTTGTTTGCATATCACAAAAGGACATTGTACTCCAATGACACAGAAACTAAAAGCTCTAAAGGATATTAAAACAAATACTACAACATATCCAGTGTCATATCATAAACACCATAGAATATCGAATATTTTTTTTTGTTGTATTTTTTCGTGTTGAAATTCATATTTTTCTAATCTATTGTTGAGGGAATAAAAAAGGTTTTGGTTTTTTGTTTTTATGTTTGTTTTCGATACTGTAAAGCCTATAAAAATGGTATTGACTTTGATCATGTGGCTAAGATAAGACAAACTGGTCATTTATATTTTCAATATGAATTTTTTGACAAGAGATTGTGCGATATGGGCAGGTTATAAAGGAATTCCTTGAAGGATTTTTTTTGCAATCCTGATTGAACCCCATTTAGGAGTGTGAAATTTGTCGGGCATTACTCAGCCTCTTAACAATATTTTGCTCATCCTTCCCAGATATTTTGCAGCCAGAGAAAAATGTAGCCGTGCACTTTGTAAGATTTCCGTGTTTTAGACAAAACTTCTGCCATAATTCCTTTCATATGCACGAATCTCGAGCTCTTGTGGTAAGATATCACATGCTCTCCTATGGGCTCCTCTTATTCTGAGCACTTTCAGCGTAAAATGTGTCCACATAGGTTGCCATATTTCCCACGATTTGTTTGGACGTTCTTTATGTGACTATTGAAATACAATTTGTCATGTAACGTCCGGCCATTCATGAGATGGCACAGTGTAGTGGCTAAAGTGGCAATATATATAGAATATGTCTTAGAAATTGTAAGCGCTAAACAACTATCACAATGGGTCCTATTGTAACGGATTATCTACTTTAAGATTATGTTGCTTTAACCGCGCTTCACTAAAAGAATAATATGAGAGTTGAGAGCAAGTATCACTTGAAATACGGCACATCCTGTTCGGCAACATCCAGGCATACCTAATAAATGACCTAGCTCCTGGATATACATATCCAAACAGCATAGCGATATTCACACCAAACACATACGCTCATGTTGTGTGCTTTAATTTTATATTTGAGTGACGGGACCTACAGTTTAACGTCGAACGACAGATTTTTGAGAACATTTTTTCTGGCAGGTTTATTTACTCTCAGAGTTTTTGCCAGTAATCTGCTGAGAGGAAGTCGCCGAAGAAATATTTTGTTTGTTTGTTTCTTGTTTCACTTTGATGTCTGGCCTGAGGCTCGAATCCGTGCTCTACGTCTAATAAGTGAACACACTACCTACTAGACTACGGCGACTATCACGCTTCACTAAAAAGTAATATGAGAGTTGAGAGCAACTATTACTTGAAATACGACAAATCCTGTTCGATAACAGATTGCAGATCAAAAACGTTTTTCATGAGTATTTTTTTTATTGATATTAAGTAGTATTAATAATACTTTTAAATTACATTTAATTTAATAAAGGTATACTATGGATATAAATGTTATTATGGTCCTTATAAAAATTACAATTTTTTCCTACAAATACAAAAAATTAGTTTAATTTTTAACATTAAATGGCAACATATTGTACAGATTTAGTCCTTTATAAAAGAATGGTGTTAGCTTGTTGAATCCTGAAGTCCATGACGTTTCTCAAACTGTATGGTTGAAGCTCCCCAACGTAATGTAGTTCTTCTTTTAAATAATCTGGCGCATGGCCCATCTCCATTTTTCGAATATAATATATGGTGTTAAATTGTAGTCTTCTCTTCACAGTCAACCATTTGAGAGTATCTAGCATCCATTTTGTTGATGGTAATCTATTCACTCTAAGTATTGCACGCATTGCCTTATTTTGTAATTTCTGTAGTCTTATTATTTGTTGATCTGAACATCATGAATATAGTAGTGTTGATCCAAATTCGAAATGGGTTATCGGGTTATCCATTTCGTGGTTTCAAAAGTAAACGTAAATAAAACACATATAAAATATTTTTTTCATGATATTTCTTTTTAATTGTAAAGTTTGAACGTTGTCATTATGTGTGAAACACTACATCATTTAAATGACCTCCACGCGAAGTGTTGCAAGCATTGATTCTTTTGAGGCCATTTTCGACCACTTTTTGGCACATATTGGGCGGTATCTCAGCCATA
The DNA here is from genome assembly GCA_930367235.1 of Sarcophaga rosellei. NCBI lineage: Eukaryota > Metazoa > Arthropoda > Insecta > Diptera > Sarcophagidae > Sarcophaga > Sarcophaga rosellei. Next base: position 58,527,130 of record OV884018.1, on the reverse strand, counting down.
ACTTGACGAATGTTGGTTTTTAAGTGATCAAGAGTTGAAGGTTTATCTGCATAAACACGATCTTTCGGCCAGGAATTGTGTCTTGCAATAAAGCCATATTCGCTCGAGTTGTGTGGCATGTGGCACCGTCTTGTTGAAACCACATATTCTCCAAGTCGTATTCTTCAATAGCAGGCAAAAAAGTCGGTTTTCATATGACTATAACGCTCCGAATTGACGGTGACAGTCGTCCCATCGTCGTTTTCGACGAAGTAAGGTCCAATCGCACCTTCGGACCAAAGAGCGTACCAAACAGTGACTTTTTCTGAATGTAATGGCCTCTCTTCTCAGAACTCCAAATACGACAATTTTGTTTATTAACATACCCACCGAGTGTGAAATGTGCTTCATCGCTGAAGAAAATTTTGTTCGAGAAATTGCCGTCCACCGCCTGTTGTTCAAGCACCCATTCCACGTATCTACGACGTTGTGAATGGTCAGCTGGCTTCAGTTGTTGCGTGAGCTGGACTTTATATGGATGTAGGTGTAGATCTAAATGCAAAATACGTCATAATGTGCCATAAGGCAGTCCTAATTCCCGAGGACGACGAGGAATCGACACATTCGGATCTTCGGCATCACTTTCACTTACAATAGCGATATTTTCAGCGGAACGAGAGAAACGATGATACACAGGCCTTTCAATATTTGTAACCACTACAGTCTCTTCAAAATTCTTCACAATTTTGCCAATTGCGTGCGTAGTTGGACGATTATGTAAACCATAATTTCCTCTTAAAGCACGATACGTGGCTGTGGCAGAATCACCATTTTTGTATTAGGTTTTGATATTTTTTATGCGTGTGTGATAATTAAGCGATCCATTTTTGTCAATGTCAGACTGAACAGAACTGAAAAGAAAAAATTGGTTTCACAACTTAGTTTGACAGATGTTTATGTTTATGTATATATAGATGTTATAATTGACATTTTATTACTTATGCGTTTGAAATTCGATTTTTTTCGCGATTTTCTTACAAATCAACTCAACATTAAATTTTAATTCTATATCTATTATAAAACCCAAGTACTTTATCGAATTAACTTTTTCTATTGTTACATTATTTATTTTAAATATTATATTATTGTCCATATTAATCTCTAACAATTTGGTTTTATTTTCATTTAGTTTTAGCTTGTTCATCATTACCATTTACTTATATTTTCTATATCCTTTGATAAATTTTCGTGACACAAATTATTCATTTTATCATCCGTAAAAATTAAAGTATCGTCCGCATATAATATTATCTCACACTTTTACAAGACCTTTTCCATATCGTTAATGTAAATAATAAATAACAGCGCTCCTAATATTGATCCCTGCACTCCATACTTATTCTCAATTGCACTAGATTTAGTATTGTTAACCCTTGTAATCTGTTTACGGTTCGTTAAATATGACCTAAACCACATCATCGCTTCCTTCTCTATCCCATACTCCAATAGTTTTTGCCGTAGGATGTCCCTATCAATCGTTTCGAATGCTCGCCTAAAGTCCAGTAAAATTGCCAGAATCTTATTGTTTTTTGTATTCCTCCATCGACTTACGACATAATTAACGGCAGTTTCCATAGATGGGCACTTTGCAGTACCAGTAAAATTTCAGTAAAAATTGATTTTTACTGATTACTGAAAAAAATTTCAGTATTCAGTAAAATTTTACTGGTAATGCAATCCAATTTTCTTTTAAATTTCATTTAAATGTCATTTAAATTTAGATTGCATTAATAGTAAAATTTTACTTTTTTTCATTTAAATTTTATTTAAATTTCATTCAAATTTAGATTGCATTAACAGTAAAATTTTACTGAATACTGAAATTTTTTTCAGTAATCAGTAAAAATCAATTTTTACTGAAATTTTACTGGTACTGCAAAGTGCCCATCTATGGCAGTTTCACATGAAAACTTCTTTCTGAAACCTGACTGATATTTTGACAATAATTTGTTTTCTACCATGTATTTTTCTAAAACTTTTACAAATGTTTTCAGTGAGTTTATTGGACGAAATTCTTCACATTTATTGGTATTTTGAATTTTCTCAATTGGTGTTAACAACGACTCTTTACAATTGTCAGAAAAAAATCCCGTTTCCAGTGATTTATTTATAATTTCAAACAAAATGTTACCTACTAAATCCCAGTTATCCAATATTAAGTCTTTCGATATTCTCCTATAATAATATTTCTTCTTAATAGTTTTATATATATCTCTTAATTCTAATAATGAAATTGCATGGTTGTTATATTTCACGTCTTCTATGGAGCCTCTCATACAAAATCTCTGTTAAAAAGGGACATAGAGAAACTCCAGCCATACCATATCCAGCTCATGGATACACATATCCAAACAACATAGCGAATGTATTCATGTGTTGTATTCATACCAAAAGTGGTAAAAAATCCTACAGACCAATCAGTCTTACGTCTTCCATATATTGAAAGCACTTAAATAAGTTGTAATCAACTGTATAAGATGTGGGATATTGAAAAGAATAGCACTGCATGCTAGACAATACGCTTATAGGGCAAGCAGATTTACTGAGGCGGATCTTACAGATTTAGTGGAAACCTTTGAATCCAAAACGATGACCATCAAGTGCATTTCTTGACAAGAACACGTAAGCAGCGTGTAATATAGAAGAAGCATAGAGCCTATTATGCCCACATGATTCTTATGATCTGCGTAGACATACGCAGGGAATGAGATAGGAAGAGTCCTCGCAACCAGAGAATATGCGCAGAGTAAGATCATTTCATCACTCATGTAGAGCTTGGTCGTAGATGAACTTTTGTTAAAAATATTTGAAGCAGACATCGAAAGCCCAGGGTACGGAGATGATATAGCATTGATGGCTAAAGGAAAAGTTCAAGAGATTCTTGACGAATCGTTCAAAGCCGTTTTGAGATTGTGAGCCAATGATACAAGTAAGTGGGCCCGAGAATAAACCCATGCAAGACCATACTATTGTTGGATACTATTATCAGAATAATGAGATTCGAGTATAACTTTAAATTTATAAGGGGATTACATCGAGGTCCCTCCTCTACTGTTTCCTAGACGTAATCGGTAGAATCTTATTTATTTATTTATTTATTGATTACAATACCATTACAAATTATATTCTAATTATATACGAGCGGAGTAACTCGCCCATATGCTCAGTGTAGTGTCCCAGACCAGAGTCTCTGGCGGGAATCGAACCCACGCCCCTTACGCTAATAGTCTAGTACACTACCCACTAGACTACCAGGGCACCCGCGCTATAATCTTGATTATGGCAAATACTTTGCAAAGAAACTTAATAACAACAGTAAATGGAGGCTCTGTACTCTTTTAAAACAGCATTAATTAGCACTGTAGTCGCCGTAGTCTAGTAGGTAGTGTGTTCGCTTATTAGACGTAAAGCCCGGGTTCGAGCCCCAGGCCAGACATCAAAACAAAATATGAAAAAAATATTTCTTCGGCGACTTCCTCTCAGCAGATTTCTGGCAAAAACTCTGACAGTAAATAAACCTGCCATGAAAAAGTTTCTCAAAAATCTGTCGTTTGAAGTTGACTTTAAACTGTATGGTTCCGCCAATCATGCATAAAATAAACGCTTACAACATAATTAATGTGAGAAGAAAGATCGTAATCCTTTCTAAAGGTTTGGAATGCCCAATTATATAAGTTTGTATGTATGTGCATACGTTCGTGGCTGATAGCGCAGTGGATCGAACAATTCATTATAGACAGAATTCTTTCTTTAGACGCAATTCTAGCCTTATCGCCGCAATCTCCAAAGGTGTAGGGCTGCAATCGAAAGAATATGAGTTACAAATACTATCTTCATTTGCAAAAGAGTGAATAGGGCTGGAAGTAGAAAAGAGAAATTCATTAATGAAAATAAGAAATAGAGTTAAAGATAGAATAGACCGTTACAGCACCCCGGAATTCAGCCGGCACTAGTCTGTTGGAATCCCATCCATAACAGCCCAAATAGTCCGAACCTTGAGAAAGATCAAAATAATTCCAAAAGTAATAAGTTTCGATGTAAGCAACCTACATACATACATACGTACTTACATACATACGTACATACATACATACATATATACATTACAACCCTTCAGTCAGGATTACGCCTAGCCTAGCTTCTCACACCACTCATGTTGTGTGCCTTAATTTTTATAATTGAGTGGCGGTATCTACAGTTCAACGTCAACTCCAAACGACAGATTTTGAAAAACTTTTTCATGGCAGGTTTATTTACTCTCAGAGTTTTTGCCAGAAATCTGCTGAGAGGAGGTCGCCGAAGAAAAAAAATTTTTTTTAATATGTATTTCGTTTTGATGTCTGGCCTAGGGCTCTAATAAGCGAATACACTATCTACTAGACTACGGCGATTAGTCGTACATTACATTTACATATATACGTTCATTCATTTATTCATCAATTACAACCGTTCAGTCTAGATTACAATCTAGCTTCTCTTCGAGTTTTTGCGAGAAATCTGTTGATTCTCCATAAAAATAACTTTTCATATTTCGTTTTTGTTGGCCTTACGTCTAATTCGCCAACACATAACCTTCCAAACTATAACGACAAGCCACCAATAGAATGACAACAGCTCGAATGACAACAGCTCGAATGACAACAGCTCGAATGACAACAGCTCGAATGACAACAGCTCGAATGTCGAAAGAGATGTTGGAGAAATTTTTTTATTCAGTTTTCTCAGACAAAACCTAATCTTTTTAAGGATCATAAGATAAATAATTAGATGTGTACGTAAAGTTTAATACCATATGTTTAATACCATATGGGTCCCATCAATATTTTAGAAGTTTTAAAGACGTCTTTAAAATAATTTCAAATTTAGGCCTTCGCATTAATATCATCAAAGTGGCCTAAAATTCATATTAATTGAATTTAATTCGTATTATTTATGTTTCAAATCATCATCGACCAGCCCTAATTATTTTCTAATTAGGAAATATATCAGAGTAAGAACCACTTCAACGGCACTGAACTGCAAATAAATTAATTTTAATGTCATGCTGTTGATAATTTTACGGCATATTAAAGGATTAAAAAGGTATTATTTAGACGGTTACGGATGAAGACAATTTATATTCAACGATGAAATTTTATTATTTTTTGGCTCATAATAATTCAACTATCAACACTCGGTGTCTGTTGTGCAAGGTTCGACTATTGCGGCTGCTGTGTCAATATCATTCAGTGTGGCACTAACGTTCATTTAGCTTACAATTAAAATATGCTGCACACTCGTTATGTTGGTTTTGTTTTTGTTTTCGTTTTTTTTCCTTCTGCCAATTACTAAAAAGCAGGCTAAAAGGATATGACACGAGCGCATACAACCATTTCACCCAAACAGCTGTTACGCGTTTAAGTGAAAAATTGATAGGGAAAGAGCATGTTTGTGTTTGTGTGTGTCAGTCTATTTGGCTATTGGGTATGAAATTAATTGTCACAATTCAGTCATTTAAATTAATCATGAGACTGTTTTCAGCAAATTGCCAACGTTTAATACTCGTACACAGTGATACTGTTCTTATAAACTCACACAAACACACACACACACACACGCATACTTTATCCTTCGTGGTGACAAGTATAAGTTCAATGGAGGGGCGAAAGTAACATCAACATTGTCAACACCAATATTATTATGCTGCTTCATCGCCTTTTCATCTTTATCATCCTCCTCCACCCGAGGCAAATAATGTTTAAAGCTTGTGTCTGTACAAGTTGTGATAACCAACAATTTCTCAAGAATATGAATTTAAAAGTCAACCAAACACTCCAAATTACACCATTTGCAAGACAATAAGTAAGTGATCATGATTTTCATTAAAGTCTTCAAATCCTTAAAATAAAGAGGCTTTAATATTCAGAAACTTTCCCCATTATCCGAGCTTCGGATAAAATCGGTCAGTTCAGTGGTAGGTTCACCACCATTCTCAGATCTTCACTCGATTTGTCACCAAAAATCCGATGGCGTCTGTCCTGAAAGTAGTTAAACCGATTCCGTTTCCTTCACACTCTATCAGTTTCTGCAGTAATCCTAGAGGGGCACAACGAGCTTGTCAGCGAAACCAAATAGCACAGCATCCCGTTAAAATTCATTTTAGAATACCAACCGTTTTCTTACCGAACTCCAGTAGTTCTCTGCTTCTCTCGCTGTCCACTGCTGAACACAGCAGCTATGAAATTCGGCAACCAGGTTTGTTGACTTCCATGCTGCTTTTTTCAATTTGGAGATGTATTACTGTGGGGGTGCATATATTCCCTCAATTGTCTACTCCTCAGACATCTCCGATCCCTTCCGTGCCAGTTCGTCTGCCTTTTCGTTCCCCTCGTAGAGAGACAATGTAACTCCCAACCCCCATTGAATTCAAGCCATTGTTATACCATATTGGATCTTTAATCCGGGTATCAAACATTATCTAGAGGATATCTATCTCCAAATTATATTAGAGAACCCGATCAAGGATCTCAGAAAGTAAGAGGTCAAAACCTCTATATTTTTTCGGCAATAGCATGGCATAGACGCAAGAGGGTAAAGACAGACTCCTCTTCCTTAGGCCCAAAACTACTGTAGAAGTCTTTCAATATGTCTACCAAAAAGACAATGACCCGTGAGAGTCACTGTTGTGCGATGGATGGTCGTGCTATTTAAGGGTAGGAGTGAGTCATTTTTCTTTTCCATTTGTGTCCAGCAGAGTGTAGCAATATTGCAACTATCTTCCTGCTAACAATGAGATTGAGCCTCTCTATAAAACGAGAGGATAATATCTAAATTAACTGAGACAATCGAACAATACCAATGCAAGCTCCGTAATGGCACTGGTCAGTTCATCAACAATGCAATTTCCAACGATATTCCTATGTCACGGAACCGATATAAAAGTTAGCTTTGAATGATCCAAAATGTTTCTGAAAAGTTCTTGGCATTCATGGACAGGAACGATTGTCGCAAATTTGTTCTTTAGGAACTTAATTGCAGCTTGACTGACATTAAATAAGGAGATCTTTCAGGGAAAACCCCGCCACCCAACAAGTATTGTGTCATTTTAAAATTGATTATGACTTGCGCCTGGAAAGCACTGCAGTTGTCAGGCAGCCCATAACAAAGTTTAATATCAGGACACTTAACAAAGATCCTACAGTAAATTATATCAGAATGAATGAGACCAAAATTTTGTTGTTGTTGTACATATTTTTGTTAGCACTAGCTAAACACTAAGCCAGTTGTTTGAATCGGTTCTACTCCACAACTGATTTTTGTACGTTTCATTATTTACGTGTAGTGACGGCACTATAGACTTTATTTAGGTTATTGAACTTTTGTCCTGAAGTAGCCGTAGTCTAGTAGGTAGTGTGTGGGCTTGTGACGCCATGGTTAAAACCCCAGGTCAGATTTCTGGCAAAAACTCTGAGAGTAAATGAAAAATTGCCATGAAAAGGTTTTTCAAAAAAATCTACCGTCCAGAGTCGACTTTCAACTGTAGTTTCCGAAACTCATGCATAAAATTAACACGTACGATGTAAGTGGTGTGAGAAGCTAGCTTCTAATCCTGACTGAAGGGTTGTAATGACCAATTAGGTATGTACATATGTATGGTTGCAACTCAATAGAATCCCTTTTCCAATTGAAGTGTCTGGCAAGGCAGAGACTTCAATAGTAGGAAATACATTTTATATCGCAGCGCGATTAATGGCCATTTCTTTGGTAATCCAGGTAGAGTGAGAGACGGAGAGATACATTAAAATTAAGCTCAGCTTGTTCTTAAATTTATAACTGTCTGTGTGAACTATCATCGAGTCACCCGAAATGTTCGTGTCAGAGAACCTGTGTTGGCTTGCAGCCAGGATGTGTTGTATCTGATCTCGAACTGTCTGTGCCTGTGTTCGTTACAACCCTGCCGATAGAACAGAAAGATTACAAGTCTTCAATCGATGTGTGGTGCTGGCTTTTAAGAGCCAACCTTGCTGACAGAACAGAAAGATTAGAAGTCTTCAATCGATGAGTGGTACTGGCTTTTTTTACTGTTTCACCAATGACCCAGCCGACATACGCATACCATTTGCACGCTCTTTGCCTTCAAATCAACTGCCCCTAAACTCTATGCCATAACTCTGGATTCAATCTATAACCCTGTCAACCTCACTATTAACAACAGTTTCAAATAGTTTTTGATACGGTGTAATTACGGTATATTAAAATAGTTTTTAAAAAGGAACTAATAAAGCCATCTTCTCTCTGCCAGTCATGGTAATAAGTAAGTAAAGCATAAAGCTTGTATATCCTTTGCCGTTTTAAGATACGTGCGGTTCGTTTTAACTCTTTTAACTGCTATAACTTGAGGTGTATTTAAGAATTTTCCGTAGAGTCAAATTGACTTGAAACTTGACTTTAAATAAAGTTTATTGCCATTAGTCAGTCAGTCAGTCGGTGTTTTTCGCCTTCTTCGTTAAAAGACACACACATACTCACTTCCTTTCACTTTAGCTTACCTTAAGAGTTTAACAAAATTTTGTTTTCTGTTGTTGCTGTCGTTGTTGTTGTTGTTGTTGTTGTTGCTATGGCATAAGGATGAATGATTTTTTTTTTTTTTTGCAGGCAGAAAGGATTGAGTTTCAAATGAGCCAAAAGGGAAAAATATAATGAAAATAATGTTGAGTGTTAAAAATAAACGAACAACTCGTTGCCTTGTCATTAAATTAAAATCCTTATTGTGGCATTTACCTTTAACATGCTAGAGCGGCAGCAGCAGCAACCATGGCTTTTACTTCGGCTGCTATTGCTGCAAGAGATTTACAAAGATTTCCTTTTCTCATTTACAGTTACAGTCACAGTTACAGTTACAGTCATAGGCAAAGACAAATATCACGTCACTTACCAGTCAGCAGTCAGTGGTTGAGATGCTTCTTTTTTTTGTATTCCTGAATGCCTTGATATCTATACTATGCCAGAATATTATAACTGTTGTTACTACAACTGGCTTAAGTTAATGTTGTTGGCGTTGGTGTTTTCAAATTTGTTTTTATAAATTTTATTTTAAAATTTCCTACTTTATATCTATTCTCTCTACTCTCTCTCCAGCTCTCTCTCCGTCTCCCTTGTTTTCCTTTCTGTTGTTGTAAGCAAGCAATATCATGTTGCCAGCTCGAGTTCGAGGAATATTTGCCAACAACATTGTAAATTTGTAACAGAAAGAGAGAGAAAGGGAGAGAGAGTGTAAAATTTAAATTGTGGTTAAAGACAGTTATTCTCTAAGGAGAAATATTGCCAAGTAAGTTATAATAATTGAGGCCTTAAAACAATGAAATTTATTTTGGTTTTATTGTCCTTCTTTTATTGTTTTTGTTTTCATTTTAAGAAAAATTCTTTTTTTTTTGTTGGCAATTAAAGCATTTGAAACAATTAGAAAGTCTTAGAATGGTTTCCTAATGACAGCATAGACAGAAATAATGGTAGTTACGTCAGGTTTTAATTATTGCCGAGAAATAAAGGATTAAGTGTGAGTCGTCTCTAAGGAAACATTACTGGTGGTGGTGGTGGTGGTATTTTTATGCTCTTGGCTGTTTTGAAAGTCAAGTTATTGTCTTAATCTATGACTACAATTAGAAAAGTTTAATACAACAAAGTTTAATACAACAAACAGCTACTAGTAGTAGCTTAAAACTGTGGAATTATCAAAAACAATACTTGGTTTGTGTCTTTAATAACTTATAGGAGAGGATACTGAAATAAAAAACATTGAAGTTTTAGTTTAAGACACTGGCCACGCAAGTCAACATTGACTTTTTGTTCTTTTCCCAGAAGCCATTTATCGATACTAGCACTGATATAATCCGATTTGATTCGAAGCTACACAAAAATGGCAAGATAAGTGAGTACGAGATAACTTGTAGTTCGCACGCTAGAAGGGAACGCAATCTACGAGTTATCTCGTAGTCGGCAGTCAACGTGTTAACTTAGGCATTCACTAAACGAAACAAAATTCATTTCAAGAAATCGTAGTGGCACTAACGGAGCTGTCGGCAACAGCACGAAGTAAAGCCAAACAGCGTTTTCATAATGCCCGGGAAAGGCGATACCACAAAAAAAAAAATAAGGCACTGGTTATTAAGACCAAAAGAAATGTACTAATTGAGCCATCATTCAGTCTTTGTTGCTCACTAGCAATCCTAGTTAAAAACAAAGAGATGAAAAGAAAAGATGGCATGAGATTCTGGCTTCACTACAGGAAATTTAATAATGCGACCTAAAAGAACAGGCGACTTGCTATCCGCCTGCAATATTTGAGCGGCATATGGGCCCTTTGATAGAATGACAGCGCTGGAAGACCTGCTTAGTGTACCATTACGATGTAATAGTGATGCAAAGTACTTTCCATCAACATCCTTAAAACTTGGCTAAAGTTCTTCAACGAATATCGCTGACTACACTAAAACTCAATATTTCCATAAACATACAGTATTTGGGGCATTATGACAGACGGCATTACTACAGATAAAGAACTGAGGGACTGGCATTGCCCTCGGAATCTTCATCAATTGGATAAGCTTTTGGGACTGCACAAGCTTAAAAGACAGTTTACATGAGCTGACTAATAAATCGGGAGCGTATAAATGGAATGCATCATAAGAAAAGACGTTCCACGGATAGAAGAAGCTATTGTGTGCTGCACCAGTTTTGTCATATACCTTCACAGGCAGGGTAGGCAACGAAAAGGATTAGAGGCTTTTCTTATCCAGTCGAAGCCGAAAGGGACTGCGGTGGAAGCCGTGAGCTTCTGGCGATGTCAGCTTACTTAAAGTGTACAGATATGACAAAATTTTTTTTGTTGATCATTTCGCGCTGTTTAGGTAACTGGAGGGCTTGTAAAGCTACAAATACAACATCGTTCACAGGAGAGGTGAAACACGCTATTTTACGATGTCTCTGCAGCAATGGGCTGAATGGAACAACGGTGGCTCTACCGCTCTAATTGGGTAGTGATAACCTACTAGACCAAAGGATTTGTAAATGAGTCATTAATAGTATGAGTATTGCTTAACTAGAAGGAACCTTAAAAATTTAAACGCAGGTTATATTGGACTGGATGCTAACAAACTGTAACCGATTGAATACAGAACTCTGATTATTGTATTACAGACAAAGGTAGGTCCAGTAAAAAGAAGTCAAAGATAGTTCCAATACAACTAATGAACGGATAGCAATTAACGAGACAACAGGCCCTTCTTCTGTTATCGGATCGGGGAAATATTATGTTTTTGTAATGGATTACTGCAGTGGTTGGTTGCAGTGGTGTATACCTTTTTACCACCACTATTTCTACTACTACTGCTACTACTACTGCTGCTGTTGCTGCTTCCGCTACTATTTTTTTATTTATTGAAATCCAGTGAATATTACATTTTTTACGTGTCTCAGCGCTACTAGGGCATTAGGGAGACAAGTTGGCAAAAAATTTACTACACTACTCTAAGTGTTTCTACTGCTACTATTACATTTACTACTACTACTACTGCTGCTACTACTGCAAACTATTACTAATCCTACTACTACTACTACTACTGCAAACTACTACTAATCCTACTACTACTACTACTACTGCTGTTGCTGCTACTACTGCTACTGCTGTTGCTGCTACTACTTCTACTATACTTCTATAACTATTTCTACTGCTACTATTACTAGTACTACTACTGCTGCTATTACTACTACTACTACTGCTGCTGCTATTACTGCAAACCACTATTAATCCTACTACCACTGCTGCTGCTACTACTACAAACTACTATTAATCCTACTACCACTATACTACCATAACTATTTCTACTGCTGCCATTCCTACTACTACTACTGCTGCTCCTAGTACTGCAAACTACTACTAATCCTACTACTACTTCTCCTAAAACTACTACTACTACTAGGAATAGAAATCTGTTGAATGCGCTGGTTATAGTTTCCACTCAAAGTACATGGTATTCAAGGAAGAAATTTTTGGATTAGTTAGATAAAAACACAATTAGACGGAATTATATAACGATCACATTGTTTAATTTTTTAATCGAACAAATGGATCATAAAAGCTAAACGTCACTTACCATAATTGAATTATTTAATGAGAGCGTTGGCCAAAAAATTATAGGAATATATCAACAACTCTTTCCATGTGCTAAAATTATGTACGAGTAAAAATGCAGCCTTAGGCTATTTGAATTTATGATAAACACCCATACAATTTAAAAAAGAATGAAGACAACACTACCCAGTAGCCTACTATGGCGTATAATCAATTGAGAACCATTCCATGATTTTTTTTAAGCAAATTTATAAGAAAAACTATGCTTTTTGAAGTTTCTTGCTAATCTAACTCGCTATTGGAGACAGTCTGAATTCTTTACAGCCACTTAAATCGATTTCCTTTTGGTTTCCTGGTTCCCTATATAAGCGAGTAGTATTTGCCCCATCAACATAACTTACTTACTTACTTGGTGTGTGTACACATTTCCTGTATAGGATTTGAGCTGAGTGTGTATATTTCTTTAAGACTTAACTTTGATGTTCTGTCACTTAAAATTAACAATAAAATATGTAACGAAAAGACTTTATTACATAACAGAACCAACAGAAACAACACCAAGACCAACAACAATAATAGGAGAATGATGATGATGATGATAAGCAAAAATGGTTTAGAAAAGTACAAAAAGAGGAAGAAGAGGAAAAAAAAACTGCTTAAGAAATGAAATAAAATAAAATTATATGGAGTAAATCACTTGATAAAATCCACAAATATCCTTACTAAGGCTCCTATACACACACTCGCAGACATATTGAAAAATTTTATTTGTAGGCCAAAAAATTCTAAAGGAAATAAAAGACTGACTGACATTGAATTGCCAGCTCAAAAAGAGACGTTGGCCTTTTATTTTATTTGGCTATAAAAACTCGCATACATACATACATACAAACGGATATGCATATACAAGTACAATATAAAGGCGGATATATAATCGTACTACTACTACTTAACAACTGCTAACGACAATACGAAAAAGTAGCGAACAGAGAGGAAAATTTTCTCATTTCATTATTTGGCCAAATCAAGAGAGAATGACAGGCACAATACAATGTGTTCTCGTATACTTTAATAAGAAACGAGAACTGAAACTTAGTAAAGAAATCCAAGAAAATGCTGACATTAACAAATTTCATGACATCATTTGTTTAGATTGAATGTGAGACATTTCACCTCCATTAGTGAACTTCGAAATTTAATACGCATTTCCCTCAATTGATGGCCAATTGAAGCCATGGAACTAATGCCAAAGCTTTCAAAATGCTCTTTAACTCATAATTTCTTAACTTTGCTTTAGTTTTCTTAATCAAGTTTTTCCAATTAGGCAGCTAATTGGTCTGCTACAGCACGTTCTAGAATAGTAGGGTTGCCGTGTCTCATTGTCTACCAACGCAGCTGTCTATTGAAATGTGTTGAATGTAGTGATGAATAATATTTTTCATATGATGATTGTTATGCATGTTATTCTCTCTACATCACTAGGTAGCGTCCTGGATTGCTTATTTTGAGAGAGGTTAGGATTCTCTTCCGGAATATAAGAGTATCTTATTTATTTCACATATGAAACAATAAAAAGTGTTTCCGGTGAATTCGAAAATCTGGTAGAATTTGTTTGTTGTTACTCGTTAGCGAGTAAGAATTTGTAGGCTCTTCCACCGGGGACTTCCAAACTGAAAGTTGATAACGGCAATTTTGTTGAAACTATATCAGTGAAATTATTTGTTATTTATTAAGTCTGTTTTGTCAAAGCATCAAGGACGATCAGAGACAGCGACGTGAGTACGCCAAATTTCAACGAAATCGGGTGCTTTTACTTTTAAGAGAACCTTTCTTAAGTCAATTTGCTCTGAAGCGAATAAGCTAAGGGGTCTCAAACCATAAGAAGACTCATGCCATCGTTCAAATTCAGCCTGATTATGTGTCAGAGGCGTGGTAAATTGAACATTTCGAATTCGCCCCGTCAAAGAAACTATGGCGAACATTTAAACGGTGTTATATTCTCCACATAATAGCGTCAATAAGTCTTTAAACGAACACCCGGTAGGCCCTAACATCATGACTATGTGCGGTGAAGAGCGATAATATTTCTCTTCTCGATTCAAAGCCTTAACAAGACAATATCGTGTCTATATAAATACAGTGCGTACAAGAATTGAGGCCCAATGTCTACATTTGTTCAATATCAAAAAATTGTGTTTAGTGATGCCACTTAATAGCAATTAAAGTATTCTCATTAGTGTGCTGGGGCAGGATCGTGATCAAATCGAGATTGGCGATCAATCTAATTCTTTGAACATATAGTTCGACTGCATTGCTTTCGATGGTTGTCGAATTGCCTGAGGTCTTAGAAACAAATTTCTATACCTTTACGTTCCAGTTGTTATCGTTTAGATGCTATATTTGATGGCAACGATCTCTCTAATGAGAGGGGAGATAATTCTATTATTGCTATGTGAGCTCTTTAGCAGGATTATTGTTTGGTGATGGAACCCATCTGGCTAGATTTTTGTAAGTAGGGCTTGAAGGCCGTGGGAAATGTTTCGACGATCTAAGTGTCATTATTCAACTAAGCTTCTTACATGACTCTTCGCATCTGTAAGACAATTTTAGTGGTCAATTTAGAAAATAACACCTCGCCAGCAAGCGAAGAATGAAAATTAATAGAATTGAATGCCATATTTAAGAATCGAAGAATCAGGTATTTCGCTCAATTAGCAATCGCTTGAACATTATTAACTTTGGAGCACTAATAACATGTCGCGTTCGACACACATACTTACTGAAAATTCAGACTTTCATTAAAATTAATTTGGAGTAAGGCTTATATTATGGCTCCAGTTTTTTGTATTTATTTTCGAAATGCCGAAAAGGTAGGTAGGATCTCTACAAAGTTTTTCAAGCCTTTGTTTCATTTTAACTCATCTTTCATATTGCTTTCTCCCTTTGAGAAGCACGTCTTTAACCTAGCGGCTTATAATCTATTAAAGTTCTTGAATATCGGTTGATGGTGGATTTCTTAAGGTGGTATACATCAGAGATTAGCAATGAGTATAAAGATGAGAAGATTCGAATCATACTCATAATTTCTGATACTTATACATACATAATTTAATATTATACTAATACTACTTATATTCAAAGTTTGAAGTACTCATCGTACTCATACTTAACAATACGCATGATGTTGTTGATTTCTACTCCCCTTTACTCAACATTTACAAGAATCGCAAAATAAAAACGATTCGCGTATGAACACTACAATACGTACTAGAAGGTTGTGTGTTTGCTGTCTTTGTCTGTTTCTTTCTTCTTTTTTTTGTAAATACAACAACAACTAAGACTGTAAATGTTGATGAAAGAGATTCGAATCACTCGAATCATTTATGAGTATTATAATTAGTTTTATAAATTTATGAATCTGAATGAATGAACGAGTAGGCATGTAAATCAAACATATCAAACGAATGTTATGAGTTTGATGTCAACGTTGTACTCATACTCATTGCAACCTGTACTTATAAATCAATATTGTAGTGAGTACGAATGATTCAGAGTAATTGAATTTTAATAGTGTTGACTCACTCATACTCAAAATTTCATGAGTACTTATGAGTAGCGAAAAAACGATTCATTGCAGAAATACATCGCCTCATATGATTTCCAGTTGTTTCTATTTCAAAAAAAAAACTTAAATCTGAAATCTGAAAGATCGGAAAACTCGTTTTCACTTGTATACATTTTACTAAAAAAATTTTGTTTTCTTTTTTTTTACAAAATGACCCACTCTCTCACATACATATGTATGTATGTATAATTATTATCACACATCTAAACAAGAGTTTTATTTGTATGCCTTTGGTTTATTGAGTTTGAACGCATATCCTTTTATAAGAAATATTTCAAGATCTTCAGTAAATCTTCACCTAAAGTACTCCATTGGCATAAAGTTGAGTATGTATGTGTGCGAGTGTGTGAATATAAGTATAAGTGTGTGGGTGCTTGTCTAGGGGTCCGCTGTATTTAGTTAACCCCCTCGTAACCATTTCAATTCTTCTTAACAAATACTTCTACACTCATGCATATAAAACTCATATTTATTATAGCCATTGCTTATGCGATGTTAAGCCATCCTTGACAGTAATCTTGTCCTTGTATTATGTCGCATACTTACGCATATAAATAATGGTTCAACAATAATTTCTCTACTTGAATCCGAATAGAAGGAAAACCAAAGAAAAAAAAAAAAGAGAAATAAAAATCAACGAGACTGTTAGTTCGCCGGTTCCATGCGAATGGAGGAAGGATCAAAGCAACCAACCGTGGAAAATTTATTTGTTGTGATATTTTTTTAGCGTGTTTTATGGTGTTTATTTTTCTCTTATTTTTTAGTTCTACTACGCTCGTTTGATACTAGAAATAAACAATAATAATATTGTTGCATGGAAGAGTTAACAGATCTTTGGGGCAAAGTTCGTTGTTGGTTATTGTACATGCATTAGTTGCTTATTTAGCCAAGTAGGGATATTTTCAAAGATGATGATGAGTTAACATTTTAATTGAAAACGGAAGAATAATAAATGCACAAATTTTTCTAAATTCTTTGTTGTCGTAGTCTAGTAGGTAGTATCACAGATCAACAATGAATCGTTTTTTCGCTACTCATAAGTACTCATGAAATTTTGAGTATGAATGAGTCAACAGTATTGAAACTCAACTACTCCGATTCATTCGTACTCACTACAACATTGATTTATAAGTACAGGTTGCAATGAGTATCAGTATAACGTTGATATCGAACTCATACCACTAGAAATATGTGTCATTCATACGCCTACTCATTCAGATTCATAAATTTAGAAAAATATATACTTATAATACTCATAAATGATTCGAGTGATTCGAATCACTCATCAAAATTTACAGTCTTAGTTGTTGTCGGATTTACAAAAAAATAAGAAAGAAACAGACAAAGACAGCAAGCACACAACCTTCTAGTGAGTATTGTAGTGTTCGTTTCCGAATCACACTTATTTTGTGATTGTGTAAAGGAAACTCGAAATGAACAACATTATGCGTATTGTTAAGTATGAGAACGATGAGTACTTTAAACTTTGAATATAAGTAGTATGAGTATGATATTAAAATAAGTATGAATGCGTATAAGTATCAGAAATTATGAGTATGATCCGAATCTACTCATCATTTTGAATTCTCATTGCTGACCTCTGGTTAGTATGTTGGCTTGTTAGAGGCTTCCTCTCAGCAGATTTCTGAAAAGAACCCTAAGATTAAAATAAAAATGGCATGAAAAAGCTTCTCAAAAATATGTCTTTCGGAGTCGACTTTAAACTGTAGGTCCCCCATTACTCATGTATAAAATTAACATACAGAACACAAGTAGTGTAAGAAGATAGGTCGTAATCCTGACTGAAACGTTGTAAGGACGAATTATGTATGCATGTGTGATTAAATTAAAAATGCTCGGCTGGAAAACGCATTGAAAAGTTGGCTAATCGTAAATCTCCCAAATGATGAGTCAACAATAATCTAGTAAGCATATTTCAAAATTATGAAAAGTATGGTTCAAAAGCGTAATTCGAGTAGTTTACCTGACGACAGCTAATATGATTTGCATATGGCTTTGACAGAGCTAGAATTTGTACCAATCCCTAAGAAAACTTAACAATTGTTGATACACTACTGCAAAGAGAGCCTTGAACAATGAAAATGACGATAAGGATTCAGGACAAGGACAACCAGAGGTCTGCACAAATTCCAATAGCAGATTACTTTTATCCAATAAATGCAAGAGCCAATTCAATCAGACGGGAACTGAATTGCCCGATTCTTTCAGCAATTTTAAGGCTTATAAATCTCACAACGTGACAAAGAATTGAAAATGCAATCTTTCTCAATAATCACATACTAAATAAAACTATGCAACAAAGAGAACCCGATTTTTTAAGGTAATATTTCTGTAGAGTTTTGGTCACTCTGCTTGGAAATCGCCGCTTCTAACCAAACGCATTAAATTGTGCACAAATTTAAAATCTACGCTCCCTTATAGCTGCGAAGTTTGGAATGCCGTTCGCATTGTTACCCAAAAAAATTCAGATATTTGTAAATAAAAACCTGGCGTAGAATTCAACCTACTTTAGGGACAAGCCAATCAAAATCCTATAATTTATCAAAGTACGCTACAGAATGGAATTTACAAATTTACAATGCGCAAAATTTGGAGTAAAGTGGAGGTACACAATACCGACACAATATCGGTATATCTTTACACAATTTATTGAGAAACTGTGAACCTCATAGAAAAGTAGAAGCTTGTCGTTTTTCATTATTCCGCAGATCTTCAAATCGCCTTATCCTTAAAGGCATAAAATTATATTAATGTACGTGCATAGACTTCATATTTGGAATGTTGTTTGGTCGACCCCTTAGTCAGGATGATTACAACTTAGTTTCGCACACCACTTATGTTGTGTATTAATTTTATACATGAGATGTTTGAGAATTTTGAGATGTTTGAGAAACTTTTCATGGCAATTTTGTATTTAGCCTCAGAGTTTTTGCCAGAAATCTGCTGAGATATAGTCGCCGGGGAGATATTTTTTCGTATTTGGTTTTGTTGGAAATGTCTGACCTGGGGTTAACTACTGTGACTAATAACCTTTCCTAATTGCTCATATTATCCGATGTGTCTCTATTAAAATTATTGTTTGATTTACAATCCATTCAACCGTTAGAAAATTTAGTAGGCGTAGTCAAATCAAAGCTTTTTTTATCAGCTTAATGGGTTTAATTTTTTAATATTTTTTGTTATCGATAATCATCAGTCGATGCCTGTTTATTATTTTCCTAACAGGCATTTACATAGACTCCCAATACATTCGTACATATGTGTATGTGTTATGAATTATAAGTGTATTGGTATGTGTTTCAGAATTTGTTTATGTCAAGTGCTTGTTTTGTCCTTGCTACTGATATTGACTGTAATCCTTTGCCTTTGCCATTGTTAAGTGTAATGTATCGTATTGGTTGAGTTTCAATACACACTTGCATAAGCTCCAACACAGAGACAAACACACACACACATTTTAGTTTATACATGTCAGCAAAAACAACAAGTAAACAAACAAATTGAGAATGAAGTTAAGCAAAGAAAAAAAAAGGACGAATACAATGAAAACAATAACAATAAAATGTAAAAAATGAAAACAGCAGCAACAATATGAATAAAATAAACAAAACAAAAGCCAACAACAATAACAACAACAAAGAGTTTAATGCAAAATCAAAATAACAGAACAAAGAACTAAAAATGTTGAAAGAGATAATAGAGAGAGAGGGAAAGATAGAGAGAGAATGGTTAAAACCAATAAATATCTTGGGTTGTTTAAGTTTGAAAAACTACTTTGACTGTGGGTTTCACAATTCCTATACCCCTACACACATAGTCACATATACACACACATATAGCCGTTTGATAACTGTACTCCGACAAATTAATACGGTTGTCTATTACTTTCTTCTTGTAGTTGTTGTTGTAGTTTCTTCTATTTGTACTGTAAAGTTGTCTGTTTATCAGAATATTTATGGTTGTATAGGATGTGCTATTGGGTGTAAGAGTGTGTTTGTGTGGGTGGGGAGAGATGTGTAGTGTGTGTGAGTAAATATCAAGATTTTGTTGTTGTTGTTTTTATTGTTGTCCTTTTGTGGTCGCCAAGTGCCAAAGCATGTCAAGTTTAACTTCTTTTGTATTATTTTTGTTTTCCCTTTTTTTTCTTGTTTTTATTTTTCGTATTCTGTAGCATAGTTTTAGAAGAGATCTTTGACTACATTTAAGCTGTTGTTATGTGGTTGCTATACATGTATGTTTGTATGTGTATGTGTGTTATTTATTTATTCATCTTTTTTATCTATGAAGTTGACTTAAAAAAAATACAAAAAAATAAGCAAAATATTACTGCATCAAGCCCAACAATTTGTTTTGTGTGGGTATGTGTATATTATGTATGTGTCTGTGTGTCGGTGGCTGTATGCCTAAAGTGTTTTATTGTCATTTTACTTTGACAATTTATTTATTCTCTCTGTTTTATTCTTTGTATTTTTTCGCACAACAATTTTTATTTGTAAAGTCCTTGGCTTGCTTTTCCATTTTCTTCTCCTTCTTCTTCTTCTTCCTTCTTCTCCTCTACTTATGTTAGTGATTTTCTAATTTTACACTTTTTGATTTCGTTAATTTAAAGCTGTGATTTACAACAACATTTAAGTTATATTTCTTCGTTTTAATGAAATTAATGCTCCACTCTAGTTGAGGAAATAAAGCGAGAAATGAAAGCAAAAAAAAAAAAATTGAAACCTTTCTTAAGCTGGTTAGTTATTGGAGTGGCATTTGAAAGCTTTTAATCTTATGGATGCTGTACTCTTATAAAGAGCATAATAAACTGTTGTTTAATAAGGCATAAGCGATATATATTTAGTGTGTACTGGCACTCACTCAGATTAGAATAAAAAAAAAAAACTGAATGTCTTTAAAAATCTACAGTAATATGATGTTAAACTGTACCTACCGCCCATTAGAATCAACTCACGTAATATAGATGGTGGGGGAGGCTAATTCGGAATGCTAGAGAAATGATTATAATGGCCAGTAAGGTCTGTTAATATGTAACATGTTATTCAACTAGGGTTGCCAGATTCTGATTCGCTAAAAGCTGACATTGGGTTTTAAAAAGCTGGACAAAACAAAAAAAAGCTGGACATAAAGAAATACTGAGAAAATGTTAATTTTGGTTTTGTGTAAATAATTTTTATTAAAATATCCATTGTATGTATGTAATATTACTGTTCAAGTGTTGAGACATGTTGTCAGTGATGATAGAAGAAGGAAATCATAACTTAGTTGTATAACAAATATACAATCAGTGTTGGCTAACATGATTTGACAAAGATAACATCAAAATTATTGCCCATGTTATTGCAGTGTACTAAAAAATTTCTATTTAGCTGGCCAAATTAAATTTTAGCTTGAAACTGGACAAGCATCAAAAAAGCTGGACAATCCAGCCAAGTCCAGCCAGGCTGGCAACCCTATATTCAACCCATTTTCCATCTTAGGCCTACATCACGTAATAGGACTCTACTGTGTGAGAAATTGGAAAGAAAAAGCAAGACAATGTTATGCTTAGTGAATGTGTAATTGGTCATTATAACCCTTCAGTCAGGATTTCGACCTAGCTTCTCACAAAACTTATGTTGTGTGCGTTAATTTTATGCATAAAGTAGCGGGACCTACAGTTTTTAAATCGATGCTGAACGACAGATTTTTTGAGAAACTTTTTTAAAAATCTGCTGAGGGGAAGTTACCGAAGAAATATTTTTCCATATTTCGTTTTGTTGGAGATGTCTGACCTGGAGTTTGAACCGTGGCCACACACCAACATACTACCTACTAGACTACGGCGACTTCGTGATTGTTCATCAAAATAGTAACTGGTTTATGCTGCGTACATAACATATGCTATACACGCCCTGCTATGCTATACATGCCTGGTCTACAGATTCTCGAATGAAATATTTCAAGCCCACTCCACTGAAGGAATCAAGATCTATGTGTGAAGTGGCAGAATATATTATTGGAACTAGTGAGGTACTCATGCATATCAAATGCAGGGCAAACTACTTTCACTGCTGAATGAATGGACTTAATAAAGATACAGACAGCTTTCTAATACATATATACACAACTGGTCATTACAACCCTTTGGCCAGGATTACGATCTTGCTTCTCACACCACTTATGTTTGTGTGTGATAATTTTATTTAATTCATGAGTGACGAGGTTTACAGTTTAAAGTCAACTTTAAACGATAAGTTTTTGAGAAACTTTTCATGACAATTTTATTTTATTTCAGAGGTTTTACCAAAAATCTTCTTTTTTTTTTTGAGATGTTGGATGTGGGTTTTGAACCGTGGCTTCACGTCTAATAACCCAACACACTACCTACTAAACCCCGTCTATTATATACCTCCTGGTTCGTAATAAGCATGCCTTATATCTGGGCGATGCCACATTGCTATGTTTACAAAGTGGCTCCAAATTTGTTCAAACGTAAAAAGTCAACATACAGAAAAAACCTATGAACTGGTATAGTCTCACTCTACACCACACTGCCGTCATATGGTGCACCCAGTATCCGCACTTACTTAAACGAAGTTTCTATCTAAAAATAAAGGCTGGAAAATATTGATAAGCTGATTAAGCTGGCGAATGAAGAAAGTTTTTTTTTTATCAAAATTTCATGCATTGCAACACAGTCTCCGCAGTCTAGTATGTAATGTGTTGGCTTATCAGACGTAAAGCCTGGGTTCGTATCCCAGGTCAGACATCGAAACGAAACATGAAAAAATATTTCTTCGGCGACTTCCTCTCAGCAGATTTCTGGCAAAAACTCTGAGAGTATATAAACCTGCCATGAAAAAGTTTCTCAAAAAAATCTGTCGTTCGGAGTCGAGGTTAAACTGTAGGTCCCACCACTCACGTATAAAATTAAGGCACACAACATGAGTGGTGTGAGAAGCTACGCCGTAATCCTAACTGAAGGGTTGTAATGACTAATTATGTTTTGTATGTATGTAAGTTTCGAACCGTCAGTCCCAGGGGTTGACGTTCACATTCAGCATGGAAATCAGACTCGTTTGAAAATATAATTTACTTGTGTTGGAGAAATCCTTCGGTGTATTGGATGAAAGGAAAAGTATTTATAAAGTACTTGGTTTTATTTGAACTTATCACTGTTGGTTTAAATGGTCTTCCTTGACCTATGTGTCAATGATATTGGCAGAGCTATGTACATATATGTTGTATTGTTTGAAGGCCACATATGAATATTATTTGAAGAAACTAATGAACTTTTTCTTAATTTTTCCCCAGATAACATTTCGATTGCATCAGTTCAGGGGTTACCAAAAATTTTTTGGTTGTGTATTAGTGAGTAAGAGAAAGAAAACACGTTGAGTGTTAGTAACATACCTTTTTTGATTTTCATTTCAGCAACATACATAAAATTATACACCTTCGACTTAATAATTAGGGAAAGTTTTTTAGATATTTGTTGGGATTTAATTTTGGTCCATAAATTTGCTCTCTTACTAATAACTAACCTTTTAATTTTCCCAAAATATTGCTTTATGTCTATAAAAAAGTATTTCTCTATTCATAACATCTAAATTATTTACTTGACTATGAAAACAATCAAAATGTGTTTTAAGAACATATAAGACATTGGATTTTTTAACATAAAATATTTTTTGAGTGTAAACCTAAAAAAAATACCTAAAAAAAATATTGTATAGCATCCGCTGACATGTGTGATTGCCGCAGTCTGATCGACAACTAAACAAAAGAGCATATGCTATATGTGTGAATTCTCTCTGCACAATTGTACTATGAAATGGTAATCCCTGCATTAGTTAAACTTTTGGTGACAAATGCATAACTTTACTTTCTGTTATCACTAGAAATCATACCAACTTCCTGATAATAATTCCATGAAACGATGAGAAGCTAGGCCGTATCCTGACTGAAAAGTTGTAATGGCCCAATAAATACTCAACAAATTAATGTTAAAATAGTAGCAAAAAATTCCGTTTTTGCTAATCAAAACATTTTTATTTCTTTTCATACATTCTTGCGTCATTTTCTATGTGTTGTTCTAACATTTCATAGGAATATCTCTCTATACTTCCATCAATTTCTTTGTAGTACTCTTTAAATATTTTCCTCAGCCATGTTTGCTTGTTTTATTACAAAAGGAAATGCATTTTTTTCTCCATGTGTCTGCCTGCATTCATTGTCAAAACCTTTTATGAAGTTCATAACTATTCAGCGTTTTTGCTTCTCGGCTTTAAGAAAGCTTCTAAAGAGCCTGTTTAAGTGGCAGACATTCAACAAACAAACAAAAAAACAAAAACAAACAAACGTTTGTAATAACAAACGTTTGCAGTACCTATAATGGTGTAGTTGACACTCGATAAAAACCTGACAGAAAAGAAGAAAACACACACAAAAACAGTGAAGGATAATAATGTCAATAGCAAGTAAAGCTAAAAGTAAACAATTCAGTCTTAAAAAAAGAAAACCTAAGAAAAACAGACCGTTTTTTATAGGATGTAGGTGGAGACGACAAACAACAAAGCATTGCTTAGCATTACTATTTTAAAAATTAAAAAAAAAACAGAAAATTATTGATTGGCTGTCGCCATGCTACTTCAATGCCACGCCATCGACATCCAGGAAGGAAAACAACAACCAATTTGTTGCTTTAACTTCCGGTTAAAACAACATTCCTAAACTGCGACTGATTGACTCTTTAAGTTGGTTGTGGGTTCCTCTTTTTAAGAGTGTTTGCCTTCTTTTTTAAATTTTTTAAATTATTTGTTTTCTTTGTAAAAAGTAGAGAAGAAAAGAAAAGCAAAAACAAAAAGAACTCTTAAACAGTTTGGCTTAACAGTGTCTAATCGTACCCTACTACCTACATAATTGGTTTGTAAAAACATTTCGAATTGAAATTCGGACTTAAATCTAATATGATCCAAACAGAACATTTGTCAATCCTCACGATTACACTCTCAAGGTTCAAGCCCATCACTTTTCTTAGTAGTATGCAGTAGTAGTATGAAATTTGCTTTCAGCATTTCAAAATTTATTTCAAACACAAGGATTGACGTAAAGAGGATTTCTGTAGGAGTTATCCCACAAGTTACAGAGTTAGAGGCAATGATCCAAAATTTTTTTTTGAAATTCAGAAATCTGCTCGGAAATTATGGTCAAAATGGGGCAGTGATTGCTAGGGATATGTATCAGAGATCAGCACGAATCGTTTTTCTCTACTCATAAGAACTCATGAAATTTTGATTATGAAAGAGTCAACAGTATTGAAATTCAATTACTCTGATTCATTCGTACTCACTACAACATTGATTTATAAGTACTGGTTGCAATGAATATGAGTACAACGTTGACATCAAACTCATAACATTCGAAATATGTTTGATTCATACGCCTACTCATTCAGATTCATAAATTTAGAAAAATATTTTATAATACTTTTAAATAATTCGACTGATTCGAATCATTCATCAAAATTTACAGTCTTAGTTGTTGTTGCATTTACAATAAAAGACACATAAGTAAAAAAGACAGACCAGCAAGCAAAACAAACTCACCACCTTCTAGTGTTCGTACGCGAATCATACTTATCTGGTGATCCTTTAAATGCTGAGTAGAGGAGAGTCGAAATCAACAACATTATGCTTTTTGTTAAGTATGAGTACGTTGAGTACTTCAATCTTTGAATATGAGTAGTATGAATATGATATTAAAATAAGTATGAATACGTATAAGTATCAGAAATTATGAGTATGATTCGAATCTACTCATGATTTTGAATACTCATTGCTGATCTCTGGTATGTATGTAAATTTAATCAAAACAAAGTAAATATTATTCAAACGGAAAAACAAACTCCAGTGCAAATTGGCAATGACTTTTGCATTCCATTTAATAATGAGTTGTACAAGCTCCTTAAAGATGTGGACATTGTGCAGCTCATTAATATTTAGCGGCTCGGTCGTTTCGTTCGGCTAGAGAGACGCATATTTGATGTGGGTATTAGCGGCGAAGTCGGTGAAGGGAAAGACCTTTTCTACGTTGGAAGTCGGAATTTTTAAAGCACTATCAAAAGCTATCTTTCCTATCAACTGAATAGAAGTTAAGCTATCCGATATGGGACAACAAAATAAACAGGAATTTTAATATAAAACCCTGAACCACTGCTACAAAAATTTACAGGCGATAGGCTGGTATATTAACTCCACATAACATCTATGATGTAGCCATTTAATGGCGATTAGTACAGCAGATTATGCCTGAACTACCAAATTGAACGCAATGCTCTCTATCCTTAGGGACAATAAGAACCTGTCCCATAGCGGCTCTAAAAGTTCTGTTGAATTTAAAGTCCTCTACTTATAGCTGTCTAAAGCAAAGCGTTGGAGACTATGTCAAGGTTTATGGGAAACAAGTCTAATATAAAATTCGTAAGGGGATTTCTTGCTTTAAGAAATAAATCTTCTGAAAGTTACCTTCTAAAAGATCGACAAAATTTTCTTGCAAATCTAAAATGAAGATATTCAACTCTGGTGACAAATTATTTATTCTCTATTGGTATGAGTCATGCAGCTCCTCCTAATGCTAACTATAGACACGGATTTATAAATGGCTTGTGTTTCACTTTTCTATCGCTACTACTAAAGGTTTGTTCTAGAGAGATAAGGGAACTTGTTCCCGAGAATCGTGTATTCTTACGTATCCGCCATCTTTCTTTCAGTTCACATCCCTCTGGAGACGATTGGCCAGTGCATCGAGCACTGCACTATTGACAGAATTGGTTCTCTAGCCGGATCATCCATATGTGGGAACTCCCTACCTGCAGATGTCTTTTCGGTCACTTATAATACAAAATGATTCAAATCTAATGGCCACGAACACCACTGCCTCTGTCCTCTTTCTAACTTTTCCATTGGAATATGTTATTATAATGGCCTTAGAGATTTCCTTTGCTATTCTCAGTGCTTTGTTGGCTAGTTACTGTCGGACAGTTGCAGCACTATTTGATGGTCAATCATGTTCTGTTAAAAAAGTTCGTGAGTCTTATTGTTCAATAAGTTTTGTCCAACATTTTTCTAACTTTTCTTAGACCTTCAAAAAAATTGGATTTAACAGTTAAATCTCGATTTTTACAGTTTTAGAAATAGCAACTTGCCACTCAAGGCTAAATCCCGCAAATAAGGCGAATATGGGAGCACATGTCGGACCATATAGTTTTTTCAATTTCCAATTCAAATTTTGATAGAAGCCTATTGAAAGGCCATGTGTTACTCCTTGTGTAAGTGGGGGAATTCAACAGGTGACAGACTTGCTCTTGGTTTTTAACCATCAACGCTTTACCTACTAGACTACGGCGACTTCTTATTTATTATGCTTCATTTGTCCCTTATGCTTTCAAGACAATCATAAATTTCAGTTTACTTGGTGTAGAGCATCATACAGTTGGATTTTATTGACTGCAACATTTTAACCTCATTCTCCTCTTTCCTATTGTCTGTGTGTGTGTGTGCGGAACATCCTTGTTTGCCAAAAAAGTGTTTGCATTTCTCGAAGCTGGTGTAGACAGCAAAAAGATGATGTCACAAGTTTAAAGAAAATGTTTTTCATGAAATTAATTCATGAAATTATTCGTCTGTTTACCAATAATGCTCTTCATATCATTGACAATGGCAACCACCGTCTTAACAAATTATTCCCATTTTTTTGTCTCTCCCTTTTTAAGAGTTCAATTCAATCTTACGTATCTCTCTGTGTATATCTAAGTAACTGTGTAAGTGCCCTACACAGTATTAGTGTATGATGCACTATACTAAGTAAACACTGTTTAACTTCCGTTACAGTACTCAGTTGGTTGCTTTTTTTCCTTGCTCGATTGCTTTTAAATTGTTCTGTTTGCAACATTGTTTAGAAAGTCAATTGTTTTTGTTGTTGCCTTTTTATTTTGGTTGATGTTTCAATTCATCATCCATCATCCCTTTTGCTTTAAGCTCTTTATCAATGGAACTTTTTCAATATCACTTGTCGATGAGTTCCTTTTCTTCTTTTTTGTCTTTTTTGTTGTGCCCGCTGCCATTTAGTGGCATCATCTTTATCGTTTTCGATGTGTTGTACTCATCAATTTTTCTTGAAATTCGTTTTATTCCCCATAGTCTGTGCATTTAAGTTGCAAGTACGGTCCTTGCAATTGCACAGTGTTTTGAAAGGAATATTTTGAAGGCCATTCGAGAGTGTAAAAATTTTTGGAATTTTAAAAGGAAAATCCTCGTCCACGGGGTGTTACACCAACTATTTTGAAAGACTTTAGTGGCTGCGTATTTGTTATCGAAACTTATATGCACGGGGATTTGGCAAAACAGAATTCATAAGTGCCTGTTATCAAATATCAAACTTCGTAGGAGTCTGTTAGAAATATATAAATATATCGTCCTATAGTCTTGTAAGTTACGTTAAGTCTTTGTCTACTAACAGCATCGCAGCTAGCAAACATCTCACATCCATACATAAGAGTTGGTAATAAATATGTCTTCGCTAATATTATTCGAACATTAGTTGGTGTAAAATACTGTGATATCCAGAGATTTCGAAGCATCACAAAAGTTTTACCACAGTTCATTTTGACATGATCCGACCAATTTAGTTCGCTGTTCAGAGTTACGACTAAATTTTTAGCTGTTCTAACAAAGCTTATATTTGATCCAAATTTGGTGGTAGATATGCTATCAAATTTTCAAGTGCTCCTATCAGTAATGCCATTGATTTGTTTTGGTTTATACTTGTCCCATTTGCACATGCCCATAAATAAATTTGATACAAATCCTGGTTTATCGAACTGATGCAGTTGCAACTAATGTATAGCTGCACGTCATCAGCATACATGTGTATTTGGCAATGTTTTACCTGCAACGGTAGGACAACAGTAGTACAACAATGGGCCAAGTGGTACAGCTCTTGCCATTGAACAGCTACTGGATATAACTGAATTATGGCAAACACTTTGACTTCTGTAGCTTAGATATTTATAAGAAGATATTTATAAGAAGAAATTTAAAGGCAGGAGAAATTTTGTATAAAATAGAGAAATTTCATCTTGACTTGCATCAATCGATATGATTGTTTAGCAATTTAGTAGCATATTAGCTGCTCCGATTTTACAACTCCTTTTAAATAATTCGAAAAAAGAAATATTTTTTGAACCTCCGCTTCTCAGCAATCTTCCGTTTTTTGTGAAATGTTCATCGACGAAGTATTTATTATATCCAATGGCGTTCGTGCTGCTTTTGAAATATAATTGAATTCTTTTGAATTCCAAAAACAATTGAATTGTATTAGGGAACCCTTGGATCACAATTCTCTTACAGCATGATCCCAATATTCTACAATAATCCGTTGTCCTCTCTCGAGTTCTAGAGAATTATTTTCATAGTAATTTTTAAAAGCATTGTAATAGTTCTACAGAATCTATCTAACACTGCAACTTGTGGAGAATAACCTTTTTTGTAGTGGGTTACCTATTCCGAGATGATCGATTTCTAATGTTTGGATAATCGAAGTACCACGATTAACTATCACTGGTGCCTACATTTTCAACACATCGAGACTGCTGTAAGATATTACTTCGCGAAGGGCTGGTTGGCTTTAAAGCTTTATCACATTAAGGGCCATTTTTACAACTAAAGGAATTTTAACGGGCAAATAAATTGTTTTTCATTATTATAAGTGGACAATAAGGTAGAAGTAAGCGTTAAGCTAACTTTTAAAGTTAAGTTTATGTGAGAACTTGCCATATTCCATATTATTTTCATTATGGCAACTTCAAATTTAAACAAAATGAGCATATACACAAAAAAAGAAGCTCGCGATTGCCTCTGCGTTAAAAAACTTCTATAATTGAGCAGTATTATCGACATTGCTCCGGCAATGTCATATTTTTGAAAAAGTTAACTTTATTTTGTCATTAGGTTGTAATAACGAAAAGAAGTTAAAGGTGACTTTAAAGTTCACTTTAGCTAAAGTTAACTTTAACTAAACACAACTTTAACGGAAAGTTAAAGGTAAGTTGTAATAATGGCCCTAAATAAAATTTCGCCTTCACACCTCCAATCTTCGGAGTTCCAGCATATCCTCAACTATCCTCTGGCTGTATTTGCCCATACCATGATCATGTGTACAGTATATTGTGTATTCTGTTAAACACATAACATTGCTCTATTAATATTAACAAGCGCACAGAGAATTCTATTTAAGTGTGATCAAAAAGAGTGTGTAAGATGTTTGTCGTTTGTGTACTTAATTATATAGTCGTTCGTAATTCTCATTAAGTTCATGACTATTTAACAATAAGTAAATTCAATTGCGATTGGAGGGTGGATGGTGGTGGCCAGTGTTGCCACGAAAAAATAAATTTTGTAACCAACATTTGTGAAAAAAATCACCAAATAAGAAAAAATATAACCAAAATTAAATTCGTAGACTTTTATTTAATTTTTTTCAAATTTAAATAATAATTAATAAAAAAAAGAAACGAGAAATTGCAAAATAAAACTTTAGTCTTACTAATTAATTCATTTTAATAAACAAAACAACAGCTTTTTTATAAGAAAAAAAATAACCAAAACCAAAAAAATCTACACATCTACGCATTGATCAAAAAAATAACCAATTTTGGTTAGAAATAGCCAAAAACGGCAACACTGGTGGTGGCACATAAAACTATCTGGAATTCAAAAATTCTGTAATTAGGTTCTATTAGGGACCACAATTCCAATATTATGTATCAAACACATCATCAATTCAGAGATCGATGCTTCTTTGGAAGAATAAAGAAAAATCAACAACTTATTGAGTAATTGTTTGTGATTTGTGATCAAATAAATGAATGAATTACAACTCTTCAGTCAGGCTTACGACTTAGCCTCTCACATCACTCATGTTGTGTGTGTGAATTTTATACATGGGTGGTGAGACCTACGGTTTAAAGTCGACTCCGAACGACAGATTTTTTGAGAAACCTTTCATGGCAGGTTTATTTACTCTCAGAGTTTTTTCCAGAAACCTACTGAGAGGAAATCACTAAAGAAATATTTTTTCATCTTTGGTTTTGATGTCTGACCGGGGCTTGAACCGTGGCCCTACGTCTAAAAAGCCAACACACTACCAACTAGACTTTATTAGCTCAAGTACATTTGAAATTATGGAAATAATCCATTTTATTGTGGAGATTTAGAAAATTCGAAGAACTTTTCAAATATTCTTAACACATCTACATGCAAACCTTATAACTTTTGGTTGACGCCACTGTAACTTTATTGACAGCGAAAATGTTTACAATTTTATCGTATCTTTGTTCTTCTATTTTTTGTTTTTCCTTGCAAAAACTTGTTTTAAAACTTTTGTCATTTTTATGTTTATTTTCAATTTTTTTTTCTTCTATTCCTTGTTTTTGTTTTTCTTTTTGTTTCAATTTTTATTATTGTTTTTAGAAAATTTCATCTATTTTGTGGTTGTTATTATAGCCAACAATAACAAGCACTGTATAAACGCTCATTATTAGCATTCAATTTTATTCTGTTTTTAACAAATTAAACAATTAGTTTGGACGGACGCACGGAGGGACGAACAAAAACTGAAAAAAGCTACCACCACTTAAATTTAAATTAACCGAATTTCAATGAAGTCAATTATACTGTTTAAATAATATGCGTGAATATAATTTCACAATGTTACACTCAACTCATTGTGAACATTTCGAAAAAGATAATTAACACAGTAATAAACATTAATTTTCGGGGCTTTATTTTTTTGTTTGCTTCTCAATTCCTCTAATGGCAAATGACAATTAATTTATTTAATTCATGTGCAAAATTCAACAATCAGCCACCACTACAATCAGTACCACCACTACCTTTACTGCTACCATTATTACTAGCATTGCCCTATTCAAAAGCACATTAAAACACCCTTAAAAATGCAATATATTGGTGCATATAAAAAGTATCTACAATTTACGTTAGGTTAGAGGACGTGTACTTGACAAGTACAGTACCCGGAGATCAAGTTGACCCATTGTCTACGTTACTAGTTTGTATTTATACTCCTATATCTGATAACATTATGTCAAGCGAAAATGTTGGTTCTTAAAAATATTGTTTTCTAGTATTGAAGTCTCCATAGTTTAATAGGTACTGTGTTCACTTATTAGGTATGAACCACGGCTCAAAACACAAGGCAGATATCTCGAGCAGATTGAAATATGAAGAGAATATTTCTTCAGCGCCTTCCTCTCAGCAGATTTCTGGCAAAAACTCTACAGCACAGGTCGGCACAAAGAGAACATAATTAACACAGTACAGTAGTTGTGAGAAGCAGAGGCAAAACCTCTAAAGCACAGGTCGGCACAAAGGGAACATGATTAACATGGGAAAGTAGTTGTAAGAAGCATGTGTATCAGAGATCTGAAATGAATCGTTTTTTCGCTACTCATAAGTACTCATACGCATTTTCATATTCAGCTTGAATCGATTCCTATTCTAAAACAAGTGCTCTTTGAGTATACTATTCCGATAAGAATCTTCAGGATACTGTCTTGACTAGTTGGCTAAGCCTTCAGTTCTAATCAGAGATCAGCAATGAATAGTTTTTTCGCTACTCATAAGTACTCATGGAATTTCAAGCGTAAGTGATTCAACAGTATTGAAATTCAACTACTCTGATTTATTCGTACTCACTACTACATTGATTTGTAAGTACAGGTTTCAATGAATATGAGTACAACGTTGACATCAAACTCATAACATTCGAAATAAGTTTGATTCATATGCCTACTCTTTCGTATTCATAAATTTAGAAAAAATAGTTATAATACTCATAAATGATTCGAGTGACTCTACATTTCCAGATTTTAGTTATTACCTTATAAAATGACAGCTCTTGGCTAGTTTTTCTCGTCCATCATTATAGTTTTATAAATTTAGAAATGCTATTCAATGTCCTAGTTCCGGACATTGAGAGAGATGTTATGTGATCTCCTCTTCTTCCTCGTGGTTACAGCTTCTAGTTGTGAGGTATTCTCAGCCTGTGGCCCATTGTAATTTGGTCCTCTGGAGAGTAAAATTTAAACTCATGCATGAATTCAATTGAATATTTCGCTGTAATATCCTTTTCAAGTGTCCGCTTTATTATTACCTTCAATGTCTTGCTATCTTGCCGGCATTATTATTTTATTGATACACATGTGCTCTAGGGATCTGATCGCCAATTTACATTCAGACGTACATAATTGGTCATAATAACCTTTCAATCAGGATTATGACTTAACTTCTCACACCACTACCTATTACTTAAAGTCGATTCCGAACGACAGATTTTTGGAAGCTCTTCATGGCAAATTTATTTGCTCACAAATTTTTTTATATTTAATACACATATTTAATGCGCATACGGCACGGAACAGAAAAACTAACGACTTATTCGTGTTCCTCACATACAAGAAAAAAACAGCTGATTCTGAACGTAACAAAACGTAAAAACCCCGTTTACTCAAACGTCGATTGAACGTAATGTAACATACGTTCCTTTTTAGCGTATGAAGAGCGATGCAATTGCTTACCGAAATTACATTACGGCGCGGCAAGCTGTTTCATTGCTTTTCGTGTTCTAATAATGAATGTACGTCCCATGGACGTTTGGCTAATCAGGGCTAAAGCCTAATTCTACCTTAGCATTACGTTGAACATGTTACTAACGCATTAGTTGTAGAAAAGCGCAAATCATAAAATAATAATTATAAGAAGTACTGAAATTGTCGAGGGAGTACTGTGGTATTTTTGAAATAGAAAAGTACTTAAAAAAGTACTAAACTTTTTCAACACTGCCCCGGGAGTTATTGGTGCCGACTTCTGCTCTACAGAGTAAATAAAATCGCCATGAAAAGTTTCTCATAAATCTGTCATTCGGAGTCGACTTCAAACTATAAGATGCGCACTTTATGCATGAAGTTAACACACGCAACATAAGTGGTGTGAGAAGCTAGGTCGTAATCCTGACTGAAAGGTTGTAACGATTATTGTGTGTGTGGATGTATGTATAGAAATAATATCATCCATTGTGAAGACGAGTTATATCGCTGAAAGAGTATTCAGACCGAATGAATACAGAGGTCAATGGATCTCAACAGCATCTTAAGTAGAAATGAGGATAGGCAGATTTACCTAAAATCCTTAGCTTTAGTGAGGGAGGTTTTGTTTAAAGAAACTGCGACTTTGGGAAACCATCAGGAGCCGGAGATATAAACTGATGTAAACTTCTCCAAGCATTTTCAATAGCATTATATTACATCACTGTGTTTAGGCCTCTTTTTAACCAGAAAAATTAGTCTCGAAAAAATTTTGATTTTCAATTGAAAAACTTTTAGTTGAAAAATTTACTTCTTTTTATACGACCCAATATGTATCTCAAGTGTATAGCAAACAATTTTCAATTTAATGTCAAATTTTTCCGGCAATTGGAAATTTTTTTTATTTTTCCTTTTATTTTTTATTGAAATTTATAAAAAAACGATGAAAAAACTTACAGGGATAGATGGCATAAAGAGGGAGGAAGAGAGAGTAGATAAGTAAAGAAAAATATCCTGGGGTGTTAATTTCTAATATATTGATATCCTATGGCCAGATCTTTCGATTTACCTCCTGTTGTGGCTGTTTTAACTTTAATCGCATACGTATTGCATTTTTCATTATTATTATCAGCTATGCTATGCTAAGCCGCTGACCCCTTGTTCCCCATTTTAATAATGAAAAAATTTTGTAAAACGTTACAGTGTCTCTGGGGATTTTTTAAATCAAATTGTCACCCTCTTTAAATATGTTGTCATATGGTGGCACTCTACCATGGTATGTATACATATGTACATATAGTATGTATGTATGTTGATATATTAATTGGCTGTTTATGTATATAAGTGTGACTGACCATATTATTTGGTCAAGTGGCATTTGAAACGAACAAAAAAAAATGAATCCATTTTCGAAAACCATATGGGAGAATTTATTATTATTTTCGAATTTCCATCATTGATTGACATGTCGTAGTACAAATAAGTACTGTTGACCTGGTAAAATTTCCTATAATTGGCACAATTTGTTGGATTTCTTTTTTTCCTTTTCGTGTTTCTGTTGATGTTTATGGTGTCCATTCGTAACAGTTGTTGTCCAAATTTTGTATGCAAAATGATGATGTTGTAGCAATTATTGTGAAAAGCTTTCTACAAATTGTGATGTGAATAAATAAGCATTTAAATACAGACAGACAGACAGACAGACACTGGATTTGAAATTTAATGTTGAATGCTAAAGTAACAGAATAAACATGTGGCGCACTATTTGAAATAATAAACAAAACACAGTGTAATGATGACATCCGCTTAATAATTCAATGGCAGATCAGTTGTAAAGGAAGTCCCAATAAGAATGCAATTTTTCAGGAGTACAATCTAGCTTCTCACACCACTTATGTGTGTGTGTTAATTTTATACATTAGTGGTGGGGAACCTACAGTTTAAAGTCGACTTTGAAGAACCGATTTTTGAGAAACCTTTCATAATAATTTTTTATTTAGCCTCAGAGTTTATGCCAGAAATCCGCTGAGAGGATGTCATTTTGTTCGAGATGTCTGACCTGGCGTCTGAAACGTGGCCTAACGCCTAATAAGCCAACACACTACCTACTAGTCTACGGCGCCTTCATTCCTTTACTTAACATTACTTTTTTCATGAAATTTTCCATGGCTTTGGATCTCGTAGTTGTGGGAAAAAATTTCACAAAACCCCATAGGAATAAATTGCATAGGGATAAATTGCCTAATCTTTCTAGTCAGTTCGTATCATATCGTATTCTCGAAATAATTTTTTACAGACATTATTGCTATAATAAATCTGCTATTGAACGCACAATGTGGCAGGAGGTGTAGTCCTGGTGAAATCACATGTCGAGCAGATTACAAGACTTCCTGTTATCATGTTCGTGTAACAAATACATCCTCAAAACAGCGATCTCATCTTCGAGACAGCAAAAAATTTGCCTACCTACCATTACAACACGCATGGATTGCATGAGGATTTGCCGCGAGCTCCAAATTCAATTATTTTGTGTACTCACTAAGGCATTCAGATGGAAATCCGTTTCATCGCTAAAATATAATTTTTTTTCGAAAAATGGGCATTGACTTCGCTTATATGCAGGTTTTCCTCATAAATTCTGATACTTGTACGCATTCATACTTGTTTTAATATCATACTCATACTACTCATATTCAAAGTTTAAAGTACCCATCGTACTCATACCTAGCAATATGCATGATGTTGTTGATTTCGACTCTCCTTTACTCAACAATTACAAGAATCACAAAATAAGTATGATTCTCGTACGAACACTACAATACTCACTAGAAGGTTGTGTGTTTCTTCTTCTTTGCTTATGTGTCTTTTTTTTTGTAAATGCAACAACAACTAAGATTATAAATTTTGATGAATGATTCGAATCACTCGAATGATTCGAATGATTCGAATGCATAATACTTCGTGAAAGTTCAAGTTTTTGAAACAATGCCGAACTGATGTTAATTTTTTGGACTTTCTGCAACACTTTCGCTTACAGCAGCAATGTTTCCAAGAGACCGAACGTTACTTAGACATAAAGGAGTATTACAGGCATAACCGATCAATATTCTTCCAATTTTTTGACCTCTCGAAATAGAAAAAAATTGCACTACATTTAAAACCTGCTCTCTTACCGAGATGTACTTTATTATTAAGAATTGGTTTAAGCTTCTGCTGAAAGTTAGAATAAAGCACAGTGTCGCAAACATTGTGCGAGCACATAAACGACATTCACGGGTGATCGGAGGTGTATGCTATAACTCGCTCGGTAAGGCTACAGGTCCGTTGTGGCATTTTCGAAGCAGATGTGTCGTCCATGCGGACTGTGATACAATATCTCTCAGAGATATTGAATCTAATACCCAAAGTTTTTGAGAATTTGGGTATATTGTGTGAAGTATTAATAGGTCTCCCATCCGATTCATCAGGGCATATTGCGGGCTGACAAATCGGATGGTTGACAGTCCCCTCTTCTTTTATTCCCTACACAGTACTTGTGAGCTCTATAATTTTAGGAAATGATTAGTACGACATACTTTTTTAAGAAAGTCACACATTCTATGCTGTACAGATGGGTCGACATATAATGGGACAGAAGCGGTCCCGGAATTATATATTTGAAGCACGTAAATGCTAACAAGGAAAAGTTAATATCATCAATTAAACTTTGGCACGAACTACAGGGGACACAACATAGTAATACTATATGATAGTCAGCGCGCCATCCAAACATTCAAGTTATATCAGGTTGACTAGGGATAGTACAGAATGGGAAGTAGAATTATATAGACATACCTGCATCCCATGCTTTCACAGGAATTCGTGGCACTGAACAGATGACCACTAATAAGACCTAAACCTTTCAGCCCAGTGTTAAGACGTGATTGAAGAGATATACTTGATGAAAAGAAAGATGAATAGAGGCTCATACTCTTCTCAAATCAAATGGATTTCAGATAATCCTAAAATTTTTGTGCAATTACAATGAGAACTGATTTGAGTTTTTCATCATTCTATTGAGAATGGCAATCGTCATATTGTGGACATTGTAGAATCAATGTACACTAGTTTTAGATTAGGAATAGATTCAAGCGCAAAATGTAGACTCCATAATGAGGAAAACGAATCTCCAGAATACATACTTTAAACTAGTGCGGCGTTAATGCATCTCAGAATGCAGGGATTTATTCCTACTGACGAGTAATAATATCTCTCTATAATGTGATATTAATCGTCTGATCTTATTTGTCTGGTCGCAATATTCTTCTCTTACATATTTTTTTTTTTGTTATAAAACCACTAAACATCGATACTTCTTTGCTCTGCATTACATCGATGTTGTTTTTAATGGCCATAATCATTTAATTAAAAAAATCAAACAAATGTATATGACTGTACGTAGCGCTTAATACTTTTATTCTGATTCGAAACTTTAAGCCTCGGTTATCCAAACGTTCACGCTACACAATGGAATGTACGTTCGTTTTTAGACTACTAAAAGCAAGGATAGCGATTATCGCACTGTAATGTAATTTCGGCAAGTATTTACATTGTTCTTCATATGCTGAGAAGAACATACGTTCCGTGAACGTTTGGCTAACCATGGCTTTACCTTTCGTTTCATTAATTTTCCATGTCTTTTCTTCTAGAATATTAATA
The DNA here is from genome assembly GCA_930367235.1 of Sarcophaga rosellei. Classification (NCBI taxonomy): domain Eukaryota; kingdom Metazoa; phylum Arthropoda; class Insecta; order Diptera; family Sarcophagidae; genus Sarcophaga; species Sarcophaga rosellei. The sequence continues at coordinate 58,488,994 of OV884018.1, read as the reverse complement.
TTGATTTTTTATTATATTTTTATTTCTTTTATATCTTTCAGAGTCTACATAGTACTGTTATTGCAGTCGCTGTAGTCTAGTAGACAGTGTGGTGGTTTATTAGAAGTGAGGCCATGATTCAAACCTAACCTCTTTTAAAACGAAATTTAAAAAAATATTTCTTCCGAAGATTTCTGGCAAAAATTATGAGAATTGAAATGAAATTGCCATGAAAACTTTCTCAAAAATCTTTCGTTCGGAGTCAACTTTAAGCTGCAGATCCCGCCATGTATGAATAAAATGAATTCTATGGATGGTGTGAGAAGCCATGCCGTATTCTTCAATAAATGGTTATTATGAACAATTAAATAAGTAAGTACATAATTTAATCTTTCTTTTTATCACGAATCAAATTTTTTTATTCATTATTCTATCTTCTTAACAATACTTACCAGAAGTTTCAATTAAAATATTTTCAATAAAACTCAGTAAAAATTTTTAACACGTATTTATTAATTTATTTATTTATTTCTCTATTTATATTTTATTCATTTATTCATTTATTCATTCTTTCCTTCAGTTATTAATTTAGTTTAGTTTTGTTCAGTTAAGTTTAGTTTGGTTTGGTTTTAGATTTTTATTTTCTTCAGCTTAATTTACAATCATAATAATGTTAATAATTTCTGTTTAAATATTTTCATTTAATTATTCTCTTTTTATTTTCTCTGTGTTATTATTATTACATATTGTAATAAAATTTGAAAATAATACTCTTTATAAATATTTACTTATCATTTGTTACACATTTTGAAACAAAACAGAAAAAGAAAAAAAAATTAATTTTTAATTACAATTCTAATAATAATAATAATTTGTTTTGTAATTATTAAGTAATTTTTGTAATTAATTTGTATGCGCTGGTAAACATATTTTTCCCGTAAATATCCTAAAATTATTATCCGTTTGCTCTCGTCTCTCTTTCTTTCTTTAGTACATACATTTATTTTCTTTGTGTGTGTGTGGCATACATATGATTTTGAAAATTTATAATTGTATTGTTTAAATATTATTATTTAAATATAATATTATACGTTTCATAGTTGTAGTTGTTGTTGTTTATATATATATTTTTTTTAAGTTTAAATACATGCATACAATATACATATACAATCTAAAGTATTGAATAATAATATTTTATAAATTATTACAAAATATCACATTTTAAGCCAGTATTTTTCCCATTTTTTGTGTGTTTTGTTTTGTTTTTCTTTTTGGTTTATTTTTTTTTATGAAATTATTCTGAATAATAAATAAGTAAACTTACATAAAGAGTTATACATTTTTGGGGTTTCAAAAGTAAAGTTAATTGAAGCACACATGAGACTATGCTTACGACAAGATTTTAATTGCTTTGTAATGCTAAGTCCTCGCTATTATGCTTAACATTCATTGTAATTGGCTCTAATCACACGAGAACAATTTTTAAGTCGCACAATTTTTGTTCTTTTCAAATCACACGGGATGAATATTAGTTTGGCATGAAATGTACATATATGTATACACAGCTCTGCATGTATTAGTGTTTCTGCATTAATTTGATTTTTAAAAATGTGAAGGGTGATTTTTTAAGAGCTATAGGAAAATTAAAAAAAAAACATATAAAATTCAGAAAAATGCATGAAATCTTTATTTGAATCGATAGTACGGTCCATATAATTTAATGTTTGAAGATTATTTCATGCAAATGTTGTCCGCGACTGCGCCTCAAATGGTCCATCCGCTTAGTCCAATTTAGGCATACTCTTCCCAACATTTCGGCCGGTATCTCACGAATAAATGCTTCAATGTTGTCTTCCAATGCGTCAATTGAAGCGGGCTTGTCTGTATAGATATAAGCTTTAACATAGCCCCACAAAAAATAGTCTAAAGGCGTTAAATCGCACGATCTAGGCGGCCAATTGATCGGTCCCGAACGTGAAATAAAATGTTCACCGAGCTCGCCATTGTTACGCGTGCTGTGTGGCATGTGGCACCGTCTTGTCGAAACCACATTTCATGCAAAGCAAACTCTTGCATTTTGGGCAAAAAAAAAATGGATATCATCGCACGGTTATTATTCATTCATTATTCATAGTTACGTTACGATTCGCAGCATCTTTGAAGAAGTACGGCCACCAGCCCATAAACCACACCAAACTGTGACTTTTTCTGGATGCATTTGTAGCTTCTGCAATGCTTCTGGCTGATCTTCACTCCAAAATCGACAATTCTGCTTATTTACTTATCCCGAATAGCCGCTTCAGTGGGTCGATTAAACTGACCATAAAATGGAAGAAGCGCGTGATGAACTTTCTTAACAGAGCACGCATTTTGATAATAAACTTCAATGATTTGCAAGCGTTGTTTGTTTGTAAGACAATTCATGGTTAATTTATAGACCAAACTGAAGATATTTGACAGTGAAACAAAACACGAAACGTGCGTGAGCTGTTTAAACCAGTGTTGCCAAAAAGATAATAGATAAAAAATCACCCGTTATTAGTTCTATGCTGGTAATGCGAGGTTGTAGCTGGTTGAAACTTGACGCCACCGCAAAAACCATTCTCTTCACCTCTCTTGCCTACAAACTATCATTTTATGCCAGCTGAATTGTTCTCATGTGATTGGAGCCATTTAAATGACCGCCTCTGAATTCATTAGAGCATTCTATCCTTTAAAGAGAGTTTCCGAACATCTTTTTGCATATTTCAGACGTTAGGTTAGGTTAGCTTTAAGGACATGTACTTGTCATTGTGACAAGTACAATAAACAGAGGTCAAAATGACTTATTGCAAATATATCCTACAAGATAGGGTGAGAGAGGATAGTCAAGAAGATAAGGAACTGAGAAAAGGAGAATAGGTAGAAAAGAGAGGATATAGAAAACAGAAGAAAAAAGATGGACCACAAACTCTCTGGAGAGCAAATCGGATGGTATCTCGGAAATAATTTCACGAATGATAGGCTCCACAAAAAGCCTGAAGAATGAAGTTACTGTTTTTAGAGACTTTGCCTACAATAGTCTAGATTTCTGATATAGCAACATCATGCACCACATAATAAAGGTCATCTGCTAAGTGTTAGGTTAGGTTAGAGGACGTGTACTTGTCAACTGTGTCAAGTACAGTACCCGGAGGTCGAATTGACTCATTGTACAACGTCCTAGCTTCTCACACCACTCGCGTTGTGTGTGTTAATTTTATACATGAGTAGCGGGACCTACAGTTTAACGTCGACTCCGAACGACAGATTTTTGAGAAGCTTTTCATGGCAATTTTAATTATTCTTAGAGTTTTTGCCAGAAATCTGCTAAGAAAAAGTCGCCGAAGAAATATTTTCGTTTTGATGTCTGACCTGGGATTTGAACTCGGGTCTTTCGTCTAATAAGCCGACACACTACCTACTAGGCCACGGCGACTTCAAAAAGTGCTAAGTGTTAGTCTCTAAAAAATAAAAATAATAAAGTCGTTCTTATTATGTGGTTTATAGCACCGTCTTGTTGGAACCACATACCCTGCTGTTCCTGATATTCAAACAACCATAGCGCTCTGAATTGATGGGGAGACGGTAATTTACCGTGGTAAATGAAAATAAGTGACTACCTATTGCGATATTTTTGAAATGAAAAAGTACTGAAGAACCAACAAAAGTACTGAATTTTTCAACACTGGCTCGTGTATTATTAGAACTATTCTCTCCCGCTGCGAACACAAATTTTCTCACCGTGAGTGTTACTAATAAAATAGAAATTAGCCTGAATGTAACGCAGTAGAATCTACGCTTGTTGTTGCTGTCACTAGACTTAGTGTCACCTTACGAGCATGAAGAGTACCAAACAGCCAGGACAGACTTCTTCACAATCAGTTCTGGATTTCGTCAGTCTTATATGTGGCAATTTTGTTTATTGACGTAACCACAGAATGGAAAAAAGTTTGCTCAAGTACCCCAATATTATTGTCAGCTGGCTTTGAGTGTTTATAGGTATAGATGAAGATGCAAAATACGCCATAATTAGCAAGCTAATGAATGATTGTCTACTACAATCCTTTACTCAGGATACACAAATTCTGGGACCAGTAATTTAACGTGGACCGTGAACAACAGATTTGAGACGCTTTTTCATCGCAACTATGAAGTCTTCTATTGTATGATCGTAGTACTGTAATAACACTTGAAGTAAGCTTGTCGTAGAAATATCTGTCATTATTCAATCATTGAAATGATTTTCATTAATTTCCATTGAAAAATACATTCCAGCAATGAGGTTCGTTTCTGAATGATTAAGTTAGGAAATAAACGAAATTGTAGAATTTGGAACGAAGCCAATATGCCATATGATACAAGAGAATCTAATGCATCTCGAAGAATTCACTGTTAGGTGGTATTCATTTTTGGCTCATCAGGTCATCAGTGTCCACTGTAAGACGACAATTATCAATTTTTTTTTTTGCCTGAATTGGCTGATCTGGAAACCACACAGCTCATGCCACATTATATATTCTGCACAAGCGATTTGAGTACATGGTCATATCACGTAGAGGTGATGTGAACTGGCTACTGAGATTGTCCGATATGATCCCATCAGGTTTTTCTTGTGAAATTTTGTAGTCTAAATTCATGGATAATTTTCCATTTGGATCCGCTCCATCCAGAGAAGTTGCTGTTATATTCCACACTCTCTATCTCATTTAGTGAGCCAACGCGCCTGTCACTAGATTTCGACGACCATAGCAAGCCTTAAGATTGTCCCAATTGCCGAAATACCGTCGAATCGCCAAATTCGAGTTATCAGCCACAGTTTGCTTCACATACATACATATATAATTTGGTCATTAAAACCCTTCAGTCCGGATTACAACCTAGCTTCTCACAACACCCATATAGTGTATGTTAATTTCATTCAGCTCAAGTGCCGGTACCTATAGTTTAAAGTCAGTGGAAAACTTTTCATGGATATTTTAATTACTCTCTGAATTTTTGCTAGAAATCTGCTGAAAGGCAGTCGCGGAAGAAATATTTTTTGCTCAGCAAAAACCATATTTTTGGCAGTGAATACATTAGCAATGATATACAGTAGCGAGCATTAAAAATGCAACGCTAAGCCGATTGATCTTTATGTGCGTCTCTTTCAAAAAAATAGTACGGAAATTAAAAACTTTTTTTTTATTTTTATGCTCCACAAACTTAGTTAACAAATGCAGGTTACAATATCAAAATTTTACTATCCACTTATTTTTATTTTAACATTTAAGAAAAAAAGTGCCAAATTTCAGCGAGCAAAAAAAATGCAACGCTATGTTATTCATAACTTTATTTAAATTAAATGTAAATTCTTACAAAATGTTGGTTAAAAATATACTTAAAACTAATAATTGGTTGCGTAGCCTTTATTTTCTATTACCGCTTGCAGTCTGGAGGGCATAGAATCCACTAGGGGCACGATGGTGTATAGTGGTATTTTTTCCCCTTTCTGACTTTAAAATTTTTTCTAATTCCGCCAAATTTGAAGGATTTTTCTTCTTAGCTTTCCGATCTAAAGTCTCCCATTGGTTTTCTTAGGGGAGATTGTGACGGCTAATCCAAAATTTTCACATCATGGTCGCTTAGGTAATTACGAACCAAGCGACTAGGGTGCTTCAGGTCATTGTCTTGTTGGAATATGCTGTTTGGGGGAATTTTTTCCAGAAGATGTGGGAGCATATTTTTTTCTAGGATGTCACAGTATTTAGTGGCATTCAAAATACCATCGATTTTCACCAACGGATCAACTCCGTCATGAGAAAACGAACCTACCAATAAATTCCTTAAAATAAAGAATTTCGGTGAAAAACAAAGGTAACTTACCCCTCACCATTAATAGTGAAAGTAAATTTAATCTTTCTGGATCTGATGGGATAAAATATATAAGAAGACCACCTGAGCAGAGATATTCTCCCAGATATCAGCTACCAACAGTAAAACATGGCTAATGGTGTGGGGTAAGTTACTTTTGTTTTTCACCGAAATTCTTTATTTTAAGGAATTTATTGGTAGGTTCGTTTTCTCATGATGGAGTTGGTCCGTTGGTGAAAATCGATGGTATTTTGAATGCCACTAAATACTGTGAGATCCTAGAAGAAAATATGCTCCCACATCTTCTGGAAAAATGCCCCCAAACAGCATATTCCAACAAGACAATGACCTGAAGCACCCTAGTCGCTTGATTCGTAATTACCTAAGCGACCATGATGTGCAAATTTTGGATTAGCTGTCACAATCTCCCCTTAGAAAACCTATGGGAGACTTTAGATCGGAAAGCTAAGAAGAAAAATCCTTCAAATTTTGGCGGAATTAGAAAAAATTTTGAAGTCAGAATGGGAAAAAAATACCCCTACACACCATCGTGCCCCTAGTGGATTCTATGCCCTCCAGACTGCAAGTGGTAATAGAAAATAAAGGCTACGCAACCAATTATTAGTTTTAAGTATATTTTTAACCAACATTTTGTAAGAATTTACATTTAATTTAAATAAAGTTATGAATAACATAGCGTTGCATTTTTTTTGCTCGCTGAAATTTGGCACTTTTTTTCTTAAATGTTAAAATAAAAATAAGTGGATAGTAAAATTTTGATATTGTAACCTGCATTTGTTAACTAAGTTTGTGGAGCATAAAAATAAAAAAAAAGTTTTTAATTTCCGTACTATTTTTTTGAAAGAGGCGCACATAAAGATCAATCGGCTTAGCGTTGCATTTTTTATGCTCGCTACTGTACATAGCAAACCACATCTGTAAAGCTTTAAGGCTCTTTAAGTTTCTTAAAGAGTTTAATCACCTCGTAATGCTCGATAAGTGTAGTAAGCTTAGACGATTTTTGTGTACTCTTCGGCTTGCAAACGATTTACTGATGAAGGATATTTAACAGCTGTTAGTTAGGTTTTGAGGCCACTAAATGCATAACCTAATATATGATGTGTTCAAGTATGTGTGGGCATAAAATAAATGAATATTTGTCTGTTTTCCTGCAACAACAGTTATTCAAATTAAAAATCTATTTAAATGCAATCAAATTTATTTCATAATAAATGCAAAAGTTGAATAAAGACAATCACAAAAAAAAAAAAAAAACGAACAACAGAACACGAAAAAATCAAATTGTAATCATTATTAATTTTCTTCTCAATTATATTTTCATTATTAATTTTCATTTTCATTGCTAATTTGTTTATTATTTATATCAGACAGATTTTTATTTTATTTTAAATTTTATTTTATTTTTATTTTTTATTTTATTTTATAATTTTATTTTTATAATTATTAAATATTTCTAATAATTTGTTGTGTGTGGTTTTGTTAAGAATTTAATTTCAATTTTAAGTCTTTTTATTTTTAAATAAATTTTTTGTTTTTGTTGTAAATTTTGTATATATTTAGTGAAAACACATTTAATTTTTTATAATTTTTTAATTAATTTATGGACATTTATTGTGTGTGTTTTTAGTTAACAAAGTTTTAATTGTTTTCTTATCTATTCATTCTTTATAAATAAATATAAGTATTGTAGTGTGGTGCCTTTTGTCGTTAAAGTTAAATATTTTTTATTCTTTTCACATTATAATTGATTTCATAATTTGCCTTTTTTACTATCAACATTTCATTTTCATATAGAGTTTAAAACTATGCTATTTTATTAGTATTATTATGTTTTTTTATTTTTTTTTATTTTAATTTACAATCAATTATAAATAAATACAATACATTTGAGAATTTAATATCAGAATACATTTTCATCATCATTACGAATACTTATTATCATGAATCAACGCAGTGGCAACTCTTAGTTGCATTAACAACACCGACTAAAAGTATGCAATATTATGTACACGATAACTTTTGCCACATCGATCTTTCTTAATTCCCTTTTGAAGCAATTTCCAAAAATTATTTGCTTTTATACGATGATTTTTTGTTGCATGCCACTTTTCATGATCATGAAACAACTCATCCTAAAAGTATGCAACATTATGTATACGATGACTTTTTACCAACATCGATCGTTTGATGCAACCAACCAACTTCCCAAAATCATTTGCTTTTATGCGATGATTTTTTGTTGCATGCCTCTTTTCATGATCATGAACCAACGGTGTGACAAATTTTATTTGTATTAACAAAACAGTCTAAAAGTATGCAATATTATGTACACGATGACATTAGCGATGTCGACTTCAAAAAATCCTCTAGTTTTGTACAACAATTTTTCCGTTGCATACCTTTTTTCAGTTTTACGTTTTAGTTGCATACAAAGTTAATTTTTAAGCAGCATGGCCACACTTCAAATTAACTAATAAAATCTTTTTTAATATTTTGTTTTGCTAAGCACATCAACACTTCATAATTATACCTTTCAATTCATTTTAAAGTTGAGGAGAGTAATTTTTGTTCCTTTTAACAAAGCAATCACATAAATGTTTTATATGATTAGTTCGTTTAATGTGTGGCCATGCAGCTGTTCAACATTATTCCAAACACAGAAAATAATAAAATATGAATTTAGGGAAATTAGTTTAAAGAAGAATGTGAAAAGTTATAGAAAATCATGATTTTTGTTTACCCCTCTATCTGTACAATGCTCGCCAACAAACAAATGTGATGACGGAAAAGTCATCGTCTAATTCAAATGTAAAAAGATTTAAAATTAAAAAATTTTGTTGTCAACGTATAATTTCAATCATTCATTACTATTCTTACGGGAGAATATGAAACATAAGGCATAGAAACAGTAGAACGCAATTGCTCGTAGTCTTGAATCAACTTCAAACAAAAATGAAACACTTCCACTATATACAGTCCATCAGTCACAATATAAAGTCAGATAATCACACAAAATGATTTACAATATTGTGTGAATCTTTGAATGTTGAAGCTGAATACAATACAAATCACATTTCTTGTGGCTAACACGATAAAGAGATGATAATCTCTTCAAACAAGTAAGCTTTTAAACTGCAGCATTAGGTCAATCCAAAGACCTATATTCTGTCCTAGTGATGCTATAAAAAAATATCTGAACTCCTCGACCTTTTCGGTACAGATTTTAAAACAATAGGAAGCACCACTAACTCTTTTACAGATCCAGCAACATATCCAATCCACAAAGATTGGGAACATTTCCTCAAATTAGCAAACGAAATGTATGACATTCACACCGAACGATAAGTATCTTAGGTAGTAGAAGAAAATATAGCACAGTAGATCGTTGTCTTAAATTTGAATGTGCTTCTTGTTAGCGGTAAATAACTGCAATATATCATATGGTAGCTAGGTTGAAGAGCACAAGACCAAACATAAGATCATTATCGCTGATTGTTGTGCGCTCACCATTACGACTAGCAACCATTTTTTATAGGAATATAGGTATCGTGTACAAACTTCCTTAGCTTCTTTCAGTACACTGCTCCGAAATATTTCATGTATAGCGTGGTGTTTTCCCCAACATCTTGAGCCGTATTCACTACGTTCGCCATATTTATTTACAAAGCTCTTCAGTTCAGATATATATTTATGGCGAAGTGTTTCGTAAGGGCGTTCATAAGTATTCTAGACTATTTAGTCTCTGCAAAGTATCTTTGCAGTTTTTCCCTTTTTTTGGAGAAAAACACCCCTAATCAGGCAGTGCATTGTATTTTAATACAGGAAAGATAGTTTATAGGAGAAAGGAAAGAGGGGGTAGTGTGCAACAATTTTTTCTGATGGAAATCGAACGTACGGCCTCTACATCGTGGCAGTCTATGTTTCACAATAGCTTAGTTTGGTTCTCAATGTAGTAAAATGACAAAACAAGAGAAACACTGAGGAAAGAAATAAACATTGAAAAAGAAAAGATCAAGGATAGGCAGAAGTAAACTAGAAGAGTTGAATAGGATTGAAGAAGAAGAAACTGAATCATCACACCAGCCAACTGCCAATATTATAACTTCATAGTTTTTGAAAATTCTTAAACCTTTACCTCTGTTTGCCAGTGCGGAATGTGCTTGACAGTTTCATATTCTACCATATTACCATAAGCCTTGCAAAAAGAAAGAGTGCTTATGTCTCACAAAGCATAATGCTCTGTCAAGAGAGCAGACTCTTTACCCAGATCCGCTTTACTTGGCCGCAGTAGCCTGTAAATCCTATCGTAATAGTAAAAGACAAGTCTTCTACTGTGAAGTATTTGCTGTATTTCATCACATGATTGATTAGACCGAATATGTGTCACAATAGAGGCTTAAATGAGGCTCCATTAGGTTAAATCAATCCTCTACAACATCTCACACAACACTGTACGTACATACAAAATTGGTCATTACAACCCTTCAGTCAGGATTACGGCCTAGTTTCTCACACCACTCATGTTGTGTGTGTTAATTTTTATACATGAGTGGCGGGACCTACAGTTTAACGTCGACTCCGAACGACAGATTTTTGGGAAACTTTTTCATGGCAGGTTTATTTACTCTCAGAGTTTTTGCCAGAAATCTGCTGAGAGGAAGTCGCCAAAGAAATATTTTTATTTTATATTTCTTTTTGATGTCTGGCCTGGGGCTCGAACCCGGGCTTTATGTCTAATAAGCGAACGCACTAGACTACGGCGACTTCAAATAGCCTGCATATCATATCACAATAGTCAGAGCCAAGTATTCTACGGCGAATTATTCATTCTATTTAATCACATTATTTATGCAACTGAAAAGATGTTAAAAGTGAAAGCCTGACTGCTGCTCCATTAGGTCTACTCATTTATCTACGACATTTTACATAATACTCTGTCTGCCACCCTATTCCTATCTAAGAGCTTTGTGAAATCCTTCCTGTAGTCTTACACCAACCACCAGCTAGCACTGAACTACCTTCAGTGCAATGTAGTCTTCCACACTGGTATCAATATCCATTTTTGAGCCGTCTGTGGGAATTCAGGTGTGAAGCAACCTTCCTCTATCGTAAGCTTTGCAAATAATGGTGCTGCATGGGTGATTGGCGTATTGACTGTCTGAAAACCGTCTTTATCATAAATTTTTGCGATGACACAAGTGTGTCAATAGAAGAACCTTAAACGACCTGTCATATTCAAGTTAAAGAGTAAAGCATAATCTAGTGATAGCTTTCTTAATAGTTTTTAACCAGTGTCACAATATTTAGTCGAGTGTTGTCACGAAGGAAAATTGCGAAATTTTCTGGTTGCATATTAAGGGTGTTTTTTGCCTAGCTCTGGCTTAAAATAAATTATTTGTTGTGTGTACAAGTTTCCCCCGATAGTCTGGCCAGGACTTAGCAGCTTATATTGTATCAGACCATTCAGATCCCACCAAACACAAAGCATTACCATGAGGGAATGAGCGTATGTTTTACTCATTGGTGTCGTCGGAATCAGTTCACTTTTCCCATACAAAGTTGGTCATTACTTTACTTTACCTTTAATCAAAATTACAACCTAGCTTCTCACATAGCTTATGTTGTGTGCATTAATTTTGTACATGAGTTGCGGGACCTACAGTTTAAAGACGACTCAGAAGGCAATTTTTATTTGCTCTCAGAGAGAAAACCGCCGCAGAAATATTTTTTATGCTTCGCTTTTTGTTGAAGATGTCTGACCTGTGGTTTGAACCATGGCCTCACATCTATTAAGCAAATACGCAAACTACTACTTAGACTACGGCGACTTCAGATTTTAAAAAAGTTTTCAGCATGTTCTGTGACACAAGGTTACTCGGTATGTTGTGATGTTGTCTAACAATCAAAGGACTACGGTAGCCATTTTGTTCCCTTTCGTGTGAGATACTAGGCCCAAAATCCTGACTAAAGGGTTGTTATGACCAATTATGTATCTATGTATGTAATTGCAGCTTGCAGTGTGTTACTCTTGTCGCATTGAGCCAATGCATTCTTCAATGGCTCATTGAATACATTTTTGCAGTTGAATTCATGATAAAAATTTTGCATAGAAATTAAATTGTGTGTGTGTGTGGAATTGTGGAAATGTTTTTATACGGAATTAATTCTGTTTTTAATTTTATAGCAAATGTTTACATTTCATTAAAAATGTTTGTGTTTTTTTTTTTGTTGTTTTTGTTCTTTGTGCAGTTTTTCCTTATTTTGTTGGGCAGTTACAATATTTCAGGTTAAGTTTTACTGTTTTTCTCTCTCTTTTATTCATCCATTATTTTTGTTATTATTGTTTAAAAATATTTTGTTTTTGTTTTTTTTTTTTTTTTTTTTGTTTATTATCTTTTAATTGTAAAATTGAATATTTAAGAATTTTTTCAGTTGTTGTTGTTGTTGTTTATTACTATTATTGGTGCTGTAAAAATTGGTGCCAAAATACATTCATTATTGCAAATAGTTTTTAATATTTTTCTCTGTTAATTTGTTATTTATTTTTTTATTTAATTTCATTTTTTTTCCGGTACGATTGATTATTGACTGGGTGCTGTAGTTTATTTTTTTGTTTTTCTATCTATTTGAAGTCGTATTAACTATTAGTTTTTGTTGTTGCTTTAAAAAAAATTGTGTAAATTTTTGTAAAAAAACATATTTTAAAAACAATCCTAGGAATACAGTCAATCTGTAAATAGAAGAAAGAAAACAGAGAGGATTTGTTAATAAATTGTTTTGAATAGAAGATAAAAAATTTGTTCCTGTGGACTCAAATTTAGATTAAAAAAATGCGCATTACTAGTTAACAGTTATTGGATAACTTAGTTCCCTTAAAGCACCTACATCTTCTTACACGAGTACCATTTCCATTTTGCTTTTGGTGTCATTAAAACAATTCTTCCAAATAAACAGCAAATTTTAGAATGAAAGAGTTGCCATCTACCGTTACTAAGAAACAATGTTCGCTATGACACGTATTGACTTCTGCAATTGCTGGCGTAGTGTTGAGGACTCTTTTCACTGAGTCCTTATTCTTCATACATACATACATACAAACACTATTCGTCATTACAACCCTTTAGTTAGCATTACGGCCCTGCTTTTCACACCACTTATGTTGTGTGTGTTAATTTCTTGAGTGGCTGTTGACTCCGAGCGACAGATTTTTGAGAAACTTTTCATTGGTAATTTTATTTGCTCTCTAAGTTTTTGCCAGAAATCTGCTGAAAGGAAGTCACCTAGGAAATATTTTTCCATATTTCGATTTATGGAGATGTGTGACCTGGGGTTTTAACTGACATCTAATAAGTCAACACAGTACCTACTACTGTTCGAGTACCATTTTCATATTACTTTTGGTGTCATTAATAAAATTCTTCCAACTAAACAGCAAGTTTTAGGATGATAAGGTTACCATCTGCCGTTGCTAAGAAACAACATTCTCTATGAAATGTAGTGAGTTGTTGTTGAATCCTTCTCCTTCTCATTAGTATAACCTTCCTATGATGTTTGTTGTTCATGTTATACTCTATTGGGTATCAGCGGATTTCCTACAGACTATTTGGAGGAGAAACGTAACGTCTTAATGTCTTGTGGAATGATAAAGAAGTCTTGTCTGTCTTTCTTAACTAAAGTTCAAAGTCTATATTTGATCGCCTTAATGACAGTGCCTAAATCTGTCCAACAGGCTTAAGCTTCCTTCGTTTAAATTTAAATATTAGTTTAAAAAACCTATTAACGCCTTTATGTGTGGAATATAATGTTCAATTTTCCATGACTCTGGCTCATTTATTTAGTCGTGAGCATAAAATACCCAATGTGGTATGAACTGTGTAGTACGTAACGCCGTACTATTAAAACCTCATGCCGTTGGTGTACATATCATTTAACTCAAGAGCTGCAGTACTCGCCTTCTCGTTCTCAACGAAGTATGGGGTGAAGACACTGTCAGATCAAACTCTGTACTAAACACAGACTTTTTCGAATTACATTGGACGCTCTTGGGTTTCATGTTTATTGGTATCATCCCGAATTCAAAAATTTTGTTTGCACACTCATTTCATCCCCATTCATTCAGAAAAGAGATTCATCTCATCTGAATAATCGAATAATCCTCTTTGTAGGACGATTACGGCGATCGTAAATTCAGCAAAGTGCGAGATAGGCTTCCCGAACGGACCATCCATTTCAATACATTTATGTATTCAGGATGCCGCAGTCAAAATTTGACTCGCATATGTATGCCTGCGTTTAAAAAGAGTTTACGTCTTCGCAGCTGTGGATAAAACACACGTTAAGAAATTTTTAATTTTTACTGCAATGGATATGGAGATGTATAGGTAGTACTATGAGATGATACAACAGTAATATGGAAGCCTTCACGAGGAGATTTAGGACATCAGTCCCAGATAACAAGGTCTGTGACCCACCCGGTAGGGAGTCCGTACAAATCTACACCAATCTCAGTCTATAAGACTGTCAGATCACTGCAGCGTCTTTCAGCCGGAAGTGGTGGCATTACAGGCTGCGCCGAGAATTATTGGAGACGAAAGTGTCTCCAAGCGGAACGTCACCATACTTTCTGATAGCCAGGCGGCTATCAGGGCCCTAAGTTCCAACGGAATGAACTTTAAGACGGTGTACGTCTGTCGCAGATATCTCCACGAGATAGCGGAACGATATGACATCTATATCAAATGGGTACTGGGGCGCAGTGGTATTCCGGGTAACTGCAGAGCTGATGATTTCTCGAATTTGGGCATCCCTATGAGGATCTGCAGGCTCATAATTGATAATGCAATCGTCGACTACGTAAACGACAGGTGGGGAATATCGAACACGGTAGAACAGCTCGTAAAATCTGGGCAAGGCTGGATGAGGGGCGCACAATGAGTTTATTTAAACTCCAAAGAGGCGCGCTCAGTGTGGCTATCGTTGTCATTACGGGGCATTGCATTGGGTACGCATGCGGACGCATTGGTTTCGGGCACCTTGCTAACGATTTCTGCAGAAGCTGCAGAGATGAGTAAGAGGAGGAGACTGTCCCTCACCTGCTCGGTACATGTCCGGCTCTTTGCCAGAGAAGAAAGAAGTACTTGGGTACTTACTAGATGGATGGACTATGAGGGATCGACATTGACCGTATAAATCGCTTCATCAGGAGCTCCGAGTGGTTTCGAGATTAGGGGATAACAGCCCTATGCGGCCTAAGTGTGTCCATCCAATAACTTTTTTGGATGGGCAGCCACCTCTACCTACCTACCTACCTAAAATAGAAGCCTATAGAATCAGAGGAGAACCATTCATTACGGAGGACTATCAGCTGAAGCAGAATTCTTGGTGAAAGGATATTTGGAGGCCTGGAGAAGAACAACAGAACTCGGCAGAGACATTCGGCGAATTCTTTATATTCAAATAATCTGAGAGCTTAAGTCTGGTTAATGCTCCAAAAAAAAAATCACTTTATAAAATTTAAACGAACATAGGAAGAGCAGCTCATTTCCTAAAAAGTATTATCTTCTAATAATCATTATCAATACTTACCATAATGTTCATGAAATATTGGACGACGACATTCGTCTACGGCATTAAGCAGACTGTAACAGGTGGACGTGGTTAAAATATATTTCGCACACCTCCTATAGTGTGTGATGTGACATGAGGCAGTCTTTGCATTGTATTCCTGCAACGAAACAAATAAAATTTTTAATAAATTCACGAAACTCTTAATGTAGTTTGTAAATGCATTTAATAGACGAGTAGCAAAACAATAATATTTTCACATTCTCTTTGTAGTTTTCAACTTTCTCTGCATTTTCTTTTCTTTCCTTTTTTTAGTTTTTATTTGCGTAATTTATTTAATTTTTCCTTTTCATCAGAAAAAACAAAAACCGAAATAAAATAGAATTCATTTTGGTTGGTTACCATTGTGCTGCTGATGGTATTTGCATTTTGTTTTAAGCATAATTAAATATTCATTCTAAAATAAGTATGTATGTACTAAAGTTAGAGTTCGGTTAAAGCAGACTATCAAATGCCCTGCTTAACTATATGGAATAGAATTTGGTTGGAATAGAATTTATTGCCGAAGGACCAAATGCGTTAGATAGGTTAGACAGGATAAGATGGAACTGTTCGATTTATGGTAAATGCATACATATTGAATATATTTGGTTAGTGTAGCTCTTGAGCTGCATGTAACACAAGGGATGGAACCAACATTGTAAGCTTCATGAAATAACTTTCTGCATTGTCAGCCCAGCTATCCCATATTATGTCAGACATAATATTTTAAAAAATAATGAAAAACATGCATACTTTTGATGAACTTCTACACTCAATTCATGTGTTTCCTCTTCATTAAGATTTTTTAGAAATTCTTATCCAAGACAATAACCCTCTGGTCGAATTTGGATCCAATGAGGACTTGAAATTAACAAATATTAAGCTTATACTGTGTTCCGACATAAACTTTTATTAAGTCAATATTCGGTTTATTGATTACAATATTTTAAGTGTTCAGACATAACAATATACGCAGTTCAGCTACTTATTCAATATTCATTTGAGAGCTGGTAAACAAAACAGCTGATTGTTTCAACAGCATTGTTTTTATTTTGTTTTGTTGTTTTTTTTATTTTTTTACTTGTCGTTGTTGACATTTGAGTTGTCAAATATTAACAGGAAGTGTTCGGTTAGTTTTAATATGTGCACTGTATATACTTATGACAGTGCTGCATTTTAAGTTTTACTCAATATTATAACAATTTATGTATTTATTGCGCAATAATTAATTCAAACTTGATATGAAATATTGTGCTCAATAATAGTATTTATTGCGACTTACTGAACATAGTATTACTGGACGATAGTTTACAAGTTAAATCTTAGCTTTTGAAATCTTGAAAATAAGATTTACTAGCCGTGCCTCTTTAAGCTGTCGAACGGAGTTGAAGTTGAACCGAACGTTGTTTTATCAATGAAAAAAAAATTAACACACCATGTGCATTGCGAAAAAACTTACTCAGTGAGCCTGACTCACAACATTGTAAGGAGCAATAAAATGTGCATGTATGTAAAGGGCTGATAGCTATTCAGTCAACATAATCCAGCTAACTCTTCTCTTAGATTTCTTTAGCTGTATGAGAACCATCGATACCGACAACTGTGGTTTGGCAACTGAGAATGAATTTCATTAATATGGCTGCACAGTACCTCATCTGAAGGGACCAATTTTCATGCACTCTTTCGAGTGTATGCAGTCGAATATCAGCAATGATATCGCAAATATTGGCATTGAAATGCTCCATTGTCTCTGGTTTGTCGGCATAATACTTTTCTTTAACGGCGCCCCACTGAAAATAGTTCAACAGTGTCAAATTGCAGCTTCTTTATGGCTAATTGAAATCAGCATTACGGCTAATTAAACGTTTTGATGCAATAAATCGATTGTGACACTAGATGCGTACAAGGTTGCACTATCCTGTTGAAACCAAATATCCTACACATCAACACCATGAGGAGCGAGTTCAGAAAAATCGGTTATCATGGTGCAATAGGTGTCTCCAGTGCCCGTAATGTTTGCTCCGTCCTTATTTTCAAAGAAATATGGGCCACAAGCCGCATTCTTCTTCTTCTGTAAGACCATGTATGGGTTTTCTAAGCCCCAAAAAATGGCAATTTTGCGTGTTAACTTGCCCACCAAGATGAAAATGAGTTTTGTCTGAAAAGACGATTTTTTTTTTGCAAATTGGACATCATTGCACAGTTTCTCGTTGGCCCCTCTAGCGAGCCGACAGCACAGCGGATGGTTATGCAATTTCAACTATTGAACCTTTTGAGCAGTCATAACATACCGATAACTCTTTACAAAATTCAATGTAAACCGGGACGTGAAATGTACAATTCCTGAGAATTCTGACGAGTTGAGGAATTCCTCACTTAAACTCCCACTCACTGCTCCAATATTTTCGGGTATACGCACTGTACGAGCAGGATCACGTTTTGGCGCATCAACAATGAAACCAGTTTCACGATCTTAAGTAATCAACTTGCGTATACCGGGCACTTTTGGCCCTTCTCTGTTTTCTGGCAAAAACTCTGAGAGTAAATAAACCTGCCATAAAAAAGTTTCTCAAAATCTGTCGTTCCGAGTCGACGTTAAATTCTAGGTCCCGCCACTCAAAATATAAATTAAGGCGCACAACATGAGTGGTGCGAGAAGCTAGGCCGTAATCCTGACTGAAGGGATGTAATGGATAATTATGTATGTATGTATGTAAGTATTGCCAAATTCGAAATAATCGATGCTTCAAATTTCAACCGATAGGTGGCCCAGCAGATATAAAATTAACAGACACACCATTAGTGGTGTGGCAAGCTATGACGTAATCCTGACTAAAGGGTTGTAGTGACCAATTATGCATGTATGTTAGGATTTATTTAAAGAATAATTTGTTCAATTGAAGGAGGAAAGTGTTCTGAGACAATAGGTTTAGACTGAGTTCAGAATTGTGATATGCTTTGAAACTGTTTCTTGTACCACAGCAAACCCAATATACTTTCATTAATGATGGTGGTATGTATTATAAAAACATAATGGATAAAAATTTTGTAAAATAACATACAAAGAGAGAGAGAGACAGTGAGAGCATAATGTTTCTCAAAGTTAAATTATATTTGCATAACATTTTATTTTACATTCGTTTTGCTCTTTTTTTATATATATTTTCTGTAAACAAAGTTTAAGCGTTTTTTTGTTGAGGAATTTCATTCATTACATTCATTATTTAATTTTATAATTTTATTTGTAAATGTTCAAATTTTACTTTGTATTACTCAACATCATCACGATGAAAGGCAACATGATAATCATTATGATGATCATGATGATGATGTTGATGTACAAACAGTAAAACAATACAAAAGAAAACAAAACAATGTCGAATATGGCTTTAAAATTGCCGGGCAAATACAATAAAAATCAACACGAATTACTCTATTGCCTGTAGTAGTAGTAGCAGGAGAGTGGTTCACTGTTCCTGGTTATAAAACAGGTGGACATAAACACACACAGGCACATACAAATTTTTGGTTATAAAAATTTATTTGGAAACTGGTAAATAAAATAGCTAAAGTACTCATACTCTCATTTCATATGTATGTATGTACGTACGAAGTTAATGTAATAACGTTTGAACAACAAATACTCACTCATATTCTAATATCTCTTGCCATACATTGTATGATGCATGGTGTATGCCTGAATGGTAGTAGTAAATATAATACGATGAGTATTAAATAAAAACATCATTTACAAAGTGACGCCAAAAGGCATTTTTAACATGAAAAAGGAGTGTTTGCCCGAACAAATAATATTTTTTTTCTTCCTCTTTTTCCTCTTTTTCCTTGTTTTTTTATGATGCCATAATAGAATTTCCTGTATTCTACTTAAAGTTTTAGAGAGCATAGAAATATTTCACAATTCTAATCGAAAAAGTTAATAAATTTACGAATTTTTTGCGAGGTGTGTCCAAGAATTAACGTTTTTGAATTTCGGTGGGTACCAAAAATTTTCATAACTTAAATCGTCACACTTATCTCCAAAATAGATTTACGGTTTCAATTCAACATCTTTTGCAGTTCTTTTCTTTAGTTAGAAGGCATACTTGTAGGTCCAGACTCAAGCAATTTTCAGCTGTTGAGGATAAAGAGTCATGGCAATGACATTCTGGAAGACCACTTCAGCAAAATTTAAAGCATTGTTGAGAATATGCTGAAGAGGGAGATCCTTGCTGGCTACTATTCTATAACATTTCTCGTGATTTCGACTAGTGGATTAGTGTTGAGTCGATATACATCGATGTTTTAAAAACACACGATGTAACTTATCGATACATCGAATCAATTCGATATTTTTTTATTGATCAACATCCATAAAAGTCAGGTTCTTTTTACTATACATACATACATAATTGGTCATTACAACCCTTCAGTCAGGATTACGACCTAGGTTCTCACAACATCCATGTTGTGTGTGCTAATTTTATACATGATTTTCATGACAATTTTTTTTAACTCCCAGAGTTTTTTGTCAAAAATCTGCTGAGAGGAAGTCGACGAAGAAATATTTTTTCATATTTCGTTTTGATGTCTGACCTAGGGTTTGAACCGTGGCCTTACGTCTAATAATCCAACACATTACCTACTAGACCATGGCGACTTCCTTCATCAACACAAATAAAAGTTCGAATCGGTCATTACAACCATTCATTTATGATTACGATCTAGCTTCTCACACTACCATGTTGTGTGTGTTAATTTTTTATATACGTTTAAAGAATGACAGATTTTTTTAAAAACTTTTCATGGCAATTTTATTTGCTCTCAGACCTTTTGCCAGAAATCTGTTGAGATTAAGTCGCTGAAAAAATATTTTCTTCTTTGAACTTCGATTCTACCCACTAAACTACGGCGACTTCAAACTTTGTTTACACATCGAACTTAAAAATCTTGGATTTAAACTTATTGCTTAGGCTTAGGTTAATGGAAGAAAAATCTAACGTGATACTAATCAGGGGCCATCGTGACTCGACAAGGCGAATGGCTGGTAGTTCCTTTCTTAATTGTCCCCCTCAACTATGACTTTTCGCAACGAAACAGAGCAGTAAGAGTGAAAGGAATACTTGGATGGATGTTGGACTGTCGCAGAATGAAATATTCACAGCAAGTGTCGAAACCTGCGTAGCGTGCTCTATTTAACTTAGAAAAAAAAAATACGACACCCTTTATACTTCCTTTAAACTATCAAGCCTCCTTGCACTCACCTCCTATAAGATTGACACGAGATTACAACCAGAGATCACCAATGAG